>OZ035882.1:2752100-3952100 GCA_964034835.1 Muscina levida
ACAGGCGGCATTCATTGAATCAACACATGAGTGTGGAATTGTAAGACTTGTGATCTCTCGCTTTCATGTTCATACATTCAGTGGTAGTGGTAATAAAATGCAATGCCAAAATAGCCTTAGTCAAGTGCACGCATACACATATACACACAGCGGCAGAAGCCATTGTCAGGCATCTTTTCTAAGGCGTTAGATATTAAAAATCTTGCAAACATATCGCGCTTTTACATCACACAATTACAATTCAATACAAACGGGTGGAATTTATGATGGTGTTGATATTCCTCAATACTTGCAAATAAATTCTTTATTGATTTTCGATCATTGAATGCTTATCAAGAAGGCATATTCATGCCAAAAAGAATTTCAGCATTCAATGAGAAAAGTGCAGTTATGTGTAATGTGTATTGAAGCCATCATAGAATGTACGGATTAGTTTGAATACTTTATAAAAAAAAGTTATAACATTATGAGTATAATACTGAAATTAATAGATTGCTGAATATGATTGGCATAGAACTTTTTTTAAACATAAAACACAACAAATGCAATGAAATGACCACAATGTTTGTTTTATTTGCCACAAATTTCATAGTATTTGAAGTTTAAAACCCAGTACAGAAATTTCAGTCAGTTAAACTGACTAATATATAGCCGCACCCTATGTATGTGTGGATATTAAATGGTTGGGGATAGGAATTTCGGTCCAATAAATACAAATTATTAAAAGTAAACTATTTTCCACGTTTTGTAAAGTTTATTCAAGAAATATTTGAACAAATATAAATTTTCGAAAATATGCCAATTTGCATAGGGGGTGCAGGTGCAGCAAAACTTGTTCGATTAAAATTCGTAAGTTAAAGATCAGTAAAGGTTATTCTTTTAAAAAATTTTGCTTAATTCATACCTCAAAAGAGCTACATATGTATGTAAAGCTAGGAGGAGGAATTCGGTGATGAATTGGGTGTGGAAAGTACTAGAAGGGGTGTGGCAAAGGTTTCGGTTTTCAGAGGATTTGTCAACTATTGTAAGATAAATAAATTGTCCAAATTCAAATATCATCCAGTTGTTCGTTTGCAGCTTATTTTATGAATATTATTTTTCCAAAAATATGTCAGTTTGCTTGGAAGGTACCGGAAGGACTCGGCCATTATAGTCCATATTCATTCCTGAGTCAAACTCTCACATCTTACCCAAAGTATGTCTGAACTCAGTGTACTTTAAAAAAAGACATGTATGTGAAACTATGAGGGTCAATTTGGTCATTCGTATGACAGGGGTATGGCAAAGGTTTTGGGTTGCTAATTGTTTGTCTTGCATTACAAGATAATTAAACAGACCACACTCAAATATTCTACAGTTGTCCGTTTGAAAGTTATGGAAGAAATATTAACTATCCAACAATAAGTAAATTTTAATGGGGTGTCCATAAAGGATTAGGGCTAAGTTTTCATAAAAATCAGTCAAGGTTTATACGAGTTATTCTGCCCACCAGCCAACCGGCCAGAGAGATGGACATGGGTCAATCATCTTATGAAATCCTGAAACGAATTTGGTCTTCATTCATTAATATCTCCTTTAATGCCGTATACTTTTCTCGTATCAAATGATATATATCCTCATCCCTAAGGGTGAAGGTATAATAACCAGGACAATCAAGCCATGTTCCCCATCGTTTTGTTATAGGTCCGGGAAACATTTGTTTAAAAGGTTTCATCTACAAGAAGCTTTTAAAAAAAACCTTCTTCACATCAGTAATTGCTTTATTTACGTTTTCATATAAATCCCTAATACATTCACACAACCGACGGAGACCATGAACAATACATACCTTTCCAATGTAGTAAATAGTTGTATGTAGTAAAAAGTTCTCACTTGCAATTTCCTTGTCTGAACTTAATACGCCTGCTATAACGTTTTCCACATTTCTGCCTTTTGCATCTATAGTTTCATCGATAGAGATCCATGCAGTCATTGTATACATTTTGTTTGTACATTTCAGTTCGAAGAACTGTTTTAGATGGCAGTTGGTAGTCCGTGTATTCCTCAAAACGTGTTCTTCTATTTTGATTTCTCATTTGGTAAAGTGGAATGTCAGCAGACACAGAAGTTCGGCACGGTTTTTCCTGAAAATCATGTTCTTTTGAGAGTCTATCGGAACTTATTTAATTTCCCTTTACACCCCATGAACTAACACGCTTTCTATTTAAGATTCACAACAAACGGCACCTACTTTTTTTTATCGAAGAATGCGAACGTCACTGTTTATGAAGCTTTTGCTAGACATGCCAATTATCTCGACACATATACTGCGACGTTACTGTCGACAACATCTACCGGAACATTGTGGCAGAAATAATTGTTTAGTCTGCTTATTTTCACTTCTATGACTTAGTTGAATATGTTTGCAGCTTACCACATGTTGCTTCACTTGAAATCTGCTATTTGCTGCAATAACTGTAGATTTGGCTGGTACATTTGCAAAAAGCAAAGTTGCATAGACATCCTTGTTGTTACGAACAAAAAATTAATGTGAAAAACATAAAATATGACCTAAAATATATAAAATATGCTTAAAAAAGAGGTTTTTTTTTAAATATATTATAAATAATATTTTTTTTTAATATATGCCGAAATATGACTTAATGGGTAAAATATGCCGAAATATGCTCTAACAACTAGATCTCACCATGAAACATCTTAATACATTACCCATTTGTTAATATCTCGTTGTAAAAAAAATGCTTCAGCATATCTCCGGTTGCCTTAATAATAACTTTTGGCATACGTCCTACGGGACTGCGCCTTAAAAACTCCATTCTGTCTGTCAAATTATGCACCACTTTTTCTAGCAGACCCGGTCTTTTTTCGTCAATAGTGCGTCGAATGTTGCCTTCAAATTGATCAATCGTTGATGGTTTATCGGCATCGAAAGTCCTTATTTCTAGGACATGTAAGCATTTTTAATTGTTCTCTTAGCCTGACTGGCATTACTTCACTAATTGAACTTACAATTAATAATTATCACAATAAACACTTTAACAAATTGTTTTAATTGTAATTGACTTAAGTATTTTAAAATAATTCTCCTTTAACACTAAGCAGTTTATTAAGAATCTAGTGTATCCCAACCAAAGGGGGAGAGAAAAGACCCAATCTGTAAGTGATTGTGATGCTGCTGTAACTACATCAGACACTGAAATTTCATGAAATAGTCTTTCTTTATCATTTGAGTCAAATTTAAATTTAATAACAACAATGTACTTTGGTTACATTCACCACACAACTCCCCTCTTCAAATGAAATACATATATTTATATAAAATCTCTTCAGTTTACATTGAACATAACATATTGATGGCAATTGCGAAACTTGTAATTGTTTGAAATGATATAATAAAAATTGCACAATTTCAATTAAAGCCGGCATTGTGGCCAAGTGAATGAATGAACGAACGAATGAATGAATGCAATGCAGCCACTCGGTGTAAATATCACATGCGTCTGGGACTGTGGAGACAGCCACTGACTGGTTGTTGTCAATTCAATAGAATATTTTCACACATGTCTGAACCGGATAAGGGAGCCAGAGCAAATATTGCTGCCGTTGTAATTGTAGCGTTGGTTCTTGTAGTCATTATAGTTGTTGTAAGCGATATTGCGGCTGCATTAGGCTGTTGTTAATAGGAACAAATACTCTACGGTCATTGCAGTTTTCTTGTTTTCGCCTGACCATGTGTTAGAGTGACGCAAAGTGCTATTACGTATATTTCGAGCAAAGTTGTCGCAATTGTGGTTACAAAAATCAAAAATAGCTTAGCAAGCAAAAGTTCTTCAAAGGCTGAAACTTTTTGGAAGTGACCGAATATAAAAAGAAACCTGTGGTCTATGTAATATCTAACAAAGTTGAACGGAAATAACACATTTCATGATTATTCGCAGTATCAATAAATTATATTATATGACATTAATATGTATGCAGTGTCAAAATGCGAGATTCATGAAAACCTCCAGCAATAACCAATATGAAAGCAACGGAAGGAACCCAATCTCACAGATCGAATGAATAAAATGAAATAAACGAAATAAAACGAATGAGAAAAAAATCAAGAAATTGTCACAAATTATATCATGAAAAATAAAACATGATCAAAAACATGTAATTGTGTATTCGAGACTATGCAGCTACTTATCATCATAAATATTATGAAGTCGAGCAATTGCCTTGTGTAGGGGAAACTTCTGAAATTGAGAGAAATGTAACAAAACAGCCGTATTGTACTTTTGAAGTGGAATATGTAGAAACTCACAACATTGGATATGATTCTTCCCACTTAAACTGTGAAAAGTTTAGTTTCTAAAATGTAGGGAAATCAAAAAACTTATTATTTATGCGAAACCAGACAAAACATATGTAATGATTTAGAATTTTAATAAAAATAATACATGTAACTAAAAACAAATGATATTTTTATGTAGCACTCGTAAATTTGGGTGCTAAACTTGGAAGTTGCAAGATTCTTGCACCGTCAGGACTCATTAGATAAATCATTTTTCATGCTTACTCAATACTGTGCTAAACGAGCCACTCTACAGATTAAGCCATTGAATTGGCTTAGAAAGATGTGCACTTGAATCGGCCGACTATTGAAGGAAATCATCATCTACAGTACGAATGTAAACATTTGCACAAGCACTTGAAAGGACATATCGACCTACACACTCAAAAATCCAGGTGCGGAGTTGAAAACAGTACAATGGCAACAATGCAAGGCCATAAAAGAGTCGAGAAGGCATTTTGTATTTAACTTTTATGACACATTACCATTTCATACAGTACGTTTGCCTACACATGAAAATGAAAATGTTCCGCTTAAAAAAGTCTAACAATTGCTTTGTATTGATATGCCTTCCTTAACCCAGACATTGACACATTAAACGTAATGAAGTTAAGGATGCCTTGAAGCAAGCTTTCTGGTATGCAAAATAAAAAACTTCGCTTTTCTTACGAATTTATAATATAATGTGACTTTTTTGCTTTGTGCCAAACTATTGTTTATTTAATCGATTTAAATATTTAAATTCTCACCTCCTGCACATTCTCATTATAAAAGGCCCTGCTGTATATGTGACCTCGCTGCACTCCTCGCACTCCTCTTGATATTAGAAAACGAAAACTAAACTTATTGCTGTACGTATGTATATCAAGGGAGTTGCTAACACAACACCATATGAGGCTGTACGGATAAGATGGTCCATTGCCATGTGGTATAGTGTCCGGGAGCGCTCTGTGTTCAGTTTAATGTTTACATAGATCAACACACATATTTGCACGTATTGAAACGTGCACCTAATGTGACCAGTACTATGTTTAACTACTCAGCTCGTGTTCGTGTCTGTTGCAAACTACAACAAGTTGCACAAACAGGGATACATTAGCCTGGAGTGTAACTAAAACTTAAGAATCACACAGAGACACACACACACAAACACGTTCCCTCATACACTCAGGGTCGTCTTAATACGTGAACACTTACACAGACAGGACTAGAGACATGGAAACGGTCATGGCTGACATATGTGTATATTAGTCTAAACATATACTCATATGTTGTTGGCCATCCAAAATATTAGCAACCAAACCAGGGAGCGACTTCATCGTCCTTCGACGCTTTGCGAAGTAACAACAACATTTTGTAACAGAATCAATTTGTAGCAATAATTACGTTTAAAGAGTTACTTGTCATATGTTGCTCGAAGCGTTCAGTGGAATGAAATTTCACCATCGCAGACCCCTTTCTAATAGAGTTTTTCTGTATCTATGTTAGCTCCCTTCGACACTGCGTTGGCTTTTCCATATAGTCACCGAGTGCCGACAATCTCCCTCATCCTTAACCGTGCACTACTGTTGCCGTTACTAAGTCCTTGCGGCAAAACTGTAATAATAAAATAAAACTTTTTCATTTAAAACCAAGAGACAGATTGATGGTTAGACAAACGGACAGGCGTACAAGTGAATAAGTGAATGGACCAACTGAATGTATAGATGGTTAGATGGACGAATGCATAGATGAAAGGACACAGGAAGACTTGCTAAATGAATTCACGGACAAGAGCACACAACACATTCAGGACAGAAGCCATAAACTACAGAACCCATTCATTCTCCTCTCTGATACGACCGCATCACATAGTCCGGGTATTCTCGGTATGATTGGGGTACAGGACTTATCTTGTGTGTTTCACATGAACTTTCATCGGACGATCATGGTTCGTTGCATTACGCTCCCATGAGGGGGAAAACATGCAGGACGTGGACTAATTTGGCTTAATTCTCGGTAAAAATAAAAATTATGGCACCGGTCTGAGTCTCAAAGATAAATGAGTTGGTTCAATTGCTGAATATTGCAGCACATAAGCGAGGGTTTAAAATTGAAATACGATACAGTGCGTCTAGTGAAACGAAATGAAACAGCAAATCATTGCTATTAAGTGTAATGGAATCTCTTCATGATGGAAATTACGATTTCTGTTTGCGATATTTATTTTGTTGTAGAGTTTTATACCTGATCACAAATATGACGGTATGTTGCAACATAAGATGTAACATAACAACAAATATCAAAAATGTGTAAAAATAAATAAATTATTTATATTGTCGGCACTCTGTGAGGTGAATGCATAGTTTGATCCAAATACAGTAAAATCGTTAAAAGACGACATTGGGAAAACAGAACGATTGCCTTTCACATTGTAGTTCAATGCGTATGAGCGATATCAGTAAAAACGTAACATATACGTCGAAGACATCACTGCGCAGGTTCCTTTTAGCGCAGGTTCGAACATTTGTATAGTTCACTTGCCAAATCTCTTAGCTTCATATTAAACTAAGCTGATATTGTTGACATTTATATTTGATGGAGACATGACTTCGATAGTAATTGATGAAAATCTTCTTAACATGTACCACAATGTGATAAAGATGATAAAGATTGATTCAGTAAATAAATAGCTTATTTGGAAGGTTTATTATACCTTCACCCTACAGGTATGAGGGTATATATCATTTGATACGACCCAATAGTGTAACACATAGAAGGATTCACTTTAGACCCTAGACCAATTCACGACTTTTAAAGTCCTTTGAGCCATGTCCGACTGTCGTTTGTCTTTCTGGCTGTACGGCTGGTGCGCACGATAACTTTCGAAAGACGCAACCAAATGTTTTGAAATTTTGCACGAGTTAATATTTCTCCAAAACCTCTTACGATATTGCAAATAGGCTACATGGCCCCGCCCCTTCTGGTACCTCCCATACAAATGTACCACTCCGCCCACATTAGAAATCAAGTAATAATATCAATATAATCGAACATTTTATGTTTTTCTGAGGGAAACTTTCTTACTTGTTATTTTTAAAGTTAATGAAGAGGCTGAATATGTAGTTTTGGTCAATATAATAACAAATGTTATAGTGCTAAAAGTCAGAACAATCTACCATAGATATTTGGGTTTTCCAAATTTCAATAAATTGCCAACAACATAAATCTTTATTCAACATCGATTTCGGAATATACTATCATACATGTAACAGTCGTTTACTTTTCAAATTCTAATGATATCCCTTCATAAAATTTTCTACTTTACTGAGAATTATGAGCAGTTATATGTGAAAGTGCAATATTGGCAATCTTTAATATCGCAGTTCCGAGGATATACCTAAGAGATGATCCATACGATGTTATTGTGACAATGCATATCAACATTTTTAACCACTGTAGAGTAGTACACACATCCATGCACATGTTCTAGTTCCAGATATCTTTATAGCATCTTAGTGTTAAGTTTATTAATCAAAAGTGTATTTGTCCATTTCGTATCATCCTCACCTTCTGTTACAATCAAATCATTTTGATTTCTGTCTAGATTTAAGAAAACATCTTCTCTGTTTCACTTTAACTTCTAAAGCCATTACCGACATCACACTAGACTCCTTCGCCCTCCGCCAAATCAATTTGCAACAGAAACCAACAATTTGTGCCACACTCGCACACAGCGGAGAACAATAAATAGGGTAGAAAAGGGAAGAAACAAAACATTATTCACTTACATTCCACATCAATGAAGCGGCCGTAGTGGTTGTGACCCAATTGTTTGCTGCCACAGCAACGCACAGACAAACCAACGCATACTTACACTTCGAAGCGGGCATCTCGACAGGACTCGGTCGAAGCTGAAAGGACGACAAACAAAACAACAACTGCATTGAACGTTTCCATCAGTTATGGATGATATATACTACTAGGACGCCATTTATTTGCAAAGTGGCCTGCCTGACTAACTAACTGTGTCCGCATGAGACTAACAAAACGCTCAACGTATCTTCGAATTTTTCAGCCCCCTCATGTAGGGAATATTCAGAAAATTTCCTCAGGACTTGTTGTATAACTGCAGCAGTCGTTATTGATTTAATCGTCTGGCTATGCCGCCGACAGCCCGCCATGAATGTTTCGCTGTGCTTCGCAAGTTTTGCAAAGTCCGGAAAATGTAAAATTAATTTCTGGCGATTTCCTTCCTTCATGATGAACTCATCAAAGTGATGACATCCGCTTCCGTTGCAACCTCTTCTTCTTCTCCTTATGTTTTGCCTTTATATTTTTATTTCACTACTCGGCCCCATATCCGTCGTTCGTCGTTACACACGCACACACTCACTCTCACTTGAGAAACACAAGCGTAGTCGACGACGACGAGCTTAACTACTGCGACGAAACAGCGATGAAGGCATCGGTCAAAGGGGTTGTTCATATAAACTCAAGTTGCATTGAACTCTTTATTTTAATATACGAGGGTAGAGACAAATTGGATTTACTAGAATTTCATTGTCGATTCTGTTAAAGATAAGATAAACATATGAGAAATGACAGAGATTTTTCTATTTTTAGAACAACCATAGTAATAAGTATCTCGGCGATTTCGAAGATTTGCTTTTAGAGAAGCTTTTACCAGACAAACTACTCGATGTGCTGTAGTCACGCAGAGGAATCTGAGCACTGAAATAAATGAAGATCGTCTAATCGTATTGCTACAGTCGAATAAGGGTGCATTTTTTGATTAAAGTATTTTCTTAATTATATTTAAAAATAAAGACGTACAATTTTTAAGCACAATAAAGAACCGAACGAAAAAGTCTTAAACGGTTATTGGGTAAATATTGGTTTTTATTTCTAACAAAATGTCTGGTACAAGAGGAATCGTCTATTATTGCATATTACGGTATACTCGATTCGTATGACCGATTTGTACCTACATCCGATGTATTGCTGAAATAGGATACGAATTTGATACTATGGAGTGATTCTTGATTTTTTACAGTTGACATGCGTTAAAAATAACTCATTTGACCAATAGTTATATTTATACCCTCATTCTAGGGGTAGGAGGGTATATATCATTTGAAACGACCCAAAAGTGTTACATATAGAAGGAGTCACTTTAGACCCTAGGTTTCTTTAAACCAAATACGATTCATGACTTTTTAAGTCGTTTGAGCCATGTCCGTCTGTCTGTCCGGCTGGTACGCACAATAACTTTCGAAAGACGCTACCAAATGTTTTGAAACTTTGCACGAGTTTATATTTCCCCAAATCTACTTACGGTATTGCAAATGCGCTAGATGGCCACGCCCCATCTGGTACCAACCATGCAAATGTACCATTCCGCCCACTTTAGAAAGCGAATAGTAACATCAATACACTCAAATTCTATATTTTTTTAAATTATAACAGTATAAGGTTTGGAAATCGAATAATACTAGAAAGTCATTGTTCATAAGTGATGCAGAAGTGGTGGAGAATGACTTCTTTTTTTTTGCTGGGTTGTTATTTGTCCCTTATCATACAAAATTCCCACAAAATCATTATATCTAATGGATGGGGATAAGCTCCCGGTTTCCTAGGTTTCACCTATAAATACAACATTTAGGGGAAAATAGCTAATTTGTATAGTAGGTACCAGAAGGGCAGTAGAACGTGTCACATTTGCATTCGTCAACGTTCAATAGTCAACGTTCAATAAACGTTTATAGGAAAAATATACATTTTCCAAAACAAGTCTATTTGTAGGGAGGTACCAGAAGGGGTCGGCCGATAAAGGAACAATAAACATCCACTGTGCAGATCTAAGAACAAGAATTATCTATTCTCACTATTCGAAAATAGTTATTGTTCCGCTGTCTTTTATAAATCCATGTCCATTACTCAAATACTCATCATTCTTAACGAAGCTTTCGTCAACGCATTAGCACTTCATAATGTATTAGAATAAATGTCAATAGTAAATTGATATTGAGTTACTTTAAATAACCCACAATGGAGTTAAAAATTCATACTTTGTATACAACGATGATAAAAACATTGTCGCTGCTCTAATGTACAAACACCCAGCAAGAGCGTAATGAAACGCAGCGGACTCTGTCGTAAAAAGTAAGTGAAAACTCTGTTTATTGCTGCTCATGAACAACCTCTCACACACACACGCACATTGTACCACATACATGCAAGCATTCAATTGAAAGATGGATGGATGGTTGGCTGGCAGGCAGGATGTAATAGTATTTGTGTGTGTGTGGGTGTGTTTATGTGCACATTCGCTGTGTGGCTGTCCACACATACTCACACAGTTTGTGATAAATAATAAATAACAGACTAGTAGTTGGTACTTAATTTCGGTGCGGAGGTAAGTGGGTGTGTGCGGTAGAGTAGATCCTTGAATTCGGCTGATGGTCGGTTGGCCGTTGCTCACGAGAAAGTTCTGTTTATGGATTAAATGGCATCATTAAAAACAATACTTGTTATTGTTTTGTTTTCCTTGTTCCTGTGTTCGTCATCCTTTGTCTCCCGGCATGCACTCACTCCCCATCCTAGAACTTTATTAGTTCAGTTATGAAGATTTACTACCAACAATTTGAGGTTAAATATAAAATCAAATAAAACTTAATTGGTCCTTCATTATACCACCGACAACAAGAAAACAAGTTTGAAACGAAAAACCATTACCCATACATCGGCATAAGGGGAGCTGAATATGGAGGGACAAGTTAGTTAGGTAATCCAGATTTAAAGGTACCGTAAAGTCGTAAAAACTTCGATGATGTGAATAGGAAAAATTTAAAATGAAATGTAGTTTATACCAGCAACAACAATAGCTTGAGTATAATGAGTCGCATATGCATTAAGCACGGGTGATTTACAATTTATGAGACTTTTTATTATGTAGCATTATGGTTTTCATTGCAATAATTAAATGGTAGACATAAATCTAAATCTACAGATATTTTATTAAGCTAAAAGGTATTTGTGTAAGAATCATTCTATAATCCTTAATCATTACTGTCAAAAGGCTTGAATAAATTCTTTATTTACGATTAGATGCCAGGGTGAATAGTTGTTGCGCATTAGGCTTGCAGTAAGAATGCTCAATTCAATGCCTCCTAGTGTAAGTGATACAACTTCATTTTGTCATGAATATTGAAAAGTCTTAAGTCTGATCCAGGATCTGTTAGTTGTAATTATTTTTATTTGGCATATCACAATGCTTTACCTTTCATAGGTATTCATATAATATTCCTTTGAAATGATTTTTCTAAGAGGATAAAGATAATGTTGGGCTGAACATGAGTGAAAGTGAGATTAGTGCTTTAAATCCTGTCTGAAAAAATGTACTCTACCTTTGCATATCCAATTAATGAGTTTTGAGAGTGTTTTTAGCAATTGTGTAAGTTGTTGAATAGCTTTTACAAGAGATGTCGACAACATCGATCATTGTTCAGATGTGTTTTCTATTTTTGTACTGTTCCCCTATTGACACAAATAAATGAATCGTCGTCTGCATATGGCAGGAAGTAAGGAAACCCATACGTGCAGGATCAATGTTGATAAGGCGGCGCACAGTGGGGTATTGAACACCCAAAACGGAGATTAATTGAAGGTAGCGTCCGATCTTTGCCAAATTTGGCACAGATGCTCCTTTTGCTATAAGATCGATTGGTTTGAAGTTTTTAAGAAATCGGTCCATACATACATATAGTCCCCATATATATACTTATAGGTATATATACTGTAGTAGAATCAAACCTTTATAAAAGCTACGGTTTGTATCCGATATCTTTGAAATTTGATATTGAATTAAGTTTTAACTGTTTAAAA
Organism: Muscina levida; assembly: GCA_964034835.1. NCBI lineage: Eukaryota > Metazoa > Arthropoda > Insecta > Diptera > Muscidae > Muscina > Muscina levida. The sequence goes on from OZ035882.1 coordinate 2,764,303, forward strand.
TATATATAAATGCTTATGTACATATGTATAAACACTTATGTATTTATATACAGGGTGGACCAAAAAGCTGTATACATTTAAATAAGTATCTGCATAAAGCTATTTTGGCGGGGAGGGGCGGAGGCGTTGGGAATGGAAAAAACTACCAATGAGAATTCATCATTACAGCGTCATTCCAAGTTGTTGCATATCTAATGCAAAGCGTGCACAGAATGCTCACAGTGTCTAATCGACTGGTTGGGATCTTTAGCAACGGTATCCGCTACAGGCGCAACATTTTCCTCTCTGGCGGATGGAAGTAGTATTTTTGGTTGCGTATTATACAGTAACGCACACCGAGGCCAAAATTGGAGAATGATATTGACAATACTGCTCCCAGATAGTCTATTATGCACACTACTTACGTGTTGAGCGAAAAGCTCGAAAACATATTTAAAAAAACATAATTTTTGGAGGCGATGTTTCCATTTTAATTACTTCAAGACAAAATGTCAAACAATATTAAATACCAGTCAAATAACAATTCGCAATTAGTCGCTCGTGTTTTGTAAATAAAACCATTTAAAAAACAAGCCTCGAAATGAATCACATTTTATAAAAGAAACTTGTACTAGTTAGAAGGTATTTTTCTGAATTTTGCATGAACAACTAGTTATAGCTAATTAATAAGTTCTGAACTAATTTTCCCAAATATGTTGATATTTTAACGTTTTGAAAAAACTTGCTGTGACGGCTATAAAATCTAGAGATGTTGTGAAATAATGTCATTTAACCATATTTTCAATTTGAATATTATCAAGGCAAATCAGCATATATTGCCTTATATAGGGTATATTTAAAAATTAACGCTCAGCAACAAATTGCAATACAACAAAAACAAAGAAAATGAGGCCAAATCAAACCAAACGAATTTTCCACAGTTTTCGCAGGAGTGTCTAACCACAATTTATTTAATAAAACAAATTGGCGCAAAAACGCGCAAAATGTTTTTCTTGATTTTGTAAGTACAGATGTTATATTTTACAAATATGTTAATTTTTCAACAGGGTTTTACCCGGAACCATTTTAAAAATCTACATACATTTCAAAAATACCTTAAATTTAGACCATTTTTTAAAAAATAATTAAAAATAATTAATTATATTTATTGTATACAACTAATTGTTATTCTTGTTCTTCAATAGCTGACGTTGAATGATCCATAACAATAAATAAGTTTTTAAATGGTTAAAAGGCAAAAACTTTCACTCCAAAAACTTAATATTTCACATTTCGCTAACACGTAGAAAAGTCGAAAAAATTTCCGTAGTTTGAGAGAGCATAGAACTTTAAGTAAACAACATATGTAATTGATTCTCGTATCTATTGAATCAGTATCCTGTGTACAATTATTAAGTATAACACTTTAATTGGAAATCGCAATTTTAATTTTTTAATTAATCTCCGTTTTGGGGGTTCCATACCCCACTGTGCGGCGTCGTATGTGGCGTGGAATTTTCAAAACTCACACTGCGCTTGTGTGGCCGCTTATTATGAAACATAGACTATTTCTCCCTTTTCTCACTCTCTGTCTATCGTTAGTTTCGGCTATTTCAGATTTATTTTCAATGTTAGCAAATAAGATCATATTTGTCATAAATTACACATAGAGATATTGATAACACTAGTTCACAGTCATTTTGCAGCAGAGTTGTAAATAGTTTTCTTCTATAGATTTCGGCATCCTAAACACGAATATGAGATTTAAGAAATTTTCCTGTGATTAGTTCTTAAGATATGAATTTTTTTTGTTTTCCTTTCTGCCGAAAGGACTAAAAGTCTTTTCACTTTTTAAACGATGACAGTAAAAAACTGGACAAATAAGATAAAAACTGTTTATTTATTATAATAGTTCACAAACAGGGATACATGTATGATCATTGAGTATTTTGACATTGCTGCAACCTGGAGACTTAAAGTGCATTTTAAGCCTGCATTTTTGAAAAATAGCGATATTTTCTAAAAAGGATCAGCTAGGATTTCAATTTAAGCATTTTTGTGATGCATGATCAACCCAGAATACAGTGGCATTTCCACTTTTAATCGCTTAAAATCAAAAAATTTACGATTTGTAGCGTCCTATTAATATACGTTAAACTCTAACTCTTATCACCCAATTTTTATAAAGGATGGCTTGTTTTGCTCGGGAATGTCCAATCTTTATACTCAATTTATGAAATTAAATTTATTTTTGCGATTATTTTTTTTTATAATTTTTCTTATAAATTTAAAACCGTGATTTCTGCACAAAAAATTAGTTTTTTAAACTTTAAATGCTCTTACCATCAAAACTACCCAACCAATATTAAAAGCTTGTATAGAAAGGTTTTAGGGGAGCCATTAATTGGAGACCACTCTTGTTCAAATCGTTGGACGCGTTTACGATTTATTCTCCAATAAGCTGATGCATCTCATTAAAAATTTGCTCAATTATTCAAAAATTCATATGTTGAGAACTAATCAGAGGAAAAATTTTTAAATCTCATATTCGGGTTTTGGAGGCTGAAATCTATAGAAAAAAAAAATATTTACAACTCTGCAGCTGCCAAAAAATAAAGATTTGTAAACCGGTGTAATATACACATATACTTTTTAAACATAAAAATTTTAACTTGAGTAACATTAAAAAGTTGAAATATACATCGAACATCCAATTTCAAAATTTTAAATAATAAAATAAAAAAATTAAATTAAAAAATAAATAAAAAATATAAAAAATATCCCAACTTCTACATCAAATATCTCGACGTCTCTACAAGAGAAATGGTAAAAGCAAACACATACTATTTAAAGTCTTCACTTCAGCTTTTGAACGGCTTTTTACTACTTAATCTGTGTACAAAAGAAAAATACTCAGCGGCAATAAACTGATTTGAGAACAAATTCGAATTTTAACTTTCATTTCATTGCGGCACACCCTAATGCCTAACTATCGATACGTAAGGTGATGCCAGGTGACTAACATCGCGATTTATACATATTTTTAATGAAATTCGAAAAAATGCCATATAAGGAACACCCTTATGCTCTTTGTGAACAATTAAAGGGGTGGAGCATTCCGATCATATTGGTTGTTACAGAAGTTGTTCAGTTATACAATAAGTACGTTTTTGGTAAAGATAGCAAGTAAAAACATTGCACGATGGCCCAAAACTCCAAAAACACTGATTTGTTTAAAGTAGGTACTATGTTTTGAGAGCTATTTAATATCCCTAGATTTGTTCAGATTGCCTGGGATTGTTCAGAGAAGTTGTTCGGTGTTACCTAAACTACAACTTCACTGAATAGAGTATGTAAAAAATATGGATTTCCTACGACTTATATTAAAAACAGTGAAAAAATTAGAATTGGTATCGAAGTTTCTTGAAAAAAAAAAAAACGAGGGAAGTCAAATTTTTGGGAAATTTTATTATATAAATTTCTTAAGCTAGAACTTTGCTTTAAAAGAAAACACAGCTAGATTCAAAACTTTAGAAACTGTTGGCCAACATCGACCATTTTTCAAGGAATCCAAGGGATTTCAAAAAGTTTAGGGGGCCAAAATTTGGTAGCCAATCTAGCCAAACTGAGCTAGAGTTTTACTCAGCTCCGGTTGTGCTATCGAACCTATATAGTCACGTTCGGGTGTTTTTTCACTGTTGCACTGTGTAATTCATCAAATTGAGAGACTACTAACATAGATATGTTCATCCGTTAAAGTAATCTCATTTGTATTTTATTTAAAATGACTTCCTACAGTTTATTTTTCTAAACTAGACTTCTGCTCATCTTGATTGATTGTCAAGTTATATAACTAAAACATATATCAGCATTATGAAACTTCAGCATACGGTTTAGCGACTTTCAACTTCAGCAATGTAACTCCCTCCCTACCTCCCTTAAGTAAGAGTTTACTGACAAAACTCATAACTATCTTTGGCTATTCATCATACCGACAAACATTCCACTCTTGCAAAAACATCTTGATATTGCTCAGAAATGTGTTTGTATGCGTGTACTTTGGAATTCATAGCGCAACTGGACCACACGGTAATTGATTCAATTGTCGCACGAAAACTAAATTTTCGATTGGTAAAAACAGAATCGCCGGTTTTTTAGGAAACACAAAACACTGCGTGTAACAACGTTAAATGTGCATGTTGTCGTCGTCGTCACAGAATTAGATTCAATACGTCCAAGTATCAATTGATTCAATTTATTATCTTTTATTCAGGTCAATCTGCAGACACTGAGTGAAAACGAAAACTTCCGACAATTGGCAAAGTTTGGCTCACGTAAATCCAGACTGAATTGTGTTCACATTATCATAAACTTAAGTGAGTTGTTATTGAAAATATTTGCGAGAAATTCAATAAAAACGATATCCTAGCGGAGAGCGCAGGCAAAGGCAACTTAAACATTCCATTTTGGCGAGCTGGCTAGTGGGTGGTGGCTTCTTTACACGCTCGACTGCACACTTTGACACTTTGGTTTTGTTCGCTGTCCATGTACACGCGTAAATCACCATTAAATCAGTGACAAATGCTGCCATAAAAATTTGTAGCCATTAATTTTCACTTCAGGACATTGCAAAACCCACAAACATACACAACGCGTTTACACACACACACACACACACAAACAAGAACCACACGACAGGCAAGAAGCTGTAGGAGTCGAGCCCACACTTACACTCACACTTGCCATGGAACAACGCATGTTTGCCCTGTGCCCTGTTCAATGGAAGAATCCAATAGGAGGAAAAAATCGCCGCCATATAAAAATAGAAGAATGGGTTAATATAATGCTCGTTCTTCCTTTTGTTAATACTCGAAGGAATTTAGTTCACTCCTTTTTTCAGCCGTATTAACATACTTTTACTTTGAAGCCTTCAAAAACCAGCAGTGAAATATAAAAATATAACAACAGCCGAGAAGGCGCTAATGGAGAGCTGAAGCCATAAACTAAATTTGCCTGAGTTCGAAGAAGTGTGCTCCTGTTGCAACAACCGGCTGCAAGGATGGCTTACTCGCCCTATATATCAAGATGCGAACGTTTGCTAGAGTATGGGAGCGTTAAAATTCAGCCTAAAGTTATTTTTATGGCCACGATTGGTTGCTTGCAAGAGGACAAAGGGACGACAGAGGGTTCGCAGATAACACAGGGCAACAAATGCGAACATATCTGAAAAGACGTTTATTACATTACCGGTCCATTAACCCACCCGCCTAAATTATGGTCGTCCGAATTGTAACGATGATAACTACATAGACTAGTGGGGCATTAAATTATATCTGCCTCTTTGTGTTTTATAGGTTAATGCTACCCTTTTAAGGTCACATCTTTAAGGGGCAGATTCACACTTAGGAATTTCTGTGATTTCCGCTGTTGAGCTGAGGTGCATTAATTACAATTACTGCTTTAAACTCAGGACCACATGAAAGGAACGCACACACAAGTAAGTAACGATAAATACATTGAATCACTCTGGTTGGGTGCACGAAGGCTGATAATGAGACTATTAAAATGTCAGAATAATTGAGGTTATAACCACAAAGAAAGCTTTTATTTCTATGTATTAACATTGTGCAAAAGAAAAAGATTCCGTTAGCCGTAAAATTATTTTATTTAAAAATAAGATTGAATGTGATAAGTAAAAAAACAAGATATGACAAACCCAGTAGCTGATATTATAAATTACATAAGTGGAAAACATATATTCCATTTTTATATTGCATTACAAATGTGTCAAAAACATATATTTCTATAAAATGAAAATAATTTTTTTCTTCAAAATCCATTTTGGGCTATAAATTCTAAAAATGTATCAAAAGGTTTATAAATCAAATTTTCATAGTAAAATCGTTCTATTAACCTCTTATAAATTATTATGTATAAGGCCTTAAGACTATTAATTTTTAACTGTTATGTAATCAAAAAAATTAATTAAGGTAAAAATTTTTGAAAATAAAGAGTCAAACGTTGCCCAAAAGCTAAAATACCCTCTGTTGTACAGAAACACATATGATTTTTTGAGGTTCTAGGCTCAATTTTATAGTTTACAACATTTTTAATGCTGAGATTTCAGCTACAAAATATTTATAACATAAAATCAGTTTAAAGAAATTAACATACAACTTTAATTTTTTTATATCATCTAACGTACAAAAGACTAATTGTCCTGATAGAAATTAATTGTATATTTTGACCACCACATGTTATATTTTTCTGTTAATATATTGAACACTCTATACATAGTTGAGGTATTACTACATTATAAGCAAAAGAATATACTTCTATGTAATTTCACTCACTCAGCTTTTCTCTAACAATGGGTCGTTAAAACGTTTGTAACGAAGTAAATTTCTGGCTGTATAATAGTGTTTGCCTACGATCAAACTTAAATTTAACTGATACGCTAAATTCCGCTTGAAACTCACATGTGACTTCAGTTGAGTGATTCGTTTTCTGTATGTTGGGCCCAAACAGTGTTAACTTAATCTATCTTACTGAATGTTCATATGGTGTCATCTAGATGCGAACAATTGGTTTATTGAATATGTCGCATCCCCTCGAGAGTACCATAGCCTCTGTTTGTTTATCGATTGCATGAGCAACATTATCACTGCCGCTGTTTGCCTTTGTTGTCACTTTGACACAAATGGTAGCAAATGCAGTTGCCAGTTTCCTGCCACAATTGACCACCGAAAGAACAATCCAATGAACCTTCTTGTGGTTTATCACGCAAAATTGTTTAGCTGCTTGTTTCACTGGCGTTGCATTGCAGGCTAACGAATGACCAGCGAAGCGGAGTACAAAAGCCGCAAGTGCACAAAACTGCGAGATAATCGCAAATTACATAAATCATGGTGCCAAAAGTGGGCAGTGCGGTTTCCTATGCACTTGCCTACTTTGGGCAAGAATGCGTTGCTTTCCGTTTGTTTTTGGCCACTACTCTATTCCAAGTTCAATTCCCTTTGAAATGGTAATAGAAACAGAAACAGAAAAAGAGAGAGGGAGAGGGAGAGAATGATGGGTGAAAGAGGGCCTTTAAACATCCGGCCACTAAGGTTATTTAAGCGAGAGTACGCAAATCTATCTTTGTACAATTGCAAATTAACATTTGTAATTTATGTATCTGAGCCATATGAATTGCATAAGCGCTGTCTTATTTATTTGACATTCTGTCGCTGAAGCAGTGGTGCGCTTTGGTGCATGCATCAACTGACGTCGTGTAATTGAAGAAATGTTGTTTCTGAGCGAATGTCATTTCTCGCTTGTTTCTGTTATGTTTTCATTTCTCCTTGATTCATGCAAATTTCTTGTTGAATGCAGCCACTACCTCCTCCGTTCTGGCCGACATCACTGTCATTACCACTGTCTCAGCCCCACACATTGACGTTGTGGAGTGGTAACATTAGAGTGCCACCAAATAAATGGATTATTTATTTTAGTCATGTATTCGCAATTTTGGCCATTATATCGGAATATGTCTTTCGATGTTGGCTGGGTTTGTTCAGAGAAGTTATTCAGTGGTACTTAAACTACAAAAAAAATCTTAATTCCCTGCAAGTTTGTTAAGAAAAGTGAAAACAATCCATTTTTTCGTACATTTTTCAAATAAAAATGCGAAATTTAGCGTTCTTGAAATATCTTGAGTGAAATATTAGTTACAACTTTGTTTAAGGATATGAAGTGCTAGTTATATCTAAAACTGTAGCAACTGTTAGTCGAGGAGATCTCAATATGTTTAGGAGTCAAAAAAAATTGGGTAACTTATCTGGCCGAACTGAGCCAGGGTTTTACTCAGCTCCAGAAGTACTACCGAACATGCAGAGCCACATTCGGGTGTTTTTCAAAATATTTTATTTTGTGTCACAGTCTTATTGTTTTGCCATTGGATGAACCATGTGCTGTATGGGTTTTACCACGACATCGACACAGCTAAAAGAGACGCAATCCAATGGCAACGATGGCTGGGACATGTGGCCAGAATGGATGTAAATGAAGAGCAGGGAGACCCAAACTCCGTTATAAGGACCAAGTGGTTGGCGACGTGCTACCATCTGGCAGGACTTACTGGAGAACGCACGCAGAAGACCTAAACGTGTGAAATTTTTTAATACTCTAGGCCTCTAATTCATTCATCACGTTCGTAAGTTGCAATGGGCCAATTAGATACATAAGTAAGGTTTCTTTTCCCCCCTGTAAAATTAAAAATTTTGAAAAATTTCCAATCATATGAATAAAGTGAGTGTATCATACAATAATAGTTTTATTACGAGACACCCTATTGTGCATACATGTCCATATGTGAAATATAGCCAACGATAAATGGAACGTTTCTAAGTATGCGAAAGGGCAAATTTACTCAAGTGCACGTTAATGCAACTAAACACTGTGGCAAAGTGCAACATGAGCTGGTGTCATTACGTCTTAAGTACCATTGAGCCTGCTTAACACAATTGTTTTTGATGATTTGCTACATACACGTACGGTGCCAATGCAAATGGATTCTATGGGTAAAAGCAACTCGGGCGGAACCGCCCATCTACCCACACACTGCAATGGTCGCGAGTATCTCATACGTACTCAAAGTAAGCGGACACACACACACACTCCCCATGTCATATGTATGTGTGCATGTGGCCTGACCCATTAGGATGCATAAACACATGTAGCTGCAGAAGGAGGGGGAAGGTGGTGTGAAACTACCCATTCAAGCCATGGAGCACGTGTATGCGGAAGTTTAAGTCAAAGTTGCTGGGCTGCGAAAGTTCATCTAGAGTTTGTGCTGTGCAAATGGATCAAAGGACAACAAAAACTGCGAGGAGAACTCGACGGAACAGGATGCAGTGTGCTCAAGATTTGCACCTTGCGTCTGTTGCACCGCAATTATAGCGATTTTCGAAACTTCAAAACTTTTACAATACTCAACCAAGCAAGCAAATGGTTGACTAAATGCACCTTCAGCGATAAGCACGGAGAGTAACTTACTCCGCCATCATGGTGGAGGCATCGATTGTGACGATTGAACAAACAGCGTTTAAAGGAGCCGATAACACAAAACGAATACAAGTTCATCCGAAAGACAAACAATTGAAAATTTATCTTCTGTATGCATGTAACTCGCATCATGTTGCCTACTTATACGAACCCCGTCCACCCCTCTCTCACCATGGTGCGTATATGCAACTAGCTGATTGATACGAGCTCACCCGCTAAGTACGGCTGACATCATGCGGCCACAGTTGTACAAGCATGACAGAGCAACAATAAAACCCTCACCGCATCAATGCAATTAAGTAAGGAGCCAAGACAGAAACTACAACAGGAAGATGAATCCTTCAGCCGAGTCGTAAAACAAATAGTTTGTTCTTGTCTACTCGGCGAAGGCAATCCAAGCGAGCAGAAACGTCAATCAGTGTAGAAAATTACCTTTGACGCCATCAAGAGCTAGTCGAGTACATGCTATCATCGAGCACTAAAGACGAAGGATTCGCTATCAACCGTTGCTAGGCGAGCGAGGCATAGTGCATGGCAACCGAAAACGGTCTGCGCAACGTGAAGGCAATGAATCGTCTTCCGGTTGTATGCTAAACACGTTGCAATTATTGGCCGCGATAGATATTGAGTGCAGCCAGCGCACTCCACTCGGGGAAACCGGAATAGAATGATGCCGCTCGGCCAATATCATCTAAATAACTTGCCCAATAACTGCCAGTTGCGATAGTCGGAACAAAGGACTCGACTGAACATGGCGAATTATTACAATTTGGCACGTTACAGATTACGAACGATAATAACCATCATCAACAATAAATCCACCGTGGAAGCTGCACTAATGTCTGTCGTGGCAGCAAGACTGCGAGATACAAATACCAAACTATGCACAATGCCAGCAACTTCAATAACAAGACTTAGTGCAACACAACAACAGATGACAACAATCCACCCACACACAAACACACACACACACATAATCTGCCGGAAGTCGTTAATGTATTAGCATAGCATACTGCAGAAGCACACACCCATACATACATTCATGTTTAATAATCTAAGTTGGTGTGGCAAGCCACCCAAAGGGCAGAGATGAATAGAATCTTCACACTCCGCGAAAACCTACGTTTGCAACAAGCGACTAATAATTTATAATCAAACCGAAAACACTCCTGCGGCATCAGATGAAGTTTTCTGTGGGAAAGGACATGGGCTTCAGTCATTCAATGTTTAATAATGTAGTCGTGATAGTTGTTGGGGATAACAGATGGATATATATGCAGTGAAGGTGTAATATAATTTATATATCGGCCAGTATCAGTGTTTAAATGTCAGTTGACTTTTTACATAATAGGGTTTAGAACAAAATGTAATTGCATACATATTGTAATTTTTATATTTCATATGGATCAAAACTTTCAAAAGCTTTGTGTTATTTAGGTCACAAACCTCATCAATGATTCCCTGCAAAATGTCCTTAAGAAACTCACCATAACTCGTATTTTGCTTTTGTTTGTGACGAGAGTCCTTCGATGAAATTTCACCCTCTATAGCATATCGACTCTTACAACCCTTAGAGCTTTTATGTAGACATGGGGCGAATTCACATGGTGTTATACTCTTGGCGCAAAGAATCGCTGACGTTGGAAAACTTTACAGGACACTGACACTGACAAAAATAAATGCTGGTGTTGTATACTATTGAAGTCACAAACCTTTGGAAAACAAATCTGTTTACAAATTTACTGCTGTTCAATTAAAGAGGTGGCACACTTCGTTAACGGTTTTGGAGCATTTGTCGTTATAATAAACTTATAACGTAAGATAACTAGTCCTTAAAACGTAAAGATTTCGGCAACGGTTGATGGCATTGATTCGGTAACATTAAACGAAAAGCTAGGTCGCCGAATATTGTAAAGCATAAACTCGGTAGGAGTCCATGCGAAAAACAAAACTTGAATACTTGAAAACTTGAATTATTGATTGTCATCGCAAATTATAAGCGAACTGGAAACTGTAACTGTGGCAGGTTAAATTAATCAAGGGGTTTCAACGATTTTTGTGTGATATTACATGTGTGGTTCTCAGAAAATTACAATATTGCTTATATTATAGTGTCGTAGTGCCTTTCATTGCTCTACCTGTAACACAATGCAACAAATTTTTGATCCCGGCTTCTAAATAGTTGATCCTTATGTAGAATTTCATGCTGAATTCAAATCTGCTCTCAGATATGTGAAAAGTTTTTGAGATATCGTCAAATTTTCATTATTAGTGTTTTGAAAAAAGGTAGGTCTACTAAAATGCCATTTTCTCTGGTTTAAGTTCACCGATGTTTTAAAAAAACAATAGCTGTTTAAAATCCAATCATAAATGACGAAGTTATGACACTTCAAGGTTGGATTTTTGTAAAAATTTTATTAATTTTTTCAGTTTTTGCTGTGTTTAATTAAGTTTTTTTCCGTGTTTCCATAGAAATTGCTTCGGTTTCAGATAATTACATGACTTTTATATATATATAGATTTAAGATTTAACGCGCTATTATACGTAATGGAATAATAATCTTATGTACATATTAGTAAACTCAATTTAGTTATAACAAATAATCAATTTTATAATTAAAGATTTAAAAATAATTAAAAATATAATATAAACTTTTAAGTTTATACAAATGCGATCTACTCTCACATTTTATATGACATTCCACGGGTTGTTATTATGTAATTATGAAAAATTTATGAAATTTTTTCCAAATGCAATATTTCAGAACCGTTTACGATGATTCAGCCATGACTCTTGCTGAATGGCTGGTGGGCAATAAGTCGAGTAAACCTTCACTGATTCTTATACAAATTTATCAGTATTAATACTTTTCAAAATGTAGTTTCGGCATTGTCAATAAGAAGAATTGCCCTACCCCATCTGATTCCTACCATACAAAACTACTTATCTTTGGAAAAAAAAATTTCTCCCTAAGATAAAACTGCAGGATATTGGAATTTCGTCAGATACTTACCTTGTAATAAAAAAAAACTTCCGAAAATTAAACATTTGCCACATTTCTTCTGGAACCTCTCATACATATAACCGAAATCATTTTCAAAGTTGTATATGCATATCGATAATTCCAATTCCTTAATATCCTATGGAAGGCCTTAGAGTTTTTATGAATTGTTAAATCCACATAGTTTTATCGTATTATATTATCGTTATTACCGCCCACTTCTTTTCGGGGCCCAATATACAATGTTGTGTTTAAACTATTTAAATTTTTTTTTTTGCTTTTAAGAAAATTTTCAGAATAAAAAATTAATAACGTATTTTTTTACAAAATTAAGATAAAATTTGATGTTTCTATGTTATTAATCCATTTTATATTCAGCCCTTAATGTTAAAAAAGCATAGAAACTGCAATAACTTTTTGCAGAGTTCTAAAATTCAATAAACGAACAAAAATGTATATCAAAAATCCGTTTTCTTATAAGTATCTGATCAGATTTTATTATAATGCTATTTGTTCCCTCTTACTTACTTAGCTGGCACTTCTTTGCAATCCCAGAGGATTATATACCGCACGTAGAAAAATATTATAAGCGCCTCGATCTTCTGCGTTTATTCTCCAGTTAGTCACACCAAGTTCAGTAAGGATCTTAGTAACCTGGTCTTTCCAACGGAGTTTGGTCACCCTCTTCTGCGCCGTCCATCGAGTTCATTGTCGAAGACTTTTCGAGCTGGAGCATTTTCGTCCATGCGTACAACATGACCTAGCCAACGCAACCGTTGCACCTTAATGCGTCTGACCACGTCAATGTTAGTGTACAGCTCATACAGCTCATGATTCATACGACGCCGACACTCTCCGTCAACGATATATATTTACGGAGCATTTTTCACTCGAATACTGTCAGAACCGATCTATCCGCTTGTGTCATAACCCAGGATTCTGAACCTTACATTAAGACAGGTAGAACCAGCTGGTATAGCTGGATTTTCGTTCATCGAGAGAGGGCTCTTGTAGCAAGCAGGATTCTTCTCCAGATTTCTAGACTGACATTTTATGCTTTGTTGATGGCGGAGCCTAGGTAGATAAAATTATCTACCACCTCGAAATTATAGTTGTCAACGTTCACGCAGTTTCCCAAACGAATAGATTCTTTGTTCGTAGAAACTAATAATTTCGTTTTGTCCTCGTTCAATGTTAGACCCATTTTCGCTGATTCCTTCTGTATACCTGAGAAGGCTGCAGTCACATCCCGCGGTTTTCGACCGATGATGTCTACGTCATCAGCGTACGCGAGAAACATGTGGCTTTTGTTGAATATTGTGCCACTCGGGTTTACTGCATTACTTCTCATTAACATCTACATCACTATGTTGAAGAGGTCACACGATAGGCCGTCGCCTTGTTTTAGGCCTCGTCTGGTACAGAATGGCTCCGTAAAGTCCTTGCCAATCTTCGCTGAAGACTTCGTGTCAGTCAGCGTCATTCCGCAAAGGCGTATTAGTTTCGCTGGAATACCAAACTCAGCCATGGCTTCGAGTAATTTTTGCCGTATCGGGCTGTCGAAGGCAGCTCAGCTCCTCGCAACCGGACATGAAGAGCTCTGCCGGAAGACAGTCGGCACCGGCTGCTTTATTGTGTTTTCAGCCCCGATATTGCTCTTTTTACCTCGGCTTGACTTGGTGGTGGGCAATCTAAGCCGTCGTTGACGATTGGCGTGACAACTTCACGTGCGCTGCCTTCTGGAACCAGCAGTTGCTGGATGTGTTCTTTCCATATATGCAGCACACTCTGCGTATATGTGACCAGATTTCCATCCCTGTCCTTACAGGAGGGGAGCCCACTTACTTTCTGGTAAAATTTTCGGGCCTCACCTCTATCCCTGTATCGCTCAATATCCTTGTTCTCCCGTTCCTTCATTTGACGTATTTTTCGCCTAAATAGCTGTCTCGCCCGTTTTGCTTTCTCCTTATGCCGTTCCCTTATAGCACGGGTTACAATTGGCTGTAGCGTTGCCCTATAAGCAGCATCCTGTTCCTCAGACGCTATGCGACATTCTTCATCACACCAGGATTCGTCTGAGCACCGTTTTTCATATCCTGGCACGGTTGTTGCGGCGGTTGTCATGGAATGCGCAATATGCTGCCACTGTGTATCGGGAACGTCAGAAGTGGAGTCGATGTGTCGTAGTATTTGGGAGAGCTGGTTGGAGTAGGCAGTGGATATCTCTGGGGTTTGCAGCTTCGCGATGTCCAGCTTTCTTTGTGTTTGGTTACGTGCGTTTTTCGCTCTGCTCAATCTTGTGCGCATTTTGGTTGCAACCAGGTAATGATCCGAGCCAATATTTGCATCACTGATCACACGCACGTCCATGACACTAGATGCATGCCTGCCATCAATTACCACATCAGCGTGATGTAGAAATATTTCGCCTTGATGCGGATTGCGGCTATTCGATCACTAACAGGATTGAATCGAGAGACAAGATGTCTGAGTCTATCGCCAACTACAAATCCACATCCAAATTCGTGCTTTTCGGCAAGGCAGCTGTAATAGATGCCGCAATTTTACGTCGCGAGCATCCTTGTCCTGTCCATCTCATCTCCTGGATGGCGGTGATGTCAGCCTTATATTTTTTGAGGACATCCGCCAGTCGGATAGTGGCATCTTCTATGGAGAGAGTCCGGACGTTCCATGTACATATCCTTAAATCATGGTCCTTATTTCGTTTGCGGGGGTCGTCAATATTTGGGAGGTTCCGTTTGTTACTTTGTCTTTGTTGTGTTTTCATAGTCAGTAAAGGACCTGAAGGCGGGTGGCAAACCCAACCATCAGGGTTCGTCGCTTACTATCAGCCGCTGTTCATTATAAAAAATATCACGAACACCGAAGGAGGTTGTGAGTCGGCTTGAGATGCAAGATTTACTTTACATCCCCAACGGCACCCATTTGTTCCCTCACTAACTTTAAAACACATAGTGGTACTTGACAAAAAAAACTAAGCAAAATAGCCTGGAATTAATTATAAAACAAAGCAAACTTTCTCCATACAAACGGGGCCAATCTTACATTTAACAACCTAAATGACTGTATGAATTAGACTCTAGTGACATAGCCCTTTTCCTCATATAGCTATCAAACATTCACTAAAAACTGTTAGATAGTATCAGAGTTTATATTTTATGGATTTCCCTTTTAATAAAATGACAATTAAACTGCACAACTTCGATCGCACCTACCGTCACTTCTCGCCTAGCAAAAGGTTGATTGCAAAAAACTAAAAGAACTTCAAATTATCTGTCGGCTCTCTGAATACATGATGTGTCAACATATTCCGCACAATGTCAAATGCACGACATCTGCAACACAAAAACATAGAATAATTAATTATAAATTTACGTCAAAACATTGTGGGAAAAATAATTACTTTTACTAAATACTTGTACACCGCCGACCTCCACCTCTACCGGTTGGGGCCAAAGGATTTCCACACTTTTGCCATCCAACTAACTCTGGGAAAGGCCATAACAGCAACGTGATGGTGCAAGTGACAACCGACAGTAATTAACGTCCCATTACTGGTTAGATTTGCCATAAATAATTGGTGTTTACATAAAAACCAACTGCTCTTCGAGCTACATTTCTTAACTCATTGAAATGTGAATAGGATCTGAGCCAGACCGAACTTGTTCTTGGTCAGCAATGATGCAGCAGAGGCTGCAACAACTCTTGGTGGGAGTGTCGTGGTAATTGTGTTGCCTAGCCTCCCACTACAAGTGTCAACAGCCACTGCAACAATATTACAATAGATGTGGAAGTAGTTCAGTGTTTTAAATGTCCCACCGTACGACAAAGAAGTTGTGCTAATTGCTTGAGCTGTTATTGATGTTGCAACAAATATCCTCAAGTTATGCGGTGTCGTGTCAGCAACTACAAGATGTTTAAAGATGGGGCGTTGATAATGTAGTGGGCGACATTTGTAGGGTCCAATGTGCAAATAATAATTGCAATTGCTTCTTAAGTTTCTAGAGCTCAATTGCTTTAATGGCTGTACACGAATATGTAAAAGTCATTAGTTTCAGCAACCCCTATCCACTGGCCATCATTTATATCGAGAATGTGCTCATCTGTCATAAGAAGTTTCCTTATAACCTCATAGATGACGGTCATAATCAATTTGTAGGATGGCAGCTGATAACCCTTCTCTCTTTCTCTTCGTCTGGAGAGATTTTCAATTTGTTAAATATGAATAAGAAGAGACATTTCACAAATTGAAAGTAAAAACATCTATCATAAGATTATGTTGGACAAATCGTGTGTGTGTGTGCTTGAATTCTGCATCCTTTCTTCTCATCTCACCCAAAGGCCAAATGTCATTTTGTGGTCATTTGAATGAATAAACGAAATTAAATGAAAAGTTAAGTGAGACCAAACCAAAAATAGAATAGAGAAACAGACACAGAAACATCGTAGAGATTGAGTGTACGGCCGAAGAAGATCCAGAAAAACGCATACCACATGGGACCTACTGTCATTTGGCTTACACTGACACTCCCACACCCGCTTTCGCTCATCAATAGGTCACATATCCCCTGTCGAACTCGAGCCGCCCAACCACCATCGCACAGATACAAATGATGTCGAGCTGATGTCCGTGCCGGGACTGTCACACAGACTGGGGTACACACACACATTGATTAGGGTTTACGCTACAAACGAACTTCTCTGGCCAGCAATCGGACAGTGCACAATTGGAACAATGTTCAATTTCTTCTTTGCTAATACCAACGAAAAGCAAAGGGCAAAGCACGTTTGTATCCTTTGCATTGCCATTAAAGGTTATTGTCTTTCAAAAGTTTCTCGTAAGTATACGGAGCGATAAATGGACACAAGGATATTCATGTGTGCCAAAGCACACACGCACACTAATTGTACAACATCGTACTCACATGTACAATGCGAGATGTGATGAGTTTTATTAGTGAATAATGGCAAATCATTTGGCAGTTGACACTCGTCCTGATGGCTTTGTGAGGCTGCTAATGAGCACCGTTAATGAGGGCCATTTCTAAGAATCCACACGGGAAGTGGTCGGTGGGCAGAGCAGAGGGCATATCCTCTAAGGAATTTCATACACAATTAGTTTATTAAATTCGATAAACGGTGCAGGAATTATCTACAACTCCCATAGAAAAAAAGGCATTTTCAGCCTTTTATTCGTCCTGTCGCCAGTTCCCTTAAATCCTAATGTCTTGTTATGATTTTTATAACAATAACTTAGTGCTTGTACATATTGTCAAGTTGTGTAGCCAGGACTTAAAAAGCAACCAACTGTATACACATACACATGAGTACTTCCGGTTCCGTGTTGTCTGAGTGTATGTGTGTGTGTTCACTACTGCTTCCATAACAAATGACGCAGGTTAATTTATGAGTTCATATGTAATTAAATGTTTCATCTTTTCACTCACTGTAAAGTAATACGAAACAAACAAACGGGCGAAAGAAACCCTTTGGCAAATCATGTGTGTTTGCCTCGCAAAGAAAAGGATCATCCCGACTTGTTTTTGGTGTCCCCGTATCCTTCCATAAATTATGGTATGACAAACCGGTGGTTGTAGCGCAGCAATTACTCAAAATTAACATTTTATAATTAATTTATATGCTAGAAAATTCTTGTCAGATCCGCTTTTTACCACGAACTTTCAAAAACGAGGAATGGAGGAATGAAATACTAGTTCCTTTTATCCGAGGTAGCCGAAGACTCGCTGAATTATTTCATTAGCAAGATAATTATTTGAATCGTCAGTTATGTAAGCATAATTCGAGATTAGTTCAACTTTTAACACAAATGGTTAATATCTTTGGAATGAAGCGTTGTCGCTTTATCACATAAAAAGCTTCTAATAACAAGCTGAAAATATAATAGTATAAATTACTAATAACTAACTAAGTTGTTTCTTGCAATCTTAAAGAATGGGGGAGAGAAGGAGTGTGTGATCGAGCTATGTATGTGCGAAAATTAGTTTGCTTTGTTGGTATTGAGTGCGTAAAGTATATGAATTAGTCGGTAAACACATACAGGGTGGACCAAAATCAAGTCCCTTTTTTAACCATAGGTTATTTTGATATTGACTGCTGTTTCCCGCTTAAAATTTTGGCAGAAAGTTTGTATCATACCTCCACGAAACGAAATGAATCGCTTTACGCTTTAACAACTTTGGGATATGTTGAAAACTTATTTCCTAAGTGAGTGCAGTGTAGTCCAAACAGTGCGTTTTTGAAAAGAAGTTGTGGTCAAAATGAAGGAACCACTGCGTTCGTGAGACTGGCATGCTAGTGGACAAACTCATGGCCCTTGTCGTCGTACGGAACGTACAGAAGGCGATGTGGCTGCTGTAGGGATTTGACAACTTTTCGTACGAAACATAGAACTCAATACCAGCCTTTAAGCAGAAAAAAAGCAACAAACATGTTTCGGAATGTACCACAGTACATAACAATTGTAATTGATTGCATTGTCGCTTACTTCAAAGCAGTGAAGTATGTGATGACATTGAACTGATAATTTCATTTTGAGCCCTTGAAATGATTGGTAGTTTTTGCTGAGATATGCAGGTGCAATCTCAAGTGTCAGTTATATTTAAATATGTTACAAATAAGAAGTATGCAGTAGATCTTCTGCTTCAATAAGTATAGTACGCACAAAAGTTTTCTAGCAATTTCAATAGCAATCAAACCCACAAAGTCGTCCAGTACTTTACCCAGCACAGATTTCAGGCCGTGACAACTCCTCCTCTCTTATCCCTTTCACCACTTCCTATGTACGAATACAAACGCACACATTTACATAGCAGTCACATGCGTAGACCTAATAGAAATGAGCGTAATTAACAAAAGAAAAATGTGGCGAAATTGTACCTTTCATGTGTCCCACGTCAGTGGATGGAGACTAGTCTGGATTTACATAACACATCTTGTGGACAATAAATCTTGATTGTATGTGTAGGCAGCAAGGACCTTTGCCAATATGATTCATACCAACCAAACCGGTTTCTATTAGACAACCATTTTATACTCCCACCCCTCATGCACGTATGGGGAGGCACACATTTGGTGTTTTGCAAAAAAAAAAACATGAAATTCAAATCAATGTTTGCATGTGTCCTTCCACTAACAAGAATTTTAAAAATTTCAATAAAATTCCAACATTTTAGTTTGTGTTTTCGAAACATTAACAGTTTCTGTGTGCTGGAGTGTGTACACTTCGTATTTTGGAAAATGTCCCACCACATTAAAGGTAACTATACAAATATTTGTGGCAACAAAACAAACAGTAACGACGGACTTATTGCTGACCCATGGCGGTCATTGGCACAGCACAAGGGAGCATGAGTCCTTTCTAATCTTCGATGACAGGGAGGATGACCATCATGACGAGATACTGGTGATATGGCAACCACTGGGGTAGAAATGTACTGCGATTGTGAAGAGAGCTTCGTTTTATTTCGTCGACGTTGAAGTTGGATATTAAGTTGAGGCAGCATTCGTGGTCCAGTTCTACCCGCACATTTAGTTCTAAACAATTATCTTCCAAAATGAAAACATTCTGTGGGGTCTGCTTAATGGCCAACAAAGTATTAAGTAGTTCTGGCATTAGCAAAATGTTAGGAATGTGTAATGAAGCCACTATAAATCAAGTTAAGTACTACTGAGTAAGCGAACGGGGACAACGTTTACTTGTTTAGTAGTTGCTGTAACCATTCATTATAAATTCCAATATCATGTTGAGTTTTATAAATGATTTCTATGTATTCTTTTAAATATCGATTTGTCCTAAATATAAGTAAACATTGGATCCTTATTCTTCTGCAGTATATGATTTTGACCAATAAAATAAAATGTCGGCGCATATGCGAATGCGAATTATTCGCATCATTTTGTACATTCGCGTTCGCATTCGCATTCGTATAAATATATATTTCAACATTCGCATTCGCAAAAAAATTTCTTAATTACAAGTAATTATGAGACTGACATTCAAGTGGTCACGTTTTCAGTCTCTCATGAAAAATTGTTAGCTGAATACAATAAAAAGAAAAAAATTTATATTTCAGAAGATCCTATATTGTAATGGAAACGAAACAGCTCGAAATACCAAAAGTTAGTACCTTTGGCACGCCAGTTCTTAGCTACGCCTCCGGGAAGTGTTCCTCCCGAACAGTTGTTTAGTGGAGCCGGACTTATCTATGATCCACTAAGAACTATATTGCATAGCGAAAAAGCAGCGAAGCTTCTTTTTGTTAAATACAACTTGGCTCTACTAAACTTTGAATACTGAATACGTCAAAGTTTTCGAAAGTAAATAAAATTATTGTTTAGTTACCTTAAAGACTGAATTTCTGAGAATTATATATATTTTTGTTTTTGTTTTACTTTGAAATAAATATTTTATGTTTAATTACTTAGCTGGAATACATATTTTTATTTGAAAAGGCAGACAGTAGGAATGAACCCAAATTATTTGTTTACGTAAACCATTTTTTGACATTCGTTAAACAATTTTGGAATATTCGCTTTCGCATTCGCATTCGCAAAAACCAAAAGTAAGTATTCGCATTCGCTTTCGCAAAAAAAATATTCCAATATTCGCTTTCGCATTCGCTAAAGCACATTCGTTACATCCCTAGTATATTGAAACTGATAGTATGTTTAAAAATATGTATAAAGTAGTTTTCATTTAACTGACACACCGTGTTTTGCACGCATTTTGTGGCAGGTAAGTCAAAATGGCACTTAAGTTAAATTTTTTAACTGCCAAAAATTGGCAGTTATCTAATTATAAAACAAAAGTACCCTTTCGTCTGATCTATTGTTTTTATTTATACTAGGAACTCACATACAAACACACTGTTTTTGTATTGTTTTTTTTTAACCAAGAGAGAATTCTACAGAGAATGAGAGAATTATTGAAAGGCTGCGAGTATTGTAAGAAAAACAAACTACATGCATAGTTTTCGTTAGCAACTTAAAAAAAACTTAATTTCCCTTTGCACCCCATGAATGGGATATGGGATAGCTTCTCGCGTTGTTGTGAATTAACACTCTCTCTTTTTTTTTAGATTCACAACTTAACGGCACCTACTTGTTTATCGACGAATGCGAACGTCACTGTTTGAGAAGCTCTTACTAGACACGCCGATTGACTCGACGCTTAATACTGCGAAGTTGCTGTCAACAACATTCGAGCGGAGCCGACAATGAAAGAAAAATTGATTTCTTTTTTTTTAAGATGACTGGAGCCAGGTTTGAACCTGCGATCTCCCGCATGGTAGTCGCGTGTTTTAACCACTATGCCACGGCCGGTCCCAAGCAACAGTTGCAAAAAATATTTGTGGCTGTTAAATGAAAAATTATTAATGAATATGGTATAATAATTCCAAATATTTGTGGTTTTTGGCAGGTATCTCAAATTGACAGCTAAAAGAGTGGAATTTAAGCCAAAACTACTGTATAAATTTAATAAAATATACACTGTGGTGCAAAAATGAGCCAATGTTTAAAAACAAGTACGTTATTAAATATTTTTTATACTTTTTGTTATATTATTTTCAAACCTTTTGCTAAATTTAAAATATGCATCTGTAAAATATGTAAAGCAATAATAAAAATATAACTTAAATTACTGTAAGTACACAAAAACAAAACATTTTCAAAATCAGACCATTGGCACACTTTTGCTCCAAGGTTTTTCTTATCTAAATTTAATAATTAGTTCTGCATATTTTTACTTTCTTGAAATGATCCACCCTATTAGGCGTATATTGACAAAGTTGAGCGTAATAATATGCAGGAATTTTGTTTCATTCAGCCAGAACCGACTCCCACAGCTCATTTATACTTTTCGGGGCTCTTTCGTTTCTGTCAGCCTGCGTTTTAGGTAAGCTCACAGATTTTCGATTGGGTTCAGATCTGGACTCTCCAGTGGCCACTCCCAGACCCCAAACACCTGAGAACTAAGCCATTCCTTGACAATTGTTACAGAATGTTTTGGGTCGTTGTCATAATGGCAGACGACATTCTCAGGTCTATCTGGAATTTGGCCAGGGTTATGGGGCAAATTGTTTTGCAAAATGCTAAGAAAGTCTTCCCTTCGCATTATTCCTTCGATTAGTATAAGTGGTCCCACACTATCTGGGGTTGCACATCCCCATATCAAAATAGAACCGCCTCCGTGCTTTATTGTTTGAGATTGGCACCTGGTGACTATTTGTATTAACTAATACATATTAAATATATGATTAACTTGTTGGTCGTGTGGTCAGATCAGACCAAAATCAATAGATACCAATCGGTTGGGAAGGTTTTTTATTGGGCCAATTGATCAAACACACAAAATCCTGCACATGTATCACAAACCATTAAGCACGGAGGCGGTTCTGTTATGATTTGGGGATGTGTAACCCCAGTTGGTGTGGGACTACTTGTACGAATCGAAGGAATAATGCGAAAGGAAGACTATCTTCGCATTTTGCAAAATAATTTGCCCAATAGCCCTGGCCAAATTCCAGGTAGACCAGAGAATGCCGTCAGCCAATATGACAACGTCCCAAAACATTCTGTTAAAATTGTCAAGGAATGGCTTAGTTCTCAGGTGTTTGGGGTCAGGGAGTAACTACTGCAGAGTCCAGATCTGAACCCGATCGAAAATCTGTGAGCCTACCTAAAACGCAGGCTGACAGAAACGAAAGAGCCCCGAAAAGTATAAATGAGCTGTGGGAGTCGGTTCTGGCTGAATGAAACAAAATTCCTGCATATTATTACGCTCAACTTTGTCAATATACGCCTAATAGGGTGGATCATTTCAAGAAAGTAAAAATATGCAGAACTAATTATTAAATTTAGATAAGAATAACCTTGGAGCAAAAGTGTGCCAATGGTCTGATTTTAAAAATTTTTTGTTTTTATATACTTACAGTAATGTAAGTTTTATTTTTGTTATTGCTTTACATATTTTACAGATGCATATTTTAAATTTAGCAACAAATTTGAAAATAATACAATAAAAAGTATAAAAAATATTTAATAACATACTTTGTTTAAAACATTGGCTCATTTTTGCACCACAGTGTATATGCACTTAATATAATAATATAATATATACTTAATATATGCTGAATATAACATTATAAATAAAATTGTATGTATTTGTATATTCTTTTGTAGATTTTGACTTCATACATGCTAAATTGTTGAAATATATCGTGGTCTGCAATAACCTACTTCATAATGCAATGTCAAATTTTTTTTATAAATCTTTTGTAAATAAAACCCCCCACTTTTTCATCAAATATCTCAATAGCTAAGAAAGTTCAGTTACATAACACAGTACAACATTTTTCAGTTAATTGATTGCCAACTCAATTCTGTGAACTGTATGTGAAATTAGACCCAAAAAGAAGAATTTCTGCATCATTCGTTTTGTCTTCTTACCTGCGATTTGAAGTTAGTATCGATTTGAAGTTAGTACTATCGTATAGGGGAATTTATCACGTTTTAGGCCCTGTTGAAATTCATACATTTACTCAATTGCGAATAAAAGCGAAACGCGTGCATCGATTTTTATGATCTTTGTCTCATTTTGCTCATAGGTTATGTGACTTTGCGAAAAAATAACTAGACTTGAAACTTTTTTCCATTTTGGATTTTTTATGTATTTTTAAAAAAAAAATTTAAATTTTTAGGCAAAAAATAATTTTTTCCCTTCATACATTCATTTTTAACTTCGAAAGTGTTACTTGTATAGGAAAACAATATATGAACAGATTAAGGGAATTGTAATTCTTAATTTTTTAAAATTTATTTCAACTAAATTGGGCTAGTGGTTGTCGAGCTATGTCAAACAACAGGGCCTAAAACGTGATAAATTCCCCTATACGATAGTACTAACTTCAAATCGATACTAACTTCAAATCGCAGGTAAGAAGACAAAACGAATGATGCAGAAATTCTTCTTTTTGGGTCTAATTTCACATACAGTTCACAGAATTGAGTTGGCAAATCATGTGTTGTACTGTGTAATTTTAAAGATCTTCACCTCACCTATCTATATATCTATATATATAAAAGGCTTGGGTGACTGACTGATCACTCCCCAGAACAAACGGCTAAAGCTAGAACCGTGAAATTAGAAATATTGGTTCCTTTTATGACATAGGCGCGCACTAAGACGGTAATAGGCTACATGGAAACATAATTAGACAAAGGGGCGTGGCACCGCCCATACAAGCCGAAATTTCAATCAGTCACATCTCACGAGTCATTAGAGGTATGAAGACGAGAGTTGGTATAAATGTTACTGATACAAGGTGGATGTGGTCTCGCAGGGAAATGGGCGGTGCCACGCCTCTTTTGAAAAATCGTTATCTCGGCGAAATAAATGGACCGATTGCAATGAAAATTTTACAGTGTGGTACTATACGTAGGGCTTCTATAATAGGCTTCATGAAAATATAATTAGACAAAGGGGCGTGGCTCCGCCCATACAAACCCAAATTTCAATCGTTCATATTTTACGAGCCATGTAAGGTATGAAGATGAGATTTCCTACATATGTTAATGTAACATGGGGAATTACTTCTCGCTGGAAAATGAAAAAATTGTTATATCGGTCATATAAATAGCTAAGAACGGATTTTTGGATTTACCATTAATGGATAAAAGTTGTATCATCACTTAAACCAATAGGCTAATGGTATAATCGCGAAAATTGATATGGAAATGCTTACTATCAAATTGGATTGAAGTATTTTTTTTAACTCCGATGTTTCTAAGTAAAAAAATCGAAAAAGGGGTAAAAATTTTACTATCGCACAGACCAAACGGCTAATGATGTAACCATGATAAGTTATATAGGCTTGCTCCCTATGGAATTAGAACGAAGCAAGGAGGGTTTTCGAAATTCTTACCTTTGAGGGATAAAAGGACTGAAAAGGGATAAGAATTAGAGAACTGTCAAATGGGGTTTTTCAAAATTCGAACACTTAGGGTAAATTGGTACCATCGCCCAGACGAAACGGCTAAAGCTATAATCGTATATTGGCATGCTTCCTATGGAGTTAGAAGGGGTACCGGTCCATTTTAGTTGTGCGATACGAATATATCTTTTAAAATTCGTACTCTTAGGGATAAAAAGCAACTAAAGCGGTACAATCACTCAGACCAATGGGAAAAACTACAATCACATAAATTGGGTATTCGTTCTTCATAAGACGTTGGCATTTTACCTGTATTGCTTAAAGTCATAAGAAGGTTCATTGTAAGTACGGGTGAAGCAACGAGCCGGGAAAGCTAATTCAACATATGACTTGCTCATCTCTCTACAACAGAAAAATATTTAGCGGCGGTAAACTGATTTGAACACCAAATCGAACTTTGAACTCTTTGCGGCACACTCTAATGCCAAACAATCGATGCGAAATTTCGCACAATATATTCAAAATTTCGTAAATAAAAAACGTGAGGTGGAGCTCGATGTCCAACTGCGCTACTACTTTATTTTTATTAACGAAATTTCCAAAAATACCATAAAAGGAACAGCCTTATGCACCTTAAGGTGTGCAGAAACAGAATGAGTATTTTTTTTTAAATTCAGAATTGGCCGTTTGGAGATTAGATATTCAGTATAAAATAGAACGATTTTGTTTTTTTCTTTTTAAATTTAAAATAAAAAATTAAACTGTTTTAAAAAAAAATCACCTCTTTTTTTAATTTTTCACAGTGGTAGGTAATATGGTTGTTGAACCACCCGTAAGTTTCATTGCCGGCCCCCTCGATGTTGTCGTCAGCAACTTCGCAGTATAAGTGTCGAGTCAATCGGAATGTCTCGTAAAAGTGTTAACTCACAACAACGTGAGAAGCTATCCCATACCTCATTCATGGGGTGTAAAGGGAAATTTAGATTTTTTTCATATGCCCATACATCATTTTTTTGCAAAGGTCATTGGAAAAACTAGTGTATAATTTCTTCTTTAAAAATTTCCTTTAATACGTGTGTAAGCTCAATAAGGTATATTATTTGAAATTGCCCCTCCAAAGTTATTAAGAGAATAAGAGAACTCCATTTAAGTCTGTTGAAATAAATACAATTTAGCAAAACTTAAACTCATATCAAAAATTTGTGCAAAATAAATGTAATTTCTTAAAAGATTCTCAAAATAAGTGAGGCCCTCGAAAAAAGGTGTCAAAAATTTTTGTCAAACACCTAACTCATACTTTGTGATAGCGATACATCTGTAATCGGGCCGTAATGTTACTGGGAGTTATGCGCACAAACTTTATTAACAATTTATGACAAAAATGTTACTTATTCCTGCCAGAATTTTCTCATGTCAAAAAATGCATACATTTTAAATTTGAGTTAAATCGAACAATCGATAGTAATTTTCGAAATAATTCAGCTTCAGCCACCTAAACAGCGGGTCCATTTATACAAAAAGCGGCACCTACTATCTATACAGAAAGTTTGTTCTCATGATCACACAAATATACATACTTAATTAAATTGGTCCATTCATTAAAATTTTCTGCATAAATACACCTCAGCGCTATCTAGCGGGTTCATTTGTACATAAAATGTTTTCTCACGATCAAACGAATATTCATTTTAATTTTCAGTCGAATTGGAACATGCATTCAAATTTTTGATATAAATCCATCCCAGCGCCACCTCGCTATAGCCGTTCCCAAATGATGGCTTTACATACGTGGACCATTTATATATATATAGATATTAATAAAAAAAAAATTGGGGTGGACCACCCTGAACATTTAGGGGGATGTAAAATAGATGTTCGCCGATTCTCAGACCTACTCAATATGCTCTCAAAATTTCATGAGTATCAGTCTAGCCGTTTCGGAGGAGTTCAATCACGCACCCCGTGACACGAGCATTTTATATATTAGATATTAAAACCACATAATTGTTTTGTTTTGGTGTTGTTGGTAATTTTTTTCAACTGTTTTAATTTAGTATAGGATATCAAAGTTGCGTCCCTTAGAAAAACATGAATAACTTACCCATTTATTAACCGTTTTTTACACACAAATATGCGTTTCATTTGTGACACCGTGCACATTCTGATTAATCCAAAAAGTTTGCGGTTTCGAGGCAAAACCAGGCAGCTGTCAAAAGTAAACTATATACCTATATATGTCGATGGAAAGGCCGCAGTCTCCTCTTTTCAAACCCGCTGAGAAACTTAAATTTCGTTGATATTCCACCACAGTATATTTTGGGTGTTTTAGCGAAATTTGAAAACAAGATTCTCATTGTACTCAGAACCGCGTATATTGACACGGGTACATTGACTTTTCTTTATTTTGTCTCACTGTGTGCTTTCTCGTCGGCGCTTTTCGATAAGAGATTTTCAAAAACAAAATTTTTTTTCGATAACACCAGCCCACAAATTTTCGACTTTTCTGTACAAACCAGAGTTCAAAACACTTTTTCCATAGATATTAACCTCCTAAGTACGAAAATAATTTTTAAAAATTTTTCTTAGGTCCAGCTTTTTTTATAAAAATTTTTAAAAAAATTTTTTTTGTAATTTTTGGAGGTGCATTTAATATTTCGGAAATATTTTGGGTATATTTTACCCGTTCTTCACATATAACCAGTTAAAGACAACATAATACACCATAAGTTCTTGCTTGAAAGTTTTCAAATAAGTGATGCCGTTTTGATGGTAACGATTTAAATATTTTGAAAAACTGCAATTTTTCTGTAAAATTTGGGGTGAAAAAATTATTTATTGTCGTAGGCAAACTTTAAAACGCAATGCAAATCCCAGTTTAACATTGTTTACAAATAGTTGACTCTTTTTTAAAGTAAACAACACCCCAACCATAAAAATCCATAATCAATTTTAAGAGTTATAAATTTTTTGCCGAAAGGCCCAAAATTCGGGTTTTTAACGATTTTATTTTTATTTTAGATTGAAAACTTTATCACTCGATTGTTGTTCTTTTTTGCAAAACAAATATTAAAAATAAAAAAATGATAAAGAGTAGATATGTTCTGACAAACTGTTCAGCTTGCAAAAATATTGGATGTCGGTCATACATTTGACTCCCCAAAAGTGACCCTACAGGAGTTAAACGTATGACCGACCTCCAATATTTTTACAAGCCGAACAGTTTGTCAGAGCATGTCTACTCTTTATCTTTAACTCTTACAATTTTTTATTTTTAATATTTTTTTTTTGCAACTATATATAAATGTGCCAATATATGTCGATTAATATATGTTAATACGTCAATATATGTTAAAATATATTAAGAGACAGTGATTTGTAAACGAAAAAAGCAAAATCTAAAATCGTTTAAAAACCGAATTTTTAGTTTTTTGTCAAAAAATTCATAACTCTTAAAATTGATTACGGAATTTTATGATTGGAGTGTTGTTTTCTTTGAAAAAGGGTTAAACTTAAACTTAATTTCCCTTTACACCCCATGTATGAGGTATGGGATAGCTTCTCGCGTTGTTGTGAATTAACTCGCTTTCTATTTTTAGATTCACAACTAACGGCATCTACTTGTTTATCGACGAATGCAAACGTCACTGTTTGAGAAGCTCTTACTAGACACGCCGATTGACTCGCAAAGTTGAAAGAAAATATTTTTTTTTCCTTTTAAGATGACTGGAGCCAGGATTTGAACCTGTGATATCCCGCATGGTAGTCGCATGTTCTACCCACTATGCCACGTCCCTTGAAAAAGGGTTAACTATATGTAAAAAAGCAAATTAGGATTTGGATTGTGTTTTCTATTTTTCCTACGACAATACCTAAATTTTTCACCGCAAATTTTACAGAAAAATTTCAGTTTTTAAGTTATTTAAATCGCTAGAATCGAAACAACATTACATGTTTAAAAAATTTCAAGGAAAAACTTGAAGAAAGTTTTGTTTTCTTTTACTTAAGTGGTTATGTATGAAGATCGGGTATGAGATACCCAAAATATTACCGAAACATAAAGTGTACCTCCAAAATTTAAAAAAAAAAATTTAAAATTTTGAAGAAAAAATTGTTGTCCTGTGTAACTGGGTATTTTTGGCTTCTCTTGCGGGGAACTGTTTTGTTGAAATTATTCAAATTTGTCATTTTGAGAAATAATAAAGAAAAACAACGAGCATACAATCTCGATATATATTTAAAAATCTTGCAGGATGGACGTTATGTGGTCATAATATACTTATTTTAGCATTCTGTTTGTAAATAATCAAATATTCCTCTTCCCCAATATACTAAAAACTGTAGATGCTACGTCACTAATATCAAAAGATTCATATTTTAATTCGGAGAAAAGACCCAAAGTTTGTGTGATCGCTTTCCATGGAATTACTCTTATTTACTTTCAATATTTAAACTTCCTGCGCATTGATTCACTGGGAATGTGTTTCCAAAATGTGTACTTTTTTCTGTATAAAGAAACCCTAAGCCTTGCTGGCTTTTTCAAATAATTCGCACAATTATTTTTATTGCAATATTTATTTACTAATATGTCTTTTATTGTTTTCGGTTTATTTGTTTTTTTTTTACTCTTCTCGATTCGTGTTTCTTTCATTCATACATAATAACATTTAATTTAGTTGAAATACTTTTTAAACATATCCAGAAAGGATTGTTCTAATTTTTATTTTGTTGTCTTACATCGAATATCTGTGTGTATACTTATGTATGTATGTATGTACATGGTACAGTTATGAACCTAATGAAATATGGCTATTATTGCACTTACATCTTGAGACACTCTCTTAAAATCGACTCACTTACAGCTAAGTAAATACGCATAAGTCTAGGGCGTTAATTAGGTTAATTAATGTCATTCCCATTAAATTGCATTCGCATTAATCGTATAGTGGCTGCTTTTCTCGATACGCTCGATTACTGTTTTGTTTTTTTTTTGTTTTTCTTGTATTTAATTTTGATTTAAAATACTTGGGAAAGCGCTTCTCTCGCCGCACTGCCGGCGATCGTAATGATATCCGGCATGACGGTAGGGGGTTGAAATACACTTTCGCTCAGACATTTGATACTATAGAATACTAAAAATCACATGTGGTTGTAGTCGAATACTTGGAGCAGTATTCGATGTCATAGAAATGTCATTTGAAGTTTTTACAAATTGGTTTATACTTTTTTACAATACTATTATTAATTGAATACATGGGTAATAATTATAATAATAATAATAACGGTCTAAACACTTTAAAAGTTATAATTTACTAATGTTGTCTTTCTTCTATAATTTTAATTTATTTACAAAAGATGCAGCAGATGCAAAAACGTTTGCCTGCAATAATATTTACATACATAACTAAAACTAAATTGGTAACAACACAAAAAGAGGCGTCTAACCTTTAATGCTGGACAAACATTGTAGCTGAAAGGATAACTAATTATACTGATACTATTGTTTTTAGGATTCAGGGGTTTATAAAAAAATACACTCGGCTACACTATAGTAGTTTATTATTTACAACATTGCATCGAATGCCTAGATTGGCGTCGGCATGACTGTGTAGTCCTGATGCAGGCTAGATTTAACGGAATCGTATACGGGTCTGCCGCTATCATCGGGCAGTGCATAGACGTCGGGTGGCACGCACAACGACTGCAATTTTGAGATATACGAGTCAAACGGTTCAGGATGCGGATATCCGGCCGGATGATGCACGGTGTAGGGATGATGGGCCGCCGATGAGTGCGTGTGCGGTGGAGGAGGTGGTGGCGGCGGTGGCGGATGCATTGCCCCGGGGTGGCTGGACGACAGTGTATGCATGGATCCGCCGTACATCGAGACTGCACTGCTGGCCGATATCGATGAGCTGGGCAGTGGATTTGGAGGTATTAAAGATGGATGCGTGGCATAGGCTGAATGTTGGCTGGCACCTGCTGATGCACTGGATGATGCTGGCAGACTGTTGCCCGTCGACGAGCTGGAGTTGTGACCAGCAGGTGGTATACGCACATGCTCCAAGAGTGTTATGACGTTGTTCCTCAAACTCTCGTAATAGTTGTTAATATTAGGGGAGGGTGCACCTGTGTTTGAATTTGCTAATGATGTGTCATAACTGGAACTGACTGCCGTTGGTCCAGCTCCACCGACACCGCCAGCCGTTCCTGGTCCTAGGTGGCTGTTGATGCTGGCGAAGGAGTTCGTGAGGCCGTTGGTGGTGCTGTTGTTAGCGCTGCTGCCGCTGTGGGTGGTGTCCGTGAGTGAGCCGGCCGTGCTGCTGGAGGAGACTGCAGCAAGAGCTGCTGTTCCTCCAGCAGTGCTAGTCACCGAAGCGAGAGAACGCTGTTGATGAGCACTCAGCGGAGAAGTCTCCTACAATAGAAGGACACATAATAAAACGACAAGAAATTAGAATGAGGTGCATTCTTTAAAACATTTTACTCGAAATGAGAAATAACTATTTAAAATCGAAAGTATACTACAAATCATAGATATTGAACAAAAACACATATACAAAATACGTCATTGGAAAATCTCCTCCTAAAAGCATACACGTGTCGAAAATTCTCATGCAAGTGTAAAAAAATATTGCAAAAAATTAAGTCGTACAATAGGTGTACTAAAGGGGAATTAACAAACGAAAGTGAATTTGAGGTAATAATGATTAGTTAAAAAACCACACACACACTGCCAATGTCCAGCATAAAAATATTAGAAAACAGTGCAATGCAAGATATACAGCTTGACTGGTAGGAAATGCTAAGTTTAATAAATAGTAATCAGTTTTCTCGCTTTAGGTGGTTTTAAAAGTAAATACGTACAAGCCTGCAGAATGTGCATAATAAATATTTAGCAAAATTGTTATTATTCATATATTGTGGGAGATGTTCCATACATATACATTATTAAGATTTACTTTTAGTGTTTCTTAATTTTCTGCTAAAATTGTCATTTAACGAGTAAGATAATTATCTTAGGTTATGGCAAAGCTTAGATAAAAAAATTAGGGTTACTGACGTTCATAAGTATTTGGTCAATTATTGTAGTATTTTTTATAAATTATAAGGCCGTTATCGAGAATTGACAGAGATATTGATAATATTCACATATACTGTTTTAACATATAGATTTTAACTTGCTTAATCTTAAAAAGTTGAAATATATAGTTGCCCATAATAAACTACTTCGGAATCCGATTTCAAAATTTTTAATAATATTTTTCAAAAATACACCAATTTCTACATCAAATATCTTGGCGTCTATAAGAGATAGGGCAAAAGTAATGACATACTATTTTAGGTCTTCACTTCAGCTATTGAACGGCTTATTACTACTTAGTCTGTATACAAAAGAAAAATACTTAGCGGCAATAAACTGATTTGAGAACAAATTCGAACTTTAACCTCATTGCGGCACACCCTAATGCCTAAGTATCGATACAAAATTGTTCACAATATATTCGTAATTTTAGCAAAAACAAATGTAAGGTGAAGATAGGTGACCAATATCGCAATTAATACATATTTTTAACGAAATTCGAAAAAATGCCATGTATGGAACACACTAATGCTCTTTGTGAACAATTAAAGGGGTGGAGTATTCCGATCATATTGGTTGTTTACAGAAGTGGTTCAGTTACACAATAAGTAAGTTTTTGGTAAATATACCAAGCAAAAACTTTGCACAATGGCCCAAAACTCCTAAAAAACTGATTTGTTTAAAGTAGGTAGTGTGTTTTGAGAGCCATTTAATACCCCTAGACTTGTTCAGATTGCATGGGTTTGTTGAGAGAAGTTTTTCGGTGTTACCTAAACTACAATTTCACTGAAAAGAGTATGCAAAAAATCTTGACTCCCTACGACTTATATTCAAAATAGTGAAAAAATTAGAATTTTTTTCGAAGTTTTTGAAAATAAACGAGGGATGTCTAATTTTTTGGGAAATTTTTTTATATCAATTTCTTAAGCGGACTATTAGCTACAACTTTGCTTAAGAAGAGAAAGAGCTAGATTAAACACTGTACAAACTGTTGGCCAAAAACTGATGTCACCTTTTTTCAAGGGAGCCAAGGGATTTCAAAAAGTTACGAGGGCCAAAAAAAAATGTTGGTAGCCAATCTAGCCAAACTGAGCTAGGGTTTTACTCAGCTCCGGTTGTACTATAGAACCTATATAGTCACGTTCGGGTGTTTTTTTTCACTGTTGCACTGTGTAATCGGCGCCGTGCAATAAAGCCATAGGTAATAAAGCCATATGACATTATTTCCCATTCGATTGGGAAATAAGGCTATATGGTTTTATTGCAAGCATGGTTGTGCAATAACACTGTATTAAACTTCCGACCAAAGTGTCATACCAATGAAAAATGCTATTAAAACTAATGAAAAACCGTGGTGAAATTGATGAAGGGAGGATGGGCGTCCGACTAAGTAACTAACTAACTACGGAGTATGCGGCGGGGGGCGAATGGGAATCGAATGGGAAATAAGGCCATATGGCTTTGTTACATATGGCATTATTGTACGTCACCTTTATAATCGCATACCAAATACATATGTTTGCACTTATAATAACTATTGTAGCTCAATTTTTCATTGACTACGATTCTCATGACGATAGGAAATACTTACAAAAAATTTTATTTTCTTTTCCTTATGTTGAAATAATAATTGGATACCGATTACATTGTTTCCTTGTTTTGATTGTTTATACATCACGAATATTATTTCATTACCCAGTAGGAAGTGTCTGCAAGACATCCTCAAGGATAGGTGCACGACCATAGTAATTCGTTGATGTCACATAGGGGACCGTCCATACAAATCGTCGACGAAATTTTCATACAAGTGTCCGCTTTGTCATGCACGATCTGATGTGCGACAATGTCGGTCAAATTGTCGTTGATGCTTAAATAAGCGACATGTCGCCCACACAATCATGCACGACATAATGACCGACAATGTCGGTCAAATTGTGCTTTATAATTTAAAATAACAAATTGAAGTAGTTTTTATTGAAAACGTGCGATACATGAACCGTCACACACTGCTGTTTCCAACAAACTGAAAATTTTTTACTTCTACTTTCCTCTCTTCAATTCTATGTCGTTATTGTTCCGTGACATTGAACTTTTTTGTTTGATGCACGACAACATCAGTAATTTTTCGGTCAGCTTGTCGTCAACCGAGTGTTCTGACGACAAGTACATACATTTTTCACATTCTGTCTTGAGGACAGCGTTGACGACAAAGTCGTGTATGACGATACTTCCTACTGGGTATTTACAAATAATTTTTGAAGAATTTTGGGGAAATATTTTTTAAAATGGTATTCATGAGAGAAAAGTGTCTATTTAGATACTTTTCTATATGCGCAATGATTAAGAAAAAAATTTCCTACGCAATGAATATATTCAACAACTCTTTCCACTAGGGAAAATGCCGAAAAACTTAAATTGTAGATCTTAAATTCATAAATATACAATAAATTGTACAAACGTCAAGTTATAGCATGCATAAAGTAGAGACAATCCTACTGTAATTTATCGAAGATGTGAATCGTTCATAAATATTGTTTTCTCGAAATTAGCTTAAAATGGTTTACAAACCTCTTATAAGTTTTTTATGAATAAGGCCGTAAAGATATTACATTTTTGTATTATGAATTTTTAAACTTCCAATAATGGATCGTTTGTATGGAGGTGGGAGTGGTTTTTCTTCCAATCGTGTTTATCTTAGAATTAAAATAAAGCTTCGAGGACCGAAGCATGCATGCCAACGTTCAGATTTATAGCTCTTATACTACAGCTGTAATAGCTGGGGCAGACTTCCAAAAAGGGAAGTTTGATTGAGAGATGTGACTAGTTTCTGTCCGCTTAGATGATAGAAGATTGCATACCGAATTTTAACTCGGTAGCCCTTATACTACGGCTGTAATCGCGGACACAGGCAGATGTTGCAACGAACGGATATCTTTTAATCGACCCAGAATTTGATTCTGACCATTTATTTATATATTGCCATAACTACCAAGCCTTTTTGTGGTCGTTGCAAATGAAAGAACAAACTGAATATACTTGGTGCGCGTGGTGAAGGGTATACAAATATTCCATTATGTTAGCGATTCGGTAGAAAAATTTTGTTTCTATTTTTCACCGTTTAAAATAGGAATAATCGTGAGCCACATGAATTTTCGTATCTGCAGTCACATTCAATTGCTAGTAGTCTTAATTTTCGACTTAGCCTCGTACCTTTTAGTAAAAAATTTAAGTTAATGAATTTATCTGAGATTTGTTTAGTAAGGTACCACATATATAACCTTATATCATAAACTTTATAAATCAATGAAATAAACATTATAATTTGTTATAAGAGCAACTTCCTGTGCACAGTGTTAAACTCCTGCTGATATATATCAGAGCAGATTAAGAGTATGAGTTTCATTTCAAATACAATTGGACACAAAGCTCGCAAGACAGTTGAATTAATTATAGTTTTTGAAATTACCAAAAAAAAAAAAAAACATCCAATAGAATAGTGTTTCCTAGAAATGGTAATTCAACACAACATTAAATGTACATACTATTTTAGTATCTATATCACAACTAATGAATACACCTAATGTATAGCACACTAGATGTACTTCCCAACTAACGACGACTTTGTCATAATGTGACGCCTTCAATTGAATTATATTTAATTAGATTGTTTGGTTTTCGGGGCAACAAAGACAGAACTCCCAAACGTATAGGATCAGTTAGAGAGCACTTGGGCTCGGTGTGGTGGAATTTAACAATACCAATGACACAATATGTATGTATGTATGAGTGTACGTTTGTGTAAACTACATACATATGTAAGTATATACATATATCGTACACACACATTTGTACAAAAACTTCATATACTCATACGTATAGTTACCAATAAACAAACAAGAAAATATACATATATATATATATATTCACGTACGTACGTACGTATATAGGTAGATAGATAGGTTCTCTGAATACATACATACATCCACGTATTTGTATACATCTGAGCAAAGAAGATAAAAACAACATCAAAGTATATAGAATGTCGAGCACATAACGTAGGAAAGAAATTGTGACGCCCTTTTTCATTGTTGTGTAAAAAATATTGGGGCTATAGCTGTAAATACTCATACACGCACACGGTCGACTTCGTTGCTTTTGCTGACGGTGGTGTGAGTTTTGGGGGTGGTAATATTCTAGAGGGATGTTATGAGTGGATACGACTGTTTTCATTGGTATTTGCGCCACAACACAGGGAGCCTCTTGTAGCACAATACTCTCCCCAACACCCACTCTTCGACACACACATACTCTCACATGTAGTCAAACGTACATGGGATGCCTGCCCTCTTGGGAGGCCAAAGGTTAAACGGAGATAAAACAGTCTCGAGTGATTCAACACAACAGAAAGAGAGCGAGAGACACACAAGGATGAGGTGGCTGTTAAACCTACGGAGGAGCATGGCGAGTTGTTGTTGCTGCTGTTTTTGGCTTGTACACAGGGGCCCCGTCCACAAAGGTATGGCATTGGTGGCAATTGCAAGGGTGGGAGAGATTAGTGGGGCGTTGGGGCAAACTTCCAATGCATCTTGCGCATGGACATTTTTATGTATTCCTTACCTTTAGGGATTTGACGCTTTCAGGGGTTGTTCACACATTTGGCTGGAAGTCACAACTGCATAACAGTTGCATTCAAGCATAATTCTCATTGGTAGTAGCCTATGACGAGTGTTGTCGCCTCCACTGGCTACACCAGCATTGCCGCCATTTTGAAAATCAATCCGGTCACAACGACGTGCAGCACAACAACGCCAACGACAACAACAACAGAAATGTCGAATGCATTTTGTTGAGCATTTGATAATCAACTCCCTGCTGCCATCTTTGACCTATCGAACATCGATGATTGATTCGAAAGTGTTTGCAAAGTATTTACACTGATCGAAACTAATGTCGCTCTTGACATATTTCAAAACTAAGTACAATAGACCATGGCTCGATATTGAATAGTAGACGTCAACAACAAAGAGTCATGTCTCTTTAGACGTTTGTCGCAGCATTCGCCACAAATTATAATCAACAGAAATTCCTGCACACTGCTTCAGTGTTGGGAAAAAAGTAACTTAATTTTTTTTCATAAAAAAATTAATTGATAAACTTTGATAGAACTGGGGATACAGGGGATACTTTGCGTTCGTTCACACACAAAGTCAAGTTAGTGATAATTTAAATAACAACCCCGGAGGAGGGTAGGAAGAGAAGGGTGACGGGTGCTGCAGAAATTAGAACTTTATGTTTGGGTTTCAGAGTTTAGCTACAGCGAGTTTGGCACAGAAAAAAAGTTACGGCGGCGCGTTAAAACAAAGTTTGTTTTATTTTTATTGTTAGGAAACTCCAACTTTTCGTTTTCCGCTTCCCCTTCACCCGTCGCACTGGGTAAGGGGGTGTACAAAAGTTTGGATTGAGCAGCGAAATCAAGACTTTTGAGACGTCCTTGAAAACTAATTTAAAAGAAAGTTTAGACAAACGCACACACACACACACACACTCACAGTAACATGTACACATCGCTGTGGATGTAGTTCCCTCCGCCAACTAAGGCCGGAAGTAAATTAACAAAAGAAGTGCAGTCAAAGGAAAACATGAATTATTCTAATTGGCTAAGACGAAACAGGAACGAAAGAACAAAGTGCAGTAGCAATACAAATAAAAACAAAACGAAAACACAATGACGTATAAAGTGAGGAAACGCAAACAAAGGTAACGAAAGAATATGAGAGTAAAAGGCAAACGGAATTAAACTAGGAAATACTTATGTTGCCTCAACGAACCTGAGCCTACGTACCCTATCGCTGGTGTTCAGTTGTGACTCCATGGCATTGATGTCCGACTTGAGACGCATCATCTGCGATTCGACACGGGCGTTCTCACGCTGCAGCTCTGTGATTTCAGCCTCTAAAGTATTAAGATCCTCATTTGATTCATTACGAGTACTTGAATTTATACCTGCTGTCGCCGACGACGACGATGACGTACTGGCCGACTGCAGACTGTCGGGCAGAATGCCCGCGGCACTAGAGATGCTGGACGAGCTGCTAGTGCCGATGGCGAGGTTCGACGAGGATGACGCTGAGACTGCTGACACGGACGAACCCACCGCATTCATCATCATGTCCATACCTTAAACGAAAAGCAAACAATAAAACGATTGGCCATGGGGGGCGCTTCCGTCGCCCGGGCGGGAGCGTGAGCGTGTGCTAAGCAACTTTCATTCTCTCATCTGAACAAAACAACAAATGCAATGCACGCCGACAACCGCCGAAGCGGCTGCGGGCGGAGCTTGCGTGCGTGCTTACCTCTCCACTTCGTCAACCTTTAGGCACTTGACAATTTCAATTTGGCTGTATCGTATGTTTGGTCTTATTGAGTTACATAAGTTTTGAAGCGTATTTTCTTATTGTGGTATCTATTTACATGTCTATTCTTCCTTTACAGAAGATATTCGGCGCCGATACAAAATGTCGCATAATCTAAAATAAAACAAAACAAACCATCATCAAACGAAACAACCAAAAAACAAGTAATCTAAATCATAATCTGCTCTCAACTCAACTGAAGTGTGATTGTTAGTTTATATGATTTTTTCTCAGTGTACTTGCGTTGCATTATGCATTTTTTTTTCTCAAAGTGTTACCAAATCAAAGAGTTGTTAATAAAACTTGTTAGCACACGCACACAACTTAAAACGATACCACTACAATTACAACTACGTACAAGAGGTGTAGGAAAAGGGGCCGTGAACTCACCTGTGTATCCTTTGGGGTAGACCATTGTGACATCATCGAATTTGGGCTTCTTAATTGCCTGCGATGCGGAACCACATCCTACCAAAAAAAAAGGATAATACTCATGAAGTGTGACGATCCCCGTACACCCACTTACTGTTACTCACCATCAAATTTCATGGCCGTGGCTGCAGCTACAGCGGCTTTGTGCTGTTCAACGGTACCACCGGCCTCAAGGACCCGCATTTTGTTACGATTCGCTATAGGACAGCCGGATGCGCTGAAATAGAGATACATGAACTAACAAAATTCAAACCTATTTTCTATAAAATTTACCTTCTATGCGACAAGAATTTACCAGTGGAATGACCAGAACCATCACATCCGGGTATGGGACACCTGATGATGCAGTAAAAGCTGATAAAAACACACCCTTACTTAAATACCATCAACCTGACTTACCTTAGTGGCTCTGAGTCCTGACCATCTCGAGGTTTACTTTTGGGTTTGTTGGCACGTGGACAGCCTGACAGACTTCGGTGTGATGAGTAGTTGCCAGTGACGTGGCCCGAGCCATCACATCCCGGCGTTGGACACTTCAACTCTTGCGAATGTGGCTGCAAATGATTTCGATCCGTCCGTGGACAACCGGTCAAGCTGCATAAAGAAAAGTTTTGATTATTCACTTATCTCGCAGCAACACTCATTTGTTCATCGAGTCGAACATCTCAAATTTCCAAAGATTGTTCTTTAATCCTTTGACTCATCAATTGTTCCCCCTTAAGTGATTTCAAATTGTAAAAAATAGATTTTCTTTCAAACTTTATCTTTGTCCGTCTCGATATCTGCTATCGTAAAGAAGCAAATGGTCATTGTTTCACGCCTGAATGACTTTGGCCAAAGGAACAGTGCCACTTTAAAATTGAAATATCTGCAGGATGGTTTAAAGCTTCGATTGGAAGGAGTGAACAAAAGGTATACTTTTTTCCAGTTTAACATACAAATTAGATTTTGAGATGTCATCTGTGTGGTGTGTGTTTGTGTGTGAAAGGTCTTACGTAGTTTAGATTAACCTTTATTCTCGAAGGACTGTAAATTTTATGACCGTCCTGTTTCTGGTTGTAGCCACACATCTTAATAAATATTAAAATGTAAAGGACAATGGATGGACATCATGATTGGGACACAAAGAACGAGAGAACACTTCTTAGACTAGCTCATGAGCAGATGTGTGTGTGTGTGTGTCCATAGTGAAAAGTACGTCGCACTTTTATTATGCAACCCACACAAGGACATCATCATTTTTCATTATCATAATAATAATAATAGTTTTTGCACTTGTGCTACAACACTACCGATGATGTCCTTCCACATCGCACATACACACATAAACTTATATTTAATGGTTACTGAGATAATTTCTTTTGGTTTATTGGGTAGAAACTTGCCATTCAACTAACCTATCCTTTGTCTTGTCATGTTGTGGTATGTGCTGGGGCGGTGGCATGGAGTAACAGGACGCCGGACTGGTGGAGTAGCCGCCCGAAACAGGGGTCGGATATCCGCCGGGACCGACGGCAGTGGCATAAGGATTGCTGCATTGATATGCTGCGGCCGCACCATAGCCGTGATAGCCGGCTGGGGGATAATCAGACTGGACAACCATGCCATAGCCGGGATGCGGTGAATAGCCTGCAATTATAAGAGAAGAGGGCGAAAGGCAAACGATATTAGCATAGCGCTACGAATTTTGTCAAGAGAATGAAAATTACCGAGTCTTAACTTACCACTTGGATCCCGATAACTGTCGATGTAATGAGAGCCACCACTGTCTGGGGTCGATTCGCGGCTATACGGCCTAGGACCGCCGATGTGACCTACGAGTCCAAAGCCTGAAATATTAACAATACCATTGAAATCAACTGTTTCCATGTCAAAGGAAGACCGGGTCGTACCATTTGCCGCCGATGTGGGCAAGCCTGGGCCAAATCCCTGCGGATGAGCACCAACCACTACACCGTCCGGATGCGCTCCATATTGCGGGCTTGTGATAATACTGTGGGGCAGTCGACTCACTGTCAGATCCAGTGTTTGACCCTGTGGGCTTGGCACTTGGGGACTTGCGACATTGGGGCTTGCTCCGGGCTGGGGACTGCCTGCTCCAATCCTCTGACTATACTGGTTATGCGATGCTGGAGAGTTAAAACCCTGAGGGCTGGTCGATGTCACGGAAGTTGAGCCCGAAAGATCCACCACTGGCGCAGCACTGGGGGATGGCGACCCACTTTGTTTGGGTTGTTGCGCCTGCTGTTGCTGTTGTGATTGCTGGGACGATGTTTGCGAAGGCTGTTGTGTCTGCTGATTCTGATATGCTGCTGCAGCAGCTGCGGCCTGAGCTGCTGCCATTTTTACCGACAAATTTATGGCAGAGAATCCCGGCGGCAGCGGTCCCATGCTGGGGTCATAATGGTACATAGGCCTTGGATAAATCGGTCCTCCATTCGCCATTTCGTCGTGCTCTACTTTAGCCATCAACAGTTGCTGATCCTGTAAGTACTTCTGCTGCTGCGCCTGCAGGTCATCGGCCGATTGGGACAAGTAAGGATACATGTTTGACGGACGCTGGCCATTGCAGTTAGGATCGTACCGTTCGAATGCTGTACTCAATCCAGCCACGCTAGAAGGTGTGGACGAGTCAACGTAGGAAGAGGATACACTGGATGATATGGATGTTGGCGGATGTGGATCGTAGTTCCGTGAACTGGGTGAAATATTGCCGGAGTTGCCGTTGCTGCTGGACAACATGTCGCTGCCTCCATAAGCCGTCGGGGGTTTGCTCAAGTTTTCGCCATTCGGAACATGATGGCTGTAACGCATGTGTTCGTACTGTTGCTGCTGTTGGTCGCTCTGCTGACTATTTGTCTGCTGGGAATGATGGTCATTGTGGTAAGACTCACTGCCATCGCCGGCTGATGAGGTGTTGCCCCCCGACATCATTAGTCCGGATGAACCTTCAATGAAGGGGCCACGCTGCTGATGCAAAGTTTGGCCATTGTGAGGACTCTGCTGGTCGCTGATGGCGTGCGACTGCATTCCTACAAAGCGATTCATGTCGTTGTGCGATTGCTGCTGTTGCTGTTGTTGTTGTTGCTGGAGAGTTCCGTTTGCTGAGTTGCCACTACTCTGACCAGGACCGCTGGCGTTGGGGGCTGAAAGTGAGCTGCTGGTATTGTTGGAATTCGTACGTCCCGAGGCATTTGTGTCGTTCGAGAGATACGAATGCATTGGACTCTTGTTGTATTCTGATTTGATATTTGCCACTGGACTAAACTCAGATTTGATGATGGGCATATTGCCGCCGCTTCCGCTGCCGCTGTTGCTGTTGTCGTGCGGGGGACTTGAGGTCAACTTGTTGATGTTTGAGCAGTTGTGGCCGTTGCTGGTGGTAGCCAAGTATTGAATCGAGGAGTGGCCCTTGTACTTATCCAAATGGTGTAAGTCCTTTGCTTCTGCGGGGGCTGCAAATTGAAAAGAAAACTCTATATGTATACACATATTCAAGGACCTGTCGTGAGTTCTTATTGAATTGAATTTGAACAAACATTGACTGCAATCATTCATCCAAATGCTGGCGTATGAAACTGTGCTAACAAACCTTTGGGGTATCTTGTATCTGAACGACTATGTTCCTCCTCCCCTGAGCTACAAATGGGCAACTTCAATTGCTTCTTGGCCACCCCTTTAGCCGCTTTGGGACAACCGGACAAACTGCGATGAACACTACGATGTGGCTGGACGTGGCCACGACCATTGCAGCCGGGCGTCGGACACTTTATGATTTGCTCATGCAAAGCCAACACTAAACGTGTCGTGTTATCCATATCAGAGAGAGAACAAAATGGAATATCTATCAATATCGATATGGAATCAGTTTACACAACTACAGCAAACTACTCTTACGACACACGCACACCCAAAGCCACTAAGGTTATGTGAAGTGTCCTTAGTACAGAAATAACTTAAGTTGGTAGTTTGTAGACAAAGTAGTAGTTACGATAGTGTTAGTTGTAGATTGAAAGGAAATTTGTAGAAGAAACACTACTTCTCCAGAGTTGAGAACGGTGGAAGAGCTACACAAGTTTCGATTATCAGGATAATCATGCATTACATACACACACACACACACAAAGATAGATAGAGGAGGAAGAAGGATACGAGTAAGTACACACATGCGTTTCTTAAATAATGGAGCTCAACTTACATTCCGATGTGACCTTATCACGCTTGGGACAACCTGACAAACTGTAAATAGTATAGTAGAGCAATGTGAGCAATGTGACGTGAGCTGTGAATGTAATGCAACACTATACCTTCGGTGATGTGAATACAATCCGGTAATATGGCCCTGACCATAACAATGGGGAGTGGGGCACCTGTTACCATCTAAAAGTAATGAGGAGGAAACACAGACATCAATCAAACGACATCGCAACACAAACTAACTTTAGCCTAAACTTGTGAATCGAAGGAGATGTAAGATCTTTGCAAAGTCTTTACCAAAGGCACTCTTGAGTTTTTTAATTCATTAAAAACGAATGTGAAACGTCGACTCCCCCGCCTATGGCAGTGGCTGAAGCTAACAACAACAACAACAGCAAAAGCTTTTTGCTAAATAATTAATTAAAATTTGATGGAAAACAGTTTCTGAATTATTTACACACATGACAAAAAAACACACGCACACACCCACGATCTGTATGAGCTGCACATTGAAGAAGCATCGTAAAACCTGTCTGAGTAGTTGTTGCCTTTTTTTATGCCAAGTTCTTGACAGAAAAAATGTGTGTCTAATGTCGCCGCATCCTCATTATAAAATCCTAATAATGTACAAAAGCGACACTGGGATGAACGGAAGGGTTCTTTGCAGCAAAAATTTAGAAAGTATTTCTTGTCTGCCACTCAAACTCACACATGTGTAAAGTGTAGCGTGTATGGAGGATAAGGTAATTTTTGTTTATG
Organism: Muscina levida; assembly: GCA_964034835.1. NCBI lineage: Eukaryota > Metazoa > Arthropoda > Insecta > Diptera > Muscidae > Muscina > Muscina levida. The sequence goes on from OZ035882.1 coordinate 2,808,185, forward strand.
TGTGTGTGTGAACGCGTATGGTTGTCACATTTTAGAAAAACTTATCTTCTAAATTGAATTTAATTAAAACCAAAACAATCCCCAGAAACACAGACACTGGCACTCATATCCTGGAAATTTTAGAGTTTACTCCTCAGAAGTAGAAAGAGTGGAAGCAGATTTTCCTATGATGGTAAGTGATGCTAGTTATTTTTTATTATGATAATTACTTATACTAACTGAAATGAGCACTGTATTCGGATATAAGGAGAAAGGAGATATTCGATTTTATATTATAAAAAAGGATCAATGTTAGACCGCCGGAATATAGTGAATATGAAAATATTGCAAAGAAAGTTGAGATTTATCATTTGTACTTGACATTTGTACTGAAATTAAGGTTTTAAATCTTTGTCTTAGAAAATTCGAAATTGTTTGAAGAATTAATAATATGTGAACTTAAATAAGAAAATGTTCAAGTTAATATATTCCCTAGTAAAGCGATTGTACTTTACATATGATCTGTTACTTAATATATAAGAAACAAACAATATTATTCTCAAATATCACGATTGAGATGAACAGTCGATTTTTACACTCGCTGAATATGACTTAGAAAAGCTTTTACTAAGCTTGCGGATTGCTCGATTTCTCAAAACAAGTTGATGATACCAGATGAATTTAATTGTAAGATTGAAAGTTCCCAATTTATTTTGAATCTAACGAACTCCTTCAACTAATTTCTTATATTTAATTTGAATGTTCTTAATTATTATTTAGAAATTCAAAATTTCACTTCAAAGTGGAGCATTCCCGAACAATATTCTTGTATACTTTGGTTTCTGTAAGTGTGTACGATTATTAAACAGATATGTACATATTTATGATTCAGATGCTTAAAAATTGTGCTTCGGACTTATTTGATTTTTTGTTAGATTTTGGCATATACTGAGATCTAAAAGATTTATTTTACGAACTTTAAAACTTTGTCTAACGAGTTTAATTAATATTTTAGACATTTTACACTTCATAAGATAAAAAAAATTTAAACCACTATATTGTTTGACATTTCCCTAAACATCAAGTTTTTACAGGAATTTATATTATTTTGAATTAATTACAATAAATAAAAAGCATTTTCAAGAGATTCTGATATATTTGTGAGAATAATCTGAAACTAAAATTGTAAACCATTATCTATGGAAGCTTGTGGTATCTGCACACCAACCCATAAATCGATGTAGCTATGAAAAAACTACTAATTTCGCCTTGAACGAAGTGACGTTTTGCTGTGTGTCAGTCAAATATCTCTTGGTGTCATACAAACGACACTTTTCAGATTTTTTTGTTTGTTTCCTCTAAACTTTTTCCTTTCATAGGCACTGGCAGATAAAAAGAGACATTAATCACAGAAATTAATTTATGATATGTCAATCATTTCAACTTACACACGCACAAGCACGCACCTAATTATCCTTCAAAGTTGAGTTTCTCCGGATTTGTTGCCGTCTAAGCTAAATAAGCCAGAATTAGCTCACACACGCATAAAAAACGACATGTCATTTCGTAATGAGTCATTAGTGTGCCTGTAGTCGCTGTTGTCATTCAAATGTAGTAACTATTTAAAAAGCCATTGAATCCATTATCCTGCACAGGATGAATGAACACTCACACATTTTATTTGTCCCACAAACCCCTTTCGTTTGCATCCTTATTCTCTTCGCTTATCTGCTTGTGTGTACGTATTAGTGTTGTCTGTTTGAGCTTTGTCATAATGACAAAATAAATATGCGTAAGTGGTTTATGGAACGTGTCTGTCTTCTCATCGTGTTCTCTTCCTTCGTTACAAAATCCTTTTTATCGGCATTTTTTCCTTATTTGTTTCATACACTTATACTAATGTGCGTGTGAGTGTGTGTATGAGTATAAGAAAGTTTGTCTTTTCGAACACTGAGTTTAGCTCATGTTAGAAATAGAATCATTTGTTGTTGCTCGTTATGAATGTATTGCACGGAAATTAGTGTGACAAAATTGTTATTATTGAAGTTGTCTAAATCATTGTTATTACATACTAAACATCATGACTATGTGTGTGTATGTGTGTATACCTTTGCACTATTTGTCGTTGTCTTTTATAGAAAACCCATAGACATGGGTAGTTCTTAATGTAATGTTTTAGCTAACTTCGATATGGTTGACTGGTTACGTAGGGCTTTCGTTGCTCTTCTCGCCTTTCGCTGGCAAGGAAGCAAACATTAAAAGCTCAGACTGCTGACTTGCTGTCTTTATGTTTTTGTAGTCGGTAAGAGAAAGCGATTCCTCTGTTCGTCCCTGTACTGATAGCATTTAGTTTTGATGCTACGTAGACAAAGAAAGTATTTTAAGTGCTGGTAAAATGTGCAAATAATAACAATACTTATAATTATAATGCGTGTGTAAATAGGTTTAACTGCCGCCGTACAAATACAAGCACAGCCATGCGAAACGTTCACATGTACTACGTGTAGTACAGTGTGTGTGTGTACGTGAGGTGAGGTTAAAGGAATTACTTATTGTTTGGCAGGCCTTTTGAAAACACATATTGTGCTCATAATATTTGCCATTTAAATGCTAATGGAGGCACTTGTCAAGTGGCAGCAAGGATGTAAAGGAAATTGAAAACGACATCAAGCGAACATTAATTGGTTTAATTACAGACCAAAAATTTGTGGAGTACTTCAGTAAATCTACGGCAGGGCTTAAGCCAAAGATGAATAGTTCTTGGAAATTGGAATGTTGTCCACGACAAACATTACGTGTGCCGTTATAGATGTTGCATTAGAAATGGTTGGAACTAAATGCAACAAAACTAAGTTTAAAAGTTTTTGAAAGTAATATAATATCAATAGTAGTATAAAGCAAGTAGTTTTTCAGAAACTGAATTAAAATATAAAATTTGTATTGTATTAATATATTGAAGCAAAAACAAAAACTTAGTTTTTCTTTGCATCACATGAATGAGAAATTGGGGCGCTTCTCGCATAACACGCTTTTACTTGTAAAATCACACAGCGGGACCTACAGTTTAACGAAGAATCCAAACGTCCACATTTTTAAAAAGCTTTTACTAAAAAACTACTGATTGAATCGGCAATTGCTGTCAGTAACATCGATGACGCTGTCGATCACAGAAACGAATGATCGATGAGGATAGGAATAGATCTGAAACTTTGTAGTTACTACCAAATTAACTCAATTAATCAAAAACTAACTCAATTAATAATTAGTCAACACCAAAATTACCCACGGATGGCATTTAATACATATCTCAAAAAAAACACATTTCTGTCAAAGTTATTTAGAATGATGTACAATAAATGCCACGCCCACTAAGTTAAGAAATACTCTTAACATGGGTGTTCATTACGTTTGATAACAAATAAGTTTGGGAAATTGTCATAGATATATTTTTGGAATTACCTAAAAAATTGGGAAGAATTGTTTTTTATTTTACAGGATTGATAGGTGACTAGCTATTCTCTTTGAAGCAGAAAAATTGAAACTACAAATTCATTGTATCGCTTTGGCAATATGATGCATTTACGTATTCTTTAAGATATAGCGATAGACGTAAATCAACGAAAGAAGTTTAAATTTTGAATTCAAACTTATTTGGTTAGAAATTAAACTGTATTCGATTCACAAATACTGTTTCTCATCGACAGTTTCTCCTAAATGGACTTTTAATCTTACATAATGTTTTCGGAATGCGACAGCAGTTATTTATAGATATTACCTCTCAAAAAATAGGAAAATATATTTAAAAACAGGCGCATGCCAACAATTTTCCAATGATCTCCACTTAAGCCCCAAATGTTACAAGTTCTAGCAAAAATTATTCAAATTATCGTCACTTACATCAATATTTGGTTACATAAGTGACGAAACGCATTTTTAAAATATTTTAAAAACATTTAATCTGAAAATTATCTGTACTTCACAAACAACAATATTTGGTTACATAAGTGACAAACCGCAGCTCCATTCCATTTCGGACGAAACATGATACAAAATCTGTATTTTGAAAATATTTTAAAACCATTCAAGAAAATAACTATAGCCAGGATTTCTTTCTTTTACAAGCACCAGGAAAAGGTGAACAGGAGCCCCCTGATAATAATAAATTTTGCGCATGCAAAAGTGTATAAATCAGGCTGGAGAATACTTTGAAAAACAATAAAACAACTTTTGATGATAAATATTCGCATTTTCATTATTAGGCCAGAAATATATATAGCAGCCCTCGTATTTCACCGCAAATCGTTTTAAGATTACAGACAATTCTTCATATCGTAACAATATTTAAATCTTTGGTAAGACGGCACAAATCTATATCGTTAGCACATTTTTGAGGTTCTTACTACCAATTCAGAGGCAGGTGATGAAACCAAACTCGTATCTGTGAATTGCACCCACGATCTCTGCAAGAAACACGACAACAGAAACCTTGTGTGGTCTTAACTCTATTCAGTACCATATTCACCCGGTTCGTTTAGATATTTTTTTTTATCAATCAATTAATCAAGTAATTTGTCAACACGGCAAACTCAATGCAACAAGAAGTTAAGCACAAGTTTACGCCAATTCAGTTTCATTTCAAAACTCAACTCAAAATTAAAGAAAATCAACCAACAACAACAACTAGTATGAACGTCTAACGAATGCTTCGAACTTACCACGATTCAAACTGCCCGGCGAGTAGGTCGGCGGTGTCACCAGACTGCCTGTCGACGACACCTGAGCATCTCCAGCGTCACTGGCATCTGAGGCATTGGCGGCGCCCTCTCTATGGATATCTTGCATGACAGAGGCGGCACGACTACCTATACCTGCGGGCTGTAGGATTGTATAGTGTTTGTTGGCATCATCGTGAGGCTTGTGACCTGCGTCGGCTTCCAGTTTTATGGGCTCCGTGCCGATTCTTTCCGCTACATCGTAATGCGGCCTTGCCGACATAAGCGCAGAGTGAGAAGTGGTGGTGGGAATTGCAGAGGGGTAGGCGGCATAGGCGGAATTTGTCTCTGGACCACTTCCGTAGCCGTGGTAGTGCGATACATTTGGCATCGTGGAGTACCCCACTAAGCCATTGCGCTTGATATCCAAAGGAGGCTTAAATGCCGACGATTGCGAGAATGCACACTTCTTGCGATCATCGTAGGCGCTTACGGAGTCCTGATCCGCTCGCTGTGTATTTAGACGGGCCTGGTCGTTTTCCTTTTGTCTGTGGAAACGTAAGAAATCAATGTGGGAATGAGTATCGTCCTTGGGGTGCATGTTCAGACTAGCATACTTTTGTTTGTCCTCGAAGAGATTTTGGAACGCCGGTGGCTGTTCGTCCTGCTCTGGTAGCCTATACGGATTATTGCGCGCCTCCGGCCAGCTGCCCGATAGGCTCTTGAGGGCCGCCTGCGTTTCTCGGATCAAGGTCTCGTCATCCTGATCGTCAGCCTTAGCGGTACAATCTAGAGTCGGATTGACAGCTCGTTTCTTTTGTGGTAAACTAAGACGTTCGTCGTACTTGGTAGCGGCATTACTGGCGTTGCTGTTGTTATTATTGTTGGCGTCATCGTCACGTGAGGAGCGTTTCTTGCGTTTCACAGCTGTCTCGTATTCTGTGTCAACTTTGTTGTTATTTTCGACAATTGTCGTTTCCTTGGTTAACGGTCGCTTTAGCAAAGCCATGGCCGATGAGGGAAGTTTTTCCTACACTGTTTCTTTTGGGTCTGTGTGTTTTCGTGGCTAAATGTCTAGATTTATGTCGTACAGGGGGGAAGGAGAGGTTAGCAAAAGGTATAACAAAGGAACAGGATTAGCAAACAATTTGCGGAACGCCGCATAGCTATTGGCCCGCTGTAGGTGTACAATGAACTGAGAAAGGAAACACAAATAAAATTTGCTAAAACTAAAAACTGCATAAAATATTTGTAGATAAAAATTTCACAGAACTGTATAAATAAAATTTTCAATTGAAATTTCAAGATTTCGTTGGAGACAATTCTTGTTGCATTGAATTTTCTTCTTCTTAGAGTTTATATTTATTGATGACGAAATAATTTATTATAAAATGTTGCAAAGAAATTCAAAATCAATTACCTATTGGCGGGATGAAATTCACTCGTTTCAATTTACTTTCCTCTGATTCAGCTTCAAATTCGGTGGTAGTATATCATTTTTGTTATAACTGTAACGGATTTACTTGTGACATGTCTATAAAGTTACGACGTTTTTGTTTGGGATTCCCGAAATATAATTGTTTTTCTTTTCGGCTTTGGTTACTTTTGATACCGCCACTTGAAATTCACATAAATTGTAAACGCTTTTCTTTTCACAATTCCACCGAATATTTTGTTTTTGGTTTAATTTGAATCAAAGACGCTTTGTTTAGTTTAGTTGTTGTATTCGAAATGGGCGAGAGAGTTTATAAACTTTTATTTCACTTTTATTTTATTGGAGTTTTGAACTTTTCACACTGGCTGGATGCACCACTCAGCAAAACTTGAAGCGGCTTTCCGAAATTAGTTTGCTGCTCTAGTCGATGCGATTGCCAAGTTGGTCGTTCGGTTGGAACTGACACTGACTGCTTGCTTGCATTGGGCCAACGCTTTCTGACATAATAAACTTTTGCAGCCACACAGCGGATAAGTTTTCGTTGTATTGGTCGGTGTTTTGTACTTCCACACAAAGGGAAAACAAGCAGAGTATTGTAATTTGTATTGCAACTTTTTATGTAGTTTTCTTTTCTTTTTGCGGATTTGTTTAGGAGTTAGATGTGTGTTACATATTGCACTGCGGTCTTGTAGTGGATGGTGGATGTCGGGTCGGTATGGAAGAATGTCGGACTGACTAAATAACTGACTGACTGCCTGCTTGGCCAGTAACTACAAGTGTAGAGTGGCAGAAACAAAGCACTGTGCTTGTGCTATTTCGAGGAAAAACTGTGAAGCGCGCGGCGTCTCTACCTGTTCTAAGTTCACAACTTACTGGCATCAAACTACCCGAGCAGAGTTTTCCAAAGTTGTCGAACTTTGTTTTCGAATGCAGTGAACACACAAACACATGTACACGCGCACACACGCACTCAATTCAATTGTATTGGGTTGGATATCCTTAAACGTTCGGCGTTAGTCCTGCGCTCCTCTGCCACGGTATCGACGTTGGCAACTTGTAACGTTCAACTAAACAGGAGTAAACGAAAACAGTATCATCTACGCTGGCCACAGACACAAAGACGACAAAGGTCTCACTCGCGGCAGAGACTAACGAAGCACAGCAGCATGGTGGTGTTCCTGCTGCTGCTGGTGGTGGTGGGTGGTTCGGAGTAATACCCCTTAAGTACGTTGTGCTGCAGCCACCCACACGTTGGGGCACCATTAGCTGTATAACAGTTCCACTGTGTTGTCGTCTCTCAGCCTGCGCATGTCATCTGCGTGCGCTCTACGGACACCAACTGTTCTACATTCCGAAAATTCCTTTGGAGCACGTGTTTGTCCTGTGTTTTGGGCTGAGAAACATTCAAAACAATACCGATACTTGCACTTGTCCGAATTTCCCCTCCACTGCGGTTGTATGTTGTGATGCCTTCTAAAGGTCCACTGATTAAGTCACTGCCACAGCTACCACTACTACGAAAGCCAGAACACGCACACACACACCCACACACACTTATAAACAAATCAGCTGCACTACTTTCTATGTTTAATTGTAAATTCCTCCATGGCTGTGGCGATTTTGGCTACTCTTTTAAATAATCTCAAGCAAAAGGCGAAATTTTAAACGCTTTAGCCTTTCGATAGTGAATTTCAAATTGTCTATTTGTTTTTTAACGCTTAACTCAAAAGCAACACAACACTTATACGCTCCTTCTTAGCGGCAACGATCTTAGCGTTTTGCAGTTTTGACATTTGTTCTTCATCCCGCCGACGGGGCAACACACGTTCAATGGAAGTCTCAACCCCATTATAGTCCAGTCCAAGACAGCTGTGAGCAAAGCCGTTGATGCTAATTCTACCATATAAGATGCATTTAAACACAAAAGTGTATTCCTTTATCGAAATAAATAAAATCAGTTTTGAATATGGCAAAATTGGAGTTTAATTTGAATTATTTGTATTTTCTGCAAAACATCAATCAGTGAATGTGCTAAAAAAAACCATCTAGTATCAAAAATCCTTACAAAAGTGATGTTAACGATGTTTGAAAAGATAATGTTATAGGTGTGAAATAGCCTAAAGTGGATCGACTATGCTGAACCCAAAAGTAAACCAGTAACAAATATGTCTTGGTCTAAAAGCTTAAGTGGGTTTGAAGGGCAAACAAAACTCATACTAACTGGAAATTGACTGGAAATGTTAGTAACATCAAGGAGATTATTGATAATCGATATTCGTTAGCTTTAGATACAAAGTGCGACAAACGTTATATCGAAAAGTTATATCGGTCAATAAAAGTTAAACAACATGTCCCGTTTAGAGATATATCGATTTGAAGTTAGTAAGTATCGTATAGAGGAAATTTTAATTTGTGTGGCTTTTTAATGCATTTTGATCATCTAAATGCCTCACCATCGCAAAGTTGTTAAGCTCAATGTCGACTACAACATAGTCAATATATAAAAGCAGTATTTTCGTAAATAAGACCCCATCTTTGGGGGTCAAATTTTGGTGTATTTGAGGTTAAAAAAAAATCTTTATGTGCTGGATCAAAATGGACTTCAGATTAGCATTTAGTACATAAAAATACATAAGAAAATAGTAGTCTGATCACCAACCCCGACACATTTTGCTTTTATGGATGTGTTTTCTAACAAAATTAAATAAAAATCAACATGAAAAAACTGAATGTCCAGGGTCTTACTGAAACCAAAATTACCAAAATTATTGCTTTCCTTTATTGACTATGCTAAAACCGTCGCCTGAACACACTTTTGCGATATTCGGGTATGGTGAAATGCACAAAGAAGGTACAAAAATTAAAATTTACCCTATACGATACTTACTAACTTCAAATCGACATAGATTAGACTCTAAGACCTAGACAGATATAACTTCCGGTTTATTTGAAATGGTACCTCCCAAGATATTTCACAGTTAAAAAATGTTAATTTTTTTGAAAACTGTGCATCAATTTCAAAAACATAGCTCTTAAGTGGTACCTCCGAGATGTAGGAAAAATAATATATGGATAATTTATGGGGTAATCGATACACCAAAGTAATAACATAAAAACATCGGTAATATTGCTGATATTATGTTAACGACAATTCATAAGAACATATTTACTTAATTCTAATTTCAACTTTTTAGTTATCGCTCTGTTACCCCCAAATGTCCTTTTCTTTGTCGTGGTTAAATCTCTTGTGTCCAGCACAATCAGTAGAAATAACGTATTCTTTGGGTCACTCTGATGTTTGTTTTCCTTGTACTTCATTATTCACCTGTCAATATTTATTTGATAGTCTCATCTATTTATTTTTAAAAGAGATTTTTTCTTTTAATACTGCGCTAATCACCAAACACGGATTTTCAGAAATTGACAAGGCATCAGTGATATCCAGAAGTTTTCAAAATACGACGATAAATTTAAGTATGCTGCACCGATGATAATTTTACGCATTAGCCTTTATGTGGCGACGAAAACATACACCGGACGAATAGAACACACCTATTATTACCAGCGAATGAAAGCTTGTACAGTTCAGTTTATGATATCGCACGGTATCATATACAAAGTATTGGGTGTAAGATTCTAATTACGAATATTAATTTTTATTGGTTTTCTGAGTCAGCCCGGGTTCAAGAGGTAAGACTTCTTTTTAAAAGTTAAGCCCAAAACGTTTCGAACAACTTTACCCGTATAACCAATCAACCAAAGGTTAGTACCTGTCAAAAAATCATGACAAAGAAGTAGGGGTATTAATAATTGGCCCAAAAAGGGCAAATTAGGAGTGTTAAGTAGTATATATTTAGGAGTATATATTGTTAGGAGTATAATTTGTCCTATCTTGCTAATCTTACAACTTAACATCCGCTTTAAGGATAGAAGCTTGCATATGAAATTTCAGCTCCTAAAGTACGTCGGAAAATGGCGGGACCGACTGACCCACTCTGGATTTCGATTTTTATGAAACTCCTCACGGTTCATGTTTTATATGGTAATTTTTTTGAAAAGATAGGTTAGTTCAATTAAAGGTCCTTGTGGTTCAAAGAGAATTAAAATTGAGAAATGTCCTTCGTCCTTGAATATCCCGGAAAAGTACCATTTGGGTTCAGAAAATGTTGGGTTTTAATTGTGCAATTATCACATTATTATTATTATACAAAATAATTTGTATGTGTTTTATATGTAATATTAAACGTATCTGTATATTTTGGAAACAACGCATATATGTACATTAAAGGTTTCAGAAAACCAAAAAAAATGTTGATTCATGCATTCATGCTCGTAATTTCGTGTCCTATCATAACAAACGAATATCGTTGCTCATGTTTTGTCAATGGCTCAACTTTTCTCTCTGGCCACTTTTATCTCCGAAGTCATCTATATATATAAAAGAGGATGTGTGTATGTATATATGTAACGTATGGACTCGAAAACGGCTGGACCGATTTTGATGAAATTTTCAGGGAATCTTCCGAATAACACATTGTTTGGATTTTTCTACATTTAGGGGGTGAAAATGGCAATATTCGATAATATGCAATAGCGAAGCATTGCCGGGCCCACTAGTACAAAAATAAAATTTGTCAAGACTTTGTTCACAATTTTTAAAAGTCAAAACAAGTCGTTATTTGAGTTTTATGAAAGTATCATCAATTTTATTGCCAACATCGAAATTTACGCACAAAATATGGTTACAATAATATTACAGACACACTTTTGTGTGTAGGCGGTAGATATGTTCGGAAAAAATGTAAGGCGTGAAATTCTAGTGGGGGTCGGTGATACGTATTACCCCTCTAGACGATACCTTGGGAGCGGTAGGAGCTAATTTCATAAAAAAAGTATGCACTTTTTTTTTGAGGAAATTTAAAAATGTCCGACAGGAATAAAGTGTCACTTGAAGTAAAAAATACATGACGGATATTTGAGTAAGATCAGACCACACTTTGCCGTGCCCCAAGGATGTCGAAGGTTAAGTTCTTAGTAAATCCTATGTTTTTTTACTAAAGTTCGATTATATCGATTATATTTATATTTACTTCTCGCAAATATGTAGTAGTCAAATATTGACGTGTGTCAGCGGCTCCTCTGCCCTTTTTGCCAAATTGGTTCCAAATATATTGGTAATATCTCTACTATACTGTAAAATTTTCATAACGATCAAGCTATTATGATGCCTGTTATAACGATTTCATTTAAATGGGGCGTGACACAGCCCATTTCCACCCCAGCTGTAATTCATACAGAACATACAACACATACCAAATATTAGCTTTAAACCTCTTATATAGTTCATGAGATACAGCCTTTTAAAGTTTAAAGTTTGATACCACGCCTACTAATCCGACCATGCCCATTTTCTGCTGTATCATGAAATTTGCTGCCAAACACATTTATATAAATATAAAGCGATCGGAGAAACAGTCCTCCAAATATTGTGGTTTCAGAAATATCGTCCAATGGGCAGGTCCACGCCCACTTGATATATCAAAGATGAAAGTACCCTATTTTCACCACCGACCACACAACTACATTTTGTAAGAATTTCAAAGACTGGTCAAGCTGTTTTCGAATCTATACGGTACATAAAAATACAAACAAACAATGACAAACTCATTTTTATTTATATATCTTTGCCCGTTGACATCTTTGGGGCACTGCTTAAAGTTGTCCGATTTTGACTACAGCCGTTTTATAACAACTTACACAATATTCCGGGCATTACCGAAAATCTAAAATTTAGCTACGCTAATATAGGAACATTCACTCCACATTTCATGATTCTAGAAATGTTTACTAGTCTGATTTTGTGCCACGCCTATTTAAATCCGAAACGAAGAGAGAAAATATCCACTAAACTGAATGGTCTTAGAATATAAGCAACTAAAGAGGGTGACGTCTCGTAACAAAGATATAAATTAGTTATTTACTTTTTTCTTACAAAAAAAAACAAAAAACTTTGTACTTGGCTAATAAAAACCTTTTTTAATATGAAATGGAAGATATTTACTTTGTTTTACAAAGCTTAACTTTTTTTACAAACTATATTGTGAAACATGACGTTACGTTACGTGATGTGACATCAATTTTCTTATTGAAAATTTTTGATAAAATTACTTAAAAAAAAATGTACTTGTGAAGTACAGAAAATATAAATTTTATGTGGCGACGAATGTTTGGTCACGAAAGTTCATTAGAACGTCAACGAAAGTACATCAAAATTTTGCTACTAACTGATAAGTTTTTACAATTGTTGGAATCGTTTGCTGCTGTAACTAACATTTTATTAATCGAGTGCCCTTGTATCATCAGTAAATATGTTATTCATTATAAACACAAATGCATAAATACTTGCTGTTAATATTTTCTAATAGCAATACAAAATGATTATTTCCACATTAAAAACATATTTTATGTAATTCATTTTGCAAAAGCATTTGTATAAACCTGCACATATGCACGTAAACAAATTTGTCTCACACATCTACAAGTATTGCCAAACATAATTAAAATAATTAAAAACAATCTTAATACTTAAAAAAAAAATACTTGCAAATACTCAGAAACACATGTTCAGTGCTAACCACAGAAACCGCAGTCTAAGTAGCTGCCTTTAAGGAATACAACTACAAAGCAACAACATCCTAAGGACAAACAATCAGACAACAGTCACTTTATACTCCACTCCCCCTATGGACGACATTCAAGTACATGTGTGATTTCTTCAAGAAAAGAAGAAAAAGCAAAGATGGATTCAATTCACAAATCTTGATAAACCTGAGAAGAGATGTCAAAGTTTGGGTTTTCGATTTCTCCAAATTACCACAGTATATTTGCATAGCTATACAGCGACACTAACTCCATCAGTGGGTCTTGGTCTAAGCCACGCCAACACAAGTAATGCCGCTAATGGAGTTGGTGAAATTAAAAATGCTGTCAAATTTAAATAGGGCGGGCGGTAAGTAAAGAAGTAAGTACGCACGCACGCAGCAGTCCTTTCGTTAAGTAAAATCATGTTCATACGCACATTCTTAGCTTCAGCCGATTTTATGTGAAACAAAAAACGACATTTGGCTTAAATGAATGAATGGAAACCCATTACTAACATCGCGACCGTAGACGTGTACAAAAAACGCTATGGAATGATTGAAGGCACATAATTAAATTAATTGAGTAATCCTTTGGCATCAGCATAGAACAACATTCGAACATAAACACGAATGTTGATGGCAATCCTGCATCCAGCACTGAAAGAGTTAAATCCACTGAGTGCGGATGGAAGTGGATTTGCTCGAGCAAAACTGAAGTTGCTTTTCTTTTCGCTTCTTTTTCCATTCATGAACAATGGCGACGTTTAAGTCTGGAACACAATTTCAATAAACTTGACAATGATGGGAGCTGCTGTGGTGGCCGTGGAAATTGAGTCTGTCATCCGGGGGTTGGGGCCGAAGGTTATGTGGTTGCTGTTGTGGTTTGCCACTGATGTGCGTGCCTCTTCGTCACCCCCACCCAACGAGCACAGCAACCGCAAGTAACGACAATTTCAGCATTAACGAACAACTCAAGAAATCCATGCAAACAGGTCCTTAGGTGCTATACGCTGGGTACTCCTTGCGAGTATTGTGGCTGCCAAACCGAAGATATCAAAACACGGCCTCGGTCGACACAAGATGGATGGAGTCTTTCTCTGTCTGGGGCCACACTGTGTGGCAAAAATTAAAATTAGTAAAAATTGTCGAAAGACATTCAACGGCAAGTGGAGACAAAAAATCAACCCCCTCTCTGATGTGCAAAGATTTAGTCACAGCAGTTGTTGCCGGATAGAACGACTGAACCACTGCAGTGACGGCAATGTCTTTACATCAATTGGAGTAATATTTAAGCTGCCCTAAAACGTTTAAGTGGAAAACCAATGAAAATTGCACTAACATGCTTAGTACAGTGAATATTATTGTGTTACGATTCAACTCCTCCTACACTGTTGTAATGGGGCCAATTGTTTTCGTTTTATTTTTTGGCTAATGCGAAAAATTAACCTTTAATATTGATAATCCCTAAGAAATGCCAAGAAAATCTCTGTCTCAATCCCAGCAATTAAATTCATTTATCATTGTGTTTGCAAATACATTTCACTTGAATGTGACAAACGAAACTCTCACAAGGAACAGGCAAAACATGTTGGCTAAAAAGCATTTGCTCGTTTGGCAAATACCACACCGAAACCACCCACCCCGAGGACAGGGCGAGAACATCCATTACAACACTATCCCAGCAAGTCGGCAGTGTTGTTGGTCTCGCACTTCGCCAAAACCCAGCCAGCCCGCAACCCACGCACCGTCTGTGCGAGCAACGGCTGGAATCCTTTCACATCCTGCTGCACATAATCTCTGCCATCAACAACCGCAAAAACAAAATCCTTTTGCTTATTTATTTCTCCATTTCGTGTACTTTTTGCAGAAAGAAATTCCTCCGTTTACCAAATGTTAAATGACATTGTTCCATCGTGGGGTATGATGCACTCCCGCGCCCCTTCCCTCTCTCGCTGTTTGTCAAATATTTTAACAAGGAATCTAAAGTGTAGAAAAAATATCTAAAGGATAACATTACTTTAATGTCGGCAAAAGGCAAAACAAAACAACTGCAAATACGCACGAAAACAAAAAACTCAAAACACTTTCAAGAAAAAAATCACAGCTGGAGTCGGTGACACTCTTGCAAGATGAACGAGGGAGCAAAGAGTCTTTAGACATTCCAGTGGAGATATTCATTCGACTTCAACTCTGCGAGTGGGCCACAAATTGAATGCATTATCTTTCGCATTTGGCATTCCTTTTACATAATGTGGCGCAGTCAATTCACATCCACGGATTTCCCGATGTCTGACTGTCTGCCAGTGCGAATTACAGACGGACTGTAGCTCGACTGCAGCTCATGATTTCCGTCTGTTTTTGTAATGAGTTGATTATGTTTGGTTTTGAATTTCCGTTCCTCTTTCTCCCTCTCTCTACCAAACACTCGCGAGTGTTTGTCTTTTTGTCTCTGGATCTGCAGATGCGAAACGCTTTGTGACTTCTATTTTGCATTTCTTCCGATGACTCAAAGACAGATTTTAAATATTCTGTTGACACTCGCTCACGTTTGATGTGCCTCCAGAGGAAATGCGACCTCATCCTGTTGCAGCATTCTCGTCGTTCAGTTGCCATTCGCTAAATGTTTAAATTTACTTTTGGTTATGGAATTTCATGTAATTATGGTGATGTTTTTTGTGTGTTGCTGATTAACACTCTCCTGTCAGCAGGACAGAAAGCGAACAAAAATCGTAAAGAAACTTTTTGAAAATGAGAATTTCTTTTGTAAATGCATTTACATCGTAGCTTAAAAGAAACACAACAGGTAATTGTATCAGATACAAATGTAGGCGGTAGGAAATGCACCCACCCCCTAATAATGAAAGGTTCATATATATATAGGAGTTTTATCGAAAATGTATTATCTAAGTAGCAAAGACATGTAATGCAATCCATTAAATTACGATTTAAAATTAAATTTCTAATGTAAAATTTTGAAATAGGAGTTTTATGACCAGCAATAAAAAAATATACAAATAGGTAATTGGCAATTTAAATTGGCTGTTAATCAAGTAAAATTCTGTTTATGTTGCTGATGCGTACGTATTTTTACGAAATATCAATAATGGTGATTATGTATACATATACAGTCGAACGTCTCTATAACGAATTTCTCTGTATAACGATTTTTTATTTCACACAAAATTTTCCTTTTGACTTTCACATATTTTTACCTCATTATAACGAACATCTCTATTGCGTAGTTTTCTCTACTATGTATTTATGTACCAAATTTCTCAATAGCGAATTTTGTTACGCAGTCGCGAAATTGCAATGAATTTCTGCTCTCAAAGAACATTTATAGGATCATGAAATACCGTACCGGATGCAATTTGTTCCTTCAACAGTTGATGACAAGATTTTGTCGATGAAATAAGTTTGAATGTTTATTTAAATTTGTATGAAAAAAAATAACATCTAAATGAAATAAAAAGCTAGTGTTTACATACATATATAACCAGTAGTTTCTCTATAACGAAATTTCTCTTTAACGTAGAAATCGGTGATCCCTAGTGACTACGTTATAGAGAAGTTCGACCATAATTTGATTTGATGCATTTTGGGAACTTAACAATTCTCTATCGTTGTTATACATCCAGTATCAAAAAACATCCCAAATATCTAAAAACCATTTGATCTGAGCTCAAGCTAAAAGTCTATCCATTGTCGCCCGAATTATTTCTGCAATTTGTCCATACAATGATAAAAGTCAAATCATAATTGTGTTGATAAATAGTCGCATCTTTAAATCCATGATTATAGCTTTGCCCTATTTGTATCCTCTTACTTCGTAGAAAAAGATCCTTAACGATGACAAGAACAACAACAACAAAAAGAGACATAACAATACGAGGGTGTCAACGAACAAAAAAAAAGTAACAAAATCAAAGAGAAAAACCAACAATATTGTAACTTCTGTCAGTTGCATGTTCGCGTTTAACAATCGCGTGTCAATATCACGACTGGTGGCACAGTGGAGAAAGGACACCGAGTGATGGCAGGACAAGCGACGTCGAGAAGTAAAAATAATTGTTGAAATGTTATCGTTCTTTTTTCAGTCTTTTCATTGCTGGCTGTCATTTTCTCACTGGTTCCCACATTATAATTGCGCTGTAACGACAACAGCGATATTTTTTTTTTCTACAGTTGTTGACTTTTTTCCGGCACCGATGTCCTTTTCATGTGTTTTCAGATTGGACGGCCAACGTTTAACTTCCGCGTGACATTGTTTGATTGTTATTTAATTGAATTTAATTAGCGCTGTTTTCATTTCAAGTGGCTAGAGTAGGGCTTTAGCATAATTCTCACGATTATAGATAAGAGTCCATTTCATTTATACTCGAGTTTGTGGTGTTTTTTTGTTCCTCGGAAATTTTTACATTCGTTTACACATTTAGTTTGCTTTCTTTGTTTTATATTGTAAAATACTTGACATCAATCTTAATTTAATTCGATTTGTACACGCAAAAATCCAATACATATCAGTGATTGTAGAAAGTACTCTCATGTGTCTGTATACTTTAGATAACTACTTCAGATATGTGGTAATTACATATATACATACATACAGACATATATATTTCTAATGTTGATTTGCCACAGTTGGTGCGTAATAAAACATTTACTTAACACCGTAATCAAATCGAAATAGTAATACGGCGTAACACCGCATGACGACCGCATTTTGAAACTTAAATTGCTTTCAATTAAATATGAATGGAGTTCACGCACATAAACCGCTCCAAGAAACAACGCACAGATCAATGTGTTCAGGTGGGAATACCCAGTATGATATGTGCCTTCCATCAGTCTAAAGGAATAGCTGCTAAGCATTGCATCGGTTGCTTAAACTACTCACAGTTCTCTAAACAACATATGTAGAAATTGTTGTTGGGTAATTATGTAAACGCATTAGCATTGGTTGTACTTAAATAAAATGATGGAATCCTTACGCACTACTGCCAATGTGAAAGTTCGTATTCACAAAAGACTCCTTTCGCCACAAAGGTGTAGTACTTAGAACGCTTTAAATGGTTATTAACCATATACAATGCACAAGTACCTAAATGAATTCATTTGCTTGCAAGTCGAAGGTGCTGAACACATTGAGGGTTCTAGTGTTAATTAGAAATGTTTACAACAAATCAATATCTAATCTAATAAGTAAATCTTAATGACTTTTCGCACTCATACGAAGGCAAAGGTGCTGTTTGTTTATGGCACATAAACAATTACGATAACGATTTAAGAAATTGCGCTTTAAACGGTTATAGCCTGACATTTGCCAATAGAGCGCTATTTAACGTCCTTAGGCATTTATCCTTCGACATATTATCGCTGAACGTTTGTATGCATTCGTAGTGGGTAATTGTACATGCACTCACTAGCAAAGAGAGATAAACTAAGAGTTCGTTTTAAAGAGTTTTGGTAGAGTTTAGTAGAGTCTTGATATTCCAGAAGAATATCAAGAAATTCCTATGAAATCATAGGAAGGGAAGTTGTTCTTGGTTTGGCAGTCGGAAAATACAGCATATACAACATCACCTCCGATAACAGATTCAGACTTTATAGCTTTGCCTCGTCTAGAAACATGGTAGTTAGGTTAAGGTTAGGTTAATTCGGCTGCCACGTTGAACACAGCTCACATGGGTCCTAGTATGAGAAACGTACTGATACTGAATACACGATACTGAATTTTCTCTATGGCTATTCTTATGGCCGCTATTTTGGTCTGAACGCTACAGTGACCCGGTAGTTTGATTAATACTCGTAGTTGCAAATTCAACTCCTTCGAAAAGATTCCACAGCCTGCTCTTCCTTTAATTTCGAACAATCCGTGAATATACATAGAATAGAATGACATCCTCCCCAAAGTTTAGAGCATTATCATTATCATCATAGTTGGACCTATCCGGGATTATACTTATAAAACCCGGATCGAAGGCAGGTTCTGGTATGGGGTAATCCGTGTGACAGTTCACAATGATTAGGACCACAATGTTGGCATGGCCATAGTTCCTGTGAATTTATGCTTTTGTGGTGTCTAAACGCATTGCGGTGTTCGCTGCTATTTTCCTCGCCTCAATGTCCGGGTGTAACCATTTTAGGATCGTAAACAGTGCCTTAGTCGGAGTAGTTCTAAGTGCCCCTGTTATGCCACCAGTCTCATAATGCGTTCGAATTTCAGCCTTTGAGACGCTATGTTTAGCGCCGGCCACCAGACTGCCGAACTGTAGAATAAGATGGGTTTAATATCTGAGTCATACAACACATAAGTGTTTAATATTAGCCCAAGGTGTTTGGCACTATCAGAGAGTGTAAGTTCGACTTTATTTAATCTGGGTTAGGCAAATTGAGGGATTTTTTATCTCCATGTTCATAGCACCAGTTCCGTTTTACTCGGGTTCACACCCAGTCCACAGCCATGACACCCATTTTAAAAGAAGTTTCAGCGCAGATTACAAAAGCTCAGAGAGTAGGTTAGTATGCCGGTAACTATTAGAGCTACGTAGTCCGCATATGCGACGGTGGTGCAGCACGTTTTTTCCCCCGTCCTCAGGATAGTGTTGTAGGAGGCATGTTTCAAGCATTATGGATGTGGGTGTGATGCGCGGTGCAAATATTGACTCGGATCCCTTCCTAATTCTAGCCATGATACCACGCTATTAAGTAGTGTTAAACGGGCTCGAAACAAATCCAAAGAAAGTTAGACATCATAAATCTGCATACCACCGAGATAGCCAATGCATACCCCCAGCAATTCCGATATTTTCGACACACAGTTGCAGCGTATTGCGGATTCTATGACCACTTCCGCAACAATCGTACTGGGTTATGAAAAATTAATCTGAGATAAGCGCTGGTACGATGAGGAAAGTCGCGCAATGTCGGAGGAAAAGGATGCTGAATACAAGGCTAAACTGCAGCCGGAACGATATAATGATAAGAGGAGGCAGATGAAACTCCTCTTCATCAGAAAAACCGTCTTTTTAAAAAAAAAGACGCCCGAAAGTTCTACCACAGGGTAAAAAGCTTAAGTTTTGCAACAGGGATCCCCCACCTGTAAGGGAAGAGATGGATATTTGGGCACGGACACCTAGAGTGAAACCAATCATCGACGATATAGTAGATTGTCCACCACCGAGCTAAAATCAGCGC
This sequence comes from Muscina levida, assembly GCA_964034835.1. NCBI lineage: Eukaryota > Metazoa > Arthropoda > Insecta > Diptera > Muscidae > Muscina > Muscina levida. Next base: position 2,828,149 of record OZ035882.1, read on the forward strand.
CATAGATCACGACATATAGAACCAAAGCCGGGTACAGTTGGGTCTGTGTCCAGGGCGAAAGTTTACTGTTAATTAGCTTGCTAAGTCCTTAATAATGTCATATTCAAGCTAGATTTATTTTCTTGATTCCCACTCTGATATTATTTGCATTATTATATCCAGGGAAATCAAAATTATGCAAAATTATCCACTAACTCAACCAGTCATAACATTTATTCGCCGCGACCCACTTTGCGAGAAGACTGCAGCAACATTTCACAAATTTTGAGCAATAATGTCTATATCATCGGCGATAAAACTATAAGCGGACTTTTTTTAGTAGCGTAAGTCACATTATAGATACACACATAGCATTTTCTAAAGCCTTGCTTGGATTAATATGACATACATATCAGTAATATCTAGTATGTTGCCCATAAAATTTAAAAAAAAAAAAACAGATTTTATTACTTTTACACATCTTGTAACTTTTTGTTTTGTTTTACATTTAATACAAGCTCTGAACGTTCACAAAAAAAATCGCTGTAACCACTGCTTTTCACCGGAACGCTATGAAGGTAATCACATTGGTTGCTGTGGTTATCATTCTCAACCGACTGAAAGTTAGGCAGATGAAAATCCTTTTTTAGCCTTTTTCTGAAATTTCACTTTTTGGGGTATTTACTTGCTCTTCTCTCTAATGAAGTGTATAAAATTGAAGAAGTACCGACAGCATAATTGCATTTTTATTACTTCGTGTTAATTTAGTCACAAGCCCCACGCCATTCCACTTTATTACAGGTCCGACAACACAACAAAAAGGCTAGAAACCGCCACAAACCTTGCAGCGTTTGCCATTTGCATAAAGCCGAGAGCTGGGCGGTGGATACAAGATGATTGCCTAGAACACAATAAGGGGCCCATTGAGTGATAGGCGTGAAAAACGTTTCAACAACATCAAAGGTGTAAAAAATGTTTAAATACACCGTAAAAGTCTTTGGCAAGGCGTGATGCCAAGTAACCCTTGCCTCATTTGCGTGAGCCAATTTAAAGCCAAATATAGGGTAAATACTGGCTTTTTTCTATTTTGTTTTTAACAAACAATAATCGTAAAAAAGTAATATCAGCTCATTGAGAACTATGAAAACGCATTGCGTTTTGTTTATTTTTTTTTTCGTCTAAAATTTAAAACCAACAGGAGCGGGAATAGTAGCACGTTGTGCGGCCGAAGTCTCTTAGCGGTCTGATGTTTTACATAATTTGCTAACCCAAATAAAAAATGATGTGAATTCTTAATTAAGACGGTCGTATCGAGTGAGTGGGCTATGTTGCCATCACAAGCGAAAAGTGCATAAAACCCATAAAAAATAAAAACAAAAATCCCTTAGAAAACATTACACTTTAACGAAAAAATCACCGACATGACGAACAAGGAGACGCAGGATGTTGCCTCCTTTCGTTGCTTTTATTTGTTTCGTTTATGAAGCTAGCCTTTTCCTGCTTGGAGGTCACGTGGGAATTGAATAGCATCCTGTAAACCGAAACAAGTGCATACTTTAAATATTAAATATGAACATGGCCCAACGAAAACGTCAAGAGCAAGCGGAGAATCCTTAAGGACTGCCAAATATGATTCGTGTCCTTCGTCTTGGCCCTCGCCTACCTTAAGCTCGCCGCCACCTTATGCATAACATCGAGCAAGAGTCCTAGAAAACTGAAATAAAATTGACAAATTGATATTTGCATTTAAATTGAAAATTTACATTTGTGCGATGGCTATGGCCCGCCGCTCCAGAGGGCCGCCTTGTGGTCACAGTGGTGTAATTTACTTTAAATACCGTATTTTTCTTATTCCTTTGCTACGAATTCACTCACCCCTCTCCGGCATGCGATGTGTTTTGACATTTCGTTTTGGTATTGCGTACATTTTGACAATTGTATCCGCATATCATTTCGTTGACAAGCAGCCATCAATACCGACTGGTTGATATGGAAAAGAAGGGACGGACGAACGACCGAACCAGTGAACGAATATGTTCATTTATGCAACAACAGGGGGGTGATTTGTATCTGATGTCGCAGGACATAAAAAAGGAAGAAAAACAAATTCAAATTTACATAGATTTGTGTAATGATAATGGTTGTTTATGAAATAATACATACAAAGACAACAACAACAAAAAAGAAAAAAGGGAGAATAATGAAGGGGACCATTGATACCTTGAAACCAATATAAATGCAAGTGGCCGCAAAAATAAGTTATCTCATAATTTAAGTCATGTCTGCGATGTAAGAAATGCATTCTTTGAGAAGGGTCTTTAAAATATTTAAATCTCAAATCTCAGAATAATAAGGGGTACTATTACTGGGAAACAATGGAAATGCAAGTGGCCGCAGAAAAAAGTAATTTCATAATATACGTTAAGTTTGGAAATTGCGAAATGCATCTTAGTAGGGTCTTTAAAATAATTAAATCTCAACTATTCGATTAAAATTACGGTATAAAGTATAGGTATATCATAAGTGTATCAATAGAATTTACTCTTAAAAAGACATAAAGCAGGGCCAGATCAAAAATCTAGAGAGTCCTTATGAATCTTACATACATACTTGGCAAACCCAGAGTGATCCTTGCCAATTGCACTTCAAGTCAACTCACAGAGCTCCGTATTTGTGGTACTACTGCGGACGGAGTAGCTCCACGTGGCGGAGGCGTTTGAATTATTGCTATGAAAAAAAGTAAAACAAAAAAATTAAACGGACGTCCAAAATGTTGACGATAACCGCAAACTAATTAAGGACCATGATTTGAGGATATGCACCTGGAATGTTAGAACACTGTATAGACCAGGTGCCTCCATCCAACGAGATGGGACACGGGTGCTCGCACAAGAAGTCGTGCGACATCTACTATAGTGGTCATGCGGACAAGCACGAGTTTGGATGTGGATTTGTGGATGCCAAGAGACTGCCACACCTAGTCTCAGGTTCAGCACTAGAGTTTACCATAAAAATATTCATAAGGCCACATGGTTGTCTCCAGATCAATTGACGAGGAATCAGACAGATCACGTGGAAGACGATGGAATGCACGCATCGTGTGTTCTGGACGTACGAGCGATCAGGGGTGCTAACATTGACTCCGATAACTACCTTAACTTAAGGTACGCACAAGGCTAAGCATGGCGAAAGCTGGACACCGGTAAACTGCGGACCACAGAGGTAGCGGACGCCTACTCCAACCAACTAATTCAACTGCTACGGAATGCTCCAACCCCTGATAATATTAGCTCGCTGTGGCAATATATAGCCGACTCCCCTGAACGGACTGCGAGAAGCTTACTTGGTTAATCAAAGCCGTATCAAGAAGATGCCTGGTACGAGGATGAATGTCGCAGTGCCACGAGAGAGACGGATGCTGCATACAGGGCGAAACTGCAGCCAATGGCAACGAGAGCCGCTCGTGGAACAGGGTTGCCCTCCTGCTAGGACAGTGACGGATAACGTTCGGAAGAGATACGTGTGGCAATATCTCGCCTTAAAACAACAAAGCGGATGGAGCTGATCGTCGTAGTGAATGTACGAACTACCGTGGAATAAGTTTTTTACCAATTGCGTACCAGGACCGTTCAAGCATATTGTCTGAACGTCTTAAGCCGATTGTAAAAAAAACTATGCGGCTTTAGACCTGGTAAATCTACGGTTAAGATTGGTTTGGATCACTCTGAACCAATCAACACGAAAAGAGTTCTCAGGCAGGGCGATAGCTTGTCCTGTACACTATTAAATATAGTTATGGAGAAGGCTGATGTCAACATGTCTGGCACCATATTCCACAAGAGCTACATCCCACTAGCATATTCCGATGATATAAACATCATTGTCTGAAATCTGCGGGATGTTACAGCAGTTTTCTCATTGCTAGAAAAGGAGCCAGTGAAAATGGGTTTAGCGGTCAACGAGGACAAAACAAAAATAATGATTTCGACGAACAAAGATTCCTCTTGATGGGGACACACCGTGAACGTTAACAATTATTGTTATAAGAAATTAAGCGGAGAATAGTGCTAGTCAAAAGATGTTTCTATGGACTTCGGCAGCACTTTAGTAACACCACCTTATCTCGGAATTCTAAGAAACAGCAAAACTTACTCGTACGCTGCCGAATCATGGGTGCTTACTACAACGGACATACAAAACCTAAGAATATTCGAGAGAAAAGTACTTAGACTATACTGTGTCAACGGCGAGTTTCGCCATCGGATGAACCATGAGCTGTATGAGCTTAACAACGACATCAACGTAGCTAAAAGAGTCCGAATCCAACGACTTCGATGGCAGGGACATGTTGCCAGGATAGATGTAAATGCTCCAGTGAGAAAGGTGTTTGAAGGCGAACCTGATGGACGGCGCAGAGCAGGGAGACCCAGTAGGTGGTAGGTGACGTGCCATCATCTTGTAGGACAAACTGGAAAGCACACGCAGAAGACCGAAGCGTGTGGAATTCAGGCCTCAAATTTATGAACCACGGTCGTAATTGGCCACTTAATTAAGTACGTAAGTTTTTAGTTCTCACAGTTGTCTGACATGAATCACATATATTTTGGATAGTTTTTTGTTTTTTTGACCGATCGAAACACTTGTTAAAAGGACCATCACACAAACAAATAGAATCGGAAATAATTCACAATTATTATTATTATTGTTGTACAATTAATCTCAGCAAATAGTATGGCATATGAAGCCTTTAATCAGGGTGTCGACATTTCCAATGATACCATACCCAATACAAGGTATCAATTTGTCATCTACGATAAGAAATTCATAATAATATTATTATATTTTTATTCCATATATACTATTGAAGCTAGCTAAATTTAAGCAGAGTTCCACTATTTTCCCTCGATCGCAATTAAATACGCTAACAACAATCCCCGACATTTTTGTGGCCAAAAACTTGCAACAGCCTTAAAGGTTTCAGGTTCACGTGCACAATTTAAGTTTCTTTGGCTTTCTCTAAAACAAAAAAAAACAGAATATCTCATGTTTTGTTTCTATCCAACGAACGAAGAATAAGGAATGAAGGTGTGCAAAGGATACAAGGAAATGCTCAACTAATAAAACTAAACGAGAGAAGGCGAAGAAAAAAAAAGTAAAAAGAATTAAGTTTTGCTAAGAAAATGAATACAAAGTTTTTAATTTTTCTAACAGCCATATAAATTTTTGTGTTTGTTAAGAAAGTCGGCAAAGTTTTGAATAATTTCACTGAAAGTTATCGCGTAGGAAATTCTCAAAGTGGCGGCGGCGGCGGCAGCAGTACTAGAAGAAAGTGAATGGAACGAAAGCAAAACATTTCTCTTTATTCTTGCCGCAAAACTAGAAAAAGTCTAGAAAACTAGAAGGAACTTTGCTTCCTAGGTCGTTGCTTTTCCTATTATCAATGTCATGCATTCTTCTAGGTGTGTGTATCTCTTTGCATGTATGTGTGTGTGTGTGTATGCGTGTGTGTTTATAACTTGGCAATAAAGATGGTTTCAACTTTTAAGGAAAAACTTTAATCAGGCACAAAGTCATTGACACATTTAGCAATGAAAGAAGCAAAAACAACACAACACTACAACCAAAACAAACCAACTTTTCGTGGGTGAGCAAAGTTTAAAGCTTTGTCATAATTTCCCAGGAATTTTCACAATTTAAAATGTTTTATGAAATATTAAAGATTTTGTAGTGAGAATTCTTACCCAACAGCCCAAATGATGTTTGACATTAGTTTGTGACTTCTTCGCTTTCTTTGACAGCCTTCACAGCAAATCAAAGTGTAAATAAATGTTTCTCAAATATTTGCTCATAAATATTTTTGCAGTTTCTCCCCTAACATAAAGCGGTCGGGTTATACAGATCCAACCGAACAAATCCGTCCATTTCAAATTCAAAATCATGTAATGAACCCTTTTATTTTATTTCATTACATTTCATATCTTAGAAATTTGTATGTTGTTTTACATACATCCCTAACAATTCGCCCCCCACCCCAATCACATTCGTTTGGTATCCAATTGAATTTTATTCAAATATTGAACAATATCTTATGATGCTAGCGGGCGGGGACATGGTAGTATCCCTGCTCCAGCTACAAAACCAATGAGTGGCGGGTACAATGTGCAGACCAACAGCGGGAAATTTTCTGAATACGTTATGAATTCCTCGTATGAATAATAAAAATTGATTCTTTTATTACTAGAACGGAGGTATGGGTGCGAGTGCATATGTAAGCGAGTGTGTGTTTTTTTATCGGGATATGTGAAAATTATTGAAAAGTTTTCAATGATGTGATTGATTTTATTTGCATGAAACAGCCAAGACATTATTTGTTTCCATTACCCACACCACCCTCGAGGCCCAATCACCCACCGCATTGTGGCCAAAGAAGTTTCTATCAGGCGAGTGGTGGTCACTGAAGTGTGAACCACCAAAATAAATTTCATATTTTACAAAAGTATACAAATCGTTAGAAAGTAGCGCGCATAAAAAAAATAATATTGCAAACATAGGCCAGGGTTCGGATTGCACATGGTAAAAGGTGTAATTTTATATGGGCAGAGGTCCTTCCATACAAATTGACCTAAATGTAGTTTCGTTTCGAATTGCTATTTTGAAATTTAACTTTTACTTATATTTCACTATGTGACAGTCATTTGGAACTTGGGAAATTTGCAATTTCGAGGCCAAAAAGACAGATATGACAAAACCGCTAAGAAATCAAAACTTGGTTTAGAATTGACTACCCAGTAGGAAGTTCCGTCATACACGACTTTGTCGTCAACGCTGTCCTCAAGACAAAATTTGAAAAATGTATGGACTTGTCGTCAAAACACTCGGTTCACGACAAGCTGGCCGACAAATAACTAATGTTGTCGTGCATCAAACATCAAATTTAACCCAGATTGTCACCTATCATGTCGTGCATGTCGCTTGTATAAGCATCAACGAAAATTTGACCGACATTGTCGCTCATCAGGTCGTGCATGACAAAGCGGACACTTGTATGAACATTTCGTCGACGATTTGTATGGACGGTCCCCTAAATGTCATCAACGATTTGCTATGGTCATGCACCTATCCTTGAGGATGTCTTGCAGACACTTCCTACTGGGTAAGTTATAAGCTTATAAGTGAGGAAAGACCCAAAAACACGCTTTTTGAACCGTAAGTCAAGATTTGGAGGGTGTTGGAAAACATTGGTATACAGGGTCATATTGCACTTAACTAATTAATTAATTAATTAATGTGTTCTATTTTGTCACAGTGTGTTATAAGGGTTTGGTGATTTACACAAACAGTGAATTGCGAATATATTGCATTCCACTTAGTAAAATCGAACCTTCAAATATGTGTGTCTCCTTTATATTTTATGAACGGAAAGTCTCAGCAAGGTATATATTTTATTGGTAAACTTGTTTCAACTTCATATCTTTTTACAAGTGTATTAAAAACAATCACATTATATACTCGGCCTTCATCTGTGTTCAAAGTATTCACGCTGCATATCCTGCATAATATAAGGTCCTATTTCCGTTTTTACGAAATTTTTATTTTTTTGTGATCAATATTTATGTGCACAATATATTTCGCAATAACGCCAACGCTTAAATCCACAACTTCACTTTTTGTAGGATAAGTTCACCTGTCTAGAGTGTTTGTACTTGTTATATTCTTAAATATGTATTCCCTTATTATCGGTCATAAGATTTTCGAAGCTGAATGGTGGTTCTTTGATCTGTTTCGTTAGTTTTTTTTTCTAGCACAATCTCAAACTCTGCTTCGGAGAAGCTAAGCATTTTTCCATAAAGGAACCTTTTAGCAATTTCTCTGTAGACACACACCCCAAGTCCTGTGAGCATTGTTGACTTGTGGACATTGGGTCACATGCGTAAATTATATTTCCTGACAGCCACAGCAGAAGCAACAATAACAATACCAAGACGGCGACGACAATGGCAAACAACATTTTTGCACACACACACACACTCACACTGCCAATGCCGCTGAGTACCTCGTACAACTATGTATGTGAGTGTCCCTGTGATTTACGCAAATAATAGTAGATGTTTGTCGACAGCAACAATAACGAGAGCAAATTGTCACGCATGTTGACAATAAAATAAACACAACAATAACTGTGTGCGTGCGTGTGTGTCTGTGTGTGTCCATACATTTGCATAAAATTAAATTTAAAGTTGTAACTATTCTGAAATTTCACATAGAAAGCAATTCAATAACATCAACAACACCCGTATGTGGATATGGACCATTGAGCTCATTGAATTTGAGAATTCTATGCTTAACAATATTCGGACTACAGACAATATAACAAATAAATTCAAAGCAATAGCTTTCAATGAGTAATTCAAAAGGAATTCCCGCACAATTCAATGTTATGTTCATAGCCATCAAAGATTTTAAATAGTTTTTTTGGTTTATGCCAGTTGGAGGATATTCGGTATTCGAATCACTGATATATTCACATTTCCTGTTTGTGCTCAGTCGTATCAAAACAAACAACAAATAGTCGCATAGACATTGATTATAATCGTGTGAACATAAAAAACTATAAATTAGGGTTAATCGACTACAAACAAGTCGGGCAGCAAGCAACCCTTTGGGAGAGGAGCAAGGGTTGATGGCAATATTGACATGAGTTGCATGTTGTCACGTTATAAAAATAAAGAAATGCAAAGGAAAACGCTGATTCCGGCAAAATATCTTCCAAGTGCCCATATGACTGTGTGTGTTGTGTGTGTGTGAGTGAGTTAGCGGAACGGCCAAGAGTTTGCCATTGTTCTGTCGCTGCACACTTCGCCGAGTCAAATGTCTTGTCACAGGACGGCATGTCTTTAGCAGCACAAGAAACATTCCCCACAGGGATTGTATCACCAATAAATCTTGAACCCTTTTCTTCGGCTTCCTGTGGCATTACTTGCCACTGCTGCGTTCCTTAGTTGTCAAACGCTTCGAATGCCTGTATGGGGTGGTAAGGCAGCAGGTCCTTTGTGGACGTCTTGCAGGTTGACTTCATGCAATTGCTTAGTTCCGTTGTTTGGCAAAACGGAAGCGGAAACGGAATGCCGACAGAGTTATAATCGATTAATTCGATTTAGATTGGAAATTATGGTCTTAGAAACACGTTTACTTCGCGACTACCCTAACTTCCTGAAACACGCTATTGTTTATTGATATTTTATTGATAAAAGCCTACGCTTTATTGTCCCATATCCTTGATATTGGAGCGATAGTTGCTCAACACACACTGGAAAAATTAGCATGACTAGACAACACAAACTGGGTGTTCTAAGCACCTGCCATACTTTGTAAATAGTATTAAATCACTTTTGGCATATATCGGCATATATATTAAGACATTGCCTTAATTTGCTTTAATAGGAATACTTTTAACCATTTGCTGAATTGAATGTAATATAGAAGAAAATTATATCAATACATATATTTTTATCTGACAGAATTGTATTTTATGAAATATTTTCTAATGCTGATGAATAGTTAAGTATTTATTGAGCATAAATCTAGTTATGTATAACTTCATAACTGACCAATTTTGTTTTAAAAACGGCTAAGTCGTAAAAACTAGCTAGTGACTATAATGTATCAGTTGACCATACTAAAGGAGTGGTTACACCTTTCCAAGAATTATATTTAAAATAAATAAAAATGAAATGGTCCACGTATGTCATACCATCACTTGAGAACGGCTGGAGCGATTTGGCTGATTTTTTTTTTATTCGATTCGAAATTTTCCGCAGATTGTTTGTGTTGAAAAAAATCAAATCCAGGGTGGATTTATATCGAAAATTTGAATGCATGTACCAATTAACTGAAATTTAGAATGGGTATTCATTTGATCATGAGAAAACATAATAAGTACAAATGGACCCGGTAGGTGGCGTTGAGGTCGGTTTACAGTCAAAATTTTAACGAATGGGCCAATTTAACTGAAATTCAGAATCTATGTTTGTTTGATCATCAGAAAAACTCGTATGTACAAATGGACCCGGTAGATGGCGCTAAGGTGGATTTATATAGAAAATTTGAATGCATGTACCAATTTAACTGAAATTTAGTATTTATGTTTGTGGAACCTTGAGAAAAAATTAGTTGTATAAATTGCCCCGGTATGTGTCGCTATGGTGGAATTATAATGAAAATTTTAACGAATTAAACAATTTGACTGAAATTTAGAATGTATATTTGTTTTATTATGAGAATTTTTTTGTATATATGGACCTGCAGTTGATTTGGCTGGGGTTGAATTATTTCGAAAATTTATATCGATTGTCCGATTTTACTTAAACTTAAAATATATGATTTTTTTGGCATGAGAAGATTTTGAATATGGATTATCCGTTTTTACTCAAACTTAAAATATATGATTTTTTTGGCATGAGAAAATTTTGAATGTATGTTTGGAACCAGTTGCCGGTGTTTAGCTTATGATACATTTAATTTTTGGAATGTCATTAAGTCACTTTTTTTAACATCATAGTTATTCAGAAGTCTATATATATAAAAAAGATGTACATTTTGATGCCACCACTAATTGTGAAAACGGTTGACCCCATTTGCCCCAAAATTTCAGTGAAAGTTAAGGATTGGCTGTAGATGGTCACCCAGACTGCAAAAAGGCTTAAAGAAGAATGACTAACTTTTATAATGGCGCACTTCCTACTGAATTAGAGAGCTTCACATAGTTGTTTTTCCCATTTCAAAATTTTAGGGGACAATAACGAAAATAGGAATAACTGTTGATATCACCCAGACCATACGGTTAATGAGGTTGTTGAGCCTAATGAATGCATTTTTGGAAATTCGTACTCCTTAGGATAAAAAGGTACAATCACCCAGTACACCAACGCAGAAAGTTATATGTCAGTCAATCGGCTTAAAAATGTGGTTTTAGAATATATGCCTATCAATAAGTAAGTTTTCATCACATCATGGACGACACTGCTGATCCGTTTTAGCAATTCTTATAATAATCTTTAAATATATAAAGAACAGAATTTGTCCGGGAAAACCTCGCCCTTTAAATTGAAATATTTTAGAGGTCAAAGAAATAAACCAATCGTTATTAGATTTCAACTACACTCAACATATTTTACAAAAATTTGGAGGCAGGAAGAAGTCTGCTGGGCCAGCTAGTTTAAAATAAAAATGGCATTAACTAAGAATCAAAAGTTCCACTTGGAGCAAGCCGACCCTAATTTATAATTGTTTCTTTAAAATTCGTAATTTTAGTCTAAGGTAGCAATTAACAAGTTTTGAATTCGAATCGATGTAATTAGGATTTTTAGATTTCTTCTATATACCTGTGTATACATCCCGCAGTTTTCGGCCGATGATGTCTATTTCATCAGCGTACGCAAGTAGCATGTGGCTTTTGTTGTATATCGTGCCACTTGTGTTTACTGCAGCTTTCCTCATTATAATTTCCATCACTATGTTAAAGAGGTCACACGATAGGCTGTCGCCTTGACTTAAGCCTCGTCTGGTATAAAATGGCTCAGTAAGCTTCCTTTTCATTGAGGACTTCGTGTCAGTCAGGGTCATACCGCAAAGGAGTATCAGCTTTGCTGGGATACCAAACTTAGCCATGGCTTCGAAGACCTTGTGTAAAAGGCACATCCCGCAGTAGTTGGCACAAACACTTGGATCACATTTTTTTCAGCTAACGACATAATGCGCTTAAATTCCAATCATCTGTCATGCACTAGATAAGCCAAACTGTGCGTAGGAGCACTTGCATGTTCGGACTTGAAGAGCATCATTCACATGCGCTGCCTTCCGGACTCAGCAATTGCTGAAAGTGTTCTCTCCACATATGCAGAACACTTTGTGTATCTGTTACCTAGTTTCTGGTAAAATTTTCGGACTTTACCTCTTTCCCGGTACCTCTCTATATCTTAGTTTTCCCGTACCGTTTTTTTTCTGCTAAATAACTGCCTGGCGGTTGCCCTCTCTGGGGTTTGCAGCTTTACGCTGTCCGACTTTCTTTGTTACTGGTAACGTGCCTATTTCGCTGCGTACCTTATCTACAATCAGGTAATGAACCGAGCCAATTTTAGCTTCTAAAATCGCGCGCACCTCCATGACTCTAGGTGCATGCCTTCCGCGATCAATTTGATTTTTGCTATTTTGATCAGGGGTTAGCCAAGTTGCCTTGTGGATAACATTATGCTGAAATTTGTTTCCACTTACTACCATCTTCCTTGCCGACGCGAAGCCAACCAGTCTGAATCCGTTATCGGTATTGTTGTGTAGCCTGGAATTTACGACTGCTGAACCAAAAGCATCTTCCCTTCCTAATTTTGCATTAAAATCTCTCAGAACAATATTTCCTCTAGGCACTCGTAGAACGCATTTAGGGGCATGTAGGTGGGGCATGTGCACAAATCAGCGTGATGTAGAAATATTTCGCCTTGATGAGGTCTGTGACTATTCGATCATCAAAAGAATTGTACCGCTAGACAAAATTTCTGAGTCTTTGGCCAATTACAAATCCACATCCAAATTCGGCTTTTCCGCATGACACCTGTAATATATGTCCAAATTGTAACGACGCTAGCTTCGCTGCCCTGCCCATATCATCTCCTGGGTGGCGGCGATGTCAGCCTTGTAGTTTTTGAGAACTCCGCCAGTCTGTTAGTGACAGCTTCTCTATAAAGAATTCGGTTCCGTTTGTTACTTTTTCTTGACTTTTGAGTTATAACTGATTTTTTTACAACCCGAAATATTCATTTCGTATCCTATAGTAAGTGCTCAATGTAGTTTTCCCTGTTTTTATTAAGCCCTAGAATGGGTTTTCAGGGCCCGCTTAACAATTTTTGCCAACGATTCACAAACACATATAGATGCATTCTGCATGTTATTCATTTGGAAGGATTACTCACAGAGATGACAACTTTCATATTCAATTGGAAAAATTTGTTTTTAGTTTTACAATTAGAGAAATTGTATTGAATTGTAATTCAAAAATATTACTTTACCTGGAATGAAACAATTTTTTGCAAAAAAAACTTATACCGAAACTTAGAATTACCTAAAAATAACAAAGTTATGGTCAAACCTGCTGTATTTGGTATAAAGTCAAATTTTTTAAATATGCCTTGAAAATGGATTTGTGTTCAAGCTTGAAAATTATGTAGAGTAGAAATACCGGCCCTGGCATGATAAAGCATTCATAGCTAGATATTATTCTAAACATTTTTTGGGTCTGAGGTGCACAGAAAATAGGCCCCATATTAGGTACTCGACATCGTTATGCCATTAATGATCTCAAATGGTTGCCCTTTATAAGTTTTGTCAAAAGATCTTTCATTCTATGAAATGCATTTATTTCCATTTATTATTCACAAAACACATACACATATATATATTTAAAGTCATATTCTAATTAGAAATATTATCCTTTTGGCAAAATAATCAGAAAGTGTCTTTTTCCTTATTTTTTTTAGTTAGTTTCGAGCGATTCATTCGCTTCATAAACAACGCAGGTGGAATGACATTTATCCCTTTTTGGTTTTATGCACACGAATGCATATTTCTCAAACGTTTATTTATTAATTAAATTTTTTCATAACAACAACAACAACAACACCAGCAGCAACAGTGAACAGCAGCAAGAACAAATGACGAAAATGTACATAAAACAAGATTTATTTAGAAAAGCAAACCAAGCAAAATGCACACACATTGATGGATTTCGAAAGGTATCCTTTCACAAGTTCCTCTCACATACATACAACTCACACCGCTGTACATACCAGTATTGGCTCTGCCCTGCAGAAGGACTTTATATAACTGTAGCAGCAACAAAAAAAACTCGCTCGATAAAATACATAAGAGCGTTGTACATATGTACGTGCACGAGTAGAAGTGAGTACGTATTATATACTTGAATTTTGCTGGGCACACAATGGAATATGCACTTATTTGTGGTGTGTCAACTGCCATCCGGCCATTGGAAGGATATGTAGGCGTTGTAGTTCTCCTTAGCTCGGATACACCTAGCGTTGATCCTATAGCACTGTTGGACACTTCTCACACACATCAGAGGGAAGTCCTTACGGTTGGAATTTGGCAAGAGCGAGGCATGCGCCCTAGAACCTGCTCGGAGTTAACTATTGTTTGCTTCCACTCTGTAGCTGCTGAAGAATATTTTGTCTGCTTATTCGGAATTATGTTCAGCAGTCAGTGGAGGAATGCCAGCGCTCACAGTTGTATAACACTAAGGAGAAATTAAACCGAAAGTCCTACAGAGCTTTGTATTAGAAAATATTATTAAACCTTGGTTATTTTTAATTTCGGCTTGTCTTTATAACTTTCCATACCCTAATAGCAACTTGTTTGATTTTAATTAATTCCCTTTGCTGTTCGTGCTTCTTACTTCAGTTCAAACTGTAGACTAAACAAATTGGATAACACGCGAAAGTAAGATGTTGAGGTTGATTTTCTTAATAGTGATATTACATTGTCTCCTTTCCTTAGCGTCGGCTAACCAATCAAAATAAATTCCTAAGATTTGGTATGACAAATACAAGAAATATCGGGTGCCTTTGTTAAGGTTTTGTGTTACGTACTCATTGACCTTTGTTTCTCAAGAAGTTAATTATTTTAGTGACGATATTACTGTGAAAAGAAACGAAACATTAATATTCTTCTATAATTCATCTAAATCAAATAGAACAATTCTGGACCCTTGAAATAAAAAACCAAATAAATATGGATGAAACGGCTTATAAAACAGTTTATTGCAAACATGAATAACATACAATCTAGATAGATGCAGTTGAAGAACCAATAACTAACGTTGGGTAATTACAATTTGTTGGACTTTTTTGATTTACGATTTTAAGTGGAAAGTTACCAAATTATTTTATTATATTTTTTATTATATTAGACCTCACAGGATAAAATATATAACTACAAGAAACATCAAATTTTCTATTATATTTCAAGAATGTATTGTACCGACAGTCAGTTGAACTTATTTTCAGTTCTGCATTTGTACTTGCTCGCACGAATCCTGAGATATTGTAACAGAGATAATGTTCACCCATATTCCTACTACTGAGTTCTGAGAAGCGCTTTTACATTTCTAGACTACGCATACAATGTTTGTCGCAGAAATACGAATTCTATTATTAAGACACGTAGTTAAAACACAATTATATTCTGTAATACTTTATATGCCATAATTCTTTTAAGGAATAAAAGCCTTAAGTGGATATCACCGGTGAAGTTTTGAGTTTAACCTAAAATAGAGTTTGAAATAGGCACTAAAATACTATGTTTCTTACACGTATTGTTTCAGTGCATTTTCGATATCAGATGTCTTTAAAAAGAAATATAACGTTTTATCTCGACTTCATAGGTGCCCTTTTCGTCCTTATTTCGAAAAAGTCAGAAAAGGATATTAAAATTCGACTTTACAAAATGCAATTGCTCTATAAAAATGATGTTCAGAAAACTTTACATGGGGGTGTTATTAGATCAAAAATCGACATCTCCAACTTTTACTAATCATTTTCAAAGCACTGTGTAAACAGCGACCTATATACCAAAGTATATATGTTAATTATTCGATATGAGATGTCTTCAGTGAAATTAAACGATTATTTTTTTGTGGAACATTTAAACTCTTTATCTCGACTCCTACGTGTCCCTTTCGTTCTTATTTTAAGAAAAATCAGAAAAGTGCCTAAAAATGGGACTTTAGAACATTAAAATTTTATACAAAAATGTTTTGAAAATTTTTGTCGGGGTGTTCAAGACAAAAAATCGGTAGTTTTAACTTTTTTTCCAAAAACCGGAAAAACCGACCTCAAAAACCCGGCTATTCGAAAGTCGATATTTTGTAAAAACCGGCTGGCGGTTTCCAACAAAAAACTCGGTTTGAAGGTTTCGGTTTTGTATACTTCAGTTATACTAGAATATACTTCACCTAAATATCAATGGCACCTAATTGTCAATCTGAGGTGAAATGGTTTTTTATACTTGAAGTGGGCGTGGTACCTCCCATATAACATTAATAGTGATCAACACATTTAAGATTTATTATTAGATTCAGTAATGGAGTAATAAAGGCATTGAAACGTTGTTTGAAGTTAAAGTTGTTTTTTCCACTAATGAGTGTATTTGTTTGAAATATTGGCGTGGTCGTGCATGTGAGAGCTTTGAGGAAATGTGAGAGTATCTTTTTTATTACTTTGTGTAATTGGCCTATCCTATATTAAATAAATGTTTCAAATCAGGTTGCTGAAGAAATAAATCCGAGGTATTTGTATGAGTTTGCTTTTGCGTAATAGGCGTAATATAAAGGTTGGGCTTTGCACCTTCTATACAAAACAAGAATTTATAATCAGATATTCCTGATAGCAATGTTCAGAAAACAGCAAATGTATGCTTCTGTTAAGAATGTGCTTAGCCGAGCCGAAAATCAGCGACATACAAGTAGTGGGCGCGATACATTACATTTAGTGTTTATGTCCCGGGATCTCGGGAAAACGACCGGGATTTCCCGGAATTTCATAACGCTTATTTAATGAATCAACATCAAAATGTTTTATAAGTTAAAATCCACCAAAACCATAAATTATTTAGTGTTACACATTTTTACCATAAGATTACCAGTCGATGACTATTTTCTTGAACATCACTATCGTCTTCTGTCTCTCGATGTTTTGTTAATCTTACAAATATGCTTTCATATAAAAAAATTCAGCAATACCATATCAATGCGTTGATGTGTTCCTGTTCTAGGTTTATGGTCTGAGCGATGATAACACTTATCCCCTCTTATGTCAAGGAGTACGAATCTCCAAAAATCCCTTCATAAAAAAAAACTTAATTTCCCTTTACACCCCATGAATGAGGTATGGGATAGCTTATGGCGTTGTTGTGAATTAACACGCTATCTATTTTTAGATTCACAACTAACGGCACCTACTTGTTTATAGACGAATGCGAACGTCACTGTTTGGGAAGCTCTTACTAGACATGCCGATTGTCTCGACACTAATACTGCGATGTTGCTGTCGACAAAATTCGAGGGGAGACGACAATGAAAAAAAAATTTCTTTTAAGATGACTGTAGCCAAGAGTTGAACCTGTGATTTCCCGCATGGTATTTGCGTGTTGTAACCATTATGCCACGGCCGGTCCCAATAAGCATTACATCAACTTGGCGTGATTCCACCTTTAGCCATTTGGTATGGGTAATGGTAACAGTTTCAACCCATTTCCGGTTTTGTTCTCCTAAAAGTTAAAATTCCTTCATATCGCGCAAGTGCTCCATAAAATAAAAATACGCCCCAATATACACATTTCTATCTTTAGACATTAAGTCTGGGTGATGGTACCAATTAAATCACAGCGCACAACTAGTCACTAAAATAAATACACCGCCCCATATTCACTGTTCTATCTTAAACCTTTTGGTATGGGTTTGGTTAGGTTTTTCTTTAAGGTGTACAAATTTTGAAAAATCTCCTTATGCAGCTCTCATATTCTATAAGACGCATTCCCATATGGATTTTTGCGACTCTACCTTTAGCCGTTGGTCTGGGTGACGGTACAAGTTTTACTCCTTATTGGGCAGTTTTTAGCAGTAAAGAACAAATTTTGAAAAATGCCTTCGGTTGGATTGGGTCCTTTTTACCCATAAAAAGAGCTTCCTAATGCAGCTCTCTAATTCTATAAAAGAGTTGCTCAATGGTACCGGTTTTATCCCTTTTAGGCCTTTTTACCCCAAAAAGTACGAATATCGAAAAATCTCTTCTAGCAGCCTTCTTTCTCTTTAAGAAGGTAGCTTTTGGCGTTTGGTCTGGATAATGTTACCAGTTTTCTCACTTTTTAGACATTTGTTCCCCCCTAAAAGTACGAATTTCGAAAACACCTTTCGTACACCCCTCTAAGTCTATAAGGAGATTGATCATATACAGGTTTCACAATGATAGCTTGTCTAAGTATTAACAACTTTTCGTATAAACCATAACACAAGATTTTTAGAACTATCTTTATGCTTCATTTCATATTTGTTTGTTTGTATCCCAAGTATCGTATATCTGAAACAAGTTATGTCCTTAGTCAATATAGAACAGAAACGAAATGAAGCGATTACTGGACGATTATATCTGTCAGTATACCAAAGTAGAAATACATTTGTCAGTGGAATGATGATTTTGGTTTAAAAATCTATATTTGGAGTATAAATAAATCAATTTGTTATGGACATGTTTAGTTTTCATTAAAAGCATGGACGTGATATTGCTAATTAACGAAGTCTGCCGCGTCATCTAGTATATGTGTATTAGGGTGGCATTCAACTTTAGATTTTCGGTAATTCCCGAGCGGAATATTGTATCAGGGCCCCAAAGAGGTCAAAGGTCAAATTTATATACATGGAAATGAGTTTGTTTGATTTGGGGTATAAACATGGTATTTGGTATGTGTTGTTGGTTTAATATTAATTACAGTCAGGGTGGAAGTAGACTGTACCACGCCCATTTAAAATAAACCGTTATAACTGCCTGAAATTTTCATAGTATAGTAGATATATAACCAGCCTATTTGGAACCAAGTTGGTAACAAGGGCGGAGGCACCGCCCACATACGTATATTTGACTATTACATATTAATGAGAACAACATACTTTCGGGTTTAAGATGTCGCTGTCATCATACTTAACTTTGCATAAGTGTTGCCCAATGATTCAGGGCACACACACATTAGTAACAATAGTATTCGTTCAAAATATGAAGACTTATTCTA
Source organism: Muscina levida (assembly GCA_964034835.1). NCBI lineage: Eukaryota > Metazoa > Arthropoda > Insecta > Diptera > Muscidae > Muscina > Muscina levida. The sequence continues at coordinate 2,846,971 of OZ035882.1, forward strand.
TCTCGCAACCGCAAATTTATGATAATAAAAACCAGTAAGAAAGTTTCAGTCGGGCAACCCGACTTACATATACCATCACCCTCAGTACAACAAAAAAATTCTATTATATTGATATTATTACACGATTTCTAAAGTAGCGGAAAGGTACATTTGTATGGGAGGTACCGGAAGGGGCGTGTCTAGACTTCCAGATTTTTTCTCCAAAACTTTTTCCTGTTATAGCTTTACTAAATACAGAATTTGGGCAGGATCGCGTTAGGTCTATTAATAATATTAATTGATATATTTGTATGGAAGGTAGCAGAAGGGGCGGGACATTGTAGCCCATTTGCAATACCGTAATTAGTTTTGGGAAAATATTAACTCGTGCAAAATTTCAAATCATTTGGTTGCGTCTTTCGAAAGTTATCGTGCGCACCAACCGGACAGCCAGACAGACAGACAGAGACACATACGGATATGGCCCAAACGACTTATAAAGTCATGAATCGAATTTGGTGCAAAGATATATTATTAAATAAATACCAACATAGAATGACCAATAACCAAGTTTCAGATCTCATTCGAATTAAAAATTATGAGAGTAAAATAGATATCGATGAACTAATACGTTCCTCTTAAAATGTGCAATTTTCGGAAGTCTTAATCTTTATTTTTAACAAAAATAATATGTAATTTGTAATGCAAAGATATTTAATGTCAGTTGTGACGAAGTGCGTCACTTTTGCACCACACTGTTTGCCGAAATAACAATAAAAGAGCGAACAAATCGCATACATTGACGTTGGGCATAGCTGGTCTAAAGTGACTCCTTCTATGTATTACACTTTTGAGTCGTATCAAATGATATATACCCTTCTACCTGTAGGGTGAGGGTATAAAAAGAATTATATTTCAATATTGCAATGTTTTTTTATTTACCCAAGGTTTAAAACCATTTATTTTGTTATTAAATGTGAATTTTAATCTTATTATTATTTATTAGTCTAAGTTCATTCAATTGAGGAGCACATTATACCAATATATAGATTTTCTAAAATATATATAGCAAATACATAACAAGCGACGCCATTCATTGTCAATTAGTATTGAAAATGTTGATACACTGAGTCCAAATAACAGAACTTTACATTATTTTTTTAATAAGGGCGGTGTTTTGTTATTTATACTCTTAAGTTTTAAACATAATGAATAAATATTTACATGTGGAAGACATATTTGATGCCAGACATTATAAACGCCACCGATTATTTCCATCAAAAATCAAATTTAAATTCGTGAACATTAGCAAATGTTATTGCCGCCAATGGCAAATGGCAAACGGCAGGATTCCATTCTATTCATTCAGTGGCAGATGTCGCTTTAATTAAAACTCCCAAAACGCCTTTCTCAAGTAAAATCAATGTCAATTCACAGCAAAGTAGGAAAACGTTAACAAATCAAAGCTAATTAACAGAGCGTAAAGTGTGGTGGGTGAGTCAACGTTGTCCTGGCCCATCCTGCCACTCAGGATAAATTCGTAACAAAATAATAAAAAATATTTCAAAAATTTGACAAGAAAAATAATAAAGAAAACAATGCAAGGGGGGAGGATGGGTGAGAGCCAAACAGTCAGATGAATAATTAGATTCCAACTGTTTAAAGGCGAAAAACAAAACAAAACAAAAAAAAACACACGCAGCTACATTTAATACCATTGTCCAAAACGAATGGATGGGCTGTTTCCTGCTTTTCCATTTCATTTTGCATTTGACGGAGTTTCTTGTATTTCTGTGTTTTTTTTTTGTGTAATAAATAAAATACCATCGGAGCTACTTAATGAAACGAAAGTATGTAAATATCCAGTGAGGAATTTCTTTGAGGACTACTCAAGTGAAAACAACAAAGCCTCGGATGAATTGCTGTGGTGATTTCCAAGTTTCCTTCGTCTAAGACAATACATCAATTTCAGAGCTGACGCAACGAACATCAACCATTCACATGTCCTTTTACTAGTTTCGATGTGAGGAAGATGCATCGTCGCCGTCCATTGCGTGTAGTTTGTCTTGTTGACTAATGTGATTATCTTGTTTGGAACATGGTGCATGTCAAATGTGTCGATTGTCTCCATCGGATAACAATTGACAGACACCCATCTTAACCTCTCCGGATCACACTCGCCAGTGGATGGGGCAACGATAGTCGGCGGGCGATTGCGAGATCTCTACCAATATTATTATTATTGTTATGATGACGACGTTGTTTAAAAGTTGGATTCCCCCTTGCAACAAACTTTTCACTTGACCATTTTTAGTTGTGCTCTGTGCCATGTCCACTATAATAAGAATACCCACTCACTTGTTTTCTCGATATCTTTGTGTGTCACTCCAGAGTCCTGTCGCACATTCTGTCCGCACACAATGACAAACGCTGTTCGATCCCCCAGGGGAAATTCTGTGTTTTTGTTAAGCTTACACAATAAAATCTCAGATAAAGCAAAGAATACTGAGCCAGAGAACACGAAATCACAATTCAATTGAAAGGTCCGAACGAGAAAAATAAATCGAAAAGAAAATCTATCGAAATGCAACAAAACGAAGCCAATTGCCGGCATTCAGAGGATGGCTCGAGGGTGCTCAGCAATAAATTTATGACATTCATTAGAACGTCAGATTAGGAAATCTCAGAACGAAACATAAGCAGCTGACGCCATTGTATCCCTTTGTCGTTTCGTTGGTTGTGACGTAAGAGTGGATTTTCATGTTCAAATTGACTTGAGGTCGACCAAACCAACCCAGTCAGTCGGTGTGGACGGTGGATGGGCAGGCAAGAAGTAATCAAAATTAAATTGGAATCCAAAATACAACACACAACATTAAAATTTAAAGTCGAATATTGAAAGTCACTTTAGTCGCTGCCAACAAGAGCACAGATGTTCCCTGGCCCAGCGCGGAGGTAGGTAAGCACAATGATGTTAAGTTGGCTTACGGCGGGCTACCTTCTTTCCCCCTGGCCCGTGCAATGAAGTAAAAATTATCCGCACGCAAACACCGCACAGAGGCAGAGGCAGCAACAACTGTCACTGCCGCGACGGGGACAAGCACGAGTACTCACTGCCGAGGCTCGATTTATGCGTTTAATAAACAAACGACCACCACAGGACATGTAAAATTGCGTAAATACTCATTCTCACACAGACAAGGCAACGCGACAGTTCTTACATTAGTCAGTTAGTTTACGCGACAAGGTCGCTGTTTTTGTTCGTGTTCGCATTTAACACATCTTACGTTACTAAGAATCCTCCAAGCCGGCAATGCAGCTAAGCATCTAGAAGGTCCATGGTATAGCAACACTTTACTACGATATTCGTAAATCGCAAGCAGATGTGTCGTGCCGTCATTTTATTCCAGTGTTTACGCATTCTTGTGGTCGCCATTTCGACATTTGGGACATATTTACAAATTCAATACAAAACTTTCAAATCCCCCATCTGCTGGCCCACCCCACCCCTTCTTTTTAAAGCATGAATTTCCTTTTGAATTTATGTACTAAGTATGTATTTACTTTGTCTTGTAGTTGCTGCTGCGGTTGTTGTTCTCCACAATTGTTATTGTCAACATCTTAATGCGAGATTATGTCGCGTCTTCATAATGGCAGCTAATCAAACCAAACAAGTTAACAAAAGGGGGAGGAACATTGTGCTGTGACACATGGAACAGTTTTTTCCTTAACCAATCGAAAAAGTAAAGACTTTAAGTCTATGAAAGCATTAATAAATATCGATATTGTTTCTCATATCAGACTTTAAACGGTAAAATTTAGGCTGTAGAATTATAGTTTGAGTTAGCAGAACTTTCCACTGAACGTTATTACAAATGTGTATATTTGTCAGTATATTTTTTAAATCTGAATTTTTGAAAAAAATTATTATAAATTTTTAATTTTTTAACTATAACTCTTTGAGTGTAAAAAACCACTTTTTGCATGCCTTCTTTTATGTAGTCATAAATAAAAACACGTTTGACATGTCTTCTACTCTCACTGATCAAGAATATTGCCGAGTACTATATTTGTATTATATACTCGTATTATCATTTCTTGAGATAATTCGTTCACGCGCCGTCGTATTGGAACCATTTCTCCTCCGAATGATTTGCAGAGACATGTGTAATAAATAAATCAATCAGTCGTCTGCTGCTTCTAATCCAAAATAGTATCCAAAACAGTAAATGTGGTCGACCCATTAGCTGCTTAAATGGATGATTATATGCACCATAAGCATGACAAAGTGCTACATAAGTTTGGTGAACAGAGCGCACATTTTGAAAGCAAATTTCCACGATTTGTAATCGTTGTTTTACTTTAAATCTTTCAATGGTGATTTGCCAAAGAATACTGATAGAAAGTCTAACACACTTCATTAGTATGACAGCTAGATTTACACTTATAACTATCTCATGAAAAGTAATTGAAGAACACATACCTGTAAAGTAAATGAAAAACATATAACTGGATTGGGTTGCATATAGCCTTTTCATACCTCTAGACGAACTCAGTCAGTACTACTTTGTAAAATTTTCGTATGAATTGGTCTACTGGGTGTACTGGCCGAACTGGCTGTAATTCATACTACACCAACAACATATATATCAAATCTCATCTCTATACCTCTGATAATTCATAAGATAAAGAGTTTGTAACTGTCAAGTTGAATGGGCGATGTCACGCCCCCTTTATCCATTCACAACTAAGTATAGACAGGGAATAAAATTTTCATATGAATCGGTCAATTACAAATGCCGTTTGAGCGATTTTTGAAAAAGGAGGCGTGGCACCGCCCACTTCCACCCTGGCTTTAATTCTAACTGTACAACAAGTATACCATCTTCATACCTCTGATAGTTCATGAGATAAAGCATTTTTAACTTGCAAGTTCTATGGGCGGTGCCACGGCCCTTTATCTATTCACAACCAAGCATAGCTAGGGAATAACAACAGGTCATCAGTACCACTTTGTAAAATTTTCGTATGAATCTGTCAATTAGAAATGCTATTAGAGCGATTTTTGAAAAGGAGGCGTGACACCGCCCACTTCCACCCTGGCTTTAATTCTAACTATACGAACAACATGTATACCAAATATCATCTTCATAACTCTAAAAGTTCATGAGATAAAGACGTATAAAGTTTTTTCAAGATGTAAGCCACACCCACTGATCAGATCCCACCCATTTTTTTGCTGCATCCACACAAATTTTCAAGGCGATTGGTGAAAAAGTCTTCCAGATATTGCGTTTTCAAAACTTGGGTCCGATGGGTGGGGCCACGCCCACTTTATATATCAAAAATTCAACAGCCTATTTTCATCACTAACCACACAGGTACATTCTGTGAAAAAAAATTTCCAGCCGTTTTCTAGTCTATACAGTACATAAAAATGCAAACTAACACAAACTCATTGGGTTTAATTAGATAATAAGAAAAAGTTGTGATAACGAAATATATCTTGCACTTGGACATATACAACATTTTCAATTAAACTTTTGAACATATTTAAAATCCGTCTGTGGAGACACTCACCTTCCTTACATTACACATAGGGAAATGTCTTGTAAATATTAAGAAACAGAAATAAAATTTGGTTATATGTGTCATCAGACCATATACATTTCAATTCAAATTCTACTTTGTTTAGCTTTTATTTATAAATTTATATGATCTTGTGTGGACTTCGTTACAGTGCGTTACGTTCCGCACAGGTTTGTAATACTTCTCGATTGTTTCGATGAAGATTTTATTACACGTTATGTTTGTGATGCTGGCTGAGAAGTCTCGGCAAGGGTACTTATGATGGGGCTAATATTGAAATAGTTATTCGCCCTGCCAACTGTCACATTTTTTATTACGCACAACTCTAGCAAATGTTGCTCTCTTAGCAATAAGTTTCTTGTGAACAGATAAGGAAATCTTGACGATATGCTTAAAGTTAAAGTGTTTTCCAAACGATTTAAAACTTTCCTGGTGTGTAGAGGTTGTGGGCCCTCGCACTTGGTCAAAGAATGTCAAATTTTAAAATGTTTGTCAAAAACTCAATTTTTAAGTAAATTTCTTTTTATATAGTGCTTATGAAGACTTTCAACATGCTTACAGATGAGACATACCTCAGTTTTGAGGACAGGTTGAATTTGTATTTTATGTGTTGCACTTTTTTAAATTGTTTACATAGTTTGATTGTTAATAAAATTTGAAAAATAATATACGTAAAGTTAGTGCAATTATAGTATTCAAATCATTAGTTTTAAGCTTCTAAAGTTAAAATTCCAAAGAAAATAGTATGTATTTTTAAAATGTGTGCCAATTTAGAGGGTTTAAATATTTGTACTAAAACAGTTTCTTCAGGTATGTGGCATTTCTTATATGATTTCCTAAAGAAATGTTATAGTAGAAACCTGTTACGCCCGCATTGCCCACATTATGTTCGTAGAAATACTAACAAATGAATTATTATGCCAATACAAATAAACGACCCACCATCACAAACGTAATTTCTGATTTAAAGGTAACAATTGTGCAATTCTACTTCCACGAACCGTGATGGAGTTCGCCAATCGACTTACTTACCATTCAAGTTCGAATTCTTTACAAAAATAATTCAATGCGTAAGACTCTTAAGCAGAACTCAATATTGTTGCAGTAAAAAAATGCCAAGTTTTGTTGCAAATAATGTTACGAAAAGCCAATAAAACATTTACCTAATCCCAGGCCCCAATAAAAGATCAATTCAATCCATAAGACCTTCTTTGCCACTATAGAGTACTATATTAATCCATAAAAGTATGTACGAATGTTTAAGAGTAGTAAAACGCTACATTTGCTGTCAATTTCCAAAGGTTGACATCGTAAGCATTCAAACGGAAATTACTTGAAATTGAGACAACATTCGATGAAAATTCTTGAAGCTGAAGGAAACCCCAGGAAGTGTACAGGTACTGGTGTTAGAGTCAGGGGGTGGCGGATATACCTACGCACATGCACACATATGAGCTCACATGAGTATGACTAAACAAACATTGCTTTATTATTAAAGTTTTGTCGATTGTGTTGCTACGACGGCGGGAGTAAATGTGGATAATGTAGACTGGTGGTGGTAGTGGCATTGTAGCCGGGTCGGTGTCAGTGGTGATGGTGATGGCAATGGCAACAAAAAACGTATTAAGTGATTTGCTTCCGTATCATTTGATTTGAATTGACTTTGACAATAAAACGTCATTTAGTCACAAATCAGACAATTGGCTTACAATACAACAAAAGATAACAATAAAAAATCGTCAACAAAATAAGCAGAATCCGAAACAAATATACCGTGAACAAATAAATATTTCCACAAATTCTATGGGACTTAGAAGTGAATACTCTTGTACCTCGTACCTTTAACAAAATGAATGTATGTACTACAATTTATCTATTAATGCTGAACAAACAGTTTATTTGCGTCAGGATATATCTGTGTAAATATCTTATGATGATCCTTTGTATGTAGTGGTAACGGAAGTTAATTAATTCCCATTTACACCTGTTGGCTTTAACAACCGATGTTAGTTAATATTTAGATGGTATTAGTTTATAAGCCACAAATTAACCGAACCCTCCTTGCAACACATATGTACTCGTACAACACACACACACACACTTCAAGCTTCCTCCCCCCTTTCCAGTGTCAACGGTGGTTAATAGAGTGTTAAATGGAAATACTTTAGCATTAGAGTGAAATTTCGCACATACTTGAACACTTCACATTCTGCCGCATTTGAAATCGTCTCCTCTTCCCCCCCCCTGTCCTGGTAAAAACATTTCTGTCAACATCATTAACAACAAGAGCCGGGCGGCTGAAACTCGGCAAATAGTAGCAACAGGCGTTAATTGCGAAATAAACTCAAATTTAATGAGTCCTGTTACAACGAAAATACTTCTGCCCATCCAGCCTTGTGCCTGCACATATGTGCGATTGTATGACTGTGCTATTGGTAAGCCAGTGTCAAGCGACCACATTAGCCGGGAACAAAGGAAGCACCTCGAACAAATAATGCACATGGCAAACAAACACTCTCGTACCGACTGGGTCGCTGCCGCAACTGGCCATTGTGTGTCCTGCAGTGATTTACTGCGGTCAGAGACCAGTGGCCACGTAACAACAAACACACAGACATAGTCCTTTGTAGCACCAGCTACTGGTCGCTGCGGTCAAACCATAATGACCAGCGAAAGAGCTCCCACCAAGCGCATAATAATGTTTAATTCGCAGCAGTGAATGCTGGTGCCAATGCTCCGGCTCCCCCTGAGCACAAACAATGGTCGACACTGCAACTCCCCCGAGGACAAATAAGTGTAATGTATGTATGTGCACATTTATGTACTCTCTGCTGGGCAAAAAGTCAACAAAGCACTGCCGAAAGACACTTCCACCCAAATAAGAACTGAAATGGACCTATTAAATGTATGTTTTAATTTAAGTTGCTCCTTGCTGTCAATCCCTATCGTGGAAACAAAAGGTGAGTTCACATTGTTTGTTATTTATTTGTCTAAGACAAAGATGATTATGGATATTGTTGTTGTTGTTGTTTTCCAAAGAGATGGTACTTTAAGAGGTCTTAAACTGTACCAACATCTCTTTAGCATAATTTGCCTACTCATCATACATATGTGTGAGGTGAGTAATAATGGCGATTAATAAATCTAGTGAATTAGTTTATTGCCTCAAAATATTCAGATTTGGTTTGCAATGTCTAAAGAAGGAGCCCTAGCAGAGATGCACCTTTGCCATTGTCATTATCAACGAAAGCCATAACATGTAAAGATGGTTCACATGTGAAACCCTTTGTGTGTCTCTTAACCAGCTTTATGGTAGACAGTAGTCCCATGCCCAAATCCTTGTCCATGGCATCCTTAACGAAATCTTATTGCCATCGTTGCAAGTTAGTCGTTTTCAAGCTCCTTTATTTTGGCTGCAATTTAATTTAATAGCAACGCGGCACGCTGCCTCTGTACTTTGTACTTTCGCTTTGTAATCTCGTCGTCCTTGTGCTCTTACTCGTTCGTCGTTGTCGCTGGATTACATTTAGTAGATCCTGCTTTATAGCTACCACATGTGTAATGTACGAGCATATTTCCTTCTTTTGTTATCCTTTTCCTATGGAGTTTTGTGTTATTTCAATAAATTGCTCGGCGGCAGTCTCATTTTGTATTATTGTATCTCTCATGTGGAAAAAACTAATTTCCTTAATTTTTCTTGTTGTTCTGGTGTGTATTTTTGCACCCCATAAATGTCTTTTGTTTTATCTTTGGATGTTGTTTTCCTTTCTCCTTACGACGTTGTCTGATGCATTCGGCATGGAAGGAGTTACCTATTCAAGACATTGCAAAAGGAAACGAAGCTGTTTTTCTTTTGTACAATGCGAAGAGAGTGAATTTTATTAATACTTGAGATTAATTAAAAATGAAGACGCGATACTAGTAACCATTAACTGACGAATATGGCAGCTTTGTAATTAAAAATAGTAAATCACTATTTTATGTGTCTAAGCTCGATCTTTCTACTTAAAGTAACCATTGCCTTAGATATATATTATATATTATGTTTAGTTGTGTGTGTTTTAAAGTTATTACAGGTGGATACACTCTAGTTATACTAATATCGTTTCATTGTTTTGGTGTTGATTCATAATTCTGTTAGTCCCTTTTTTTTGGGCCTCACATACCTTGCACCAATGACATGTTCATGGCCAGTGTTTGTGCTTTTTTTGTAGCCGACAATTCTACTAGACATTGTCAGAATTTCTTTTGTCAACTTAAAACTGACTCCATCGGCTTTCGTCTGTGGCTTGTTAATATTTTCACATTTGGTTACATGAATAGACAATACAAGGATTTCTCATGTCACAGTTGTTGCTCCTTTTTTTTAAGGATTTTTAACATATGAATATTCTGTTGTGTGACAACAATATCGTACATGCGACAGATAGATAGATATGAACACAAAAATGGTTATGGCTGTGAAAAAATGAATGGCCTGGAAAATGTCAAACATGTTATGCCGCTGCTGCTGCAGCTATTCACCAAAGATATGTTTTGTGTTCCATCGTCTCTCACATTTGCCTGTCCGTCTCGAGTGGAAACGTTGTGAAGGCATAGAAAATTTTGCAAAAGCATAACTGACTGGCAGACGTTGTAAAGAATATTTTTTCAAATGTTAAGCTTCTAACTGCCAAAAAGGAGTATGTAAAACATATGATAGCCGCTTCTTTCCAGCACTAAATCAGACTCACTTTAAAATTTGCAACATTTAACAATTTTTCAACTAGAATATAATCTTAAGTAAAAACCCACAATCACCAACCCAAGATGTGAGTGTGAACATTAGATCATTGAAATCAGCAGTTTTAATTATTTCCTTTCTTATTCGACAAACTGGAAGCTCTGCTCTGTAGGCTAGATTATTTTGTGCGTTCATTTATTCTGAGGACGTCATGTCACTTTCATTTCAATTGTCAAAAACATTTTGATATTTGCACGTGTGCGTGTGTTGGTGAGGGCCCCCGACTCAAGTCGCCTTGGAAATAAAAGGTGCAATTCCAGAAGGAATGTCCAATTTCATTAAGTCTACCGCCTTTGCCCATTCACCCATTGCTGGCCAAATGGAATGGTGTCAATTCAACGTCAGTGCCAACGACGACCAACTAACTACCTACCCCCTTCACAACGCCGTCCATAATGATTATAAATGATGTAATAATTTGGCAACCATTCACTCATTACGAGGATTCTTTGCTAATTTTCGGAGGCCATGGCAGAGTGCTGATGATGATGATGGTGGTGGTGGTTGCCTTGTACAATCGCCTCGGTTATTGTTGTTATTATTATTTAATTATGTGTTTGTTAATAAGTTTTTGTTATAGCCGATTAATTGAATTTCGCTGTTATTGACATTCAAGATGATTCAATGATTCGATTCATTCGAGGAACGTGCACAAGTTGTCATTCCCTGGGCCAACTCTCGAAACTACTCATGCGTCATTTAGTTGGAATTCAGTGGAACTTTTTTGTGGCAGAGATCTGGCCACTTGAATGTCCACTGATGATCAATCAATCTTTTTCATTAACAATCAATTATGTTTATGATTAACTTGAAACAATAGTAACGTTATTTTTAGCCCTCCGAATATAAATAATTAAGAGAGACGATGCTGTTGTAGAGTAATGTGGCTATAGTTTCAATAATATTTGCGGTGTACATTTCAGTGAGATACCTGAAGTATTGTTGTTTAACATTTAATGCAACAAATCAACAAAATAGTTGCATCATCAAAAGAATATTCAATCAAAAACTGTATTTTATTAAATTATCGAACATTTTCTCAAAACAACGCCGAAAATAATTTGTTAAAACTACAATGTGTAAAGTTGATAGGAGATCTCAGTGTTCTTAGATGTAGCACATTTAGATCGTAGAACAATATTACACTGCTCGGCATGAAAGTCGGCTCTACAACATTCCTACTAATTCTTATGTAAAATTACCTCTTTAATCCGAATATCAAATCCATTTTACCTCCATGGGGTCACCATCACTATATCCTCAAACTTCGGGTAGAAGGGTATATCTCATTTGATACGACCCAAAAGTGTATTACATAGAAGGAGTCATTTTAGACCCTAGGTAGACTTTTAAAGTCGTTTGAGCCATGTCCGTCTGTCTGTATGTCTGTCCTCCTGGTGCGCACGATAACTTTCCAAACTTTAGGAATCGAGTAATAATATCAATTCACCCAACTTGATCGTACCCAAATTCTGTATTTACTAAAGCTATAACAGGATAAAGTTTTGGAGAAAAAAACTGGAAATCTAGCCACGCTTCTTCTGGTACCTCCCATACAAATGTACCACCCCGCCCACTTTAGAAATCGAGTAATAATGTCAATATAATAGAAAATTTTTTGTTTTACTGAGGGTGAGGGTATATGTTAGTCGGGTCGCCCGACTGACTGGTTTTGCTTTCCTTTAATAATAACAAAAAGGCGTCCCGGGAAAACTGCGGGTGAAGGTGAAAAAATGCAAGTGATATTCGGATTCAGGATTCGGTATACCTTCGCAATAGTGCATTGGGTGGTAATGGTATTGGTGTCATTAGAAAGTAGACACAACGTGCATTTATATGGAATCAGAGATCAAAGTTCAGATGCATTAGTCTTTGGTATATTTATAGTCAAAAAAAATGATTTTAACGCCTGATACATAAGGAACAACCTAATGGTGAGGGTATTTATCAGTCAGTTTAACTAACTGAAATGACTGTACTGGCACTTTTGCCAAAAACAATTTTATGCAATTTTGTCCGATTACAAATGCGTAAACAAGAGCTTGTGTGGGTTATGTTGTCGTGTGGTCTTCGTTGATGCCATTTTCGCACCAGTGTGTTTGGGCTTCTCGATGGTTTCTTAAAACTTTAATTTATTAATAATAGCTGGTAAGGTGATGACCCTATGACGACGTTGTTTATTAGTGTTCAAGCACCTTTAATCAACGAGTTCATGTTCGCTTCGATCAACAATTGGCCATTGGCCGTTTTGTTGTTAACTAATAACATTATACGAAATATAATATATTAAACAGTTAATTGTACCACTGCTATAACAAATCCCTCCAAGATTCAATTTACATTGGATAGTAAGAAGGGAAAGAGAAGTAAGAGAAGAGAGAATTTGTACGAAACCTTATTTTAGCTAACTCAAGATATAGAAAAACAATTTTTTGCCAATTTAACTGATCCATAAAATTTCATTTCACTTTTATCTTTGAGCAATTCTTCGCTATGCACTCATCCACAAAACAATGACTATTATAAAAATCCAATAGGGGTATTAAATTCTATATAAAGTTAAAGTGTTCAGTGTGTCTTGTACACGTAGGATTAAATGTTCTCTGAGGGATTTAAAGGGTTGCCAGTTCTACCATTTGGAAATGCAAATACTGATAATCCTCAATATTCAAATTGTCAGTTCGTTAAATGGGTCACTGTTTGCGCCGGGACAATTGGTCTCATGAATATCAACTAAGCTAACATTGATAATAAGATGCAAATTTGATTTGTAACCAATTTCTATAAAACAACAGAGAATGGATGGATGCTTCAAGTAAACCTGAAGGTGTAGATGATGCCTAACATGTCCTTTCGTTTATAACACGACTTTGGTTATTTTTCTTGTTATTACATTTGATCCCTTTCTTGGCAACACGTAGTGTTGAACAAGAAAACTAGTATTCTGGTCCTCAAAGAGCTCTTTGGTTGGTATCCTTTTTTTCGTAAAATCCTTTGAGGAAAGGGTCACTTTCACTTAAGTATCATATAGCTTACGCTCGGTCGTTGTTACCATCCACCACTTTGTCCGTAGTAATTGTATGCCATTCTCAAAGATTAAGGGATTTTTTACATTCCTTTTTCCATGTTTTTTTTTCATCTTCCCATGACCAACAAGAAGGGTCCTTCTCATGCACTTCCGTATGTTCGGTATTACACGGAAACATTCCGTTCTTTTTTTGGGAAATGAAGTAAAAAAAGGTTTAAAGGAATGTTTTAAACAGTAAACGCTTGTGTTAAATACTTTTATTGAGATGATAAGTCTTTTATTGGCCAGACCTAAATAAACAAGAGGGCACATCACTGCACAGACTGAGGGATAACAGGGTTGGGGATGCTAAGAGTCTGCACGAAAATCTCGGTAATGTTTTGATGTAAAAATAACATTTAATCAGAGAAATTGACATGTTTTATGACAACTCATCTAGAGGATTATTTGCTCTGCCAGTGCAAACAGACCTGAAATGGATGAGGCAGATGCAGATGCTCGACTCAAAGCAAGCAGAGAGTTGTGTTAAATTAATTAAAAGCCCTAAATAAAGTGATTAAAGTCAATTTTAATTGTTATTATTTTTAAAAGTTTATGGCCCAAACATTTTCACTTTCGTCTCGAACATAAAACATTTCGAGTGGCATAAAACAGTCATAGCAAAAGTGGCAAAAACATTTATATATATTTTTTTGGTATTTACTCTATCACAATTTTGTTGTTGGTTGGTTTTATGCTAATGATTGTGCTTTAAGTGCGTTTATTATGATCCACTCGACTTTGTCGATATATGCGTACGCGTTCATATATTACATATTTCATCCCTGCATTACCTCTACGTTCACCGTTTTTACATTTCACTTAAGGGTCCTGATTGTTTTTGTAGCCAGATTTACCGCATTTAAGATTTCCAAAGGACATGTATGTAAAAGACCAAATTCGTGCTTGACACGACAAGACATCCAAAAAGATTTTCTGACAAATGAAAACATTCATTGCAATGTCTGATCTTTGAGAAATTATGCAAATTATTGGTAGAACAAGTAAACCGCTAACAACACAAAAACATGGTGTACGTGTGTGTGTAACATTTTAAAATTGGGATGTTAAGCTTTTAGGCCTTGTGCTTAAGGCCAAGTGATAAACCCTGCAAAATGGCTTTTTAATTACAACTGATCTCAACTTTGGCCGAGTGATTAAGTTGAAGCACACAACGTTAATGTTTGCACAAGCATATATGCGAAATCTCTAATGAAATAAGGACAGACACGTAGCAGAACAAGTGTGATAATACTCAAAATGACATGGCATCGAAATAAAGTTACTAGACGATATGTGTGATGGACCTATTTTCTCCCATTACTTTCGAAGGTAAAACTGCAGAATACTTGAATTTTATAAGTAACATTAGACAAAATCTCAAAAAACCGATACATTTCTGGTAGCTCCCATACAAATGACCTAAATCACCCTCATAGTTCTCCATGCATATCTTCTTTTAAAATACACTGAAATTAGTCAAACAACCCAACTGATCCCTCCTAAAGAAACTAGCTAATTTCGAAAATTTATATTTTCCATTATCTCTGAAAGAAAATCTTTAAAGCATTTAACATTTTATTTTTAATATTTTGTATTTATAGGTTATACATAAGAAACTGGAATTTTAACACAACCATTAGAAATTTTGATTTTTTTTTTAAGTTTGTGCGAATTAATAAAATACTTTTTCTTGATTCTAATTATTATTCAGGATAACCATATGCCCAGTGATATTGAATTAAACTTTTTACAGTTTAATTTATAGCCAACAAACTTTTTTAAAATTTAACTATAAATCTGTTAACCTATGAACACTAGAACACTAGGGTCTGAAGACATCCTACGGCCTCCGAAATAGTATTTTTTAATTGTATCGTCATTTGATAACCGCTCGAAACGAGGCCCATATCATTATTCCTGGTTAATTCCGACATTAATTTTAGTTTTTGAGTCTTTGGCGGCGTGAATGGTGACCTACTGATTTTTAAATATTCTAGAACTTTTTTATTTATCAATAAAGATATATAGTTTAAAAGCGAAATTTGCATCTTTTTTCTGACCTTTACGAATTTTATCAGAAATATGCATAAAAAGGATGTAACAAACAATGAAAACAACTCAAAAACTAAAATTTACGTCGGAGTCAAAAACGACCGATAGACAAAATGTAGCCCAAGATTAACGATGAGTAACAATATGCGAAAAAAAATTGATGTCCTCAAATTGTCTTTAGACAAAACTGGGGGGAGAAAATATAAACTTTTTTGTTCGACCCTATCTAATGCACACCTCGTCTGAATGAGAATCGGTTGACCTAAAATGGCAAACAAAAATGATAATATAGTTTTGCCAGGAGTCCATTGTACATTATCTATCAAATCAATATTCTAGCTGATCCTTTTTTTTAGAGCTAGAGACATAACATATGAATAGGCAAACGAAATATTAGTATTGGATTATTTGATACCCAGATAATTCTCGGCAACACGAATATGAATATGCAAACGACATTTTAATATTGGATCAGTGAGCGGAATGGGTGTGGCAATACTATCCTATGGAGATACAATTTCACACCTAGATAATACTCGGCACGTCAGGTTCAAATTTGAAGACGAAATTGATATTTTCAATCAGTGGGCGAAAGGGCGTGGCTAAACTCTATTTTAGCCCTAGATACACAGATAATACACGATACCAAGAAGTATAATTTAATATATCAAAAAGTACAGTTTATTTTACCAAAAGTACATTTATTTTACAAAAAAGTACAATTTATTGTACTAAAAAGTAAATTTATTGTACTAAAATTTACAATTTACTGTGCCAAACAGAACATTTATGTTATCAAAATGTATTTGGTACAAAAAGTAAAATTTATAGTATTAAAAACTAATTTTATTGTACACAAAAATAACAATAAATTTGACGACAGATTTCCTTTATTGTACCAAAAAGTGCTTTAAATATTCTAATTAGTACTTTCTATTTACACAATTAAAAAGTACTTTTATTGTACCAAAATGTCTTTAATTGTGCCAAATACAATTTTTATTGTATCAAAAAGTACTTTTATTTTTATCAACAAGTACTCTTGTTGAAGCAAACTTCGGTTTTTTAATTTCAGTTAGTGAGACGTTGTTAGTTTGATCAAGATAAGGAATAGCTTGGGGAATTGTTTACAGAGCGTACAAGATCGAAGCTAAAACTTAGCCTTTTAAGTAAGCAAGCCCAACATATTACAAGTATCGGTCAAGTATGCAATAGCGAAGCATTGCCGGGCCCACTAGTATAAATATAAATGATCAGCATCGAATTTTGAGTCGATTTAAAGGTGTCCGTCGGTTCCCGCGATTACAACAGTAGTTTAAGAGATATCGAGCTGATATTTGGAATACAAACTTATATGCTCAAAGCGGAGGATAAGCCTCAGAACCCGATCGGTCAAAAACTATTCCCACCTCCCGAACAAACTTCCCCCCAAACTGTCCCTGTGATTAGTTTATGTCCCTATTTTAAGAGATATCGAGCTGAAACTTTGTATGCAAGCTTCTGTCCTCTAAATGAAGGTTAAGTTTTAAGATGAACAAAATCGGACAAAAACTACTCCCATGTCCCATACAATTCCCCCCTTTTAGGGGGTGTCCGTCTTCCTGTCCTTGTGATTACAGCCAAAGTTTAAAAAGTATCGAGCTGAAATGTGGTATGCAAGTTCTGAGACGATAGATAGTTCTGAGATGAACAATATCGGACAAAAACTACTTCCATCTCCTATACACACTCCTCTCACTCTCTCCGCGCGATTAAATTTAATTTAAGAGCTATCGATCAGAAATTTGGCATCTTCTAAGCGGAAGTTAAGTTCAAATATGAGGAAGTTCGGACTACTTACTACTGCCACCTCCCATACAATCTCTTCCTTTTTAGGGATTAAAAAATGCATAACAATATTTTCAGATCATATGAACAATTTAAACTAAGTATTTGACATATCAGCAAAAAGTTATTGACAAATAATATATGTGAAAGGCTAACGTCCACCTTACATACAAACTTCCCTTTTTTCCGGTACATAGATTAACCAAATATGGTTGTAGTTCAAATAACCTGTTTTATTACCCCTTTTACAAACGTTGAAGGGCATTTCAGATTTAGCAAAGCCGAAGATAATTACCTTATGTATGGACTTGCATAGGTTTAAATATGATCAGTTATTGTTTATGTTTTTAATTAAATATATTTTTCGATTAAAGTTGTTGAAATCTTTTTCACTTTCATAGATAATGCTCTAAATTCCAAAACAATTTAAAAACATATCGATTTCTTAGACAGTTGCGCCGAGTGGGATAATACAATACCAATCAAATACGCCTGTTACTTATGTTGGTATATATCATCTATTCAATAAGCTTCTACTGTTAATACACACCAAAATGTATATCTACCTTTTTAGTTGCATCGTTAAATTGTTAATTTTTATGATACGCAAAAGTTCAACATTCAACTTAGTAAGCATTTTGAATCCTTCAGGATGATACCAGAGCAGACATCTTCTAATCCATTACCACTCAAAGATTTAATTATATTAATTTATTCCAGATGATGAGTAGTGAATATGCGAATAAAACCTCTACTCATATGCAATCAAGTAAAAAAACCAAAAATATTTCAAACCAAACGAATGAAAAATGATAAAAAAAAACCAAAACCTTCATTTTTGGTTTTCCTAAATAATTGCACACAAATGAACAATGCCAAAGATACAGCGATGACAAAAATATTAGCAATATTAGCAGTTGCACAATAAGGTGAGTCGCACTTCATACAAATAAAAAATGTTGTGCCGGTCACCCCCTAGAATGAAAGATAATTTAAAAACGAATTCAAACGAATTCCCTTGACCTCGCGCATTGGGTTTTTTGTTTACTGTGTCTCCATTTATAGTCCGATCGCAACGTGTGACATATCAATGCTCTTAGAATGACAACAGCTAAATTTTCTTCTCTGATCGCTTTTGACTCCGACGTCAAGCTCTAGAAGTTTATTCCGGAATCGCGGTTTTTACCACCCTAAGTCAGATTTTTTTCGTAACGATAAAATTAAAATTCCATGATATTTTCTCTTTTACCGTATATATTTGTATTCATAAACAAAAAAGTTACAGAATTTATAACAACTTCATGGTTTCCTCATTTCCGCTTCTATTACTTAACTGCTATTGTATTAAACATTACTGCCTGCGCAAACACACACAAACGCATTTAGCAGATATTTTTGCTATAACATATAATTAAATTACGTACAAACGAAAGAGTTGAACAAATAAGCTCAGGTATTAACCCCTAACCACCTCGAAGCTATCACGATGCGATGAGCAAAGAACTCGCGGGTCGTATCTCCGGATGCAAACGTCTTAGGATGTGTCTAGAGCTCAGTATTCATTAATTCGATTTCCATAACAATTTATTCATAAGACAATGTCTGCCACCATTACATTATCTGACAACATTATGCACTCACTACTACTCACCGGCGGTGTAAAAAATGTTCTATGGCAGGATTCCCCTTTCGCAGGCGACCGCACATTCTCGATACATAAAGTATTTTTATGAGCTTCTGAACAAGGATGCCTCCTCGCAGAGCTTCGTATTGTTATGAGCTCTTATGCATATGTGGCGGTGTTGGTGTGTGAGTCTTAGCCAGACACACGCACACAATCCTTTCTTCCGTTCTAGTTGCACGACGAGGACAAGTAGGAAGAATTATCTTCAACACCTTCGAACTTAAAAATTAAATGAGGATTAGCGCCAGCTTCTCTATGTTCTTCCAGCCAAGTCGAATGTTGCACGGCAGTCGAATGAAGCACTAAAAATATGAGTCCTCTGTCTATCTGCGTCCCTCGCTCTCTCTCTCCATCTCTCTCTCTTTCTCTCCATCTACCCAATGAGCTGAAGGTTGTTGTGGCATTTCATTTGCATTTTATCTTAACGATTTTAAATTAGTCTGCCGTTTTGCGAACACGAAATTATTAAACGGCATGTGCACTAACTCGTACTGGGAAAATCGTGGTAATTTATCAGTTGGGCGGTCGTACAGGTCCGTCCCTGAATTGGAAGCTTGTCTTTGTTGTGGCTGAAAACTAAACAACAGCAAGAAACCGCCAAATCAGCGTATAGTCAAAATCGAAATTAGCCAAAGTCAAATATAAACATTAAATTATTTACTCCATATCTGGCTGGTCTGGCCTGGGTGAGTTGTTGTCGGCTGGCTGGCTGGCTGACTGACTGACTGACTGGCTTGGCTTGTTGGTTGGTACCAGTCGGTGGCTGTCATTTTCAGCCACTGCCGCTCGAATTTTGCGAATCCACCCATAGCCCTCGGTAGACCAGCACTTGCGAGGAGCACTTTGCCAAATTGCCAGTACGAGAATGTGCAGTAATGGAGGCAATGCAAATACGTATTATGTATTACAAAAAAGTGTTTATTGGATTTTTTGTTGGTTTTTCCACAAGATGTTTATCGTACAACATTAGTTTTTGTTTCGCTCAAAATTATTAAGCCAAACGTTAAATCATATTCACACGAATATATGCAAATGTACGAATTTAAAGCAAGAGAGCATTTTCAGCGAGCATTCTTTAAAATTTAAGAATTTAAATAATAATAATTTAATTTATATATATAATTTTATATATATATATAATTTAATAATAATTTAAATAATAATAGTAATTTTTTTTTCTATTTTTTTGTTTTATTGTTAAATATTGTTCAATCTATTTTTAATCAAAATAATTTTGTTAAATTTTAAGTATAATTGAGTAGTATTTACTTATGAATTTTGTAATTGACCTTATATTGGCCATGGCGCTTTTAATTACAAGATTAAATAAACGAAATGAAATGAAATGAAATGATATTCGATTTAAGAACTAATTTACCTCTTAAAAATTATATTTAATTGAAAATGGAAATTGATTCATATTTTCCCAATTGTGACAGATTGATAATTTTGATTTCCATCGTAGCATTGACATTAACAGAGATAAAAAATAACACTGTCTAGTCGAAAAATATTACATGACCAAACTCGACGGTCAAGAAATCTGCATCATTAGTTTTTTGAGTTATCATGAGCCTCTCATACAAAAAGTTTTAAGTTTTTTGAGTTATCGTGACTATTTTTTACTCAGTAGTGGTGTCTCGCAAACTATAGTTGGGTTTTTTGGATAAACCGTCTACGACAAAGTTGTTTTTAATAAGTCTAGGTTATTCGAAAAGCCAAAAAAAAATCTAAAAATCGATTAAAACTATTAATATCCTAGCATTGAGTAAAAATTAAAAAAAAAAACATTGTATTATTCCGTTCGATTCCTCGAGTCCGGATTAGGGTAGAACCGACGAACCTTCTTCTTTTCTATATAATAAAACCAAATTTCATTTGAATCCATTTCTAAAGGCATCTACCACATAGAACTCCATACTCTGTAAACATTTTTCTATTGTCTTCCAATGCCATCATTTGCAGCTGTTGAGGTTTTTAATTTATCCCAAATTAATGAAAATAACACAGAAACGGAACATGCTCAAAATTGGAAATGGCCACCAAATCTCCTCCCAGTACGCATGTTAAACATTTCAACAAAATGTTCGAATTGGAAAATAAAACCATAGCAAACACATGAAATGTAGTTCCCAAATGCTGATGCTGGGCCACTGGGGCCACCGGATGTGGTGGGATAGACGACAATAGATGTGTGGAGACACACAACCACGTACATCAACGGATACAAACGACGACCGACAAATCTTTCCATTGTTTTCTAAGGCTCTTAAATAAACATAACCATACAAGGATCTTACGAGGTTACGGGTGTGCGTGCGTGTGTTTGTGTAAAGATATCTAACAGAAGCACTCACACAATAGTGTTACATTAAATACTTTGACTTTGTGTTCGTTAGTAATCAATGTGTTATTATTGGTTATACTCGTAAATGTTCAAGACTGTGGGTCTGTGTGTGTGTGTGCGTAAATAAACTTTTGCCCTTTTAGCAGCACACTGCCCCACCCACAATTAGCCACTATTTGTTAATCGTGCTGTATTGAAGCAGGCTAGGTCCCTGTGTGGCTACAAACAAGTCTTCAAAGCCCTTTGGCCTTAGAGTGACCCTTTTACAACTGTGAAAAAACATTCATTACATCTGAACAAACAAATACGTCTTTTCCAAGGATGGTTAGACTTTAAAGCCGTCGGCTTAAAATTCACTTAAATAGTCGCCCTTTAATGTGATTCTTAGCCGGTTCATCCAATTACTTCAATAGTTGTGCACAATCTATTGAAGTTTCCTATATCAAAGGGGATGCGTCTTCATTATCAGCGCTAATTTTTCATCTTGTCTTTTACTTATTTACTTTTCATTATACGATTTTTCGTGTATCCTCTCAAAAGATTCAATGCCACACCAGCAACAGCAAATACCTTCGCTTACGAATCGTAGTGATTTAAAGAAGTCCTTTTGCTGTCTTTCGCTTTGAGTTCACTGGGAAGTGGGTTCGTTCGTACTTTAACACTTGAGATGTTACAAAGGATTGAATGATACTCTTTGTAATCTGAAACAAAAGTTGGTATTTTGACGGCTTTTTGTCAACACAACACAACAACGCGGGTGGGTTGGTCATATAACCTCAAAGGCGGTGCACAAGCTATTAGTGGGGATGATTTGGTTGTGACTGGTGGCACTGGTGGCGATGTCCTTAAGATGCTCTAATGTCTATTATCGCATTAAACTGACTCTTGAAGCATGATAGGAAGCGGGGGTGTCTTGCAGTCTTAGTCGCCACAGCTAGAAATGCGGGAATTGAACAATAATTAAGTAATGAAAACTAAAAGTAAATAAAAAATATGAGGTAATCCAGTACAAATGGAATGAAGGTATCAAACATAAAGTACGCAAGTGATAAAGTAGGCAGGTACCGTAATGGATGGTTACTTACTCATTTATATATTGGTTGTGTCAAAATTTTGTTACATTGCAACGAGACAAATTCTATTAATAGAATTTAGTCATATATTAACTCATACATTAACAAAGCTTATAAGCTACTGTCGTTACTCTTGGTATAAGCATTCAATGTGAGCAATTCATAGAATGCCCATTGGAATTTTCATTCACTTAGGGCGCTACCTTGTATAAGTATATAGGCTTGACTAGCTTGACTAGAGGAAGTCGTCAATCCCACCGCGGCTTTGGCTGTCTGTTCCCCATACAGAGACTTTGGTTCTCTGTTCTCTCACAGCGACTTCGGTTGTCTGATCCCCTATAGCGGCTTATGCTGTCTGTTCGTAAGGTAGTTTATAAGCATATCATAAGAACAAATGCATGTATATTAATAACAGGTAGACCGAAGCCGTGCACACTGCAACTTGAAACCCGATCATGAAATCCGAACCTCGTAGTCGTAGCCGAGTTTATTCCTCGATCCCGAGTTTACTCCACGCTCCCGGACCTGATATTCGAATCTAGCACCCGAGCTGGTCCTACGAATTTGGCATCCGAACCTTAAACCCGAACCTAAAATCAGAATCCGAAACCGAACTGGTAATCGGAACTTATGCCAGAATTTTATTAACCGTACCAGTACTGGGCTAATTAAATAGTTCTCTGTTATCTGCAAATCGACAAAGTTAACGACTCTCAAGTATATCCAGCTCAGATATTTGGATTCAGTCCGAAAAGCAGTTGTTTGTTGCCGTAAACCAATAAGTTATCTGTCGTATTTCTAACACAAGTGTATTAGAGGAAATTTAAACCATAATAAACACTATTTACTAGCCCTAGTCAGGGAAATCACTTGTGTTCTTATTTTGTAAGGTTGGTGGGTCCTTATGCAGGCCTGGACGAGATTGAGAAAAACACTCGTTACAAGATTCCCACAAATCTGGTGCTACAAGTGCAGTTTTACAGGTCCGCGTGATCCGCGCATAATGATAAGGCCAAGGCTTTGTATACCACGTCGATGTCGGTATGCAGCGCATGGTGATAGTTCGAAATGCCAAGGCATTATTTTAGACGCTGTAGCATGCACCATCAACAAATCGATAAGTAAGTTGATCATGTCGCTACCGATCATGCAGCTAGGTAATCTATTGACCAATTAAGTATGTTAAAACAGTTATTTAGCTATGTGATGATCGAGTGACCAATAAATCAAGCAAACAACTGAACAGGCAACCATTTTTATTTGTAACCAAATTACCAACTGAGCAACCAACCCCACATACCAGTAATCCAGTTGTAGTCTATGCCAACACCCGCGTATGTTGCAACCCGTCTTGGCTATTGTATCGATGGCCGGTGAACTCTGAAACCTTTTGTAATTTGCATTATCTCTCCATGATTTAATTTTCTCGCCTTCTGCATCCCTTCCGCCGAGCGGGCTGGGGGGAACAAAGCGAAATTATAGAAATTAAAAATATCATTTCGTTGCGTCTTTGGCGATTATGAGATAGTATCCCGTGGTTACTTCCGTTCAATGGTTAGATTTATAATTACATTTTAATTAGATTCATTCGGTTGTAAAGTGTCCTTTTTCTATCCATTTTTCTTTCACACTTTTATTGCTGCGCCTTCGTCCCGGAACTAAAGACACTGCCAGAGACTTCCTCGGCAGCTCCAGTGGAGAAATAATGAATTGTTACAATCTTCCTTAGATATCGTCCACTGTCGTGTTCCTTTTGTGCGAAACAAACTGGTGTTTGGTGTTTTGTATAGAAAACAAACAGAAACCTTTCCCTTTTTAACGCAGCTGGATTTTTGCATTTTTAATGACTGTGATTTATTAATGGCGACAAGATGATTAAGAAAATGCCGCCGACACAAAGAAAAAAAAATAAATTAAAAAATGAACAAGAAAACGCCTTAATGCTGACCATAAAATTGGGTTCCTTTTTGAGCTAAAAAAGAAAACAATCATTAAATTTCCACGAAAAATACGTATCGCTGGGTAATCAATTAAAAATTGGGAGTGAATCTCTAACATCAAGCAGACTTTTGTCTCAACGATGCCAAATTAAAGTGGAAAATAAATTCGAATGCTCCACCATTTGTCCGTTAAGTAATCCTTTGGCCGCGCTCACAAGTGTCCCTTGGATGAGACTTAAAGCTGTAATAGTGCCAAAGTGATTAATACATAATAGCAAGAAGCGAATAAGATAATTCCTAAAAACCCTTCCTTTCCTTTGGCATTAATAAGAAATCTCCACCACCCTAACCAAAATTAACCCCTTCATTATGAGTTTGGGTCACAGACCGCCAAACAAATGTTGCTCTTCTTGTTATGTAACAAATTTCCTTGGCCTCGCTTACGGCTACTGCTGCATAAAACAATTTCTTTTGAAACACTTTTGCACCCATGCATTATGGCTGACTATTTCCTCTTCCTGTCAGAGTAATTCTTATGGAAAATCAAAGAGGATGTTGACTCACTCGCTGTCGTTGTTTTTATGCAAAAGACACCCAAACATGTTTTGTTCTTCGGTACGAACATCTTGGTGCTCACATGTATCCTTGCCTTGCCACCACTATTGCCCTGTAATCGTGGCTCATTGCTTTCTAGTTCCACATCGTTGATTTTATTAGTCTCCGGCGCACAATTCGAGAAATGTGCTATCAAACGGATTTGACATCATCTTTAATGTTCTTTGAGAAATCCCCTTCTTTTGGGCAAAAGGATTGCGATACCTTTTCCTAAGCATTCGATTTTATGACGATTGTCTCTTTTATTTATATGTAGGCTTTGCTGTTTCCTTTTGCCAAATTGTTAAATTGTAAAATTGGATAACGAATTGTTATTTTGATTACATTATCAGCAGTTTAGTTCAAGGCTAAGCCAAGGAAACTGATAGAGACTACATAAAATATGCGTCATTCGAATCTTGTCCATTTATTGACTTTAGGAATAATAGAATAGTTTAACATACAATAATGGAGGAAAGTATATTTCTAATATATTTTAGATTAAACTACTGCCAAAGACGATGTATGTTTTCGTTTCACGACATTGGCATTTTCTCCATACAATAAAATACACAAACTCAAATGTATAAACAAACAACTGACCTCTTAAGCCTTTACTTAGTGCGTGTTTTGGTCATGTAATCGCATTTCAATTGGAACCTGAAGCCGGTCAATGTTTTCCTTTCAACTGCACCCCTTTACATATACACACACACACACGCTCTCTCACAGTCAAATGAAACCACACAACCTAAGATGCAAAGGAAACACGTTTTAAGAAAATTGAAAATTCCTTAGTCTTGAAACCGAGATAATGGCTCAAAGATTTTGTAGAAACACTAAATACTTGTATAGTTTGACACGAGTACATAATATAGTTTCATTGCTTTCGTCCTTTTTCTCTACTGGATGGAAAGTTTTGAGAAAGTCGTAAAATGCTTTCAAGCATACAAATTGCACAAATAACACCACAGCAGGACCAGCAGATACAACAATACGTATATACGGAAACTTTATTACACACACTCCCGTATATGGAAAGGGAAAATACAACTTCTTTAAGGATATTAGTATTAACGCGTACACACACAAATATTTAGTATATAAATAGTGAGCAAGTGTACCCTATAACGGCTATACGAAGCACCGCCTTGTTATTTCGGCTTGATGAAATTTGAAAGTAGTATAGGTGTCGCGAGGTTCAGTTGTAGTAGTTGAGACATTTAGCCATGCGAAGCACTGCCAGGTGTATCGATTCTTAGGTTACATGGACTCTGAAACTACTACATGTGTCTCGAGTTTCAGCTGTGGTAGTTAAGACATTAAGCCAATATATAAAAATAAAACTCCATAAGTTTGAGACCTGAAGTACTAAAGAAGTCCACACGCTTCGGTCTTCTGCGTGTGTTCTCCAGTTAGTCCTACCAGATGGTGGCATGTCGCCTACCACTTGGTCCTTCCAACGGAGTTGCGCCGTCCTTCAGGTTCGCCTTCAAACACCTTTCTCGCTGGAGCAATTACATCCATTCTGGTAACATGTCCCAGCCATCGTAGTCGTTGCATTCTGACTCTTTTAGCTACGTCGATGTCGTGGTAAAGCTCATACAGCTCCGATGGCGAAACTCGCCGTCGATACAGATAGGTCCATAAATTTTTCGGAGTACTTTTCTCTCGAATACATCTAGGTTTTGTATGTCCGTTGTCGTAAGCACCCACGATTTGGCAGCATACAAAAGAACGGGTAAGATTAGCAGCTGGTAAAGCTGTTTCTTAGTATTCCGAGAT
This sequence comes from Muscina levida, assembly GCA_964034835.1. Lineage (NCBI taxonomy): Eukaryota > Metazoa > Arthropoda > Insecta > Diptera > Muscidae > Muscina > Muscina levida. The sequence goes on from OZ035882.1 coordinate 2,873,694, forward strand.
AAGGTAGTGTTACTAAAGTGCTGCCGAAGTCCGTAGAAACATCTATTGGCAAGCACTATTCTCCGCTTAATTTCTTGGTTGACATTATTTTTCTTATGGATGAAGATCGGAGGTAGGTAAACTCATCTACTACCTTAAAGCAATAATATTCAATGTTGACGCTGCGTCTCCATCGAGAGGACTCTTTGTTCGTCGAAATTATTATTTTTGTTTTGTCCTCGTTGACCGCTAAACCTATTTTTGCCGACTCCTTTGCTAGTGATGAGAAAACTGCAGTAACGTCCCGCAGATTTCGGCCAATGATATCAATACCATCGGCATAGGCTATTGGCAGGCTATCACCCTACCTGAGACCGCTTTCTGTGTTTAATGGATCAGACTGACCATTACCAATCTTAACCGAGGATTTGGTGTTTTCCAAGGTACATCTGCAAAGTCAAATTAGCTTTGCAGGGATACCAAACTCAGGCATGGCCTCATATAGTCTGTTCCTCATCGAAGAGTCGAAGGCAGCTTTGAAGCCGACAAAGGGCTGGTAAGTATCGATCTGCTTTTCATGAGTTTTTTTGCAGGATTTGCCGTAGAGTCAATATTTGAACCGTCGTAGTTTTACCAGGTCTAAAGCCGCACTGATATGGTCCAATTAGTTTTTCTACAATTGGCTTTAGACGTTCACACAATATGCTTGAAAGGACCTTGTACGCAATTGGTAATAGACTTATTCCACGGTAGTTCTTAATTTCAGTACGATCTCCTTTCTTCGCCCGTACTTACAATTAACCTCTTATGAATTTTAGCAATACAGTCAAAATCCAAACGCTTTATAAGACGAATGCTTTATAAGACTACCCATTTATGTGACTGTAGGTTTATCTCATTAGTCTTAGAGCTTGTACCACCTTCGGCCCTTTTTATCCCAAAAAGTACGAATTTCAAAAGATACATTCGTATCGCACAACTCAAATGGACTGGTATCCCTTTTGATCATATAGGAAGCATGCCCATAAACGTTTTAAGCTTTAGCTCTTTGGTCTGGGGAGCAATTCCATATACATTTTCGTAGCTCTACCTTTAGGCATTTGGTCTGGGCGATAGTACCAGTTTTATAAATTTTTCGGTGTTTTTACAACTAAAGAATATATTTTGAAGAATAACTTCACATCGCACAACTAAAATTTTCACTTAAATTTTTGAGACAATTCTAATTCCATGGGGAGCAAGCCTGTATAACTTATCATGATTACATTATTAGCAGTTTGGTCTGGGCGATATTATAATTTGTATTCCTTTTAATTTTTTTTTACCCAGAAACATCGGATTTAAAAAAAATATTTCAATCCAATTTGATAGTAAGCATTTCTCGATTGAAATTTTGGTTTGTGTGGGCGGTGCCACGCCCCTTTGTCTAAGTATGATTTCATGTAGCCTATGATAGAGTCCATACGGAAAGTACTACACAGTGAAAATTTCATTGCAATGGGTTCATTTATTTCGCCCAGATAACTATTTTTTCAAAAGGGGCGTGGCACCGCCTATTTTCCAGCGAGACGTAATCCTCTTTATATCAGTAACATATGTAGCAAATCTCATCTTCATACCTCTAATGGCTCTTGAGATAAGACCGATTGAAATTTCGGTTTGTGAGGGCGGTGCCACGTCCCTTTGTCTAATTATGTTTTCATGTAGCCTATTTCAGAGGCCCTATGGACAGTATCAAACATTCGCAATCGGTCCGTTTATTTGGCCAATATTACTATTTAAAAAAGGGGGTGTGGCACCGGCCAGTTCCCACAAACAAAGTATTTTTTCTTATACGACCGATATAGGTACCAAATTTCGACTTCGTACCTACAATGGTTCAAAAGATACAGTCATTTTAAAATTCTAGTTGTATGGGGTGGTGCCACGCCTATTTTACCCCCTTTCAGTCCGACGCCTACGTCATAAAAGAAACCTTCATTCTAAATTTCACGGTTCTAGCTTTAGCCGTTTGGGCTGGGGAGTGATCAGTCAGTCACCCAAGCCTTTTATATATATAGAATAACAGACTGAGACTCCAATCCCCGGTGACGCTCTTCTCTTGCCAGATGTTTTCAATGAGCTGATGCTTGCTCCTAATCAGCTCCTGACCGCCAACCTAAAACAATTCAGCAGGGAGAAGCTGCTGGATCCGATAGCTTTGTAGTTTTTAAGGCGGGAGATTGCCACACGTATCTCGCTCTGGCTCGGAGGTGGAAAGTTAATACCATCGTCATGGATTGGAGCGAGGTCTTCTGGAGTGGTGTTAGCATCCAATAAATTTCTGAAATGATTTCTCCATCGACTATATATTGCCACTGCGAGGTTATATTATCAGGGTTGGAGCATTCCGCAGCAATTGACAAAAAGAAAAAATTCCGAGCGGTTTATAAAATATAGACTCCGTAAAAATGGTCCTTTTTTTCAAAAAATAGTGTTGGGGCCAAGTCCTTTGGGTATTTTTTTAGTTTCGGTATATACTTCAAAAATAGCTGGGTACTAAAGTGGCACCAGACGATGACCTTAGAAATGTTGCACTGTAAACATTCACATTTCGATTTTAATATAAAATTGCTGTCGCTAAATACAAATAATAATTTCACATTTCTTCTCTTTTTGAATTCCGACACTGTTAGTGTCATGGTACTTTTTAATTTTGTTGAACTGAAGCCTGCTTATGCCGGGTGAAGGGTACTCTAACTTATATGTATATCAAAACAGGACATGTCGGTTGTTATCCGTAACGGTATGTTGTTGTTTATTTGTTTGCATGTGCACTCAAGGGTTATAAAAACTTTAGATACAAATACATATGTTTTCTTACACTCGCAGTGAAGAAGCAACTCTTAGCCGGAATTTATAGAACTGTGTACAGCTCTATATGACCAATACATACAAATTATAAACTATTTCCTTACACATAAATCCATTTAGATGTCTGTGTATTGCTTCGTGTGTGCTCTTGGCATGACGTAGTGAGGATAGTGTCCTTTTAAAGAACAACAACATTTATAAGATTTCATTCTCTAATACAGGCATTATCAGCCATTAGTCAAGGGGTCTTAACTCGCATATAAATATGGGAAATCTTTAGAATATCACTCGCAACCATAGCCAACTTAACAAAGTATTCCAAGACAAAATGTCCTCTTTCAATTATTCGGTACCATGACCATTAAACCGGTTTGTTGTTGCTGTTGCTGCTGCTGCTGTTTTATGACCCCATCAAGCACATTCATGAGAGAGGCATTCATTTGAATGTGTTACCCATGCATGACTGCATTTGGTCAAATTTACAAATTTCTAAGTAAACACATCCACATTCACAAACACACACACACCAGTATCTTTCAAGACCTGCACTAAGTCATTGAGAAGATTTTAAAGAAATTAACATTTCTAAGATATGTTCGAGAGGGCCGCAAACATGAACCAGACGCTGGTGCGGTTAAACCTCTCAAAGGAAACACAAACAAATTTACATATCAAAGTCAAAAACATGCATACCTTCAAAGTCCTGTCTGTCGATGTTGTTGCTATGGCTTCTATATCTAGTTTCTTGTTAATTTCTCAAGGAATCAAATAGAAATGATTGCCAAAGAAGCATAATTGAAATTAGTCGAGGATACCAGAATACTCGTAAGGCAAAGCGGTCGTCCGTCATCTCGAAATAAATTACGCGTTTACCACAGACTGCACCACATCAAAGTGACCACTTGTTAACTGACTGAGGGACTAACTCACTGATGGGTTTCTACTGTTTATACTGTGAGTCGCATTTTTTTTTTCTTCTACCATTTTCCATCATAGACCCTTCATTAACATTTTTGCTGCTTATAATAAGTTGTACGTGCCACTGCAGTCCCCAAGGCCTTCATTAGAGGGGAGGACTGAGAGCAGCCACCAGTTTATTTTCAAGCAAAAAACAGCGATGTGCGTATACTTTATATGGTCATACACCGAGGAGTACTAATTAACATTAATGTTTGCTTCACTGATTTTTTAAATGTCACAAAAATAATTTGCTCATTTCCGTTGAAAATAGGAAACGATGGTGTTGAGACGCATTGACGTTGAGACAGCACGAGCGAAAGTAAATAATTTTCAAATCGTTTGTAATATATCTTTGAGGTTTTATGCATAAAGCGGATAGCAAGTAACGAAACTGACATAGCAGATAAGAACATTTTCAATGAGTTAGTATTCATATAAATATTTTAATAAGCGCTGTTATCACCTATTGCTTAATAACGAATCTAACTTTAATCTAAATAACTTTGACTGGTCAATTCGCACGAGAACGCCGAGAACCATAGTATCTTACAGTATTTTTGGGCTAACTGACTATGGAGTGAATAGCTAAAGACTTACATTTATCTTAACATAATATTTTATGGTATATTTCCAAACAGTAAAAATGTAGGGGAATGGGACTTTGCCCAGAGGCTGAAAGTTACTGATTGTTACTCACTTGGGAGTGACCAGAATCGATTCCTTTGCGGCACTGTCCAAGCAGCTAACTACTTCCGGTCTTAGACCAAGTATTCCCTGGGCAATGACTTTAAAGCAAACGCTTAGAAGTTAGCTAGAGTTAGAAGGCGAAACGTTGAGTAACCTAATCGGCATGCTACCACCGATGCGTCTTAAGAATTAGGTAACAGAAGTTACTGAAGCTCAACACAGGCTCTCCTAGTGGCTTTGGCAGCCCCAAGAAACTAGGATCGGGAGCGGTGGCCTAATAAGCCACTCTCCTTAAACAAAATTTATTATGAAAACACGGAGAATAAATAAAACAAGAACCCCCCCAAATGTTGACGACCCCCGCAAACGATATAAGGACCACGATTTAAGGATATGCACCTGGAATGTCCGAACTCTTTACAGAGATGGTGCCTCTATCCAACTGGCGGATGTCCTCGACAAATACAAGGCTGACATCACCGCCATACAGGAAATGAGATGGACGGGACAGGGATGCACACGACGAAAGAACTGTGACATCTTTCACAGCTGCCATGCAGAAAGACACGAATTTGGATGTGGTTTCATAGTCGGCAAGAGACTTCGACACCTGGTCTCGCGGTTTAACCCTGTAAGTGACCGAATAGCCACCATTCGCATCCGGGCGAAATATTTTTACATCACGCTGATTTGTGTACATGCCCCGACGGAAGATAAAGACGATGAGATTAAAGATGCATTTTACGAGCGCCTAGAGGAAACATACGACCGCTGCCCTGGCCACGACATTAAAATTGTTCTGGGAGACTTTAATGCAAAAATAGGAAGGGAAGATGCTCTTGGTCCATCGATCGGTAAATTCAGCCTGCATACCGACACGTCAGACAACGGGTTTAGGCTGGTTAGCTTCGCAGCGGGAAGGAACATGGTAGTTAGTGGAACCAGATTCCAGCACAAAGATATCCACAAGGCAACTTGGCTATCCCCCGATCAAAACACCAAAAATCAAATTGATCATGTGGTAGTTGATGGCAGGCATGCATCAAGTGTCATGGACGTGCGTGTGATCCGTGGTGCTAATATTGGCTCGGATCATTACCTGGTTGCAGCCAAGGTTCGCACAAGATTGAGCAGAGCGAAAAACGCACGTAACCAAACACAAAGAAAGCTAGACATCGCGAAGCTGCTAACCCCAGAGATAGCTACTGCCTACTCCAACCAGCTCTCCCAACTTTTACGACACAACGCCTCTACTTCTGACGTTCCCGATACACAGTGGCAGCATATTGCGCATTCCATGGCAACCGCCGCAACAACCGTGCTAGGATATGTAAAGCGGAGCTCAGACGAATCCTGGTACGATGAAGAATGTCGCATAGCGTCTGAGGAACAGGATGCTGCTTATATGGCAACGCTACAGCCAATTGTAACCCGTGCTGTTAGGGAACGGCATAAGGAGAAAGTAAAACGGGCGAGACAGCTATTTAGGCGAAAAAAACGTCAGATGAAGGAACGGGAGAACGAGGATATAGAGCGATACAGGGATAGAGGTGAGGCCCGAAAATTTTACCAGAAAGTAAGAGCAAATGGATACGGTAATGGCCTCCCCACCTGTAAGGACAGTGATGGAAATCTGGTCACGGATACGCAGAGTGTGCTGCACATATGGAGAGAACACTTCCAGCAACTGCTGGTCCCAGAAGGCAGCGCACGTGAAGTTATCACGCCAATTGTCGACGACGGCTTAGATTGCCCACCACCAAGTCAAGCCGAGGTAAGAAGAGCAATATCGCGGCTGAAAAACAACAAAGCAGCCGGTGCCGACGGTCTGCCCGCAGAGCTCTTCAAGTCCGGTGGCGAGGAGTTGATAACGAGCATGCACCAGTTCTTGCGCACGGTTTGGCTTAAAGAGTGCATGCCCGACGATTGGAATGTAAGCGTATTATGTCCTGTGCCGAAAAAAGGTGATCCAAGTGTGTGCTCCAACTACCGCGGGATCAGCCTTTTACCCATCGCATATAAGGTCCTGTCGAGTGTGGTATGTGAAAGACTAAAGCCAGTGTTATCCAACCTGATCGGACCTTATCAGTGTGGCTTTAGACCTGGAAAATCAACAACTGACCAGATTTTCACACTTCGGCAAATCCTGGAAAAGACCCATGAGAAACAGATCGGCACGTATCATCTTTTTGTCGACTATAAAGCTGCCTTCGACAGCCCGATACGGCAGAAATTACTTGAAGCCATGGCTGAGTTTGGTATTCCAGCGAAGCTGATACGTCTTTGCGGAATGACGCTGACTGACACGAAGTCTTCAGTGAAGATTGGCAAGGACCTTACGGAGCCATTCTATACCAGACGAGGCCTAAAACAAGGCGACGGCCTATCGTGCGATCTCTTCAACATTGTGATGGAGATGATAATGAGAAAAGCTGCAGTAAACATGAGTGGCAGTATATTCAACAAAAGCCACATGTTACTCGCGTACGCTGATGACGTAGACATCATCGGTCGAAAACTGCGGGATGTGACTGCAGCATTCTCGGGTATACAGAAGGAATCAGCGAAAATGGGCCTAACGGTGAACGAGGACAAAACGAAGTTATTAGTTTCAACGAACAAAGAATCTACTCGTTTGGGAAACTGCGTGAACGTTGACAACTATAATTTCGGAGTGGTAGATAATTTTGTCTACCTAGGCTCCGCCATCAACAAAGAAAATAATGTCAGCCTAGAAATCCGGAGAAGAATCCTGCTTGCAAATAAATGCTACTACGGACTAAGCAAGCGTTTCAATGACAGAGCCCTCTCTCGACGAACAAAACTCCAGCTATACCAGATACTGGTTCTACCTGTCTTAATGTATGGCTCAGAATCCTGGGTTATGACACAAGCAGATTAATCGGTTCTGGCGGTATTCGAGAGAAAAATACTCCGTAAAATATATGGGCCCATCATCGTTAACGCATAGTATCGGCGTCGTATGAATCATGAGCTGTACGAGCTGTACACTGACATTGACGTGGTCAAACGCATTAAGGTGCAACGGTTGCGTTGGCTAGGTCATGTTGTACGCATGGACGAAAATGCTCCAGCTCGAAAAGTCTTCGACAATGAACTCGATGGACGGCGCAGAAGAGGGCGACCAAAACTCCGTTGGAAAGACCAGGTTACTGAGAACCTTACAGAACTCGGTGTGACTAACTGGAGAAGAAGCGCAGAAGATCGAGGCGCTTATAATATTTTTCTACGTGCGGTATATAATCCACTGGGATTGCATAGAAGTACCAGTTAAGTAAGTAAGTAAGTAAAAAATGTAGCTATGCGCATATCGAGGGAGCCGATTGGGTTGATCTCTTTGGATCAATTTTTGTGGCCATGTGTGGAAACTCAAATTACAGGAACCTCAAGACTTAGTTTTGGGTTAGGAATATACCGTTTATACATTAAACAAAAATGACCTGTAATGAACTGTAACGAATCATTAATGTCGCCGAATTATGATGTTCTGATACATACTAAACAGGAATTAAAAATATTTTTTTTCTTCTCCCCAATAAAATACGTTTATTTGAAAATGAAAAAAGGTAATTTAAACTATCACTGTAGAAGTATTTTATCGTGTCGTGTCCAATCACTTCTTCGAGCATATCCAGTCTTATTTCGTCAATAGTGCGTCGATTGTTGACTTCTATTTTATTCTTGCTGGTTTATTATCATAGACCAGAGATTTCACATATCCCCACAAAGTCCAGAGATGTCAAATCACACAAATTATCTTGAGATAATTCGGTCACAAGACGTTTACCTCAACAAGAGATGGTTTGAACCATTTCTGCTCCAAATGATTTGCAAGGACATGAAGAATAAAATAACTGGAATCAGTAATCTGTAGCGTTAAATGGCGATTCACGCAGTGATATTTTTCTGGATGTAATGCAGTATCTACTTGTTTACATACCGGTTAAGCCTGAACTTAGCCTAATCTCTGTGGACGAGCAGAGACCGAGTTGATAAAAATGGCATTGGATCGATAAATTCGAGCCCTGTGTCACACTTACGCCTACAACGGCGATGGCTTCATTCACACGCACGTAACGTGCCCTATTTGGATGAATATCATCCATAACATCCATAAATATGAATCAATCCATACTATTTCAAATAGATAAAAGTTCATATCTGTTCATTCCATTAAAACGTAGCAAATGACGCTTCTCTACTGTAATATTAAGGACATTTTTGAGCTTAATACAAACAAAGTTATTTATTTACTATGAAGCAGTTGTCATTCAATCAAGAATTAATATAATGAATATAATTCTTAATTGAAAATGTTCATTTGTTATTATGACAACAAATAATGGACAGTAGGCAACCAATAATGACAAAGAAATTACATTCAAATGTGAATTCCTTTTTTTAATTAACAAAACAATAACGAACCAAAGACAAACGATCCATAGTCAAAATGGAAAAGAATCCCAACAACCCCTGTTCGTCAATGTCTACAACCTTGGCCCCAAGAATGTCCAGCAGAATGATTCGTAACATTATTCGAATGTTACCCATACTCTCGTTGTAATGTCCGTCCACGTTTGACATAAGTCACAGGAGTGGAATGTCATCTAATACCCTTTTCTATGCTATGCTGGTGGGGATACACATAAAGCACATTTTGATCAAAAATCACATTAAAAGGCAAATTCTAAAAATTTTAATCAGATTTACGGTAATGAAAGAGTAGCACAAAAAATAAACCCGACTGGGTCGACTCGCATATGTTCGCCTTTTTCGAATGCCAAAGAGGATGTTCTTTATGTCGCGTGCGTCTACTTAAAAACAACACACATTCGATTTTAAAATAAGTTATCCCCCCATCGCCTTTTGTTAATTTCAACACACAATTTGATGGGGTTTTTTTCTCTAAATTTGTTTGTTAATATGCGTTGCCCTTTCAGAAATACGCACGGTGGTGGGGAAGTGCGGAAATGTCCCAAAGCTAAAATAAGTCACACACTGCATGGAGTGCCACAGTAAAAAAGGACCACATTGAATCCTTTTTGTATCTCGTACCCCTTGCATTGGCTGTTGTGTCCAGTGTTAATGCGGGCATAATACGCCAAGTGTCCCGCTGCCAACAAGGCCAAACCTTAATGCCTTGCAGCCTCAAGTGTCCGTTTGTGTGGCAGAGTGTGTCTGACTTGAAAACATGTTGATGGCAGAGCAGCAAAAAAAGGGTCCTTGTCCAAATTCCACTTTCCGCTTCAAGTTGTGGTTCTAATAAAATAAAAATTAAATTCACTCAAATGTATGTGCGACCATTTTAGAAACGCACCGGGTGCGTATGAGCAACGGTCAGGAGGTGGGATAGTGCAAAGTCCTTGTTAAGTCCTAATTAAACCAACAACAATATAAAACAAGACTACAGACATAAAACAAACATACATATTCAATAATATTAAAGCTACAACATTACATGAAACTTAAATAAAACTGTCAAATCTCAGCAATAACAATTTGTACTTTCCTTGACGCCATCAGATATTTAACACTCAAATTTCCACTTGCAGGATATGCAGATTTTTAGTAGTCCATCGTTTACGCTCCTTTGATTGTCAAACTCCCCAAGAGGTTGTAAAGTGACATTTTAGGCATCACAAGTGCAACTTGAGTTCGCAGCTTAACGGCCCTGGCATTTAACACAAATTTCATGCAAAACGTATTGGTGTACGGGGAGGCGTAAATTTCACTCGACACCATTGTGCCACTGTGAGAAAAAAGCACCGGCAACGTTGCCAAACAGCAAATTATCCCCAATGCCGATGCATTAAGCCAGTTCATGGCCCAGGGCATTAGCACCACATCGGAGATTACGATAAATGCAGTAGTCGAAGGCGAAGCAGGCAATTTAAAGCGATCAAAGAGCGTAAAATTATGTAAATTAATTTCACGCCTTTTTAGATATCTCTTTGGCATGGGTTGGTTGTTGCTAGTATTCGATTTAAAGCATGGTCTGTTGTACGATGTAGGAAGGAAGACCTCCTCGAATTGCTTAATAAACATGGTAAACGATGTGACAGTTTGAAGAGCAGGAGATCACTGACAAGGGCAGTGGTCGCAACAAAACGTTTTACGATATACTTAAATCGTGTGTTTACATAACGCTCTAAAAGCTTTAAGTACTATAAAAATGTAATGTAAACTTTAATATGAAGTCAATCGAGTCATAAATTTATAGGCAATAGTCTAGTTAATGTCCAAAGACAATTTAAAACTGTCAATACTCCTCTAAAATTCATGCTTTTGCTGTGACAAAGGATAATTTGGTTATTTCGCCCTTTGTACCTGAGCTCATGTGTCTCAGCTCATCCGAGAACAATTAATTATGGTTCTCCCAAGAATAACAAGAATATTTGTAATTGAATTTTGAAGACAAGATTTTACAGGATGCTCCTTACGAAGTCTGTATGTCAGAACGAACAAGACGTTAGCATGTCAGTACGCTACACAAAGTTGAAAGTTGTCTTGATTGCTTGCGACCACATATGGTTTTTACTACATTGTATTTAGTGTGTGTGTGTGTGTGCAAGATTTAGTGCATGATTGGATTTAAGGTTGTATAGTAGTTGTAAAATAAATTAGACGATATTACAGGATTTGGAGTCTCCTTGGGATCTATCAGTCAGCGAAATTAATTCTATTATATTATGGACATGCCAAGACAATGCTTTGTTAAATGTTTAGTTAAAATTAAAACATTTCTTATAGTCAGTCTAATTTTTACCTCACTTAAGACCTTAAAGACCTAAATTTCATGAACATTGCTCTTTTCAATGATTTAATAAACATTATATCATCGAAGTTACTCTGTTATCAAACACACACCCACTAAGCGTTTCCTTATTCATATCAACAGTTTACTTTATCTCACATATTTAATAACTTAAGTCAACCGTACACATCCGGTCATTTTCACCAACACACCCATGTCAAATTAAATTAAAATTCCGAAATCTCATAAAAAAAAATCCAACAACACAGTAAAAGACAACAGTGATAAATCCAACAGCCAAATTGGGAAAAACAATAACGTTGAGCTGTGGTCCGCATCGCGTGGCAGCGATACGAGCGAGTACTTCTATAAAGATATTTCGGTCACGTTTTTTGGCGTTTGGAAAAAACTACACAGATGTCAACCGTAATGCCTGATGAATTTCATATGTCACTTTGATGAAGATGATGGTGCTGACAGTGGTGAGGAATGATACCTCGGCAACTCATCGTTATGAGTGGAGCTGATCCATGTACATATCGTATATGAACAGCTACAAGGACGGGCGACAGGGGATGGCGATGGCAGTGGTAGTGGTTCGTTGACAGGAGTGCTTAAGAGATTTTTCACATCATTACAAGGGGAATTGTGTTAAAATTAAAATTAATGATTTTTTCCCCTTGACGAGCTCTAGAGCCGTGAATAAATTGTAGAGAAAATGCCTTAAAATTCCGCTGATATACTTGGGGCACTAACAAAATATGCAATTCTGATACTTAATAAGCTTAACGATGATAACATACTGCTCCTACTGATACTGCCACAACATGCTGCCACAAAGACAAAGCAGACTACATGGCTATGAACACACACACACGCATACTCACATCGATATCATCAGACGTTTTACCATTACTGCCTTTTTTATTTCACCTTTGGAGAAATCGTCATCATCATCGTCATTATCAGGATAAAAAAAGGACGAGAAGAACACTCGACAACAGCCAAAAGCTTTGCACGGGAAACACAACGACAACACAAAAAGAACAACAAACATGTGTTGTAATCGCTTGTATTGTGGGACGTGTGACGTGTGTCATCTCGTCGTATATTCGCTTACCTATTGTCATCATCGTTAGCGTCATCATCAAAATAACATAATTTTCCAGCATTGAAAAAGCCATTCAGTTGGGAACAACCGTATAGGTCTGCATCCATACACAGTGTGCTTATTTTCGCTTACAGGCATTCAGACAGGCGAGGCAGACAATAAATTGTAGGACAGCATTACATATAAGCAAGTGAACAATTGAGTTGTTTGTTGTTGATATGACGGTAACTTCACCTGTATTCCTTTTATTGCTATCAACTGGTTAAGGCCTTTTATAAAAAGCTCAACTGGAACAAAACATTATTGAAAGTATTTCTGGGCCTGATGATCAAGCAGTAATTGGTAAAAGAACATTCGCCAGATTGAACCAAGATTACAGATGGAATTTCAATGGTGGGCGTCATAAAGATTATACAAATTGCACCATAAGATTCTATGTGGTAACCGTCGACTTGATTGGACTTGATTGGGCAGTTAAAAATTGGACGGGGTCAGATCAGCGGGCGTCTCATAAAACTATATACGGCTGAATCTCATGAACTGTAAGATGTTTAAAGATGATATTTGGTATGAGTTGTTGATACAGTATGAATTACAGCCAGGGTGGAAGTGGGCTGTGTCACGCCCCCGCATTATAGTTTGATTGTCCTGAAAATTTCACAGTAAAGTAGAGATGTAACCAGGCTATTTGGAAACAAGTGGGCAAAAAGGGCCGAGGATCTGCCAACTATTACATATTTGCGAGAAATTAATACAATTCCTTAACCAAACATTAGTAAAAACATAGGATTTACTAAGAACCTGACCTTTGACGTCTTTGGGGCACGGGAAATAGTTTTCCGATCTTACTCAAATTTCCGTCATGTATTTCTTGGCACAATATTCCGGTCGGGCATTTTCAAATTTCCGCAAAAAAAATCGTCCACACATTTTGCTGACGCCCTAATATTCACCCTGTTCTGTCCATTTCATTACCTGGCTGAATATGATCCGGTATTAAGACCTCACTAATACAGTCTGAATTACACTAATACAGCCTTCATTCCATTACTGGGTGATCAGTACAAAATTTGCGCATATGCCTATGATTTACTCAATTCGGTTGAGGGTCGGTCTCGCTCTGAGATGAAGCAGAGGGTCTTGGCCATGATGGGCATTGTCCGTCGAAGCTCGAAAAAGACTAATATGATATATCACGGAGGTCTTACCAGAGGCCTTCTTCTGATATCATGGGTGACATGAGGTATACACATGCCCTTGTTTATCTGTATATTATTGATGCCACGGGGGTTCAGACGGGCCTAGCCTAACAAATACATGGTTGCTCGTCTAGCGGAAGGGGTTTGGAACTTCCCCCGCTTCCAACCGGTGAGGGTACTACATCCTTGCAATGTAGTATCGACCGAGCCCCCTGCTTGGGGTATTGACGAGAAAGCATTGGTACTCACGTGTATGTAAATGTTTCTGTCTCATCTCTTTTTTTGGGAAAAGCGATCAGTCCTGTGAAGTATGCGAAACTTCCACCGGTGAGTGGGGCCGGTAGTTCATGGACTTGTTCATTTCTGATCAGTGGTTGTAGATCCTGTGTTTCTGATACTGAAATCGCTGGTAGAGTCTTCGGTCTTTAATGTGGAGTTGCATTGCATCCGCGTGCTGCAGACTCATAGAGTAGCAATAGATCTCAACTTGGCCAAACAGTAGGCATATAACTTTTTAAAATTTTTGCAAATAGGAAAAATGGCATAGCATAGTCGAATAGAGCATAAAAGGTATGAACTCCCATTATTAATTTTTTTCGAAATTGCAAAAAAGTTTCCGCACCACACCAATTTCCTTTTTTTCAGATCATATAGGCATTCAAGGTTTTCTTAAAAAGGTTACGCCATTCCATCAGCTGTTTTTGACGTTTTGCTTTGTTGTTTTATTTCTTGAAAAATCTTTCAAAGCGATTTAAATTACAGGGTTGCCAACTCGCAGCAATACATACATTTTAATACTTGTAATCTTACCTATGTATATTAACTTATAGTAGACAGATATAGAGGTGACAGCCCAGTTCTTTATGACGTATGTCTGGTTTTCTGATCATACTTTTAGCAAACATAATTTCACCACACTACAAACGTCATTGTCCGGCTTTACAATAGCAAAGTAATGTTTTCTCAGACATTGGGTCAAAAAACAAACACCTATTCAGGAAGTTCAGCAGAGCAACATCTGCGCAGATCATATAATTAAAATTATGCAAGAAATTATGCTATTTTGTAAATCATCACATACATAAAACTTATTTCATATAACAAGAAAATATTTGTTTTTAAAATAAAAATATTAAAAACAAAAATCTGACTTATTTTAGAAATCGCGTTTGGTGCGGAACATTTTTGAACCCAAATAATACCCAGTGTATTTAGCACCTCATGGGTAAGGTCCTCATGGATATCGTACAGACATATTATAAGCTGAAATTTGGAATACAAGCTTCTGTCCTCTAAGCAGAGGTTAAGTTCAGAGATGATTTCATACAAACTCCCCTTTTGGGGGTTACAAAACTCATAAGCATAACAAGAAAAACAAAATTAGGTGTGATCGGCTAAAAGTAACGTCAATCTTTCATATAAACTACTTGCGTTACAACATTTTTTAGGATATTTAAAAAATACATTGCCTTCCATTGCCGTATTTGTCTTTATGAAACTATAAAAGTAAATTGCTGCCAATAACCTAAATATAGGAAATATAGTTGACTTACAATTATTGCATACGGTGGACAGTACATGACAATTGGGTGGCCCAGTTCAGTAGATAATGCCTTTCAAACAACCACTATCGTTTTACTGACAAACCAAGTCCATTAACACAAACACTTGCATTGAAATAAAAGTAATGCCCTTAAAACCATCCCTGAATCTGTACAACGCTGCTATTGCCCTAAACATCAGCTTTGTTCTTTTTCTCAATCTCGGTAAATGGATGCGTGGCAGATTGATGGTTGATATTAGTGATTTTGGTTTCCCTTTGTTTGGCACATAATTTTTATGAATTTTCCAAGTGTTTCATTGTTTTTTGATGGCATTGAAAAAACTTTTTAAAATTGACCTCAAAATGGTTTCAAATAAAAATTCAAAGGACATCTTTTAATAATCATCATCGTTCGTGTACGCACGGCCACTACCAATCATGTGACAGATGGACACTCGAAATTATGATGCGGCCGGTGATGGCCATGGACGGCGTTGTCAATGATATGAACATTCAGCATCTGTTGTTTGTTTAAATTGCTACAAACAACTTTTTTATTACAGCACAAATTGTCGATTCCACACATGTTTTCGAGGGAAATTAAGGCACTACTGGATACAAGTCCCAAATAGCTGCCGGAACGAAAAGTGCACAGCAAGTATGTGTCCTTTTTTTGTTTCCAAATTAAATATAAACAACAACAGCGGTAGCAGTGGCAAGAGCAATATTTGACCTGTTCGAAATTGAATGATGTCCCTTTTCGACTGGACCTTTTTGTCCTCCTACCCAGTAATGACAATGCACACACACACACACATACACAAGTTCCTCTTGATGTTGTTGGTTGTATGAGTCTCAAGGAACATTAGTTGGGTTATGTGTTGTTTGTTCTGGCCTTTATTGCCAATAAATCAGAATTTATTTGCAACAAAAACGAATTAAAAACTTCAATAAATTCCTTTAAGTATCCTCCATAAAGAGTGTTCATCGAAGGAAGACGACATCTGAGCGAACGCCTGTTGAATATCGAAACAACTGGCTCTAATGTTGACTTGCATCCATTATTTAGGTGTGTTGTCGATACTTGCGCCAACCTTGCCGCTCACATTATTAGAGACGTAACAAACATATTAGCTTTGAACTGTGTTACGTGATGAGCATGTCTGTTGGCAGTTTATATTGCTGCCACTGTCAATATTTATCCTTGCCAACAATACCAAAAATAAGGAGAGGGATATACTGCTGCCGTAGTTAACCCAGAAATCTATTAAAAAATTATAAGTTAATCCCTGGGCGAAATGCGAATATCGAATGGAATCGAAACGAGCAGATATAAATGTTTACAAGACAAATTGTTGACACGTGAGTCAATTGATAATCATGAAATGAACTTTATTGCCCGTTCCACATTCGGTACTTCTGCGGTAATTCATCGATGAGGGCCAACGTATTTAAATTTGGCTCCAAATATATAAACGACGGATCCATTAAATTTCACAGACAACTTAGTTTTGCGCTTCAGTTGTTGTCGCCATCTCACTCCTTTGGTATGGATGCATCTCAAATTGTTGTTTGGCTTTTCCTCTACTATGTACAATTACACGCAAAACAACAACAAGAGTTTTGTTGCAGATTGTCCAGGAGTGGGGATGTGGCAGCGCCAGGGTTTCAGTGTTGTGCACGTCATACAAATACGATACGATAGATAACAAATGCGCCCCTGGGGTGTCATCGATTTTCGGAAATTCCATTATGTTATTTCCGTTGTTGTCGCTGGTTTTCTTTTTTTTTTTGCTATGTTTCCTTTTGCTCTGACGCCGGTACCCGCTCCGTTCGTAACGAAATGTTTTTCAATATCCAGTAAAGAACTGAAAGCAAAGCTATATACACCTCCATGACCGCAACAATGTAATGAGTAGCAATTTCGCTCTTCTCAATCACATGCACACCACCTATCACAGCTCCTGCCCCACTTCGACGTTGTCAGCCCATAATTAGGGTTCTTCCGAAGGCGTAGAACTCCGACTGACTTCATTTATCACGCATAATCAAATACTCGCACGGCAAAGGCTCAGGCCGTTGTCATTGTTACCGAATGCCAGGGAAATTGTTTAATCAATTTGTTAATTTTATTTTATGACTTTAAAAAGCGTTGCCGGTGCACACCGGAATGTCCCTCTCCCCTTCCGCATATCCCACAACATCTTGCAGTGCGAATGTGCTACATGATTTATAACTGCAACATTAAAATGTAAATTACTTGTAGGGATATGTATCGAGGTATGCACGTGTGCATGTGTACTATACCTTGGAAAAGGCAACCACCAACCATTGTAATGTTATGATAAATTTATTAATGGCCCACTCCGCTGTTCCACACCGAAAGTCAAAGGCAGCACTGTGGGCTACAAAATATGGCCTTCGAAGAAGATGATGGTATTTCACGAAGGAAACTTGTTCATTGCCAGAGATTAATTTCACGAATATTTATGTTCGGCAAGCGGTTCCTGCTTGCCTGGCTGCTTTGCAGAGATTTAAAAAGCTCGAAGTAATTAATGTTTTACGATATCGTCGTAAAACCACCAATGATGTGTGGCTGTCCTTAAAGATGTGTCTAAATTATTATTAGTATTTATGCATAGAGCGAGTACTTAAGTAATAGCAATGAAGCTGAAGAGAGTTATTAAATTATTAAAGATGTGAGATTGCGGCCAAGGTTCTCGTGTTGTTGTGAATTTACATGCTTTCTATATTTAGATTCACAACAAACGGCACCTACTTGTTTATCGACGAATGCGAACGTCAATGTTTGAGAAGCTTTTACTAGACATGCCGATTGACTCGACATTACATATACTGCAACGTTGCTGTCGAAAATATCGAGGGAGCCAGCAATGATAGAAAAGAAAAATGTAGATGACTGGAGGCGGGATTTGAAACGGGGATATCCCGCATGGTAGTCGCGTTTTCTAACCATCATGACACGGTCGGTTCCGCCGAAGCAGTAATTAAAGCGAAACAAAGGTCGGATGAAGGAACGGGCACACGAAGAAATAAAGCAATACAGGGATAGAGGTTAGGCCCGAAAATTTTAGTAAAAGCAATAGGCTACGGTGATGACAAGGACAAGGATGGAAATCTGGTTACAGATACGCAGAGTGTGCTGCGCATATGGAGGTATCACCAAGTCAACCATAGGCAAGAAGAGAAATATCGCGGCCGAAAAATAATAAAGCAGCCGGTGCCGACGGACTTTCGGCAGAGCTCTTCAAGTCCGGTAGTGGGGAGCTGATAACGAGCATGCTCCAATTCCTACGCACGGTTTGACTTAATGAGTACATGCCCGACGATTGGGTTCTATTTTGTCCTGTGCTGAAAAAAGGTGATCCAAGTGTGGGCTCCAACTACCGCGGGATCAGCCTTTTACCCACCGCATATAAGTTCCTGTCGAGTGTGCTATGTGAAAAACTAAAGCCAGCGTTATCCAACCTGATCCGGCATTATCAGTGTGGCTTTAGACCTGTTAAATCAACAACTGACCAGATATTCACACTTCGGCAAATCCTGGAAAAAACCCAAGAGAAACAGATCGACACGTACCATCTTTTCGTCGACTATGAAGCTGCCTTCGACAGCCCGATATGGCAGAAATTACTCGAAGCCATGGTTGAGTTGCAGAATGAAGCTGACTTACACGAAGTCTTCAGTGAAGATTAGGAAGGACGTTACGGAGCCATTCTATACAAGACGAGGCCTAAAACAAGGCGACGGCTTATAGCGTGACCTCTTCCATATAGTGATGTAGATGATAATGAGGAAAGCTACACTAAACACGTGTGGTACGATATTCAACAAAAGCCACATGCTACTCGCGTACTCTGATAACATAGACATCATGGGTCGAAAACTGTGGGATGTGACTGCAGCCTTCTCAAGTTTACAGAAGCAATCAGCGAAAATGGGTCTAATGGTGAGCGAGAACAAAACGAAGTTTTAAGTTTTAACGAACAACGAGTTTACACGTTTGGAAAACTGCATGAACGTTGACAAAAATAATTTCGATGTGGTAGATAAAAGAAGGCTCCGCCATCAACAAAACAAATAATGCCAGCCTCGAAATCGGGAGAAGAATCCTGCTTGCTTATAAATGCTACTACTAGCAAGCGATTTAATGACAGAGCCCTCTCTCGGCAAGAAAAATCCAGCTATACCAGATTCTGGTTCTACCTGTCATAATGTATGGTTCAGAAGAATACTCCGTAAAATATATGTCATCGATAACGGAGGTTATCGACATTGTCTGAATCATGATCTGTACGAGCTGTATACTGACATTGTCGTGGTCAGACGCATTAAGGTGCAGCGGTTGCGTTGGCTGGGTCATGCTGTACGCATCGACGAAAATACTCCAGCTTGAAAAGTCTTCGACAATGATCTAGGGATTTAACAAATGTTTTTTAGCGAATGCGAATGCTAATTCGAATATTGGAATATTTTTTTTGCGAAAGCGAATGCGAATACTTATTTTTGGATTTTGCGAATGCGAATGCAAATGCGACCACTAATAATTTTTGCGAAAGTGAATATTCCAAATTTGTCAATTGTCGAATGTCAAAAAACGGTTTACGTAAACGAATAATTTATAATAGTTTCATTCCTAATTAAAAAAAAATATGTATTCCAGTTATGTAATTAAATATAAAATATTTATTTCAAAGTAAAACAAAAACAAAACCAGTACAGAAATTTCAGCCAGGTAAACTGACTGATAAATACCATCACCCAATATAAGATATTGTTTAAGTCTTGGGTTATTGAAATTAATAGATTTTTAAAATTAAATTACTTATGTATTATTTTTTGTCTGCATGTAGAGCAAAAACATACAAAATTGTACCTATTTGTATAGAAGGTACAATTAGGGGCAGCACAACATGTCTGATTTTTTTTCGTAAATCAACGTACAATGATCGCTTACCTTGGCAAAATTTGTTTGAATTCAGTGTACATACAAAAAATGATACGTATGTAAAAGGGGAAATATCCCATATATTTATATGGGAGGTACCAGAAGAGGTGTGCCAAATAGTTAGGGTTGCTGAGGCATTGCCTTCTATTACAAGATAAATTAACTGACCAAATTTGATTATCCCTCCAGGTGCCGGTTGAGAAGTTATGGGGGATATTAAATTTCCTAACAAAGTCATTTTGTATGGGGTGATCCGATATAATCCATATTCATTCCTGATTAAAATCTTCATAACCGTACACCTTACGCAAAATTTTACTGAATTCAGTGTACTTTCAAAAAAGATATGACTATGGGGGTGGGTTCGGTCATTTTTATGGGAGGTACCAGAAGGGGTGTGTCAAATAGTTAGGCTCTCTGAGGTTTCGCCTCCTATCGCAACATAAATTTATCGACCAATATTCATTACCCCCCAAGTTTCCGTTGGGAAGTTATGGGAGAAATATTAATTTTCCAATAATAGGTAATTTTGTATGGGAGGTACCAGAATAGTACCGATATAGTCCATATTCATTCCTAATTCAACTTTTCATAAGCGAACATCAGACGCAAAATTTGAGTGAATTCAGTTTACTAACAAAAAAAAATATGTATGTAAAACTATGAGGGTTAATTCGGTCATTTGTATGGTAGGTACCAGAAGGGGTGTGGCAATGGTTTCAGTTTTCTTAGGGTTTGTCTTCTTTTGCAAGATAAATAAACTGACCAAATTCAAACATCCTCCAGTTGTCTGTTTGGAAGTAATGGAAGAAATATTAATTTTCCTAAAATAGGTAATTTTGTATGGGAGGTACGAGAAGGGGTGCGGCTATTCAGCCCATTTACAATCCCATAAGTTCGTTTTGAAAAATATTATTACGGGTAAATTTTCATACCGATCCGTTAAGGATTACTCGAGTTATCCTGCTGACCAGCCAGCCAGCCAGCGAGACAGACGGACATAGCTCAAACGTCTTAAAAAGTCCTGAAACGAATTTGGTCTTAAGATACTTCGGGTCTAACTCATCTCCTTTAATGCGTTACACTTTTTTTCGTATCAAATGATATATACCCTCATTTCTAAGGGTGATGGTATAAATATATATAATTCTCAGAAATTCAGTCTTTAAGGTAAATAAAATAACCACAATAATTTTATTTACTTTCGAAAACTTTCAGTATTCAAAGTTAAGTAGAGCCAAGTTGTATTTAACAAAAAGAAGTTTGGCTGCTTTTTCGCTATGCAATCTAGTTCTTAGTGGATCATAGATAAGTCCGGCTCCAATAAACAACTGCGAATGCGAACGTTCGTTACATCCCTACTATGCACTGCGTTGAAAAGGCCATGTTACTGAGAACCTTGCAGAATTTGGTATGACTTATTTTAGAACAAGCGCAGAAGATAATATAATCCAATAGGATTGCAAAGAAGTGCCAGCTAAGTAAGTAAGTAAAGCGTAGATAATAAAGTGAGCAGATGAAATAATAATAATAATAATAGAGATAAATCACGGTTAATAGAAGTATAAATTCAAACAAATGTACCCGTGAAAATATAATTTTTCATACCATTCACCACGCGGGCCGAAAGTCACGTCCACTTATCATACAAACAACCATTTTTTGGCGTACAGAGTTTAATAAAATATAATTGTAGTGCAAATAACTAGTTTTATCACCATTTTTACAAATGGTGAAGGCCAAAGATAATTTCCTTACTAGTATTAATTTGGTTTTTTTTTTTTTGAACACACTTTATACCTGCTCGCATATCCTAGGTTAATTTGATCTCTTATAACGTACGTGACAATTTCGCATAAAAAACTACACACAGTAGGTGTTCATTCGTCATGCAAAAAACTACACTTCTGTTAATTCTTTACACTGTGGTAGTCGAAAAAGCCCGCTCGACGGTTTTACCCTTATTCGGAACTGCATCATTATTTTTTTGGGTTACAATGACGGTTTCAATTTTTTTTAAATTTTTTATTTACTTTGAGTATTGTTTAAAGAGGTTAAATAAATTTACGACAAGCTACTGTTGGGTTTTGGGATAAGCTTGACTAATTTAAAACAACTTTGTCGAAGACGACTTATCGGAAAATAAATTTGAGTTTATAACCTCTCGAGTCCGGTCTTGTCTTCGAAAATTTTTGTCAAAAACTATCACAGTGTTATCAGAGTTAATAAAAGTTGCAGTAACATCGCAATGTTTTTCAACAATGATACCTAAATCATTGGACGAAAGGTTCGATAACTGATTATTCAAACCCCAACCGCAATTCATTCGGTTTAGCTCAGAGGTACCATCTACCATTATTCAAGACCATTGACCATCGATGGTCCAAGCGTTATCTTGAACCCTAACATTAAAATGGTGTTCCTTTAGCTGCCACATCTCAGTTTACAATTAGTTCAAATATTTTCTCCTGCAAAAGTCTTATATGCTCTATTAGATCCGTGTTAAGTCAGTATGATTTATTCATTAAAATTTACGTCGACTACACCAAAGGTTGTTAATGTATCTACACACATTTCATTGGGTGTTGTAATAATGTTGCACATCAGACATTTTTTTTTGGCAAAATATGTACTACAAGACATTGAAATTCATAATGCCGACATAAATTTTCATTTGAATTTATTTGTTCATTTCAGCTCCGAGATATGAAAAACACAGCAACTCAACTTGTAAACATTTAAATCGATGCATTAGCGAGCGAATTTCCCAAAGAAGAGCATTGATGATGGCGATGCTTGACGGTGTGGATGTGAACATCAACATCAACAATACGAACAACAAGAATGTAAATGTGGCTGCGGCATGAAAGGATCGCTGGAATTGCTCCTTGAATGCGGATGCCTGCCTGTTTCAAGTAACCATAATTTAGCAAAGAAAGTGATGTTGTGAAGGCATATAAATTATAGGAAAATATTGCGAAAAGCTTTTATAATCGCGTTCAAATCGCGCAAAGCATTACACAACATTACACAAACATGCACTCCCACCCACCCATCCACTCACTTACTCACCGACTTGCTTGTACTCAAACCGAATGGAAATCATGTACGATGGCAAAGGAATCAGGAAAATATGTTGCCTTTAGCTGAGGTTTGACAAGTTAATGCTGTTGCTTCATATTTTAAAGGAATACCGCAAGGGGAAAAGTAACATGAGCCATATCAGAAGGGTGTCCTCTATGTGTTCATTGTATGTGTGCTCGCTCAACATACATTCTATGCGTGGGTTGGGAGACGCCGGCATCATTCGTATGTCTGTAAAAATCGCATCATCATAAAATATTAAAGAAAATAATAAAAAGCATAAACTACACGTTTTATTTCACAAATTTTAATATTTCTGCCAGAATACAATTTAAAAAGGGGAGAATCTTTAAGCTCTCTCCATAGGCAACCATAAAACTGGGGTTGGGGTAATCGTCGTATGAAAAATGTACTCATATTGTATTTATATGGTACAATTCATTAATTTTTATTATCGTATTAAAATCACATTTATACTCACACACACACACACACACACTCACTCACATTGTAATAAAGTTAATAGACACCCGTTATTTATGAGCTCATACTGTGCAAGTAAAAGCCAAAGTCAATTGATGGCCAGTCATCAATTTGGTTACAAGTAAATAAAGTCCACAGATAAGGCCAAATATGACAAATTACTCGTCATGAACCGTGAATGGTTGAGTGGCCAGTAAAGTGGCCACCATGAAGCATAAACAAATGACCGCAATTGGCCTCCGCTCCAGTAACGTCGTTGTGAACACAAACATGATAGTCTCCATTACGAGTATCGGGTATGTAAGTAATGTAAACAAATATTTGTAAAATGTCAAAAGTCAGTCGCACACACACACATACACCCTATCTACGGTCCTTTGATATCAAACATCAATAAAGACCCAATCGAAAGTAAAGAGTTGAACATGGATGGTCGTATTGCCCTCCTGCCACAGCTTGTCCGTCCATGCGACGAATGGACAGACATGGATGGTAAATAGACAAATTATTTTGTACTCCTGTGGTATATCGAACGAGGGAATTCGAACGAATACCAGTGGCCAAACCACAAAAACATTGAACGGAGTGTGAAATTCCGATCTGCTCTGATGGGGTATCAAGCATGCAAAGAATTATTAATGGCTTACGACATATGACCACCCACACACGAACACACATGTAGAGAATATGCTAATGAAAAAGGACTATCAATTCTCGATACGATGCAAAGGGTTCCAATGGAATGTGCTCACACTTTGGGCTAGTGATTGATTTTAAAACGTTTTTCAATTGTTGTCGGAATGGTCAGTCAACGGTGTGTTGGCATATTTAATAGTCATGTTTAACAAGACATCGTGACACATGATTCTGGTCATAGATATCATGAAAATATTTCAATGGAATGGTAATCGTTTAATTTGTATATATTTGTATATATGGTGGACTGTTGGAAATAAACTTGTTTTTATAGTGTGGTTTGGAGGCCACTACACCATTTCCAAAAATTTCAAAATCGTTATTTGAAATTCAAAATTCGTTAATTGAAATTCAAAACTCTTCACTGAAATTCAGAATTCGTCAGTTGAAAGTAAGATAAGTAATTGAAGATTGTTATATTTCAATTGACAAATTTTTATTTCAATGACGACTTTTGAATTTCAATTGATAAGTTCTGATGATGAGAATGATATTTTTCGAATTTCAAATGGAAAATTTAAATTTGAATTGGTATTTTTATAATTTCAAATGTAATTTTGAAATGTAAAATAATATTTTTGAATTTCAATTGAATTTCTTAAAATTTCAATTGGCAAAATTTATTTAAATATTGATAGTGGATATTTTTTGTAAATGTAATTGATCAGTAGTGTCGAAGTTATCTAAAAAGTAGATTTTTGCCAAAAATATCTTTATCTACAACAAATAGAAAAACATTATAAAAGTTCAAAAAAATACATGGATCATATTTTTTTCGAGACAGACAGAATATGTATTTAGTGTCGTAAATTATTCTTTTATCAGCTTAATTCTGATGAAATCATTTCCTGAAGCAAATATGTTGGCATAGTCATGAAAAGCGAGTATGTCCATATGCAGCAGATGCAATTTTTTCTTTAAACTATTTGATTGATTTTAGAATTTTTATTTATAATATTAAAATGTCGCTATGTTTTACTCTATAATGTAACATAAACAAAAAAATGGAATTTGTTTGTTTAATTAAATACTATTTATATAAAATATATATAAAAAATACGTCGAACGCTTACGATGACAATATAAAATGCAAAAATGTATTCGTTCCTCTTGAATTGTATAACAAAAGATATCTACACCACGCAATGCTATATGTTTGTTCCGGCACAGGATATATATATGGTCATTTAACTTAATTATAAAACTCCACACACACACACTCCATCCCATAAATACCAAAATGCGTAGATATGTCTTTCTGCAATGGTCAAGCTACCAGCACCACCAGCTCTATACATAAGTGTGATGGAAACACTCTTACAGACCAATACCAAACTACGTATTATTCCAATCAATTGTCCTCCCCCCGCTACAATAGCAAAAACAACAATGCGAACTAATGGTCTTGTGCTGAACATTTTTCGGAAAATTTTGACTTATTGCCGCTAATCAATTTTGATGAGGCACAACATCCGCTTTGGGGAGCGTTATCATTCGATAACAATCTCCGAGACACTTTACGAAATATGGACTCATATCTCAATTTGCTCGCACAGTCCTTGAATGTCCAATCAAGCGTTCATCTGTGCAGAGCTATAAATAATAAATGACAAAGAAAAATACCCAAACATTATTTTTGGGCGAACTTCGTGGCGAATAGACGACACAGTATACAGGACAATGGATATGAATGGTGGACATAACAACCACAGGTTGAGATTTTTTTTATTGTTCGTCATGCTCATAACAATTCTTGGTTTTCATTGTTCCGTTGTGATTGTTATGAAAACACACATAAAATTGGTCAATGGGGGTCTTTAGGTCTATCTTAAGGACTTTCCATTGGCGCCAAAGGGACCAGTTTCTGGCCACTTGAAGATGACACAATGACGTTAAATTGTTAAACTGACCAAAGGAATTCACTTGACTTGACTTGCGTACAATGGAATGTGTGTACGTTAAGTGTATCAGTTACAATTGAGTTGTCACGTAACAAGACGGAAGTTATCGTCGTTAATATCTCCCGTTGTTTGCTGTAGTGCCATCGAAATTTCAACACATGTAGATTGTTGGACTCAAGTATCCGTATTAAAGCATCACCAGCTCTTTAAACTACAACAATGGCATATGATTTGCATAATTTAAGACAAAACATTATAGGTTGCTGGCGTTGGCGACCTTTTTTGTATCGCAACATACAAGTTAAGGCAACAACACCCTTTTCTGTGATAAAATTCTAATTACACTTTGAATACGTGCAGATAAGCCACTCTCTGGGTACTGAGCACGGCATGGTACACGTTTGCTTGAATCGGTAACCACCACCGCCCACCCACACGCTCTCCTACTCCATCAGCATAGCATCATAAGCATCCGCTTCATCGACATTGCCATCTACTGGTCCTGCCCCATAGAAGACACCCGTAAAACAGCAGCACAACCATAAAATGGATAAACACTTAATTTATCAACATTCAGCTCGTTATGATAATAAAATGTAAGTTTATTTTTTGCATAGTCCTGCCTACTCTAACTTTTCTTCGGTTGCGACTGACTGCCACATGATCAGTGTCGAACAAAGCATATTAATAATTTCCTTGTATGGGACATTTGCATAGAGTAAATGGCTACAGATATATTTTGAATGGAAAAGGAAAATACGACCAGACACATTTCCGTTTGGCAGGGTATTGCCAACCTTTCACAAATTTAACATAAATGTTAAATAATACTAGGAGAGATTTATTTACTGCTCAGTAGCAATGAAGCCTTCGATATATTAAATCAGAAATAGTGCCTAGTTAAGATAGTTGCCTAATTTCCTATTAGATTGAGAAATAACACCATATGACTTTATTACAATAGATGAAGTGAAATAAAGCCATTATGTCATTGTTGCACCTTCGCAAATTTTTTGTTTAAAACACCACCGCCGCTTTCATCGTAGTCAGTCCCTCTACCCTCTCTGTCTCTCTGAGTTGTTTTATCCGATCCCGCTTAGCTTCTCTTTGGATATGTAAACCTGGTCGGTCCCAATATACAATATTTTTTCCAAAGTCACATCAAGATGTTAAAGATCACATCAAGACAACATTAAAAAAAATGTGTTTTCCTCTCCCTCCCGCGAAATACAACCAAAATCGTGTTTTTATCGCTGCTGTTTTGTTTGTAGCTTAATTGTAACATACAAGATATCGTTGTATAGATATCGACGAGTACAACATATGTTCTATAGATTTCGCTTACGTATGACATCATTTTCTAATAAATGTCTCATACAATGAAGTTTCTACACCCAAAATTCGAAAATATTTTTTTCTAGAGTATTTTTTTCTTAAGTACATTTTGCTTTGTTTTACTGTTTTATTCAAAATCAAAAATAGGACTTATAACAAGATGTATTTGCAGAATTAACACAAATTTTTGTTATGTTGTTTGCAGTATTAACGCAAATTTTTATGTACTTTTTAGCGCTGCCGAAAATAATAAAATCTATATTCCCTAGGAAAAAATATTTTTAAATGATATCTGTAGGGTCAACAAATTAAAAATATGATAATTTCCATATATTATTACATAAAAGAATCTAGAATAAAAATTATTTTATTGTAAATTTTTTTTTTATAATCTATATATGTATATAAAAATGGTGGCAAAAATTTATAGTAATTCATCAATTGAGAACGGCTGGGCCGATTTTGCTCAAACTTTTTTTTAGTTGTTCGTTATTGCCAGGAGCAGGTTTATGTGAAAGAAAATTTTGGGAAAATCTTCCGAAAAAGTCGGAAAATTTAAAATTGCCTTTTTTATGGAATTTTGTGTGCAATTGTTACAGAATGGCTTTTCGAGTAGAAAAATGGAAAATTTTTGTTGAAAAATGCGGAAAAATTTGAAAAAAAAAAGTTTGAATTTGTTGTTGGACGAAATTTTGCATATTATCGTATGATTTGATAATTTTGGACGATGTAACAGTGAACAATTTTGGATAATTATTCCGAAATGACTTTCCGAATGAAAACATAGAAAAATTCTCGGTGGAAAATTCCGGAAAAACTCGAAAAATTTGGATTTTTTCAGAAACATTTTGCATCGCAAATTGAGTATTTGTATAACTTTTTGTATGCAATTGTTCCGTAGTGGCTTTTCGGTTGAAAAACCAGAAATTTTTGGTTGGAAAATTATGGAAAAATTCCAAAAATTTGAATTTCTTTTCGACAAAATTTTACATTTTTTTGTGTTTTGATAATTTCGGATAATCATTCCAAAATGACTTTTCGAATGGAAAAATAGAAAAACTCTTTTTGGAAAACTCGGAAAATTCTTGAAATAACTCGAAAATTTTGAATTTTTTCATCGAAATTTTTCATTGTATCGCTTGATTTGATGATTTTAGACGACGTAAAGGTGGAAAATTCGTTTATTCTTGGAAAAATTAGGTTTATTGTGAAACCTATATGTATAAAAACGGTGTAAACAGTGTGTAGTAATTCATCAAGGGAGAACGGCTGGCCCATTATGTTTTAAATTTTTATACAATTGTTCGTAACTGGTATGAGGGTTTTATGCAAGATAATTTTGGGAAAATCCTTTGAAAAAGTCGGGAAAGTGGAAAAATCGAAAATTGGTTTTTTGTATGGAATTTTGTGTGCAGTTGTTACGGAATGGCTTTTCGAATGGAAAAATAGAAAATTCCTAGGGAAAAACTCGACAAATTCTGGAAAAGTCCAAAAAATGTGTTTTTTTTATTGACGAAATTTTGCATTTTCGCATGATTTGATGGTTTTGAACGATGTCTAGGGTGAAAATTTTCGGTTAAATGGTGGTTGGTAACGAGAAAAATAATATTTAAATAAAAAATCTGTCAAACCCGACATTGGGAGTGCCAGCGTCAAATCGTTCGATGCAAAATGCATTCGATTGCGAATTTTAACGGGAGCAAGACTATAATCTAGATGAGCTGATCGGAAGAGTTCGAACTAATGTGCCGCTGTTAAATACCGAGTACAAGAACGTGTACGATTCACGATGAAACTGGAGGCATTTACTTTCTCGATGCTCCGAGTGGGACACCTAAGACATTTTTTGTTGATTCTGGCAACAATTTGGTCAAGATCTCAAATAACGTTAGCCGCTGCATCCTCTGGCATACCTGTCACATTGTTGGAACGCATTCGAACTGCAAATTCCACTTTAAAACTGTCAATGAATCTTCTCACGGTTGAAAAGCCAGAGTATACAATGACCTAGAATTTCGCAACGGCGAAGTAGAGCGGAAATGTCAAATCAACATTTCGGATGAATGCTCGATAACGACTAAATGAGCTTTGGAAGTAGTTGACCGAACGATAAAGGATTTACGAGGGAATTTAAAACGATTTGGTGGGGCTATGATTTTGCTCAAAATGTCTAATGCTGCTGATTTACTAAAACCATGCTTGAAAACGTCAAGATGTTGTAATTGACCAAAAAATTAGGGGCTCATTCCAGAACCTCTCATCTTCTGCTGAATTTCCGAAACAACTGCCAGCGCTTGGCAATGGCCCAATTCGGGTTGATGTTTCGACTGAATTGATATCGTTCCAAGCAAATTTTTGCCAGTTCACATCGTTGGAAAAGTAACTCATGACATTGCACAAAATTATAAAAATCTCGATTGGATTAATTTACGGGCAGTATGTTACTAGCAGAGAAGAATAAATACATTAATAGCTACAATTTCAAATTAAATATTGTCCGTCAAGAAACTGATAAAAAATGTGATTTCAGACAATCATAAAGAGCAAATTCAAAGAAAAGGAAGTCCTTATCTTACGATTTAGATAATTCCAACTGATCATCCATTCCAATTCCCCGACGACACTCAATAAATCGCAAGGCCAATCGTTAGATTTATCCGTTCAGTTAAACGCTGCCTTTTCGAGTTTAGGAGAACCGCCTTCGTTGTTTGTTTTTGAGGCGGAAAACTAATCGAAAAACATTGTTTATCAAACATTCTCTCTGAGTTTATCTATAGGCATATAATTATTGGGTGACGAATTTCGCCGGGTCCGCTAGTAATATTATATATAATAAATAAGAATTAATGATATGTTAGGAAAAGAGCATAGAAATGGGCGTAGATAAATTTTTTTGGGCATATCAGTTGGATAGTTTCCAAGTCTGAAATGGGCATAAGTAGAAACAATGTTTTACACAAATAGTTACCACATACTTACAAAAAAAATTCGGGCAATTATAAAAAATATATCGTTAAACAATGTGATTTCGCTGCCATAATTTCCTACTGTTAAACTTTAGTTTTCATAAAGAGAAATAAATTGGTATTTATAATAAATCTGTTTAGGTCATCATTGTCATGTATGTGGCAGCTCTCTACGAAGATTTGCCATTTTGCTGTTAACCTTTTTGGAAGCCATAATTTGGAGTTTTCAACATGAGTTCTCTTATAAAAGCATTAGCATCTAATTTATCCAATAGGTTGTTTAGATTTTATATTTATTCATATTGCTCATACTCGCATTAAGTGTGTGTGTGTGTGTGCATATTTGTATGTTAGGTCAAAACAGCTAAACGTAAGAGTGCAACCCCGCTTAACTCAACTCATTCAAGCTGAGTATGTCGGATACAAAGTGTTTTAAAAGCCATTAGATGCACAGTTTAAGATTTAAAAAAAATAGTTACTTTTTTATACTTTTTTTTTTATACCAGTGCACAGTGAATCCGCTTGTATGGAGGCGCGGCCAAAAATACTTCTAATGGTTATCAGTTATCAGTTATCCTTCCAACCAGCAAGCCAAGCGGCCAGCCAGCCGGACCGACGGAAATGGGACAATCGTCTTAAAAAATCTTTAAACAAATTTGGTTTTAAGATAATTTGGGTCGAGATAATTGGGGTCGTTACACTTTTTCACTTATGAAATTATACTTACCCTCTTATCTACGTTTGAGGATTTAATAAGAAGGTGGTTTAGTAAATTAAAAACTACACGCACATCCACAAATTTCCGCAACAAACTTTAACACTTTTATTACCCTAAGACTACGACAAATACAATGGAAAAGATACCTAAAGAGGGATCTGGGGGGAACACAACTAAAACTCTAAATAATCATAATGAAGACGCACAAAATAGGATCCAACAAATACGTTACCTAAAACATTAATTTGACAAGAATTACAAAACAAGTTAGTTTTTATAAATTTGTGGAGATTAAATAAAAACTTTTGATTTTAAAATCCATTAAAAATAATTAAATTTTTTAGGCTTATGCAATGAGCAATCCGTTTTGAAGTGCACTCTTGTTTTAAATTATTCGACCAATGTACAAAAGCGCGAACAAAAGTTCATGGTTAAATTCTATTTTTAAAAAGTCCCGTTAGAAGAAGAATCCGGTTTACCATTATGAAGTTTGGACATTTAAGAGATAATTTGTTTAAATTTTATTTTAATACTTTGTGATTAGTTTTTTGATTTTTGGCCTATGGACGGAACCACTGTGCAGTGGTGATATCAGAAATCCATGTAAATCTCAAAAAGAATTATTGCTTTAATGCAAGACTCTCTCACTAAAGTCAACACTGTTTATTCAATAAATATTACGGTAACTAACTTTAGAATTAGCGTTGGGCTGTGTAATCACCAGGGCCAACAAAAGTATGCAATGCATACTTGCATATGCAAATGCATATTACAGTCTTACCGGCATGTTTTGGGGGTTTATGCATATAAAAGCATATTTTGGGGTTTTCAGGTTTTTTAGAATTTTTTTACTTTTCGTATATATTGTTTCCAGTATATACAACAGCTGTTATTTCTTTAAGATGGTATGATAATCTCTATAGTATTTTGCATCTGGCGACGC
The DNA here is from genome assembly GCA_964034835.1 of Muscina levida. Taxonomy (NCBI): domain Eukaryota; kingdom Metazoa; phylum Arthropoda; class Insecta; order Diptera; family Muscidae; genus Muscina; species Muscina levida. Next base: position 2,905,896 of record OZ035882.1, read on the forward strand.
TGAATTAATATATTCTACAAAGGCTGTATTTTTTAAATTATGTGTTTCCGGTACAAACTAAACGAAAAAATAATTTTTGTGTTTATATTAAGGATTCCGTCATCAAGAAATTCACTGAGTTCAAAGTACGTAAGGAAAGTTGTGAATTAGTGTAACAGTGAGGAAGCTGAAGCAATGCGTCCTTCCAAACAGAAATACTCAATTAGCTTTTAACTTTTTAAATATGACAAAGCGAAAAAAACTTTTTACGGTGAAACAATAGGCGGTGGGACTTTTATATCTAACTCCCTCAGAAGCCATATAAAATTGAAAAAATATCCCGTTTTTCACATATTATACACTAAGCCAGTTTTATGATTTCTTTCACAAATATTGATCAAGATTTCAATAGCAGAAATTAAGAATATGTGAGAAAAATTATGGTGAAGGCGTATACATAATAGCTATTATACTTTTAAAGATTAAGTTCTCCATTGAATTCACTCATGTAATGTAATGATGAGTAATTAATCAATAGTCTGAATGATGTAAAAAATAACTTCATTTAGTTTTCAACTATTTGTGATGAATTTTTGTTTAAATTAAAATTTATTTAGTGAATAAAATTAACTACGAGTCAAAATCTATTGTGCATTTTGTATCAATTTTAAAGACATTTTTTAATGTTTTTCGTACTTATCCAATGAGCATATTTTTAGTTTCTCCGGGCATATTTGTGTTGGCCCTGGTAATCACATTTGTTTTAAATGAGATCCTACTGTACACTCTCAAACACACATGCAATTTTATGTACAAAACTGTGTATGAGTTAATACGTAATAGGAAAAATCATTGCCAGCCAATGTAGACAAATGTAACTTTTGAGAGAAAAAAAAAACACCTCGCTGTGTCCTCGCTTGCAGCTATAGACGAGTTGTACGGTTATCAAGGGAAAATTATCATCTGCCAAAAATCTAAACAAAATAAGTACTCCAATGTTCTTCTCATCCACTGATACTTAGATAAAACCTCAAGATGTGCGTATGCGTCCCATACATGGACGACACATATGAGAGCTGTACAGTTGTGTGACTACAACGTATGTATTTGGTTGCATTAATGTGTGGCAGACAAAGGCAACGTTCCTTTTAATCAGGGGTTAGTATGTGAAACATAGGTATAATAAAACCTCACATGCTTATGGTTTGCAGTTCTCTCTGACAAAAGATATTCAAATTTGCACCGTACCCCTGCATCGTATTCCCCAACGGGATGCTATCACACACACACACTATATGTCTTCATGCCATCCAAACACTTTTCTCATTTTGTTGTTTAATATATTTTATGTAGTTCTTATATTGAAGAATTAAAAAAAAATCACCGCAAATTACTAGAAAAAACACAGAACGAAGAGCAAAAAGCGCATCACCATCAAATGCCAAGTCGGTGCACAGGTACCAGAGTACTTAAGTTTCATGGTTACTTGCTAGCAGAGAGTTCATTAGCTACCAAAGGATTTAATTACTTACACTGTTAATTTAGCACCACTCGCTTTCGCACTGTTGCACAAGCCAGCCGGAGTTTTCATTCGTACTTGTATTAGAGGAAGAGCAAACTTTTTACACAGTTCGCTTTTGAGTCGACAAAAAGGAAATATACGACGACATCGGGCACAAGTAGAGATGTACACGTAGCCAAAAAGGCAGTAAATGCATTTATAATTTAAGATACACTTACAAATAAGAAATAGATAAGATATATATTGTACTGCAAACATTTGTATGTACTTATTTGCCATAATCGATATGGACAAATGGGACAAATGACTTCATATTACAACTCTAGCTGACGATACTGCAATTGCCAATATTCGTAAGATATATTTAATTCGGAATGGACGACATAAAAGCTTAACATATACAATTAATCTTATTAATCCTTATGGATTAATCCAATTTTGGAGTTGGATTTTCATATTTTTGTTGTAATAGGTACAACAACATACTTTCAATAGGCCTCGATAAGGAATAACATTGTGTTAAGTAAAAGATTCAAGACAAAGATCACCAGACATTTGTTAAATGTCGCTTTTACAGATCCAGCTTTGCAGCAACCAACATATAACTATGTTAGTTGATCATTAGGGTCAACATACGCCAATCATATGCATTTTGTTGAAACAGCAATAACAGGTGAAAACTAGATAAAACTTTAATTTAAATATTCAACTCCTAATATTGAATTCCAAATATGGTAATTAGGGAAAAACATAACTTCACCATTTGAAAAATTTAGGCATACATTAATTTTGTAGTTGTTTATTTAAAATTAACATCTTTATTTCTCACAGTGCATTGGTGTCTGATTAAAAAGGAGTTTGTTAAACATTTTAGTATTTTCACTGCAAAAGTTGACGATATATACGACTACTTCAGAAAAAAAACATCATGTACAATGGGCAGAGATTCTGCGCCAACTTTCAAGACGGCACTTAAAGGAAACTTTCTTGAGACTGGAATGAAACAACATTTAATTAGTGATGTGCGAAACAACCTCTGTTTGCACTTAAACAACATCACAAAGTAAATTATGTACCGCCAACACACGATGCACTGAGTGTTCATAATTAAAGCGGGCTTGCTCTGGGTTAAATGTGGACAGACGAAATCGCCAACATAAACCAACGAATAAATCTTTCTATCATTCAATCGCTGTTGTAGCGAGCGTCTACTTAAGATGCTACTCCAATGGAAACGGGGGGTTTACGAATTCTCCTCCTCTGCAATGACAGCAGATAAATTTCACCCAAGGGGGTAATCGATCCCAACATCAGGCGAGTATGAGGCACTAACTTGATGTCCCTCCCATGTCATGTAATACAAGTTAATGTTGGGATGTTGCCGCCGCTCATGATGATGTAATCATGAGCAAACCCCTTAACCCATTTTATGGCACTTGTCCCTTTTGTTCGTGTTGTGCTGTTACAAGGGTGTTGTTAAGATATTGTTCTTCTCCGCTTTGCTTCTTAAACGTTTTAGGTGTCACATTGCGAAATGCGTTTCCAATTGCCATTTAATCGTTTCAATTTAGAAATAAATTGCTTTTTCCGTTCAACACAGATTTATTGGTAACAAATTACCGACAGATACTTGGATTCATTCCGTCTTCAAGATATTGCAAGTGTGGGGAAAGCTACGTCACCAGACACGGAACACATGTAATTGCAAACTGTTGTTGTCGTATTCATCAAAAACTACAGCGGGGAAAAAAACTAAAAGCAATAATAAAAGTGCAATAAACAGCAAAGAGAGGGCAAAACACTCAAACCCACAACCAAAGAGACAATCAACAATATGTTCTAATAAACTAAAACCGCATTGTAAAAATCAAATGAAGTTGATTCCTCTCGTCCTGAGGTCTATGGTAGAAGTCCCTGCAACTCCTGCCTGTGCTGCGAAACAAACGTCTTGACTTGAACACAGCCATATAATATTTTATTGTATATTTACAAGTTTTTCATTTGAATATTTAGCATGATATGTCATTTGAATAAATATGAATCTACAATAGAGACACAACGGGGCAGGGGTGTTGGCGGGTGTGTGTGTGTGGCATATGTGAGGTTAAGTGGTAATTGCCACAATTTTATTTGCACTTATTTTGTGGCTAAGACGACGGTTTCGCATTCAATATAACCAACTTTATATGTATATAAATTCATACGATTGCGTACAGTAGTCGGCAGACTTATTATGGGGATGAAAATGGAATTTTATGAATATAATCTATATGAATATAATCACCTGCAAAACTGAAGACATTAATATCTAAGTGGTGTTATACGTGAATGCTTGAAGAACAATTGTAATATATCACAAAGAGACAATTGAAAGTCTGAAATTTAAATTGAAATTTAAATTGAACCCTATTAAAAGAGAGTCGGACATTATATCTAACATCCATCTTGGTACAAACAACTTAATTTATCCGAAGCGGCGAACTACCTTGGCCTCATCTTGGACAGGAATCTTAGTTTGGGTCAAAACAAATCACACAAGGCACTTATAGCTAAATATCTTTAATGATGAGTCCAATCTGGATCGCGGATCTAAGCAAGGATTCCAGACTTCTGCAGGGATTTCCATGCGGACTTGCTATTTAACAAGCCGCCGCACAGGGGGGTAAACTCACGATCTGGGCGACCAAAATTCGATTTCTCAAAAACCAATGTTTTTAATAATTTCCGATTGTAGGTTAAAGAAAACAGAATGCTTAACTAGATTCTGTTATTTTTTTTTATTTCATTTTGCTTACAAAAAGTTATGCATCACCACTTTTTACCCCTTCAATATGTGATTAAATATAATCTTTAACATCGTATTGTTCAGATGGAAAAAATTTTTGCGGGTTTTTGCGGCTTTTATTATTTCTGCGATTTTACTGAACCACCTTAGTTAATACACTGGATGTCCTATATCTCTATGCATATATAGTTAGAGGGTATCCAGACAAATAAAAAGTTATAGGGAGGTAGGGCTCTAAAATTATAAAAACCATTTTTTGTATAAAAACGGTCGTAACCTTTACCCTCCGAATGCTAACATATTATTATTTTTACGCCTCATCGAGTAATTTTTTAACATTATGCTTCATAAATTTGCTTCAAATAATTTTGGCCGCCCAGATCGTAAATTTACCCAACTGTGCGCCGTCGAGATTGAGGTGAGGAAGGCATCACAGGAGGATATTATCCTGTTCACGGACAGTCTAGCGATGATCTGTGCCTGCCGGCCATCTCTTAACGAGAAATCCAAGATTAACAGAGTTCTGGTCACGTCCTGGAGACAGAGGATGTGAAGGCAAATGCAATAGCTGCAGACGACAGACGGAAGAATGGGAAACCTGTAGGAAACCAGGAAGAGATGGCCTTAATACAACCCGAAACGTACGTCGAACCTGTTAAATCTCGAAAGGGACCAGATAAGGGAAATTATTACCTACCTATCGGCACATGCAGTCATTGGTAGACATTCGAACAGATTTGAAAAGAAAGCGAGAAGAGCAGCAATGAACCATCTACCGACCATATTATTTGTCACTGCCCAGCCCTATGCTGAAAGAGACTGGAAACCTTGGGAAACCACTTTTTATGTGACATAGAGGAACTGGCAAATCGAAAAAATCAACAACTTTTGTAAGACCATTAACTGAAAGGAGTAGATCAAAACTCCAGAATCCCAATCATCTATGGATTAAATCTTCCAAAAAGTAACTGCTGACGCAACCAGGCACCATACACGCTGAGGCCAAAAACGCCCAATAGGTAACTCAATGGGTCCTTAGAGACCTACGTGACCATATCCTTTACGGAAAGGAAGCCTCAAGCCAACAAACCAACCAGAATTATCTCACCAAATATAAATTTTATGATTATTTTATATTATCTGAATTTTTAATAGAAGTTCTGATATCACATATCGAGAAGGTAGTGTAGTTTCCCTAGTAATTACCACATCAGAGAGGGTATTGCATCAAACAGAAACCTTCGAACTTCTCTGTCTTTTAATATGTTTTTTTAGATTATGGACTTGACGCTTATCGATGTTTCATCTTCTGCTCCACTTACTAGGCGACCACCTGTACTTAATTTACAAACCCTCAGCAATGCATTTCACCATTTCGTTTTTTATATGAAATGTCCGCAAATGGGGGGACCGGCCGTGGCATAGTGGTTGGAACACGCGACTACCATGCGGGAGATCGCAGGTTCAAACCTGCCTCCAGTCATCTTAAAAGAAAAAAATAAATAAAATTTTCTTTCATTGTCGGCTCCCCTCGAATGTTGTTGACAGCAACTTCGCAGTATTAAGCGTCGATTCAATCGTCGTGTCTAGTAAGAGCTTCTCAAACAGTGACGTTCGCATTCGTCGATAAACAAGTAGGTGCCGTTAGTTGTGAATCTAAAAATAGAAAGCGTGTTAATTCACAACAACGCGAGAAGCTATCCCATACCTCATTCATGGGGTGCAAAGGGAAATTAAGTTTTTTAAGTCCGCAAATGGGGCGAAATGCCACCACATCGTTTGCGGCGAACTACTGAAATGGGTCCCAATGAAAAGAATACTTACACAGTTACCCCTGCTAGTTGTGGTGATATGAGTACCAAGAATCAGGGATGCACAAATTGGTACAATTGTACTTTTTTGGTACATTTTCAGCTTTAAAAGTACCATGGTACTACCGCGACTCATTTGGTACAATTTCAAAAATCTTCGATTTTAATTTTTATCAATCGGGTGAGTTCTTATTTCGCCAAATAGCGCGAAATTTAAAAAAAAATATCTTAGATAAATATAAAATATCTGAATTAGACCTCAACCGAAATCATATCATTATTGACGATATGCACCGTGGTACAGATACAGAACGATACATGGTTACAAACAAAATAAACAAGGAAATTGTTTTAAAACTTAATGAAGGTGCAAACAAATTTTTTATGAAATTGTGTGATGTTCTTCGAACTAAATTGAATTTTGATGATATGTTGAAGCGGTTTTCGAAATTTTCAGAAGAAACTGAAAGTATTCTTCTATTTTTGGTGAAAATGTTTCCAAACGAATGCAAGGACTTTAATTCGATAAACAATAAATATAGAACCTTAGCCGATCTTTTAGAATTAAAAACAGCAACAAATGACGATATTTGGCATAAAGTTTCAAATATAAAGAATGAACTGGATGAGTATATGTTTCCAGACATCTCAAGAGTGGTTGCAGGTGTTTTATCTATTCCCAACTCATCCGCAAATTTGGAGATAATATTTTTTTTCCAAAATTTAATAAAAACCAAAGAGAGAAATAGACTAAATGTGGCATAATACAGACGAAAGATTTACTAAAGTCTAAAAATTCCTCTTGTTATAAAATGAATATAACAAACGTTGACTTGACTAAATATTCTACCTGATTATTTAAATGTATTTATTACTTTTATGTACATCTGAATTTTATGTACTTCTTGTTTTTGTTTTGTTATGTTTCAATAACTTAAATTTCGAAAAAAAATATATTTTTTGGTACCGTGGGCATCGAAAAAGTACATTTTTCAGTATTAGATGGTACAAAATTAAAAATCGGGAATGCATCCCTGCCAAGAATAACTAAGTTTCCCCATGAATGAGGTGAAGGTGAATTTTCTATTTTTAAATTCAACTACTTGTTTACTTTTGCTAGATAAGCCGATTGACTCCACACTATATTGTGAAGTTGCTTTTGACAACATCGAGGGAGCGATGGGGAACCGAACCATGCATCTTCCGTACGATAGTAGCGTGTTCTAACAAATATGCCACGGCCGGCAATACCAAGAAGTAAAAATTAAAATAGCTTTAAACGTGTCGTATACGCTTTCTGTTCGCATACTTTATTTAATTCGGTGGTTCGGCGTTCTTTTAGCATAGGGTCATTCAAGTAAGTACCCATGTAAGGAGTAGTGCGGCAGGTAGTTCTTAACCCTACATCATTATATCAGCCTCATTTCTATTGTTTATTGTTTCTTTCCAAAAAAAAAAGCTCTATAAATAAAAAGAAAGCTCTATAAATTATATCCAACTAACATATGTGCCATTGATAGTTGTTATTTTATATTTACAAAAATTTTCCTTTACTTTAGTGCTTTTTTCTTCAGTTGGGGGGTATCCTGCACAACGATGCAAATTGGTAAATTGCATTTTGTTGCAAAAACCGTGTAGAGATCTCACATCGATGCGACTATCAATCCGCATACTATCGGTTCCAAAATCATCATTATAACTTTAAATGCTACTGTAGAACGACCCCGATGTTTTACAGAAAATAATAGCTGTATTCAGATTGTGCGGGCTGTTTGCTTGATTGCCAGTTATGTTTGTACTCGTGTTCATTTGTTTTGCGGTTCGAAAAACTATTTCCAAATAGAGGCAGAGGCAACGAGTACGAATGAATATAAACCTTACACGCCACAAAATGAAACTATTTCATACGTATGCCAATCGTTCGCCCAAACGGGGATCTGCTCTGAACGTGGCTATGCCACATATGGAATTTCATGAGAAATCCAACACCAGCCGACAGCAGACATCATCCTCCGTCCGCTATTTTAGTATTTACAGTCATTTTGCTAATTTGGTTATTTATAGTAATTTCATAAATTCTGTGCTCAGACAAGGATACTCAAACCAGCGGCCACAGTAGTTTGTGGGGCTGCATTACATTTTCCACTAACTCTACTTTATGGTGGTGGGGCAAACATGGAAGTGTGTGCGTCCGCAGAGGATGGGCAAGCAAGCGAGCGACTAGTGTTTAGCTAATCCCGAGATAGTTACAAAATGTGTTCAATTTCATTGTTGTGTTTAGGTCTGGAACCCTTTCAGAATTAATGCATCTCAAAAGGCATCGAATAATTACACACTAAGCTTAGTTATTTTTTGGTTTATGTTGCTGGTTTTCCATTTTATGAAAAAGGCTATTAAAATTTCGTTTACCTCCTGCCGCACCCAATGATTATAGTCTTCTGGTAATCTTGGATACATGTGTGTTGCCACAGTACTTATGAGCCTGGAAGCCATACTTGTGCCTTGTGCGAGTTAAAGAAGGGAAATGAAAGCATTTTGGTCTTCATCTACTCCGCCACTCCACTTAAGACTTATGATTTCGAAAGTAATTTCTAGACTCCATGCCGTACTATTGGGTGAAGGATTTATTTAAATTGTAAACCTTTTTAGTTATTTTCACATAAATTGTGCTTTATTTGCGATTATTACGCTACTTTATTGGCTTTGACTGGATGTACGTACGTTTTGTCCACGAGTCCCTTAAGGATGTTGGCGATGTGTGTAGTTTACATGGAAAATCTCTTTCATGGCTTCATGGTTTATTTCAAAACCAGTAGTATTTACTACTACACTCTCGTTCATAGTAACGAACAAAACAAGCACAACAACAAAGTCTAGTAGCATTGATTATAAATAGTATGGGTATGCTCAATATACTGCCACATAGTAGGAATATCAAACTGGCGAAGGCTTAAGATATTTTCTAAATTGTGTTGTTACTTTGCACATTTTTCTGGGATTGTTCTATTAGTGGCGTTTCGATATAGTTTACTTAGTAGTTCTAAATTCGTCTGACATTTAAGTCTTGGGTGCGGCAATGTCAAGTAATCTATACGTCTGATGACCTCGACTAATATTAGTAATGTCCACTGCGCTACCAAATAATAATTTTAGATAAATAAAAGGTGCATTTGTATGGTTATAATAATATTTTTAATATCTAGGCATGCTTTTATATCTTTCTCTTTCTCCGAGAATTATGTTGAGGGGATCAGATGCTTAAACAAATGTAGATATTTGTTTGGGGACCCCAATCAGACGCATAATAATCATCTTTCATGGTTGATATAAACACAATTTAAATCTTTGCAGTCCAACCACCCCCAGTAATTTAACTGCAAGTATATGTTCTAAAAGACAACGAAAGGTATTAAAACTGCCACAGAAGCAGTCATTAGAATTGATTTCTTAATTAGCAAGTAGCGATGGAAAAATTATTCTCAAATCTTAGTTATCCTTTGTCCATGACCCATATATTAAAGTCCAACATTAACCCTTTTAACAAATATTTACCTTTCAAACAATAACGATGCGTGACCACGCATTAATGACCTTCCCCATCCTTTCGCTTTGGCATATTAAACAATCACGCACGCTCGCACAAAGCCTGTCACAGCTAAGTACAGAGTTGTCAAAACGATTTAATATAAACGTCCATCTAGATTCACATTCGTTTAATCAAATGAAATCTATATTTAGACAGAGATACCTACGTCCGTATATATCAATGAATGTCCTTAGCGTGTGTGTGTGTGTGTGTGTGTGTGCGTGTGTGTGTGTGTGTGTGTGTGTGAATGCATAAACGGTGAACTTAATGTGTACACGCACAATATTTGATTAACCCTTTTTAGCCTCACTTCCCGTGTATGAGAGTCATGTGAAAAGCATACATGGACACGAATTCCAAAAGCATCAATTACCTCCCTCACACACCCGCGCACGTAAACACCCACACATGCAGTGATCCAGTTAATAACCCTTTTTAAGCGCGTGTCCTGTCCCCATCCGTTGGGGGAAAAGTTAGTCCGCTTTCATTTGTATCAGTGCAGAGGGGGCATTGTGGCATTTAGCAGGTGGCAGAGGGCTTAAGTGGCGCGAACACCCTTTCACTATGCTTGCGGGTAGGATTTGAAAGGTGTGAGGGGGTCATTTGCCACTGGCCAGTGGACGCCTCTAATTAAATTGTACAATTAATGCCGGCAATACGTTGCGTTTTGCACTCTGGCCGAGGGTCGCCACTTAATTGAATTGAGTCACGTGATGTGAATACCAATCGAATGGTGCACAAAAGAATTAATTGTTATCGGCCAAGAATAGTGATGATGCTCCTCAGAATTTTTCGTACATACTAATAAGATGGTCTTTGCAAAAAAAGGGTTTTAAGCTTTAAAAAATTGCAAAAAATTACACATAACTAAAAAACATTTAATAACTATTAATTTTAAAATAAAAAAAAATAAATTGAGTACAATTTTCATGTGAGATGCACGGCCTAAAACTATGCATCACATTTGATGAAAACATAATAAAATTACATGCCACTCAAAAAAGCTTAGCTGAAAAAGTTTTCATTACTAGGGAATTCCCCTTTTTCTCTCGTATTGAAAACTGTGGGGAAAGACTTTCCTCCATTCTCATGTCAATATAAATGGTAAATTGATGGATTGATGCATGGACGTTTTCGGCTGATATCTACTTCGCATGTGGACATTGCACATAATTGTAGATATATATACAGCTGATGATGTACCAAATTGCAACAATTCGTCACAAAGGGGTCTGATAATGAACTCGTCGTGGAGTTCGAAACGCGTCATCCTAGTGAGTGACAACGAATTGCCATTTATGTTGACAATACCTACTTGTAGCAACCAAATGTTTTTTTAGTTTTCCGCGAGTTAATATTGCCCCCAATCTACTTACGGTACGGTATTGCAATTGGGCTATATGGTCCGGCCCCTTCTGATACCTCCCATATAAAAACCTCATTCCGCCCACTTTAGAAATCGGGTAATAATATCAATACATCCAACGCGATCGTACCCATATTCTGTATTTAGTAAAGCTATAACAGAATAAAGTGTTGGATATAAAATTGGAAGGCTAGCCACGCCACTTCTGGTACCCTCTATACATCTGTATGGCCACGCCCCTTCTGGTACCTTCCATATGAAACCCTCATTCCGCCTACTTTAGAAATAGAGTAATAATATCAATATACTAGAATATTGTATATTTTATTGGGGGTGAGGGCATATGTAAATCTATATGGAGTTATCTAAAAAGTTCTATCGTAAAATTATGTTTCAGCCAATATTTAAAATGTTTTATATTCATATGAAAATGGTTATGGTTTTCGAATACTCTAGTTCTTAGTACAGCAAATGCTGGGCAATTCAAGAGAAGTTTTTTCGTTGTTTCTTTACCCATCTCCATGCAGTATCTACAGAGAGTGGTGCTTCAATGTTCCGTAAGTGTTCCTACAACTGAAAATATCCCAACTCCCTGCAATTTAAGTAATTGCTTTGTCCTTTTGACTATTTTGAGTCGCTATTTACACAGTGCATTGAAAAGAGACAAGGTTAGGTCCTTTCTGACATTTCTTAAAATAAAAACGAAAAGGACACGTGATCCTTGAAAATTTTTGTTTTACAGGTATCTGATATCGAAAATGCTCTAACACAATAAGAAACTTCCTCCCTGAATTGTTATACCAAAATTATTCTGCACTGTGATAGTTACTGGTACTGGATACAGTAGTCTGTCTTAATGGGAATAAGGTTGATCAGGTGTAGTAGTTTAGAAGATCCAAAATGTTCCTAAAGCTTAACGCCACATTCTCTTATGTTCACCAAAGATGCAGCGGCAACCGATACAGCCATGATATCAGGAGTCTAAATGTTAAGAATAGCATTAAGTGCTGATCCTGACGCTGTGTTCATTCAACTACTGACGTTTAATTTTTGTCAAGGAATTTAGAAGGTATTTCTTATGAAGGAACTTCCACCAAACTAAAATGCTATAGAAAAAAAGTGGCCTTCGATAACTCAGTGGAAGCGACGTAGATTTTCAATCCGAAGGTGCCGAGTTCGATTCCCGGCCCGGGCACTGGCATCAAAATCGATGTAAAATAACTTTTCAAATACTTTCAAGTTCTTCAGCCAACAAAAAATTCAGATTGCGCAAGGACAAGAGGAAATGATTTATCAATATCTTAAAAATAAATCAATACAACCTGCTGGCGCCATCTCTTAGTGGAAAATGGTGGTTAAATCTCAAAAACAACAACAACTAGCAATCCTTGACACTAACCATGTAATCTACGAAGGAACTAAATAGAGTTGCCAACAATAATCTTATGATAATCGGTTTACATGCCCAATCGAGTGCCAACAAATTGAAAAAAAAAATCGGTATAAAGAATATAGCCCCAGCTACTTCCTCTAGCTGTTACAGCCCTTAGCTACTGTAAAGATCAACAGATGACTTTTTGACCCTGTCAAGGATAACTCCTAAATAATCCTTATATATTTCATAATTTATTTTGCATTTTACAATTAAAAAAATTTCTTACGGCGTTTCCTCGAGAAGCATCCCAGTTTATATTTTCAATGAAAATTTATCAAAAATGTAGTTAAGATGTTGCTTTTACATGAAATTAATAAAATGACCTGTATGTAAAAAAATTTTGTGAAATATTCTTTTCACCCTAGTTTAAAATATATGTATGTCCTCATACAAGAATGAAACAACCTTTGATTTGAGTCGTGTACGAATTATCTGAATAGATAAATACATAAAATTTTAAATTATCTCTCATCGCATAATCTTCAATCCAGTTGTCCTCGTTATCAACTTAAACTTTCACAGTTTAAAACCAAATCAAATATTCCAACAACGTCATATTGAAGAGCTACACAATCTTGCACGAAAATGGATAAGAAGTCTAGCTACTTCTCAGGATGTCTTAACACATGTCAGTCTATTAGAAAACATGCAAATGAATCTACCTAACACATGCCAGCTTTGCATAACTTTCATTATCAATACAGAAAAAGGAACAAAATCTTCTTGGCATATTTTAGGAATATCAAATGGCTTTTATGGCTGCATGTCATGCCATTAATTTTGTATGGACATGGCAAATCTTTTGATGACCTCTCTCATTCTCTCTAGGTGGGATGTTTTAGGCAAAAACCGATTACAAGATTGTAAACATCTTGTAAGACGCAGTACTCGTCCTCTGCAAAACTTCGATGAAACATTAGAGAATTTGCATTTAATGATTATCAATGGGTTCGTTCGTACTCAAAGTGACCACAGCCGACATTTGGGATGGATTCTTGTGTGGTTCTTAAGAAAATCCTAAGAAAACACGAAGTCAGAGATGTGAGTAATAACCAGCATATGTGACTTGTTCGCAAAAGTTTCTTCAAAGGGATGCCAATGTAGAAACCACAGCAAGGAAAACTCCAACCACTGTCAACCTCCGTCCTCACCTTCGATTACTTTCATAGCGATGGTTTGATTTGCTTGAAAATCTATTTAATATCCTTATTGGATGTAATTTCAATTGAATCAATTTAGTAATTTCTTTTCACGTGTATGTGTGTATGTGAACGCAGTAATTTACAATTATATCACGACGTCTCTTATATCTCTTCATCGGATTTTGGCTTCTTCTTCGTACTCTGAGTCTGTGGTAGGGGTTTTGGGTTTCATTAAAATTTATTATATTTTCCGGATTTTATTAATTTTTTTCTCCTCCGCGGTAAAAAAGAAAGTCTGCGGTTGTCAGTTCCAGAAGTTGGGTCGGGTCGCAAGCAGCTCATTATTACATTTTCACGTTGGCTGGATATTCTCTTCGGCTTTTGTATGATTTATTCACTCTGCGTATGTGGCCTCTAGTCTACTCGTTCGAAGGAGATATTATTATTTTTTATTTAATCCCCATCTACACACACGCGAAGCCATACGAAGTTCATGGACCACCTACAGTTACACAATATTTGTGGTATGCGAGTGTGTGTGAGGCAGCTGTTTCTTTTTTTACAACACGCCCGATGATTTGCCTTTTCAACATAACAACCATCAACAAATAAACATTAATTTCATTTTTTCCCAAACAATGCCACCACTGATGATGATTTCCGCATGGAACCCACACGAAGGTCCCCCACGCTTGTCATCATCCCTTGAAGCCTTGACGTTGCTGCATCAAGGTAAGCGCCCATATAACTGGCGTAACCCATATAACGGTTGGCGGTTTTTTGCAGGGCATTTTAGCATAATATCCTCCATGTGTTGACTGCTTACATGTCAGTGTAAGCGGCAATGTGTCACAGAGAAATGAAATTCCAATTCTATTTAATTTGTTTGCGTTCTTCGTTTGACTTCTCGGCTGTGTACGAATTTGCGAAACAAAAAGAGAAAACGAATTTACATCAATTCAGTGATAACCTTCTAAATTATTTGCAAAGAGTGAAAAAAGTCACGGGCGCAACAAATAAGTACCCCATAAGCAGCTCGAGAATTTCGCGGACTAGTGAACCTGAAAGGTGGTTAGATTGCAAATTACCACACTCACTCACGGTCGCGCTCCAAACTTTGCCACCGGCGGAAGTGGATGTTTTAACAGATTATTGTAATGTTTTCCCTCGAAAATCACATTTGTCTTTATACAGCGAAAGCAGAGCTTTAAATTGGATTAAATTTATAACTAATGAAAATCGCGGCGAAACAAATAATAATTTAGCGCAAATCGAAAAGTACTTTCGGTCATAGTCGACGCTGTCATTGGTGGAGGAAAATATATATAAGAAATATTTAGATACTAAAACAAAATATGGTATGCATTCTCTAACGTGATTTTCTCGTCGGCAGGGTCGCCATAATGACCCACAAAATCTTACGGAATAAGAACTGAGTACATTTTCCCTGACTAGGGTAAAATAACAGTATTGCTTATTGATGGAGTAATTCAAACTTATCATCTACTGGATAAAGTATTTAAATACGAAAACAATTCATATTCGGATTCAGTGATAGCGATGTTGTCTTGTCCGGTAATTTGTACCTAGGCCCATTTTAGATGATCGATAACTTTTAGTATAAGCTCGGCAAGTATTGATGTGGCCTATAACTAAAATGAATAGTTTCGGGACTCGGGACGATTTAAGATATTCGGGAACTTTATACTATACTCCCAAAACTGTAGAGGTCAGATAGGACGGGACCGTTTCGGTACTCAGGAACGTGGTAATTCGGGTACTTTCGATAGTTCGGGTTCAACAGACCGTAGTCCGATTAAAAATTATTGCAACCGACGGATCAAAATGCTCGATCATTTAAGTAAATGGAGCTCTCGATGTAATGAGAATTATATCGCATCACACTGCATCTATTAACACTTTCTCTTGTGATGTCGTTTCCTGAATGTGTTTGGTTGGATGTTGGTCGTCGCGCTCATACGCCGTTCGTGCCGATTGCCAAATGTGTCGTTAGTGGAAGTCGGGTGCATTGCCGAACGTGTCGTTTGCGACGGTCGTGTAATCGATGGTATTATTGTTTGCCCTTGAAGTAATTAAAACAGTGAATGCAGATAGGGCTGTTTGGTGATATTCAAGAGTAAATGAAGGGCGCGTATATTATTGGTGGTTAGAGGTTAATTGTGTAGTTAGCTCTAGAACTGTTTATACAGGAGGCATGAGATCAGTATAGATTTTCAAAGGAAAAATGGGACGGGTTTCGATCAACGAGTGTGAACCTTCCCATACAACCCCATTAACAAACATGCAATATCTGGTGTACTATTAGGCTTGGCGACTTCAAATTATGCGTGGATGCATTTAACTTCAATATGCATGGTCTTGTCAAAAATGGGCGAAATTATTTAAGTAGGTGTGGCCCCGCCCAATCTTTTATTTTAAATGCAATATCTATAGCGCCATTCGTCTTGAAATTTGGTATTAATTTTATTGAGATCACTGTACATATTTGTATACCAAATTGGGCAGATCGGATCAAGGGGTGTGGCCCATAAAATACTACTTAACTACTACTACTATTTAATATCTTTTATACTTTGAAACTTTTCCGAGTTCATATTCCACTAATGTGTGTAACTAACCGAAAAATGTGTGAAATCGGACTGGTAGGCGGGACATCTCCTATGTAAAACAAATGTTTCATGTTAACAGTGTAAGTCTTAGAACTTTGTATGAGTCCCTTTGTAACTTATGTGCGTAATTGGTCGAACTATGGGAATGATCGGAGTAGTAGGCGTTGCACCTTCCAAAGTAAATAGTTGTATGAATCGATTAAAAATAGTCGGAAATCAAATTAAATGAAAGCTAATTCTATAAAAACTAGATTTTATGCTATCTTATTTCTGCTTCAAACTCCTCTCGTTAACATCAAGCTGTATTAGTGAAGTGATTATTTACGTATTTTAGATTTTCGTGATTTTACTATAATTTTAAGACTATGGCTACCATCTCTTGAGTCAGGTACCAATATAATTTTACCGCAGCTATGAGCCCGATTTTGGAAAGCTAGCGGCTGATTCGCGAGCCAATGTTTACCCTGGTATATACAAACAGAAGCATAAAATAAGTAAAGTTAGTCATCAACTGACTATGTAATCAATGATTTGATTGACCCAATTCATGACATTACACATGTAGTAATGTATCATGTTGCTTTCACAAAAATTCGCTATGACAGTTATTCAAATATATATGCATTTTAACCATATTCTCTGCAGTGGAAAACTGAAATTTATCGTAGTTCAGAAAATTCAAAAATTTTTCTTATATTCCTTACACATCTCTACTTTTAGTGTACCACAACTGTCTACTTGGGTGACATTTTAAAACTCCGCGATATTTGTGACTGCAAATATTTCGCGTTATTTTTGCATTCAGCTTCCGAGTTGATACTTGTTTTGTCCTTTCTCATACCGCTTTTGGCAAACCCACCACAAAGGGTGGTATTTTGCGTATTTTTTTTGTTTCTTTTGCTTGTAATTGGATAACGAAGTACTTTGGAGTGATTTGAAGCGCGTTAAGTGAATTATTTCGGATCGCTGGGAGGCCGTGCGAGTAGTATGAACACAATACAAATATTTTCGTTATCATCAGCCCCTCCTACGCAATCACTGCGTCGTGGTTCAGATGACAACAATGAAAAGCGCAACTCTGTGGTCCCCGGTACATCTTTGGCTTGTTAGGGGGAAAGTTGAAAATTTACATGAAGCATTCGTTATAAGTCCTCCAACAAATTGGCTGCCATACAAAAATTCAATAATAAGAAATTTGGCATAAATCATCGGCTCGTTGAGCTGAGGGTACCATAATTCATAATCGACAACCATGTGAATGCGTGTGTGTGTGTGTGTGTGCGTAACAATGAACCCGGCCATCATTGACAAGCGTTGTGACACAGGTGTTCCCATTCATTTTCACATGAAGCTACCAAAATCTTAAGATTTCCCTTTTAAAAATTGTGTCAATGTAAGCACTATTGGCATATTTTACGGTCTGCCAGAGGAGACTGTTAAATTCTTGTACGTACGTACGTCCTGTTCTTTAAAAGATCTTAGGAGAGCTTAGAGTGGCCAAAATATGTGTAAAATACGTGACAGCCAATAATTCATTGTCAGTACCATATGCCCATAAACACTTATTTCCAACACACATACACACACACACGTGTTCATGCACTCACCCATACTGGCCTATGTGTGCCACCCGTATAATCCATACCCGTACTCAGGAATTTCTGTTTGGTAACGAGTGACCTTCTTTGAAGGCAACACAAGAAGCGCTGTAGTCACCGGAAGTTAAAATAGAGTATGTGTTGCTTAACCTTCCTTAGCCCTTTTCCGCCGAAAGCAGGGAAACTCGAATAACAACACCATCCTCGGAGGCAAGGCAAAAGTTTACACACAACCAATATGTAATCGATTTTTGATTGAATATTGGGCTTATGTTACCAATCCTTAGTCACCGTCACCGTCACCGCACCACCACTACCACCATCCCAACCATCACTTGCCCATCCACCGCTCAGCCACATGTTGTCGTTTGCCTTTGTGTCGTTGCTCAGTATAAATTTTCCGCTTTTTCAAATATCAATAACCGTAAATGTTATGAACACATCCTTTTACCGGCTTTTGTCGGGTTAAACTTAATACTCCAGCCACTCACTCGACATTCGTGGCAGCAGAAGGAACTGCTGAGTTTGACTATTTAATGCTCAACGGGAAGTGTTGTAAGTTTCCGATACTGCCAATAAAGAAGTCGGCAACAACAATGGCAACAAAGTGAAGTTGTAAATCGCAAATAAATGAAGAGAAAACAAATACGTTACAGGTACAGGAGTAAAAGTTAAATAAGAAATTATGGCGATATTACTAAACTATTAAGTCAACGCAATTCATGGAATAATAACATTGGTCAATCATAGGCCAATGCAAAGAGTCATCATGGCAACAGTGTCCATGTTAAGTGAGCAATGGTGTTTAAGCATAAACGTATCATATATTCAAATTAAGGACAATATCAAGCAATCATATTATTGTTATAAGATGACACAGTGGGAGAACATGTTTCAAATTTGTTAAAATAATGTAACATATTATAGATTTTTGGCTTTTCCCATCCCAAAATTCCTAAATTTTGAAATATGTATGTTTTAACAAATGAAATTGTGTTCATATAAAACTTATAGAAAGTTACACCATTTAACTGTTCTTCTCGAAATGTGGGCAGGAACACTAGGGCGTTTCACAAAAAAAAATGTTGCAACTCTTGAAGCGGAATATTAAAGCTTGTGACCTAAAAGAATTTCGAAAATTTTTTGGGATTTTTTGAAGATGGGTATGGGGTCGCTGAAATAGATTTTATCAAAAAAATGAGGTTATGGAGAAAAAAATTGTATATTATTTTTTTCTGGTGCTTTTTGTTCATACAACTAAACAATTCTCTTCGTAAGGATCCGATCCCACGACAAAAAAATTATTGGTGTGAAAAATTATTATATTATGGACCACTTTGATAGTCATAAAAGTGAAAAATTATTTTTCCTAGATTTCAAACCTCAATAACTTGAAAAGTTTTCAACATTTTTTCAAGATGTAAAATGCGTTAGAAAGATATATTAGATATGCATATGCATATGTTTGGCATAATTGTTGATATATATACAGCTGATGATGTACCATTGTGCATCAGTTCGTCACAAAGGGGTCTGAAGATGAACTCGTCATGGAGTTCGAAACGCGTCATCCTAGTGCGTGACACACTGAATTTGACCAAAAATATCAAACAATAAATAAAAAACACTTTTCTGATCTTGATCCGAATTTGTTGTATCATTTCGATACACTTAACGTAAATAAATATATTAGATACCTTTATTTTGGTATATATAAGTTTATATCTTACTTGTGAAAAATGTTAAAAATAATAAAAAATAGACAAAAAAAATATTTTTTATTTTTAAATTCACACTATTTGAATTTTAAAATATTTAAAATAGGCCCTTTTTAAAATGTAACAAAATTCATAATGCATAATCTTGTAACCTCAAACAGTAAAAGGGTTTTTGATGAATTAAAATTGCCCACTTCCTTTTTTTTCAAAAGATACACTTTTATGGGAAAATTATGATGATTTTGTTTCTTCAAAGAAAAAACTAGAAAAACTATGTGCTGTGAATGATTTATCAGAAAGAGGCGTGGCGTCGGCTACAATATATAACAAGAAAATTACAAAGAATGAGGATGATTTTCAAAACTTATTGATTCGAGTTGATAACAATCAAAAAAAAATGATACCTAATGTTAACAAAAATGTCATTGAAAAA
This sequence comes from Muscina levida, assembly GCA_964034835.1. Lineage (NCBI taxonomy): Eukaryota > Metazoa > Arthropoda > Insecta > Diptera > Muscidae > Muscina > Muscina levida. The sequence continues at coordinate 2,925,901 of OZ035882.1, forward strand.
GCTCTTAAGAAACCAATTTGAAAATACTTCCACAGTTGTTCCACATTAAATGGTTAATGTATTGTAATTTTAGATACAAATTTACTTTTTAATTTTAATTTGTTAATTAAATATGTTGATTTTGTTTATTTAATATCTTTTGATTTTGTATGGGAATACAAATATATTGATGAATTGATTTTTTGATATTTTTGTTAAAGCAATGTACTTTAGAAGTTTTTTTTTACTTAACCAAGAACGAAATATAATGAAATTCTTTTAATTTTCATAAAATTTGATAATAAAAAAAAATTTCTCAAACTTTAATTTTTTTCTTACATTTTTCCAACAAGTAAAAATAAATCTATGTACCGAATGAAAGGTAATTTAAAGACCTTTCCAACGCATTTTACATCTTGAAAAAATGTTGAAAACTTTTCTATTTATCGAGGTTTGAAGTCTAGGAAAAATAATTTTTCACTTTTAAGACTATCAAAGTGGTCCATAGTATAATAATTTTTCACACCAATAATTTTTTTGTCGTGGGATCGGATCCATAAGATGAGTATTGTTTAGTTGTATGAACAAAAAGCACCAGAAAAAAATAATATAAAATTTTTTTCTCCATAACCTCATTTTTTGATAAAATCTATTTCAGCGACCCTATACCCATCTTTAAAAAATCCAAAAAATTTTTCGAAATTCTTTTAGATCACAAGCCTTAATATTCCGCTTCAAGAGTTGCAAAAATCGAGAAAAACGCGTTTGGTGAAACGCCCTAATGAACACACCCATAAGACGCTATTTTTGAACACACAATATCTTGAGGACTATTACACCATTCACATTGAAATTGGTTAATGAACTCATTTAAAATCAGTAGATATATTCTAATGAAAAATGGTACCGGATCAAGGGTTATGGTGGTCCCACTAATCCGATCCAATTTCTATTAATCTGGATGACTCGCAATTAAATGCATTTAAGAGCAATAGGCGTGATCAGGCGAAAAATAGGTAGGTAAGTAGGCGTGACTCCGCAATATCTCATTTGATCAAATTCAATCTCGGATCTAATTCAATATCTGGCTTAATATAAAAGTGGGAACTTTGAAACATTGTGTGAAGCAAAAAAGGGAAAACTTAGAACAAATGTGCGTAATACAACAATTGAACTGATCGGAATAATTCCACGCCTACTATCTTTATTTAATTACTAGCGGACCCGGCGAACTTCGTCCCGCCTAATTTAATGCATTCAGATAAACTCAGTAGAGAGTGATGTGATAAACAATGTGTTTGAATTAGTTTTCCGCCTCAAAAACAAACAACGAAGACGGTTCTCTTAAACGCGAAAAGGCAACGTACAGCTGACCACACGAAAAATAGGAAAATTCGATATTAATCCCAAATACTTCCAACCATTTGCCTTGCGATTTATTGATTGACATTGCCAAAGCCAATTGGAATGGATGATCAGTTGGAATAATTGGAATTCGTGAAATAAGGACTTCCTTTTCTTTGAATTTGCCCTTGATGATCGTCGGCACAATTTCGGTTGTTTCAGATTCCGCTATACGATTATGATCGATCCCACCTTCATCTGTAAATTATGCGGCACATCAAGCGATTTGAAAAATTTGGTCGGATTGTTGGTCGCTTCATCGCTTGTTGGTCAAGCTGTAATCAGATCTGTACGAATGCAGTTCTCCAGCGGTTTGACTTTCTGAAATGAAATTCAAGCTATCGAAGTCCTTATTATTCGCTGCTGGTACTACCCGTTGATAATTCCAATCGTGATTTTTATAATTTTGTGCCATGACGGGGAACACTTCAGTCGAAACATCAACACAAATTTGGCCATTGCCAAGTAACAGTAGTTGTCTCGCGAATTCAGCAGACGATGGGAGGTTCTGCAAGGCAACTCTCATGTCGTAGTCAATTTCAACTTCCCGACATTGACGACGATTTCAAGCATGGTATAACTTAATTGGCGACAGTAGATTTCGTGAGAAATGTCATAGACCCACCAAATCGTTTTAAATCACCTCGTAAATCCTTAATGACTACTACTACACTACTACTACTACTACTACTACTTCCAAAGCTCGTTTATTCGTCATCTTGCATTCTCGCATCAATTCGCTGTTGCTGAATTCTTAAACATTGTGTAGTTTGGCTATTAAACCGTAAGAAAATTCATCAACAGTTTCCAAGCGGAATTTTCAGTTGGACTGCTTTCCAATAATGTGGTAGCCATGCCAGAGGATGCAGCGGCCAACGTTATTTGAGGTCTTGACCGAATTGTCGCCAGAATCAACAAAAAGATGTCTTGCCTGTCCCACCGGGAGCATCGGGAAGTAAATGCCTCCCGTTTCATCGTCAACAACCTTCATCAGCAAATCGTACACATTCTTGTACGATCCAAGGTTTGATCGTCTAATAGGAGGCATTAGCAACGCAAATAACTCTCCCTATAAAACAACAAAGTCGTTATGGAATGAATGCTCGCAATCCAATTAATTTTTCACACGTAAACTCATTTTCTGAAAAAAATTATAATTATAAATATTGCTTAGGATATCAATATATATTTTTTATCTAAATGTTATTTATCTCGTTATATTCTCCTACCAAAATTTATCTGAAATTTTCCACCTTAACATCGTTCAATATCAAATCATGCGAAAACTGCAAAAACTTCGTCGATAAAAAAATCAAGTTTTTTGCGTTTTTCCGGAATTTTCCGAGTTTTTTGCTAAGAACTTTCTATTTTTTCATTCGAAAAGCCATTCCGTAACACTTGCTCACGAAATTCGATAAAAAAATGAAATTATCGAATTTTTCCGTAGGATTTTCCCAGATAAACTTTCTCCTGCCAATTACAAACAATAGAAAAAAAAAATTGAGCAAAAGGGCCAGCCTTTCTGACTTGATAAATTACTACAAATTTTTCACACCAATTTTTTTTCACAATTATCCGAAAGTTTCCAAGCGTCACAACAAATGTTTCACCTTTCCGTCGTCTGAAATTATCAAATCACGCGACTCAATGGAAAATTTCGTCGAGTGTGTGTTGAGTTGTTTTTTTCCTAAATTTTCCGAGTTTTCGACCAATAATTTTTCTATTTTTCCATTTGAAAAGTCATTTTAGAACAATTATCCAAAAATTTGTACATTACATCGTCCAAAATTAACAAAACATACGATAAAATGGAAAATTTCGAGGAAAAAAAATTTGGAATTTTTTCATGATTTTCCAACCAAAATTTTCTATTCTTTTCAATCGAAAAGACGCTACGGAACTATTGCACAAAAATTAAATTTGCGATTTTCATAAAATCAAGCAATACAATGCAAAATTGTGCCGAAAAATCCACATTTTTCGTGATTTTCCGAAATTTTCCAAGTTTTCCACCGAGAATTTTTCCATTTTTCCATTCGGAAAGTAATTTCGAAATAATTATCCGTAATTTTTCACAGTTACATCGTCCAAAATTATCAAATCATACCAAAGAATTCATAATTCCGTAAGAAAGAAAATTAAAATTTTTCCGGAATTTTCCAAAAAAAAATTTCTATTTTTCCTTTAGAAAAGCCATTCGTAACAATTTCACACAAAATTCCATACAACAAAGCAATTTTCGATTTTTCCAATTTCCCGACTTTTCCGGAAAATTTTCCCAAAATTTTCTTTCACATAAACCTTCTCCTGGCAAGTACGAACAACTCAAAAAAAATTTAAGCCAAATCGGCCCAGCCGTTCTCAATTGATGAATTACTATACATTTTTGCCACCATTTTTATATATATAGAAGATTACAGTTAATGAATATCTTTGGGGTCAGGATGATAAGGGAAAGAAGGAATGAAAATATGGCTTTTTCATTCAAAAAAACGTTCTTTCATTTTTATGTCAACGACATTTCGGCCAATGTATATTCTAAATATTGGTTATTTTTGCTATTGTTTTAGTCCCATCGTTGTTTATTATATCATCAAAATGTGCAGCATAGGTCATTTAAAATTCCAAATAGGAATAACAATCTGACAAACTTTCCGAATAAAGTTGTTGTTCCATTTTCACAGTTTTACAATTGGTCTTATCTATGAGAGAGGTCTATGTTGTTGCAAGATTTGAAAAAAATTTAATTACTGTTATTGACTATATTTCCGGGTAAGAAACTACAAATCCTGGTTACGGTGAAAGCCCACCAAAAACCCATTTGAAACATTTATAACAACTCCTTGCAACTCAAATGGAGTGTAACACCATGAAATCTTCACAAGTTGAACCCACTGTCAGTTTCCCCTCATCCTTTCACTCTGTAACCCTTTTTTCCTGTTGATGCCGTCATAATATGTGCTTTGCGGCATAAATCCCAATTTGATCGCATCATAATGTGACTTTGATAGATGATTGAATATGATGTATTGAATCGAACACCCATCGTTTGATGGCTTGATTTTGCAACTTCTTGTTTGTGTAACTTTTTTCACCCGAATGTTGTGGCAATCATTATGGCGGTGGTGTTGTTGTTGGCATTGTTTTTGTTTATTGTGTTTACATACATATTTGTCACGATTGATACGAGAAGAGTCCTCGATCCAGGGGAGGATAGAGTTGGATTTTATGTGCGGTTAATAGAATTTTTATTATGATTTGTTGTTATGTCTACATGTGGCTGCAGGAAGGGTTGCTATCGATGACGACGACGCTGATGATGATGATGATGTCCTTGTCTTGTGTGTGTGTGTATTTGTGAACAACAAGCATTACGAGTAGGACCTCTTTCGCACATGTATCACTGTGTGTTTGCCAATTCATATGGAATGTGTGGTTACATGTGTGTATGAATATTTATAAGGACTTTAGGCAGTGCCGATATCATTTGTTATCTGCTCCACTATATATCTTGTCTTTAGTGTATATGTGGGTGTGTGTGCGCGAAAAAGAAGAGTTTATTTACAAACTTTTCCAATGATAAAGTGTCACATTTCCCCAGCCACCCTCTTTGCCAAGGACTTGTTCGAGATTTATTAAAAAGCAATTGTTTAAAGTTAACTTTTAAATGTTGGAATATTATTGTTTTTATTTCCATTTTTCTACCGCAAACGAGACTGCAGTTGTTATAAATTGCCACATAACAATTGCCAATATATTAAAATTGTGTTACATATTTTTTTCGTAAAATTTAATATATCCTTAAATTCGAAACAGTTTGATCTTGCTCGTTGTGACCTCCTGTATCGTGTTGTTGAGGTTAAACAAGTTGTTGATTGCAAATTCCTCTTACCGCAGGCAGAATCTCCGACAAAAAGGCTCAAGTTTATGGCTCTGTTAACATAATAATATCGTTTACAAGCCATTTCCCCCCAACCTTAACATGTGTCCAGCTAACTAATGAGTTGAAGAAAGCAAGTAGTCCTCGTGTAAAGTATAATTTAGCTTGCTACCCTTTGTTGCAGGATATGTGGGTGTGTTAAAGTGTGAATGTGTGTGGGTGTGATGTCTGTGCTGTTCAGAGGTCTTAAGTGAAAGCCATTGAAAGCCGACCAGTGGTCGGTGTTGAGTTTGTAAATTAACCCTTTCAGTTAATTGATACAAATGGAAAGTTGTCAGCAGTACAAAAGAGAGAAAGAGAGAGAGGGAGAAAAAAGGAGAAGAGACGCCTTCGTTGATAAATCTAAGCACCTGATGAGTGTAATTAACATGTGATTTGTCTAATTCAAGGGATTCATTTCCGAGATTTGTTTTGGAAAAGACTTTGAGATTATATAAATAGCAGTTTCATATACGAAACACAGCAACGTGTGACAGATTGAGATATCAACACACCAGCGCAATTTCACTTAGTTTAACATTATGAACGAGGTGCAAGTAAATACAACTAATAACACAATTTTGTAATATAATAGCCAGTTTATTACCATAGCCAGTCTTTACTTTAAAGTCAGAATTTTTTGTTATGGTCCATTAGATCAATTCTACTGGAAATTTCAGAGAGGTGCCATTAATCAACCGGGTTTCTCACGTTTGTCTATCACTACAAAATTATATACATAAAAATGTAGAACAAGACAGGTAGGATTAGAGTCTGGTAGAGCTGGATCTTTGTTCTTCGAGAGAGCGCTTTGTCGTTAAATCGCTTGCTTAGCGCATAGTAGCAGCGGCACTCCCTAAGCCAAATCGTGTTTATGAGCTGGTGCATGCATGTTACCAGTTCATCGCCGCCTGTTTTAAAAAACTCTGCCGGCAGTCCATCGGCTCCCGCAGCTTTATTATGTTTAAGGCTTGCAATTGCCGTGCTGATCTCGTTTTGGCTCGGTGGTGGACAGTCTACTCCATCGTCGATAGTTGGTGTGATTTCGTCACTTATGCTGTCTTCGGGGACGAGTAGAGACCGAAAATGTTCCATCCATTTTTGCAGCACACTCTGAGTGTCCGTGACCAGATTTCCGTCTCTGTCCTTACAGGTGGGGATCCCTGTTCAAAAACCTTTACTTTTTACCTGTTGGTAGAACTTTCGGGTCTCACCTCTATCCCTGCAGTTTTCGATATCCTGGCTCTCTCTTTTCTTCCATAGACCGCACGCGTCGCCATTGGCTGTAATTTTGCCTTGTATGCAGCATCCAATTCCAGTGACATGGCCATGGCTTGTCTGATCGTGGCTTTTCATAACCCAGTACGGTTGTTGCGGTCATAGAATTCGCAATATGCTGCCACTGTGTGTCGGGAACATCAGAACTATGGGGGTTTGTTTGGAGTAATTGAGAGAGTTGGTTGGAGTAGGCAGTTATTGTAGTTATTGTATCAAAACATAGGCGGTCCTAAACTTTAAATCATCAATAACTCAGAAACACAAAGAGAGTACTTGAGACCTTTTTGCAGAACACCGACGATGTTATCTATACCAAAATGTTAATAATAATTGTTTTCCATTTCATTTCCCTTTGCACATTCATTATATAACATTTAGCTTTGGGAGTGAGTAAAATCATTCTAAGGGTTTGTTTATCATTGCTCTAAATATATATCTGTGTCAAATTCCCTGATTTGTTTCAAAAAGGTCACTATGCTACCGCTTTAAGATGACACTGGAGTTGGTGCAAATATGGACATGTAGTGTTGTGTGTGTTCAAGTGCTCTTGGGCAAGGTTTTAAATTTAATTATTGTCAAGTTAATTAAGCCTTTTATTAAAAATGCATGACCAGCTATACAATAATAACATGTTGTATATATATAATAATGTGTGTACTTTGCATTAAAAATGCATACATTCACACATATGTCTGCAAGTTGCCCTAATCTACATAAGTACACAGGCAGTCACAAACTCACACACACTCAGTGGTTATGAAGACAATAGTCCTTGTATGAATGTACGACTAGAACACAAATTGTACACAGGATATGTGCATTAACATGAAATATTCACTTACAACAAATAAACACAGAGGGTCTGGCCATACAATTAGGTGTTTACAACAATAAAATATAAGTGATATTACTGCCGCTGTAGTTGTTGTTGTTGTTGTTGTTGTTGTTGTTGTTGTTGTTGTTGTTGTTGTTGTTGTTGTTGGTATACTTGTCCATTTACTACTTAACGGTAAACTCCTTTGTATTGTGGCTGTTGCAACGGAAGCCAAAAGCGTAACGGCTGAAGGGACGCCGTTTTAGGCCAACAAAACGGAAGTTGTAATTACAGCCACATGAATTGACCACCAAAACAAAGCTGGTCAGAAGGCTGAGTGCACACTGAGTGAGTGTGTGTGTGTCCAGTGTATGTTTGCATAGACAACGGTAACGAGAACCGTAAGAAATGATCATCTTTGTGCCTTATCAAATTAATGCACTGTAATTTAACATAATAATTGTATGCTATTACCGTTATAATCATATGAAAAGTGATACTACCTTACATACACACACACCCCTGTACATCCATACACAAGGCCACACACGCCAAACATAGAAGGACTTTCATTATAACGGTCTCGTATGGCTGAATGTTAATACAGTTAATTGTTTTGTAAGAGGCGTTTCATATGCAAATAGTCGTATAATTCAATAAGCGTATGACCACCGCTGCTACACCGATATCATGAGATTTCTTAACCGTTCACTGCACACTGAGGTAGCCACAAGTAGCAGTGAAGAGGTTATAACATTGAATATTTATGCAAGCAACAAATATTTGAGAGGGGCTAGGTGCGCAGCGTTGTCAACATGTTAAATTTTTTAAATTTTATTAAAAGCGACAAAAACCATAAATGTTGCCGATTGGAAATTGGCAAGCTCATACGCCATTAAGAATTATTTTAAAGATTTTTTTTCGACAAGGTCAAAACTTTGCAATGTGACAAATATTTTGCATCACCCCTGCTATAGATGAAGAGTGCCAATAGAGAGTAATTCAAAACCAGAAAATGCTTTAGAGAGGTTACAGAGAATAAACTTCCAATAACAACATAAAAAACAATTCCCCTATTTATGAAATTAAAAATTCTCAATGAAAATAAGTATTTATTCAGTGGTTTATGACTCAACATCTGTAAGAAAGTCTCAGGCAATGTATTCTTTTGTCTACATCTTAAAAAGAAAGTTTTTTTTATTATATTTAAACACTATATTTGATACAAACTCAGTTTTGTCCTATTTCCAGTAACACTATTATGATTTGTGACCAAAGATATATGGCAACGCACTGCGTCGTGAGGGCAGCCAAAAATAAAAAATATTACCATACTAATTTTTAAAAACTGTTGATGTAGTTTAATAAACAACAATTCATGTATACCAAAACTAAAATAAATTTGAAAGATTAAGTTACAAGATTTTGAAAGAAAATGTCGTTATATAAATACGCTAAAAATTATAAAAATTTAATTCGGTAAGTTAAAACCAAAACTGTAGGTCAAACAGTATAATTTAGGATTGAAAAAACTTATTGGAATGTAATGACATGTCAACTCATTTTTAGTCACATTGTATATATTATACGTGGTTTACCGTTATATCGAAATTAAACAAATAGCTAATATTGAAGTTGTTAAAAATATTAAAGTTCAATGGAGTGTAAAAAAAAGACCAAAAGATAGTACCAATATAGTACTTGAGCAAGTCTGTAGAGTTTAAAATAGCAATTTTTATTCTCTCAAATTTGGCTCAACTTGCCTCTGATATAATATATTACTAATAACTTTGTTGAATTATATGATATAACCTTAAAAGACACGCCCAACTCACATAAAAATTTCGTGTCCTTCGAGATAATTTCATATAATTCAACACAGTTATTAATTATATAACAAAGTCCTTAGGCGGATTGTACCAATTTTCATTCTTCTATGATAACTGCTTCTATTTTTAGCCGCCCTTTATTTGAAATCACAACACTGTGTGACGTTGGAACCATATTGATCTGTGACATTTTTACCAACAATGAGTTTACAATGGCTTAAAAATATCAAAACTCTTCCATTCTACACGATGTAAGTGCACTTCAGTGCTTCCTTGATTGAGGTATCACAATGGCTTACTATAGAATTAGCGCAGCCAGCAAAGTTACAGTAATTGTGAACGCGTTTCATCCTTAGGGATGAGGGTATATATTATTTAATACGAGAAAAAGTGTAACGCATTTAAGGAATTGGACCCCAAGTATCTTAAGACCAATTCGATTCAGAACATTTTAAAACGATTGAGCTATGTCCGTCTGTCTGACTGGCTGGATGGCAGCTTGCTAAATAACTGGGGGCACGATAACGCGAGTAAACCTTAACTGATCCGTGTGAAAATTTACCAGTATAAATATTTTCCAAAAGGAAGTAATATGATTGTAAATAGGCAGAATAGCCCCACCACTTCTGGTACCTCCCATACAAAATTACCTATTTTTGGATAGTTATTATTTCTCCGATAACTTCCAAACGGAAAACTGGAGGGTAATTGAATCTGGTCAATAGTTGACAAACTCCCAAAAAACAGAAACCTTTGGCACGCCCCTTCTGGTGCCTCCCATACAAATGACCGATTTGAGCCTCATATTTTTACATACATATGTTTTTTGTTAGTATCCTTAATTTATCCATATTTTGCGATAGATGTTCGCTTATGAAGATTTTACTCAGAAATTAGTTTATTCTATGTCGACTGACCCGTTCTGGTACCCCCCTACAAAATGACATATTTTTGGAAAACTAATATTTCTTCCACATCTTCCAAACGGACAAGGGGATGATATTTTGATATGTAAGTTTTATAATCCTCATAAAAAACCAAAATCTTTGCCACGCCCCTTCTGGTACTAATTACCGAATTCACCCTCACAGTTTTATATACATATCTTTTTTGAAAGTACACTGAATTCAGTCATACTTTGCGAAGATGTACGCTTATGAAAATTTAACTCTGGAATGAATATGGTCTACATCGACTGTCTCCTGCCTTGCCATGAACATGTTGACTTATAAAGGCTATATTTTGGTTATTCATTTGAATTTGTTGTGTTTTATTAAAAAAAAAGTTATATGCCTCTACAAAACATACCTGATACTTTTGGCCCGTAGAACACAGTGGTGTACTCCGTTTTAAAAGGTTAGGTCAAAATCAAGAGATATTACATTTTTCAAATTCAAATTCCTAGTTCAACTGTCAAACACATCTTTAAAAAAGCCAATAGTTTAAGTTAACATTATCTATTTTTTCTAGGTTATGTACTTGAGATCCATCGTTTAAATTCTTAGCCACTCATTATTTGTAACCTCAATTGTCATAGACTTAATGTCCCGCCATAGTATTTAACTCTACCTGAAGATAACAATAACATTAGAGCTCTTCTGGCCCTTAGGTAAATTAAAGAGATACTAACAAACGTTTAAAAGCGACAACGACAACAACAACAGCAGCAAGCGCGGCTAAATTACAGATACTAATGCTGCCGCCATAAATGAGCGAGTGTTATTAAGGACCGATGGCACATTACAATCAACATTTACTACCTCCGACAAACGGAATTCAACCACATTTTGGCAGTTAAGATATAATCAAATTCACCTCCTACTCCCGCTCCTCCTCACGCGCACTTTACCGCTGCCAACGACAAAGTATTCCTGAAAGGGTTAAGGCACTGCAGAGATATAGAGAAAGAGAGAGGGTAAGTTCAATCTAATGAAAGGGTACGATGATTACCGATACCAAAGAAATTAATGTTTGGTTGGTGGTAGTCAGTCACGGAACAGAGCAGAGTGTTACTCCGCCATTTCGACTGGTGCTATTCACTAGCCAACATGTTTAGATAAGACAGTAAGTAAAGGGGGGAAACTACTAAAGAGACTTTTAAAACATTTCCGGTTTTATATCTTATTTGTGTGTCTGTGTGTATGGTGATGTCTATTCCAGTATCTTCTTCCGGGAGTAGTCATCGTGGTGTACTCCACCAAATGAGCATGTACTCCTCGCAGATATGAGACGTAAATGTTGTGTTGTATTTCCATTATCGCCGTCATCTATTAAAAGTTCTAGACGATGTTGCTGAACGATGTGGCGGTGTTTAGTAGATGACGCTGTCTGACTAATTAACTGCGATTATTACGGTCATTACGTGGGATTTCCTTTTTGCCAAGAATGCGAGCAAACATCTTGAATTTTTGGCATTTCACATGCTAATGTTCCAAGCGACATGACTGTGGTCGGTGCCAGGGACTGAGAGCCGGAAGCAGAACAACGACTGTGTGTGTGTGTGGCTGTGTCCGCTTTAAGCATTTAAAAGCAAATGTTAATATTCTCTTTGTTGTTGCTGAATAGCACTATTGTTGTACTTTGTTAATGTTATACATTTTGGTTTTAAAGAGTTATAGACCGACATTAAGTAGTAGTGCTCAGATATCTGTGAGTGTTTAAGCGGGCGGTTGTAAAGCTCGTAGGATTTTATAGCATTTGCACCGACATTTAAGCAAATTAACCGCATTTTTTAGTTTCATCCAATGAAAGTCTAAGACCTTTTCCTGGCAACACATGCGTCGATGATGCTGATGATGATGGTGATGGCAGTGGTGGTCGGTTCAAATGCTTACATCTATGCACCGTTATGGATAAACCAGAGTCATTAGTTGCTCAATGTGTTGCCATAATTGTCTGTGGTATCTAATGTTAAGGCAGGCAAGAAAATTCTAGACAACTCATCCCAAAAATTAATGGTTAACAAGAAAATAGTTGAAAGTTTGCATTATGCCTGGTTTACACAGAGAGAATGTTTTTCTGTGTTTCTAAATTTCAAAATTTAAAATTGGTGTCTCTAGAAGTCTCAAAGCTAAAGCGATAAAATAACTAATGGGCTGTAAGAATCATTAAGATCAAAGTCCAATACGTAGTAGAAAATTACTCATGTAACCTATAATAATTCACAAATTAATAACACTTCATTTTACAGTAAGGTCACCATTGTTTTTCTTTCGCTTTTCTTACTTATGTCGAATGCGGAACAATCGTGTGTAATACTGCTTTTAAACCGCTCAACCAGAGACTAACTGCTTTGTATCAAACAAAGCTTCGCGTACATGTGAATTGGCGATCGTGTCTGCATGCAGTAGGAATATATATATATTTTTTTTTTTAGTGCAAAATCCTTCTATATTAGCGTCTGGGGAATATTGTTGTGGTAATAAAAAAAAGGTTCCGCACCGCTCTTATGAAGGTGTGTATTCGAATCATAATGTGCATAATCAAAAAGGGCGTTGCAACTCGCATAGGCAATATTGTCGTACTATAACCGAATATCTGGATAATGCTATGGAGAAGGTCAAGAAGTAAAATGTTTTGTTATGAATATGATAAGTGCAGCTAAAAACATTTATCAGGCAATGCTGCTAACTTGGCATATTCTACACAACGTAAACAATTATCAGTATATTTCTGGAGATCTATGACATTAAGGGCCTCAAACCTTTGTTGAACTTAAGTTACAACATAATAAGTATTTCAAAGCAACATCTTACTGTTGTCGCTTTGCGTTACCCGTTCTTCACTCTTGCCTTTTACGCACTTATGGTCATTTGTATTGTTGTGTCGGTATACAAATAACCCCAAGTAAATAAAATTAAAACTCTTAATTTCCACAAAATAAGCAATTAGCTTAAAAAACTTTACCTTAAGTGTCCAAATAGAGTAACAGTTCCTTTTACTTGCACGCCGAGTAGACATTGAGGCAGACAATTTCAAGTGCAACAACTCGTATCCTTTGTAAAATCAGATTTCTTCGTCCTGGCAATCTCATTCTCTCTCTCCCTCTCTTGTATAGTGTGGAAACCCAAAATGACATGAACAACAACAACAGTATCAAGAGAAATAGCACTTGATTTTACTACTTTGAATGTTTGACACTTTTTGGCACCACATCGTCAACTGCACTCATCCGACCGTTAGACTCACCGACCAACAAATAAACAAAAGCTCCAAATATGGACCATTTTGCCTTAATACTCCTTTGCAAAACATTTCCTTCCCTTACGTTTCAGAGGAAATGATTTTTGCAAAATAGTGAACGTGTGTTCTTGTTCCTTCCACCTCATCACAGGTGACACTCACTGAAATAGTCCACAAACTATTTTGAGACAAGTGTGAACAAGATGTTTTCCTAACTGGTGGTACAACACTACACACAATCCACTTGGTCGTGCACTACTTGATGCCATCCTTGAAACTTCAAAGTCATTTCATCTACGGACACACAAGATGTTCATTCTCTGATTTTGTGACGCACTCACAGTGCCGCAGCAGCGTCATTAAATAAAGAACCCTTGTCAAGTGATTTCCCAGATAATATTTTGCTAAAATAATAGTTTTGCCCGAGCGACAGTCTAATGAAAGCCTTTAAGATTTATCCTGCTGTCATTGTCTGTTGCCATTCCTTGGAGTGCGCGGGTGTATGTGTGCTCAGACGGATGCATGAATGTATCCGTTGTTCATCACTTGCCACAAACGTCCAGGTGATGGTGTGTTAAGGCATAAAACAAATTGTAATACGGTTACTGGCAAAACAAACCATCATCAATTCCATCCATTAAGGTGTATCCTTGTGAAGGACTCATTGTAAGTCAACCAACGTGTACATATGTTGTGTCAGTACTAAATGTATCCCGTTTTGGCATCACTTTGTTTTAAAGACTACACTTTAAATGCATAAATTTCATTAGAATGCAAAGAAGACATCTTAAAGGAGGCTATGCCATTAGGCAGTGTATGGTCTAGAGATTTCATGAATCTCAATTATCCATCACACATGCAAATGCAAAAAGAAGGACTTATTAAATTACTTGGACTCGTGTAGATAGTCATACTAGTTGTCTTGGTGTAATTTGTCTGCAATCTAAGTGATTCCTTGTCTACAGTTTGGTCTTACAGATTGTCTTGTTGTTCTCTTTAAATTCACTTAGATTTTAAAATCTCCATCAATCCCAACCACGGCCAATCAATCATAATCCAATCAATCTTGTTGCTAAATTTAAAATGATAAGAAAATGAATTAAAAGAAAAGACGCAAGTAGATAAGGAATACTTTAAATGAAAAACATGCTGGTGGCAAAGTCTTTATATAGACCGTTCAGTCGGAAGTCAATGTTTTTTAAGGATATATCGTTAGCATAACGCTTTAAAAGACCTAGTGCATTTTTGAATCTCACAGAAGTTACTGAAAATATCTAATGAAGTAATTCATAGATAGAATAGTTATTATTATATTTTTTCCCTTATTTAATTTTTGTTTATTCATTATTTTTCTATGCTAACTAAAGGTTTTTTTTGCCATATTGGATATGTTTTTTAGCTTAACGACAGTAAATGAGTAAGAAAATGTCTATAGTCCAACGTATCTCGAATTTGGAAACAACAAATTATCAAAGGACGTAAAATATGTAGCTGATTGTGGTCACAGGTTCGCTTTATGGTCTAGTGTCAGCAATCGAGGCACCCAAAACGCCGATTGCGGTTCTTGTTCAAATATTTACGTAAAAATTGTGTTCGCTCAGATCGTTCGTGGTTTTTTACCGAAGATTACTGGAGTGGCGACCTCTTTTGGACTTCCAGAATGCCTGGCCTCACTTGTCCACATACGATCATAAAAAACCCACTTCCTAGACATTGCATTAATAACACACATTCCTTAACGCAGCTTTGCCATTTACAGCAGCAGTATCTAAATGACAACGAGGAAAGTCGCATGATTAAGCAACGAAAAAGTCCGTCTATTGAACTCCGTAAACCATCTGATATTTTCATTCTTTTTTTAATACATACACCAGTTATATCCCTCCCATGCATATGAAATATGTTGTTACGATGCTCTAGCGCCTCTTAAGACACCAATCTTATTTTTTTTTTTCAATTTAAAAACAGAATGCCTTTTGTCATCTATACTACCGACGTGGATGGAGAGTGTTATTGTTGATGGTGATTTACTTCGTCCTATAAATATTTTAAAAACATCCGCTTATTCAGTTAATGCCATTGTTTTGGTGACACCAACAAACCAACCGACATCAATTCCAGCGACTGACTAAGTCTACTTCGATAAAGAAAGACGAAAAAACATCGAAATGGAATGGAATGAATGGGAAAATCATGCATAAACTCCCACCAAAGATACTTAAGAATCATATTTCCCATGATAAAGTGTGCTAAGTGTACCCTTAAGGCCACTGCTGGCAGCAACAAATCCCTCCCTCCACTACAGCAAATGACAAGAATGTCCCGTCGTCCAGAGCTCTCGAGCACCAGTTGAAGAAAATACTCTTAGAGCGTTGTAAGCCGCTTAAATAATGCACTGCATAAAAAGTTACGACAGAGAATTCTTTCCATTTCTTTTTCGTCCAATTCTTCCCATATTTTTCACATTTCTTACTCCCCCATCTCTTTCTTTCTTTGTAGTATCAATGACAACAAAAACAACAACGTCGGCGGTAGATTCTTAAGATGCAAAGGAAATATGGGAAATATGAAGTGAAGTGGTTTCGCATAAAAATTTATTGCTTTACCATCTAAAATAATAATAATAACAATGGAGCAGGAAGCTCGAGACGGACAAAAAATGACGACGCACAGGATGCGGTCGGAACTAAAAAACATTTCTGCGGATGGGTAGTGAGGGGTGAGAAATCAGAATATGGGAGTTGGAAATCAACATGTGAATAATGTGGCTGTGGTTTCATATCCATAACAAATCTAGTGCAATCTAGTAGGGTCGATGTTCATAGTTTGTGTTGTTCATGTAGTTGCCTGTGTGTGTGTGTGTGTGTGTGTGCAAACGCCTTGGGCAGTAATCCGCAACTACAAGAAAGTCCTTTTAATCTCTTCTCTCGCGCACACAAACTTACATATCATGATGTCCTCATCGAGGATGACGTTGATAACAATTTGGTCACTTTAAGTGGAGCAAATTCATTTCGAAGCAGTTTTTTATCCACCAGGCATCAGTTTGTATCGCCCCCTCGGCAGAGCGACAGGCATTGCTGATACTTTACTACTGTGATGGTTCTTATCAGTTCATATGTGTGGGTATTTGCCAAATTGAAGCAAATGTGCCCTTTGATGCCCGTGTTACATGTCCTATAGATTGTTTTTTATGTTCCGCAAGGACGGACGAGTGTGTGTGTGTGTGTTGTGTGGGTGAATGAATGATGATATGGGTGTCTTAATCATGTTTTATGTAGCAAAACACATTTTAATGCTTTTGGCATGATTTCATTTGTTGTTGTTGTTGCTGTTTTTTGTTATACTGTTGCCTCTTCTTCGATACAATCTTTCTTCGAGGAAAACAAAGTTATTTATTGATAACTACTGGTTGTAACCACTGCCCGTGTGTGAGTGTATGTCAGAGAGTTGTAATTTCATTAAGTCGTGATTTCTTTATGTTCTTATGAGATCCATTTCCGGCCATTTGTTTGAAAGGCACGGGGAAGTGGGGCTACGTGCTGGAAAGTGGTTGAAGTATGTCATGTGTAACTTTATTTGGCACTTGAGAAAACATAAATAAACAATTACACTATTTACGTGCACTTATACAAAGGCAAATGGGGTCATTAATAACAAATGAGTGAAATAAATGTAACGCCAACAAATTGTGGAGTGGATAAAGATAATGGTTGATTATTATTTCACCGAATGAAAGGGGATAGGGGGTGGAGCAAGTGGTCGATGACAGCCAATATAGAAATAAGGAGACTGTTAATATATAAATGAGATCCCGTTAGAATTTACATATAAAAAAGGGTTGATATCAATAAAATTTTAATACGAAAAAGTTATTTATTGTATATAATTACTATCTGCCTGGCAAATTTCTTCCTACTTCCAAATATATTATGAACATATATATTTGTTAAATGGCAACATGCATGCACCAGCTCATAAACACGATTTGGCTCAAGGAATGAATCCCTGATGATTGGAATCTGAGTGTTCTATCACCTGTGCTTAAGAATGGCGATCCAAGTGTGTGTACCAACTATCCCGGGATCAGCCTTTTACCCATCGCTTACAAGGTCCTGTCTAGTGTGTTTTGTGAAAGACTAAAGCCTAGCGTAACTATTTGGACCTTATCAGTGTGGCTTTAGACCTGGTAAATCCATGACCGACCGTATATTCACACTACGACAAATCCTGGAGAAGAACCAAGAGATGCAAAGTCCGCAATGGCTGAGTTTGGTATCCCCTCGAAGCTGATACGACTTTGCGAGATGACACTGGCTGACACGAAGTCTTCAGTAAAAATATGCAATAATCTGACTGATTCATTTTCTACCAAGCGAGGCATTTGAAAAGGAGTCGGTCATGCGATCTCTTTAACATCGTAATAGAGGTGATCATGCGGAAGGCTGCGGTATTAAGGACTGGTACCATCTTTAACAAAAGTCACATGCTGCTGGCGTATGCCGATGGCATAGATATCATTTGCCGTGGACTGCGGGATGTTACTGCGGGCTTTTTGAGCATTGAGAAGCAGGGGGCAGAAGTGGGTCTGGTGATAAATGTCGACAAAACCAAATTATTTGTTGCAACGAACAAAGAGTCTACTCATTTGGGACATCAAGAGAGTATTTATCGCAAACCGCTGCTACTATGCGCGAAGCAAGCGATTTAAGAGTATGTCTGACTGTCTGTCTGGTGGGCAGGATAACTCGAGTAAAGCTTCACTAGTCCTTATGAAAATTTACCAGCATTAATATTTTCAAATATTTATGTATGTTATTGCAAAGAGGCAAAATGACCCCAAATCTTCCGGAACTCCCATCCATATTTTTGAATTGATCTTTTTACATTTGTCTGTACATGTTCATACGAACTATTTATGCTCCACAATGGGGCAAATAATAATACCATAAGTAATATCGTTTAAAAATCAGTAATTTTCAAAAACTCAAGTGTAAAACATGAGCAAACATAGGGTGAGTGTATTTATTAGTCAGTTCGGCTCCACGAAAAGCCCCCCAATGAAATAACGCCCAAATGAGAAATGAAATATTCCCCAAATTTTTTTTCATACATTTTTGGGTGTTATTTCATATGAAATAACTCCCAATTTTTTTGGGCCATTTTTCATTTTTCTTTGGGAATTATTTCATTCTTCTTTTGGGGTTTTCAAATTATGAAATAATCTCCAATGAAATAACACCCAACCAATTTTTTAAATTTGGGGATTGTTTCATATCGTGTATAATTTGGGTGTTATTTCATTTTTTATTCGGGTGTTGTTTCATTTTAAAGCTGTTGGTTTTTAGGGGTTATAATTATAAAATCATATAAAAATAGGCCTTTTACAAGAAAACTTTTAGCCTGTGAATATATGACAATATCTTTTGAATGTTTACAGATATTTCCATTTATGTTCATACTGACTGATAGAAAATCAACAAAATGCAAAGTTCGATTAGTGCACACAAAGAATGTAATTATTTTTTTAATTTGTAAGAGTTCTTCAAAAGCATTAATTCAATAAAAGCAGAGAGTTTGATTTGCTTGTAAACACTGGAGGTGGTTGTGTAAATGTCAAACGTAAAAGGCAAATTGCCTTCCGAACTGCAAAAATAGAGCAGGGCTACAACAATCTACGATCCACACGATTCATTTCAATAATTTTGCGACTGATTTTGCTGATGGTCCTTATTGACTTCATGAAATCCTTGGTGAAACTGACTTTTATGAATTTTGGGCATAATTTCATTTTTGTTCCTGATGGGGTTTATTTCATTGGGGTTATTTCATTTTCATCATTGGGTGTTATTTCATATGAAATAACTCCCAAATATTGGGGGTTGTTTCGTTTTCGCTTTGGGGTTTATTTCATTTATTTTTGGATGTTATTTCATTTACTGTTTTTGGGTGTTATTTCCAATTTTTTGGGGTTTATTTCATTGGGGGTTATTTCCTGGGCGTTATTTCATTGGGGGGCTTTTCGTGGAGCCAGTCAGTTCACCTGACTACAATTTTTGTACTGGTTTAAAATTTACTTATGAGTTTTTTAGAGTTAATACTTAATTAATAAATCTTATTTCCCCGTTGCTTCGAAGAGTGAGAAATGGGAGAGGTTCTCTCATAAGAGTGAGTTAACACGATGCTTCTTTTTTAGACTCATACAACGTGACCTTTTATTATTGAAAATTTTTTACTAATCAAATGGCGATTGAAGTTGCTGTCTAAAACAATTATAAAAATTCAGATGGCTGTGACAGGGTTTGAACCCATGTCACCCGCATGATAGTTCCGTCTTCTAACCATCATGCTTCGATCGGTTCCAATAAACAATTGTTTTCCAAATAGTTGTTCGGTGTTTTTAAACCTGAGAAATTCATTTTAAACTAGGTTTCTGCCCCATACCACAGTTAATTAAAAGCAAATTGCTAAATCACATGATACATACATTAACTTTTTCTACATTCGAAAAACATCGCAAACCACAACGCTATTTATTTCCCTGTAAAATATATAGTTTTGTCCTATATGTTCTGCCTTCCTTATAAAATAATTGATATCTACCTTCTCTACTATTTTCCATAAACATCGAAGTGTTTTCTCTCTATCTCCCTTTTCCTCTCTCTCTTCCCATCTATGGCTTGTCATGTCCTTTTGTGTGGTAACCGTTCTATTTATTTACTTTGTACTTGAAAGCGCCATAATGAAATATTTCATCAAAATATTATCAAAAGGTTATCATCGTCAATATTTTTAGAACAGAAAAACAAAAAGTCAAAAAAGAAAACTCTCCATAAATCTTTAAACATTTGCTCATATCAACCTTTGCCCTCCTGATGTGGCTAGCACGCAAAGCATTGCATATGATGCCAAGTTGGGGCCCGACAGAGTGAACTGCACATATATTTCAAGAGGCAAACCAATATTTATTAAATGGACTTTTGTTATATTATTCAGGAATTTTGTGTTTGCCAAAATTTAAATCTTCATGAGGTCTCTTTTCCTTTCTCTGTACATAATCTATATGTAATATAAAATCTATCTACTGCTTTTTGGGAGTAATTACGTATATCACATCGAACGGTGTGATGCGATAAACTCTTTTAGACATTCATCTTTTGCAGCGTGAAATTACAAATATTTAGTGAAAAGTTTAATATGTCTGAGCACGCAACGTAATTTCGGTTTAATTGGGTAATTATGCGCGCATGCAGAGCAGCGATGCCTTTCGTCGCTTCTTCATTTATCGGCGGATAACTCCTGAGACTAAAACTAAGGTATAGTTGTTGCCGACAACACCAGCAACAACAGGCGACACGTACGTTTTGGCTCAGACATCGCATGGCTAAATGTCTTGGCATTAACTACAACTACAACATCAACAAAATGCAACTGTTTACTAGTTAGTCCTCCCACCCAAACAACTGTGTGCATATATAGACAAGAGTATGTAGGTGTGTGTGCGAAAGTTCTTTGGCATTCATGGTATCTTTCTAAGGATTTCATAAAGCCAACACAAACTAGACAACAGTAAAAAAAACATGAGCAAGGAAGGTATCGTCAGCAGTAAACAAAAAACGCATAAACATAATTTGTGCATTTGTTGACAGTTGTTGTTTAGCAAAACAGGCAGACGTTTTTCTTTAAGCGACGGAAATATGTTTTGTGACTTTTATGTCGGTCGAAACCGATATAATGATGCCCTACTATGATAGACGTTGCAATAGCACTTGTAATAAGTTATAAATTTAACATTTAACATAAAGTTCCGATAACTTTAACTTTTACTGACTATTTTTGGTCGCTTTTCTCACAGTGCTTAAAAAAGTGTCAACATGGTTAGTAAAAATTAGAGATATTGATTTTTTGTCTAGCACCCCAAGTAGAATTTTCTGAGCCACATTTTTGTAGAACATTAGAATGTTCTAAAGTTCCATTGAAAGGTCCACTTTTGACCTTTTTCCCAAATAAAGGACGAAAAGGACACCTTACACATAACTAATTTGGAGGCACAATGACGATTTTCCGTTGATTCGAATATATATATATATCATTTATCCGCAACTACTATATTCCATGCAATATGTTGATATATATTTTCAAAAATTTTCACAACTGTTGTATACAAAATGAATCAAGAATCAACTGTAAAATTGTGTTGGAGCACAATATGTAGGGTAACAGTAAATAGCATTCATACGTTTTGCGTAATGCGGTGCAACGTTTATGTATTTCAAGGAGAGTTTGCTTCCAATTTCAATAGATATCACCTTTACAAATGCTCGCCTTCTGCCAGCACCCTTAAATGTAAGAGATAAAGAGGTTTTTTTTTATTTTCATAATGCCAAATATTATCTTTGATGCAGTTAATTTATGAGTCGTTCATTCTACTACAACATCAAAACTATCTAGTAATTAATATTGAGTAAACACACATACACACTCATAGAGTCCCATTTAGAACTACAACCCCAACAATGTCAGTCAACTCCTGTTCGCAACGGCAACATTAAAGGAATGCAAGGACATTACTCCTTATCCTGATGTCAGTACTTTGGGGAAAAGATAAATTTCTCTTCTTCGAAAAGCAAATATTTGTTGTCTTGAACATCAAATACAGATTGATTTAATGGAAAATGAAGCTGAGCGTACTTTTCTTGTGGGCTAAATGAATGAATCCTCTTTGCTCCTGAATGGAAATTTAATTAAAAAAGTCTTGAAGAACTTCCACATTCACACATGTCAAATTTTCGTTGGTTGTCAGACGCGTTCCTCTGCTTTTTTTTTTTGTTTGGCGGTAACAACAACAAAATCGCTCACATAATTAAAAAATATATATGTATGCGAAGGATACAAGAACGTACAAAATTAAAAATCCTAAATCAAATTTTTGGCAACTCATATTATTATGTGTGCCTTGTTTACAGTGATGAACAAAATTGAAACAATCATGTTTTTTTTAGAATTGAGAGAAAAAATAAGTGCGATAGAGGAAATAGATAAAATATTAAGTACTTGATGCAAATTTGTAGAATTACGAGAATTACAATAACTTACTTACTTAATTTTCCTTTACATCCCATGAGTGAAGTATGGGATAGCTTCTGGCGTTGTTGTGAATTAACACGCATTTTATTTTTAGATTCATAACTAACGCAACCTACTTGTTTATCGACGAATCCGAACGTCACTGTTTGAGAAGCTTTTTACTAGACATGCCAATAAACTTGACACTTGATACTGCGAAGTTGCTGACAACATCGAGGGGCCGGCAATAAAAGAAAAATATAGATGACTGGAGGCGGGAATTAGAATAATAGCAGTATTTAAATACGCATAACATTCCAAAAGAGAAAATATTGAAAACAAACAAAAAAATAATCACATTTGGCAAGTCCATGTAAACATCATTGCCTTCAATTTAAAAAAGGACATGTTTTTATGTTCCTTGGATGAAGGACAATCGTTAAAATAAATTAATATTTTTCATATGTTGTTTGTCATTTTATACTGGGAACTGCTACTTAAATTCGTTGTTTGGATATCTCAGCTCCTCTGACGATGCACATTGCCTTTTGCCCCATAACATCTACGACATTCACAAAATCCGATGTTAAAATTTTACTCGCCACTGTAAGTGTAAGTGTTATCACTTGGATTTCACATATACGCATCAGTGTGCTTGTGTACACTGGAGATCTCAAGGGCATAGTGATGTCTTCCTGTACAAATGATGGGGTTAAATCACACATGAACTCATTCATGTACGCACTCATAGAGTTGGTATTCGTAGCTCATTATCAAACACAGCCCGTAGGTTCATTCATAATGATACAGCGGCAACAACAACAACGACAGTATTAGCATCAGCGGCAGCATCTAATGAAACAGAAGCGAAAAATCAAAAAACTGAAACTCATGCAAATTTCTCACAATCCGGCAAACCCTTATCACAAATTAACTCACACAAAGGCCCGAGAATATTCGTATTCATCATCGACAACAGCAACAAAAAACCAAATAAAGGATATGATGTTTCCCCACACACACACACAAACACACCCACAAATGAAGAAAACTCATACATTAGATTGAATTGGTTTTTTGTTACGCAGGGCTACCACCACAAAACCCCCTTCCACTACGTACATACAAACACACGCACGCACTCAGACTATGTACATGGAATATGATCTATTGCCTACCAGTATCTCATCATCGTGGCCAAAGTTTATCTTCGAAATCCATTTCAAATTGTATTTAAAATTTAAGATACGAGTATGCCGTCTAAAAAAGCAAACTAAAGAAATCACCTTATGCTCCCAGCTACTCAAACGAGCAGATGGTTTGAAGGCAGCATCGGCAACGCTGACGCTAGCCCATTGGGACGTTATGAGCAAGGACCTCAAGTGAAAGGGTATTCATTTAGCTAAGCTGCGGCATCGGTCGGTGTGTGGGTGGCAGTATGGATGGATGGATGAACGGTATGTGCATGTGGTGTGCCACCAGTACCATAAATTGCTTATGCCGCAAGAAGTGTCTCAATCCGGGTACCTTATGTTTATAAAGCTTATCACATTCGTTCTATCGCTCTCGCTCTGGACGGGACCAAGTTTGCGAAACATCTTTTCCAAATCAACGGAAGCACTTAATGGAAACATGAAAATTTTTGACATTGATTACAAAGCGAGTGAAGAACATCAAATTCTCATATCTCCGACCATTATTTACATTACAAACACACGCACATTGCACACACACACATTCACGCACACTGTTATAAAAAAGCATTTAAACATTTTAACTCTTTTGCTGTTTAAAGATTTCACTTTTTATTTAACCGTTAATTCAACCCTTATCATTTGTTAAGCACATAGTACGGGTCTGAGGGGCGTAGAGGGTTGGGGCAAGCATAGAAGGCTCGACAATACTCGCTCTGTATTATTTATGAAAATCGTCGTCAACATTCGTTCTTATCGGTTTCCCAAGGCTGTGTTATTTCCATAGTTGCCTGCTGCCACCC
Organism: Muscina levida; assembly: GCA_964034835.1. Lineage (NCBI taxonomy): Eukaryota > Metazoa > Arthropoda > Insecta > Diptera > Muscidae > Muscina > Muscina levida. Next base: position 2,950,368 of record OZ035882.1, read on the forward strand.
CCCACCCCCTGCGTCAGAAATATTTACAACCAAAAGCTTAAGGTTGTGATAATTAAAATTGTATCCGTTATGTACTTATTTGATATTTATAATAAGACGAAGCAGCAGCAGTAGCGGCACAATACGCAGGCAAATGTAACACGGCTCTATGTGGCAAATGTCGTCCCTGTCCTGGCCAAAAGCTTAAGCCCAAATCTTAAGATTTTTATGGTTTAATTTTTAATAATTTAACTGCGTGCAGAATTTTATGATAATCACGAAATACAGCTTTAAAGTATTTGCAACACGTTTTATGATACCCATTCGAATAATTATTATACTTAAGAGCATAGAAATCGGGACATTGCCTGTGGTAAGAATGTACAGACAGAGATAGAGAGAGGTGACAAAGGCAACAGCATGTAATCCTTTAAAAAGGAAAAAAAAATGATCTAGAAAAAAGTTAAAGAGTTTAAATTTAGACTTGTTGGCATATGATAGAAAATAATGTGATAGCTCATAACTGTATTCCAGTTATTTTCAATAACAAAAAACAATGTGAAAATTTAGAAAAACCCTATGGTAGAAAATAACTTCAAAGTAGTGAAACGGAAAATATGCACAAATATTAAAATGGTTTACAAATTGCATACGATTTAAAGATTAAATAAATATTGATTGCATTTCTGTCAGTCAATGTTTGTTGGTAAGACTTCAGTCATGTTTGTCTGTTCCATAACAATTACACCGCAAGTTTATCGACATTCGACCAATATATGACACATAAAATTTAAATTTTTACTAGTTTTTGAGTAAAACTTCTTGAAGTTGTAGTTCTATTGAATAATAGTAGTATGTACTGAAACACAGCTGATGACTTTTGATAGTTGGCACTAGTCAGTAATTGCATTTCTTATAACAGATTCATAGCATATTAGTAGGGAAATAAGAAGTTATTTTGGTACATAATTTTCTATTGGTGTCCATAGACTTAATAATTAAAAAAAAGGTAATGCAATTTTTCCAAAACTTCCTATGACATTTAAATTTGTTATTGTACTATCAATAAATCAGTTAAAAACTTTTGGTATAAGTTTTTAAATTTTTTTAGAGTTAGCTAAAAACTTTTACTAAAAAAATTAGAGACATGAGTCGACTTTTCTGTGCCCTCAAACAAATATTCGAAATTCTTACCAAAATGAGAAAACAACTCAATTTCGAATAATATAAAAATTTGTCTAATAATTTTTTCTAGGAAAAGACTTATTTTATTAATAATAGTTCTAAATTTACGACTAAAAAGCAAAACTAAATTACTTTTGAAGTTTTCGTTTTTTTATAATTTTTTTGGAAATGTTGGCAGAAAAACATTTCCCCTTAAAACGTATGTCTTAGTCGACTTTCGACAATATTCGATTGTTTTTTTTTTTATTTGAATTCAATAAGTAATACTTAACAGAAATGTTGTAGTGTTGAGAATTTCTCATCATCCGATGAAGATTAATATTGTAGGAGCAGGGACAAGTCGTACTTTAGTCTCACAAACGACTTCAGCGATGCCATATTTGAAAAATTACAAAGATTCGACGTGACTGCGACATACATAATAAGGCGGATTATTGTTGCCTACAATTTTTTAGATAACTTCCAAACTATTGATCTGGCTAAAATATAATTTTGACAGAATAGTAATTAAATTTAAAAATGTTTGGTACATTTCTGTGGTCGTGTGGAAAAACTAGGTAACTCCACATTATGACAAAATTTGATACCCTCACTTTGTATTGGTTTATTTTATACAAATAATAATAACTTACCTTTGAGTTGTTGCATATATTTTCATCATAACCGAGATGTACCAAACAAACGGTACGGCTGTTCCACCCACTCAACAAACGAACGATCTTTGAATGTATAACCCGTAAAACGAACAGACGCAGACACAACACAACAAACTGAAGCCAACAGAAAGCAAAGCAAAATGAACACTTGCCCAATGGCATTTAAATAAGACTGCATAGCAGTCGACCGGCAGTAGCAACACAATTGCAAATTGAAGATTACTGCACCACCATCATTAATTGCAACAAAATAACATTTGTTACTACAACAGTTATTAACTTTATTAAACTATCCACACTACTTACACACACATTTATCGTATTCCTGCGGAAATACCTTGGCAGTAGGCACCGACCTACCGACCTAATTGTAATTTTTTGTTCATTTTACTGCACAATAGTTTAGAAAACACTTTCCCTCTACATTTATTAAATTTTTACATGATTTTAAATAATTTTCTTTGGCAACTTGCACATTTATGTTGCAGGAGACTACTTATTTTACAACAACCACGCACCGAATAGAGAACAAATATGCAAATTGAAATTTATCGGAATAATAGTCTCACTCTCGCATTGACAGACTGATGTCAAAAATTCTTAATGGTAGGCCGCAAGATGTATTAACAAAGTTCGAGTAATCAGTACTACAAATTTGGCATTGCAAGTTGCAACAACAGGCAATTTATTTTGTGTAGTGCCTCTCTAGTGTCAAAATCTCCATACAAAATTTTGACAACCGAAAGGCGCAACTCGGCGAGTATATGTAAGTTGACAGTGCAGAGGCACCAAAATCATAAGAAAAAAAGTTAAAACCAGCTGGCTGTTAACGCCACCTGTATTAATACATCTTGGTAGGCCGTTTAATGACAGTTGATCATCTCAAAAATAGGTGGCAGTGGCACAGCTAAGATTAGTGCGGACTAAGCACAAACACTTGTGCTTGTGTGTTCTCTATGTACACACATATGCACACATGTATGACAAAATAAATAAAACAAAAGCCACTGAATTGTCGATATATGTCTAATGCAATATGTTTGTGTAGTTTATTTGTCATGAGTCAACTTCATGACGAGGGTCATGCATAGGGTGTTCAAAACCGAAACCGAAAAACTGTAAACCGGTTATTTTTTTATTATATTTAAAACCGTATGCCAGTTTTTGCAAAAATGTCAAACAAAATGTACTGAAGAAGTTTGTAATAATAATGAACATAGCTGATTAAAAAATCAACCGACATAAATGCATTATTGGCTGTAATCAACCACTGTTGAAATGTTTGTTTAATTATATAAATTACGACCCGGAGCACGAGTCTCCATTCTTTTTCACATTTGGATTTGGAGCAGTCTTCCACGGAGCAGAAGTCACCATTTTTTTTTATTGATTACTTGCAGAAGTATAACCTTCAAGACAGATGCCCATCTATTGTTTTTTTACACATTTATTCCTGGAAGTTTCCACCTCAAATCGTGTCCTGAAATTGATAAGGTAACAAAAACGTTTATAAAAAAAGTGTCAAAGAAAGTGTTTTTAAAAATGAATTTAGTTTTGTGAAATTTTAATAAATATTATACAAAACTGTTCAATAACAGGTTTTATGTTGTACCAAATTAAAATTAGTTTCAAAAACTCTTTATAAAAAGTGTTTTAAATCTGAAATAACAAAATCTTATTAAAATTTTTTAACTTTTGTTTCATTTACAAAGCGTTTTTAAAAATGCATGTAATTTTCTTTTAAAAAATTCAAAAATTTGTGATAAGTAAAAACACAAATTAAAACAATACATTTTTTATTTTTTGTAAATAAATTAATTTTTTTAAACCAAATTTTTTTTTTATTATTTTTATTTTTAACTTTTTTTCGGTTTAACCGAAAAAAAACCGGTTAAAACGGTTTTCTTTCAAACACTGTATTCGAAATCCGATTTTTTTAAAAAATTAATTTTTCGAATAACTCGGAAGCCGGGTTTTTAAAAAAAGGACGTATTTGAACACTCTAGTCATGCAATAAGACTAAAATAAGTGTTCTCACTATACTCTGAGGTTAGATCTATGTCTTTACTTACAGATCACTGCCACCTATTTGTCATATATCATTCCTGGTCAAGATATATTTTAATACAGGTGGCGTTTTAAGGTTTACCATCTGTTTTTTACTTTTTTTCTGATTGTGGCTCCTCCTAATTGTCAACGTACTTATACTCGCCTCGAAGCTCATTTTGGTTGTCAAATCTGTCCATGAAGACTTCGACAGTAGAGCGACATTACACAAAATAAATTGCCTGGTGTTGTTGCAATGTCAAATTTGTTGTACTGATTACTCCAACTTTGTTAATACATCTTGTTCCTGACTTTGCCAATAGAAAATGCGTTCTCTTCTCTCACCAGAGATAGTAAAATAGTCTCTCATCATAATCGCTGCTCTAATCTGCCAACAACAATATGAAGACAATTTTGTAATGGTGCCTTTGTTGACATTTCTAATTAGTTTTGTTTTCTAGTCGGTGCGTGGTAGTTAGTTGTTAAATATGTGAGTAGTTTCCTAAAAACAAGCCAATATTATTGTAAAAAATAACATGAGAAGGAACAATAGAGTTGCGTAAAAGTGTAATTAGTGTAATGTAAAAGTGTTTTTCGGTCGAAAATAAGGAAATGCAAAACGAACAAATTTTCCACGGGAATACGATTAATGTTTAGAAAAAGTGTCGGTGATTAAATTGTTGCTTAAAGTTACTACTAAATGTTCAATTGTTGCAATCACTGTTGGTGGTGTGAGTAATCTTCAACTTGCCATTGTTTTGCTTCTGCCTGCAGACCACAGAAAAGTATTTCTTTATGTTGGCTTAGATGCGTTGTGTGTGCGTTGTGTGTGCGTCTGTTTGGTTTCCGATTAATAACTAAACTTGATAGATCTCCGTCACATTGACGACAAAAGCAGTTTGTAACACAAAGGTAAGATATTTGTAAAAAAACAATAAACATCAAGTGGGGATATAAGTTCATCAAATGTTTGCAAATTGCCAAAATTTTATTTGGTATCTATAATATAATAACTGTAGCAAAATATGTATAAATTAAGTTCTGAAACAACGTTAAGTATTTATTAAAACCCTGAACAAATTATATTTTTGATTTATTTCATTTCGTTATTTTTTTACGAAACATTCTGGTAACATTACATTTAGGTAACATTCTGCGTTTGTGTAGTGGCGTCCAAGTAGATATGGGATCTAACACAATAAACAGCAATATATTGCACAAATATATGTATTTAAATACTTGCTGATCCGGCGTACGTACGGCGTTCGACCACTTTTATTAATAAAATGTATATCGGATATATAAAGTATAAAAAATGCAGAACAAATCATATACGCAATACTTTCAAGTAAGAAATCAACACCTTATTCCCATCTAGGCCTTTGGTCTTCTTAATAAATTTGCTTCATATTTTACAATTTAAACTAATTTTACTGGAAGACGTTTTAAAATATAAACAAAACCGCAACAATATTTCTCTCAATAATTACTGCACTTTTCTATAATTGAAAAAAGTATTTTAATTGTGTCAAAAATTATTTTTTTTTTGTGGGCAATTCCATTGGGACGGGTTTGACCATGTTACTCAATTTTTTGGTTATAATTCATAAATAGAAAATTTATTATTAAAGAAAGCTGTGATTACCAAGAATGTTAAGTTATAAAACTTTTAGTAACAGGTAAATACTGAAAGAACTTGATTTCAAAACAGAATGTCCAACAAAATTATGACTTTCATGTTAAATTATGTAAAATTTTCCGTAGAAAGTCCACAATAATTGTGATGTAGGATAATTGTTTAAATTTTTTTTCGATACTATTAAGTAAGTAGAAAGTCCACAATAATTGTGATGTAGGATAATTGTTTAAATATTTTTTCGATTGTATTAAGTACTTACTGTTCGCAAAAACAACTACTTTTTCTTAATAAAAAAACTTTTTAGAAAAAAGACGGGTGTGACACCATTTTACGACGGGTGTGTAAAATAAACTCCAAAAGTATCAAAGTTTTTATACAGCTCAATTATATAATAAACATAAAGGTAAAAATATAACAAAATAATAAAACATATATTTTTTCGTTACTATCGTATACATCATGATTATTATCAATCTTTTTCATCGTATAAAAACAAGAGTCTAAAATGAAAATCGAGCCCCCGGTTATTAACAAGAAACTTTTCGTATTGGGGACAAAATCCACAACAAGCCCCGCAACTGCCCTGAATTCGCCCCTTCAGGGTTCAAATAAGTGACCGACCCCCAGTCATTTGTCCCACCTAATATTTTTCCCAAACATACCTACCCCCATCATTAACCCCTAAGGGGGCTTATATACAAAAATCAAATTTTTATAAAATTTTCTCCTAACCTCTATTTCAACCCTTAAGGTGGTTCCCATAGAATTTTGTAATTTTTATAATTTTTTTTAATTAGCTCTCATAGAAAATCAAATCATGTCAATCATATTTAAGAAAACCCAAACATTTGGATTGTTATAGTTTCTGGCAGTCTTCATTATTTACCCAGGAAAAATAGAATATTAAAAAATGTTAATGTAAGTCCTTGCGTATAAAAATGAAGATGAGAGTGTTCGTTTTGTGCTCACTTCAAACTGTTGCCAAATTGATAAAAATTAATTTAAAAAAATGTTAAATTTTTACCATTTTTCCATAATTGTCGTCCTTTTGGACATATTAATTGACCGATTTTATTTAAAATATGAAATTATATTTTTTCTGCATAAGGCCGTTTTATCTGGAATTGCCCTTGTATCAAAAAGTTCTGTTGTTTTGCAAAAAAGCCAGCATTATAATAGTTTTTGAAATTTTTGCATTTTAAAACATTTGCAATTTGTCTCCCTTGGTTTTTTCGCAGGGAACTCAATTGTACAGTATTTAAAATATTCTTTTTAAACTGATTAAGAATAAAAAAACAGTAACTTATGGTATAACTGCAACTCTCCCTTACTCACAAAACATATATTTTTTTTTTAGTTACATTAATTCTGTTGCAGCATCAACCGTTTGGTTATAGGGATTGGTACCATGTTAATTCCTTTTTCTTCGTTTATACTGTAAAAGTGCGAATTTCCAAAGCTCATGTCACACATACACGCCAAATTTCAATATTTAATATATATGATTTTAAAACACCCCTATGTCACAGAAGGAACCTTCATGCCAAATTTCAAGGGTCTCTCTTTTATATGTTGAGAAATAAATTGATCAATTTGTATAGGAGGTACCAGTGGGGTACCAGTAGGGACAGCACAACATGTTAAATAATTTTTCCTAAATTCAACGTTCAATAATCGCTTATCATTTGCAAAAATTGACTTACTTACAAAAAGAGATATGCATTTAGAACTATTGGGGCAATTCCATTTCATTTGTTTGGGAGGTACCACAAGGGGCTGAACCGAATAAGACTGAAAATACAAATAGCAGCATCTCAGATTATTTTCCAAAGTCAATAATGATACTTCTTCGTATGGAACAGTCAATGGCCGCTTGAAGACATTGAATTTCTTGTAGTCGAGTTAATCGATAGAGCTCATGTGCTAGTTTTAAAATAGAAGAGTGTAATGCGAGTAGCCCTTCTGAACCGCTTGCATGGTTTGAAAAAGGAAATTGTCTTTTTTTATATAGGACCCTTGAAACCACAAAATGCGGTATCAGGCGTAAATATATACTATCCGTATTTAAAGTTGCTTTCGTCCACTCTAAAAAATAAAGAATTTATTTATTTATTTGTTTTAGTTAACAAATTTCAATGTAAACTAAATAAAACATTCATAACTATTTAAGCAATAATATATGTATAGAAAAAGTAGATTTGCTGCCTTTCTTCCTTTTAAACTTAATTCTAATTTATTTGACGAATATATGACGATTTAAAGACAATAGACCTTAGACAATTTACGGAAATTTAAAAAAATTATTATTGATTTTGTTAATGTGTGTGTGTGTGTGTCTGCGTTGCTGTTTGTGTGTATAAAATCCTCGAATCTGTGTACAAACTAAGTTTTTGTTTCCGAAATGAATAAAAACAAACTTTCTAGACTTTAGAATAAAACTTTTGGGCTAATTTTCAGCGTCAGAATTAGGCCAAAAAGTGTTGCAACTGAAATGTGTATGTCTGTGTGCGGCTGTGAACTGGTGTTTGTTTGTATGGGTGTGTGCGAGTGTTTGCGTATTATTTTTTATTAGTATTCCCTTAACTCCAGATACTGTTCAGCGTAAAAGTTTTCTTTTTTAATTTTTATTATTAACTATAGCTAAAGCGTAAAAGAAACAATGAAGGAACTCAACTTTACTAAACTGAGAACGAAAATATCCACCGCAGAGTAAAACAGAGAGAGTAAGAGCGCGCGAACAGTACAAAGAGCACGCTAAGCGAGAGCAACGGCACAAAGTTTTCCAAGTAAAGTTTTCAAAGTGAAATCGTGTTTTCAAATAACAGCGACAGCGGCATCGGCAACGGCAACTCATTGCACGCCACGCTTTAGCACTTTAACCAGCCAAGAAAGCGACAACATCTCAGTCAAACTACTGGCAAACCAAAGATTCCCAAACTTTATAAACTTTAAAGACTTCGGTTGGTGGGCCAATGTGGAATTGCCGCCGAAAAGTTGTCAACATGAATCACAAATTCAAGGTCATCTTAAAGCCAGTAAGTGACGTCACGGCCAACTCGAAATCGCTTAATTATGCCACAAATAAATGCCTACGTAAACATTCACCAAAGTACATTTAATCCTTTGTTGAGATTTCAGTGGCTCTGAAATGAATGAGAGTTGTTCATCCGTCCTTTTCACCAGATTATGTGTTTATCTTTTAAATGTAATTTACATTAAATATGTTTATTTACATAAACTCTTGAATTTTTTCCTATTCATGGCAGAGAACCACAAAAAAAATGCCAACGAGAACAATATGCTTTCAGGATGCCAAATTAAGCTGTGGCCGCCACAGGACACATGACCCCCATGCACCTTCGCAACACATACTACATATGTATGTACACAGTCTTGCTCATTACATTCAGCTTTTGCGGTGTGGCAAGTACGATATACACTTTTTATTTGGCCTTTAATACTTTTGGCCAAATGTGTGGTTGGTCAGCCGGATGGATGGTCCTAATGGCGAATGTCCCTTCTGCGAATGTTAGCGAAACAAAAGCGTCACCGCCTCTACCCACGTATGAGTAATATTTATTTTGGATACTCTTTCAGGGCGGCAACGGTGCGTATGAGCGTTTTTCAATTTGTTTGCATTGCCATTAAGTGGTTGCTGCTGAGTTTTTAATTAAAGTCAAATTCTTCATTATTGGAATCGCTGGTATAAGCCAGTATTCCAAGTCCGGACGACATCTCGGTCTGGGAGCCTGCAACCAACACATGTGGCAAATGTTTTACCGACACTACATTATGCAAAAAAAAAGTTGGCAACATTACACAGAGAAAAACTTAAACATCAACAACAACACCAGCGAACGGAACGTCACCAACATCACTAACACGGATGTACGGATGATTGTGAGTAGGCATGTGTGTGTCTGTAAGAAAACAACCAAAGCGGTGAGTGCTGGATGTTGAATGGTTGCTACTTATGCAAATGAGCTTCAGAGAGTGTGTGTGTGTGACTCTTCATTTTTTCCACATTGTTCGAAATGGAACTAAAGTTGTGTGAATGTTAAATAAAATAAAATTAAATAAAACAATAAAAAACGCACTCACACATTTCCATTTGTTACGTCTTCTTTACACTAATTTACATTACTTATGGCAACGTTTACCTAACGTCAAATGTAAGTACGAGTACACATATAAATCGCATACATTACATTTACATTACACACGCACTTGTACATTACAACATTTGTATGTAAATCACAATAAGTTGTCAATACAACAAAGGTCTGTGTCGGATAGCGAAAAACACGCAAAGGCAAGGGATGCATGTTAATTTCAGAGATCCACACATGGATCGACAAGTCTCTGGCAAGGTGTAACAGATTTGGATAAAAGTAAACTTTAGATTTGAAGGGATATCTACAAATGATTAAGCGATTATTTCACAAGCGAAAATGTAAATTTACCGAGAGAGTATAGATACATCTGATACCAAATATCCTTATGTTTTTGTTAGTTACATGCAATGGTACGCGGCTCATAGACTTCTATTTCAAAGGAATGGTTTATACACAAAAACACTATAAATTTGGCTGGCATCATTTTTGTGTATTATATTTTATTATAATTTAGAAAATAAATTTATTAATTCATACAGAGAAGTTTGTCTTGTTTTACATATACTTTAAAATTTTTCAAAAGAACAGGTGTAAGTTATGTGTAGCTTTTATACTTGAGAGCATTGTAGCAGTTTGAAAATTTACTTAATATGATACGATATGTAACATTTTTAAAATATATATATTTTTTATTATACATAGAGTCTTTACCAACCGGCGGAAAATAATTTTAGATGTAAATTATACAATAATTTTATACACGTATTTTATTTTTTTGCTTCACTGTGCATTGGAAAATTTCGAATTAATTTCAAAATTTAAAATTATCATCAATAGTATTTGTAACTGAAAATAAATTTCAGTAATAGTTCGTATGTTGTTAAACCATTTCTCATTCAACTTCACTTATTATTATATTAATAATAACACAGTGCAGCAGTAAAAACTTGAACCAATTGAGACCGCCAAAATCTGAAAGCTTATGATGGTAGAAGAAAACCCCTAGCTGGGTTTTGAAGTATTAGCTAAGGTTTTTTTATAATTCATTTTTGAAATTTTCGAAAAACATGTACTGATTCTTGAGGCTATATCTCGTGAACTATTCGAAATTTTTATGTCTCTCTTAGCTCTTAATCAGATCTAAAAATTTAACCTTCGATAAAATCAAAAAACACAACAATATCTCACTCAAAAACACAAAAATGTAAAAAAATCGTAAAATTTCTTCATAGATTTTTATTGTTTTTTGATTTATTTCAATTTTGTATCTATTTCATTTTAAAAAGCATAGCATTTTAAATTTCGATAAACGTACAATTGAAAGTGATTTCTTTACAGTTTTGCTGATTTAAGTAGGATGTTGTCGTTTTCTTGATTTTTTCTCTGAAGAGAGAAAAGCTATATTTGGAATAGTTCACGAGATATAGACTACTAAAATCCTCCTCTCAGTCGAAAACTTCAAAAATGAATTAAAAGAAAACCTTAGCTAATAATTAAAAACCCAGATAGGGTTTTTCATCTACTATCATAAGCTTTCAGATTTTGTGGGTTTCATTCGGTTCAAAAGTTTGAAGTTGGAAAATGTGCTACTGTGTAATAAGTAATAAATTTCTTTGCTTTTTTTTTAATAATGAAAATTTTTCTTTTTTGTCTGCTTGCAAATGTATTTTATTGTTATTGTTTAACTGCAAACAAAATTAAAAATCCCTACAAAATATCTCTCCGAATCTATCTCACCTAGGCAATGACTGTTAATAAAAACTTCCCCTTAAAGTATGCTTTATTCATAACAATCTCTCTTTATCCTTTGCCCGGCCCAGTATAACAGTTTAATGCTTAATTCTATTCAATGTAAATGTGTGCGAGTACAAATACAAACAAATGATTTGTAAATATCATGCAAAAGACGAAAATGCTTCTTAATGCGCGAATTAAATGTGAATATGCAAATGTAGCGAAAAAAATACTTAGCGTTAAAGAAATGCATTCACATCTATTATCCTTTCTACGTTTGCCTTCTTATTGAGCGCAAAGTACACAAATGTTAGCAGGAACTAAAGTGCTTTCACATCGAATGGAAAAGTTCAAATAAACGTTATGGACATATTAAGCTGAGGTAGATTTTACCTGCCGGAAATCTCAAGTCATTGAAGGTTAAAATGAAGCGTAACAGCTGTGCGCTTTACTTTTTCCCACTGATTTTCATTTCATTGTTTTTTTTCGAGCAGATTTTTTGTTCAGACTGAACTGAATTAATGAGAATTTATGTTTGTAAGTGAAACTTTTGAGAATGTGTGAAAATAAACTCATAAGCTACAGCCATGCACACTCGCACACACACACACACTCACATGCGTATTGACAGAGCACGTATATAAACAAGAACGCATACCCATGTAAACACTCGCACATTTCTAAGAATATATTTAACGTAATTTTAAGTGAGTCGTAAGAAAATATTACGAGCCTTACAAGGAAAAGAAAATATCACATTAATGTGCCACATGCTGTAACAATTTGTATGTGGGGAGTATTTGTTAATAGCAATAATAGTATGAGTTTATAATTATGAACTGGACTTAATGTAGAACATAATATTTAACATTAATAATAAAATATATTTTTTTTAAATCAGCTTCAATTTAATTGTTTATGGGTTAGTAGACTGAAAATCAAACATAATTTTTTCAGGATTATAAATTGGCTGGTTATGTTACCCACAAAAACTAATCAGCTTAATGCACAAAAAAAAAGTGAATTCCTGGGCAACCGGAAATTTGAAAATAATGTTTAATGCACTTCAAATATGCCCTAAAAATAGCAAAATATGATCTTAAAATCAACAAAAATATGCTCTAATGTTTCATAAATATTTTAAGTATATTTATTTTCAAAAACAGCTTACAAATAAATAAAACAAAACAATATAATTTTAAATTCAGTAAATATTTTTGGTAAATTTTCATTCGCTAATAAAGGGTGGTTAAATTATAAGGGCCGATGTTGAATGTCAACCACACTTAAACGTCAAGGTCTTTCTTTCTGACTGTGAGTAGGCATGCATTTGCATTTCAATTGATTAAATTTCCTAATTTCAGACTAACTCAACTTTTCGGTCAATTTAATCGTCCAAAAATGCGTTCAATCGGAAAATTTGAGAAAACCGAGTCTGAAGGAGATGTGAAAAAACTAGTACATGCGCGTACAGCTCGTACTGCAGAAAATATTGCTGTTGTTCACGATAGTGTGGCTGAAGAGCCGTCCACCTCAACTCGTCGTCGTGCCCAACCATTGCACCTCTCACGCTCGTCGTTGATGAACATTATGCATAGACTTGTATTTACACGTTTACAAGGTGCAATTGACTCAAGAACTAAAGCCTCTTGCCATTCCAAACGTCATCAATGGTCAGAGTGGTGGCAAGAAATGGCAACAGTGAATGATCAATTTTCGAAGAAAGGCACATTTTCAACTCAATAAGCAGAATTGCCGCATTTGGGCAAGTGATAATACAAGAATGATTGTCGAAAAACCAATGCACCCACAAAGAGTGACTGTTTGGTGCGGTTTATGGGCAGTTACTGTGAATGGTGTTCGCTGTCATGAGATGATAACGAACATTTTATGGCCCGAATTGGAAGATATATATGTGGACGATATGTGGTGTCAACAGGACGGTGCCACTTGTCACACAGCTTACGAAACAATGGCTCTTTTTGGCGATGTCAAGTGGCCGCCAAGAGTATGTGATTTGACACAGTTGGACTTCCTTCTTTGGGGTTATTAGAAAGAAAAGGTGTACGTCGATAAGCCAGCAACAATTCAAGAGCTAAACGATGAGATAATTCGGCATATTAACGACATAGAACCTCAATTATGCCTCAGCGTCATCGAGTATTTGGACCATCGGATGGAGGTGTGCCGCAGAGGTCGCGGCGGCCCTTTGGCCGATATTTTATTCCACACATAATTGAACCATACCAATATTATCATAATAAAAAGAAATGACAATAATTTCCTAAATATTTTGTTTTCTATTTAAAATCAACATCGGCCCTTAAAATTTAACCACCCTTTATAAAGTAGTAACCAACAATTAGCCAATTGTTTCAGCAGATGTCGGAGAGCTCGCATTGTCGTAATGCAAAATGATCCGTACTACGTTCCACTAAAGGCACCGTGGTCACATGACCGGTGTTCTTCGATGTGCTTCTTTCACGAACAACTTTTGTTTGTATTTGGCTGGTCTTAAAAGACCCATGCGGTCGATTTCTGTTTAACGCCCAAAGATGCCTCAATCTTTAAGTCAAAACGACTGAAGTCTGACGAAATTTACGAAATTCATCTTGAAGCGAACGGCGTCCGAGACGGAACTTTTGGTACCTGCGACTTGTGGGTTTTGATGGTACTTCATCGTTAAAAGTCGAAAAAAGTTGATTAAGACACTCTTGTCTCCATAATCCACTCCGAAAATCTTACAAAGCCATTGCAAAAAAAGTTAAGATATAATTCAATTTTTTGAATGAGTTGAATTTTCCAAACAACTGTAAATTGCTAAAAAATTTTAAACTTACCAATGGAAGTTCCAATTTGCATCTGGTAGCACTAGTATTGCCAGGACCCGAAATATAAATAGCAACCCTCGTATTACATAAAAATTTAAAATTTATTTATAAAATGTGACATGACTTAAAAGGTCTACTACTAACCTTAACTCAATTTCGAAAATCAATTTCAGTTACGTGAGTTGCTCAATTAAGCGACAAACTATGACCCAATGCCTAGTAAAAACTTCTCAAACAGTGGCGTTCGCATTCGTCGATAAACGAGTAGGTGCCGTTTGTTGTGAATCAAAAGTAGAAAGCGTGTTAATTCACAACAACGCGAGAAGCATACCTCATTAAGTATGTAAGTATGATCCAATGCATTCTTGCAAAATTTGTTTGATTGTATCAACAAATGTGCTTTTGAGACGTGATTGCCTAGATATTTCAAATGTATGGAACAGGAAACTCAATCGAAAAGGGCCAGGTTTTCATCTCATCGGTCGTGTTGTCATTCTTAAAAGTTATACACCACACTAATATCTTCGGATTTTTATATCTTTAAGGGTGTACAGTTTTATATATCACTATTCAGCAGCTGCTGCATACGCATTATACTCCCACAGGTAATGGTATTACACAACTCTTTAAGTAGCCATCGTCTTGTTAAAGAGAAATCTCTGTATATACAAAATATAATGATCTTTTGCTCATTATCTCTACAAAATTATTGTAAATAAAAAAAAAGATCTGCCTCTTATATTGTCTGTTTGTTGGGATTCATCGCAGCATCATCGGTATTCTATTTGCTCAAGAAGCTGACCAAAGACTCTGATTTAGACTATAGACATTATAATGATTCCTAAACCAGTCTTCCAAACAATTACGATGTATTCAATTTGGTTTACTATATTTTCTTCTCAAAAATATTAAATATACAGACACGCAAAAAAATTTATGTTCTGAGCTCTGTACCAAACTTTACTCCTCTCTGTTTTTAGCGTAGCTAAAACCGAATCTAAAGTTTTTGACATTTTCTAAAAGTTTTGGTTTTGTTTTTGATATTATCTTAGACTTCAGCTTTGGTTTCAGCTACCCAAAAACTATAGGTGGTCATGGTATGACCTCGAGCTCAGAACATAATTTTTTTTGTATGCCCTTGTATTATCGGCTATAACCTACTAACTAACTACCCTGGTTTTTCTCAGAATGCGTCTTTTAAGCAAAATAATTAAAGATGACATAAGATGTATTTTACTAATGCAAAACATTTTAAATCCATATTTAAAAAGGAGGCGTCAACGTTACGGCTAACTATAATCAAATATTCACTCAAATCTATTAACATACATCATCATGTAGTATAAGAGTAGACATCAGTAGTTTTTGTCCTGCGCTGCTGCCATTCAAAGCTCATCACATAAACATTAGTAAATTCCATATACAAATGTAAGTTGCAGCCAAAGTGAAAAAAATCACTCCTCATCATATATTATGCCTGTCCTAGCAATAGTAAAAATACCTCGCTTAGAATTCAAATCAAGAGGAAAATGAGGCCGCACATGCTAATGCGAACAGAGCGCAGTAAAGTGAAGGCGATAAATTAATTCCATCCATTGCACAGGACATGGCAGGAACAACTTGCATTTGCCCATGATAATGATGGAGATCAGCGAGCCATCACAAGCATCATCATTGTTGTTATTATTTGTACTGATGCTCGTGCTCCACCACTGGTGCAGCAGTAAGAGTCATTGTGGGCAGCCCAAGTAGCTTGGCAATAATGCCAGAAGAAAAGCCCCCCATAAAGCAAAGTGGCAAAGACAAATGTCAGGCAACAAATGTACTGGCAAGTACAACAAAACAGTCCGCAAATGACCACGAATGTGCGACAGAGAACGCAGAGGAGAGACAGAGAATGTATGGCTAGGACGGTGGAGTCCTGCTCATTCCTCTTCCATGCAGTGTTATTAGATTTTTAAGTGTTTGAACTGCAACAACAAAATCACAAAAAAACGGTACTTGCTACTGATGTTGTGCGGCACGATTAGTGTGGAGCATTTGTTTCCCTGCTCTCAACTGGAAAAGTTTGCAACTACAACCTCTAACCAAATGGCAGCCATAGTTGCATGTCCGAGTGATGGCAACATGGAGGCTGTTGCCTATGGCTGGGTCTGATACAAAATTTCACTTCCAAGGTTGCAACAACTATACGACTTCGGAGCACAAGTTAGGCAACGTACACTCACACAGTCGTACGAGAGGTGATTATGTGCACGCAAAGGAGGCGGGTCCATTGCTCTGGCAACGCTTCGAAATACAATGAAAAGCGCATGAGGCAACAACATAGAACAATAATGCATTGCACAGGATACTCATGGCAGTCATTTTGTACTTTTCGCAGTGTTTTTGTGTTTTTTTTTTTTTGTTATGTTGTGTTCTCTGCAAGCCATTTGCAAAAGGACGAAACCGAAGAAGTGGATGTAGAACGAGATAAATGAAAATAATTCACAGCAATAAAAAGTGGAAAACGACAATAAATATATTGTATATGCAGTTTACTCTCGCCTGGATACTGAGAGAGAAAGAGAGAGAGAGGTTGTTTAAGGCAATTGCAGAGTGAGAGCCATGTAGTGAGAGCAGGTGTTTGTCTATTTAAGTAATTTCTGAATTATGCTTAAAGGCCTTGATGAAATTTAATATTACTGCATACTCAGCGGCGTTGTATTTACCATTTGCGAAGGAGTGCACACTTATTTATTAATTCCATAATTACAAACTTTAGCAGCATTCACGATTATGTCGGTCGTGGGCTCGTCCGCCTGACCGTCTGTCTGCCTGTCTGTGGAGCTATGTATGTGTGATATTGTGGGCCATAGTAAATTATTTTATTTATTATTGGCTGGGTTGCGACAATGATGGAAATTACTTAAAGGCATTTCAACGATTACTTTGTGTTCACCCCTTTTTCTTAGGTCCTTAGGATTTGTTCCTTCGATTTGGCCATTAAAGCCGAATTTATAATTATTACACACAGCGCCGGCTGTTATTATAAATCGCAAATTTTCCCCACTCTGTCTTCCATAAATTTCCGCACAGAATGTGCGTCTGTTCGGAGATACAGAACAACAACAATTGTTGGCAATTAAAATCTGGTGCGTACGAATGATTTGCTGCATTCCCCGGATTGTCTGTTCCCCACCAACCAACCATTCCGATTTAGTTCGCTTCGGTTTCGGGCCCATTGATGCAAAGCCGGCCATTGTCGCGGCAAATGTCGCCTTTGTTTTCATTGTTAATGAGAATTTCTTGTAATAATGAAACAAATGATTGAGTGCGAATGATTCCCAGCTTTGCAGTGGTGTGCCGTGATTTCCGTCTGCTGCCTCGTTCTCGTTGTGCTTTAATTCATTTTCATTTCCATTTTCTCTTTTCACATTCCACATTTCATTTCCGCATTTGCTGCTTTGTTTTATGCGAGCGTTTAATTAATGAAATGGAATTAAAGCATTTCAGGATAATTTTATGTTTTGTATGTACATTAACTTTCCTCCCCCCAGACGGAGCAACTTACTTAAGACATTGCCCTTTTGTTGTCCATAGCTCATGCATTGCATTCTAGGGATAACGCTCAAGTTTTTTAAAGAGTAATAGTTTGTATTAAATTTAAAAACAAAAATTGAAAGCAAAATAACAGCCGCTGTAGGCGATAAGCTCGACAACAAGACAAAGTGAGTCACAAGTCATGTTGTGACTCGTCTTAAGCTAATTTAATGAGTTCCCATCTGTTTGCCGCCAACGTAACAACATTTACCTAAACATTAAGCCCAACACAACAAGATACATTTGTTTATCGCCTTTTTCACTTTGAGTAGAGTAGAAAAAACAATGTGGAAGATTAAAAAAACGCTGATTCCTTCCGTTTTTCGACGTTCCGTCGTTTGAGGGAATGCTGAAATCTTTGAAAATTTTTCATCATTTATCATTTCATCGAAACATCAAGCCGATGACTGACACTGAGCGTCTGTGTTAGGAACATCAAACCCACCCCTCCTTTGCACTGTTGTGATATCCAAATTGTGGCTTTGTCACAATTCGCTTTGGGATTGCTGATATCGCTGCTGCTGATGCTGCCGTTCATTCATTATGAAAAAGCACCAGCCCGTTGTCGCGGGTGCCACGGGACGGACGGATGCTCGCGAAATAAATTACCCTACACTTAAGTGGGATTTTTAAGATTTTATCGCCTTCAGGGTTCAAATGCTTTCCATTCATATGCTTATTGCTGCTGTTGCTTTTTGTGGCTGAATGTTACTTGCTTGAATGTTGTTTCCACCGGCTTTTGTGGCTGATCATTTAATATTTCAATTGTTGCCATTCATAGCGCAAGGTAAGACGAGACGGGACGGGCATGTAACCAAAATGAAAAATGTGCCAATTCATTTAGTTGAAATTATCGCAACAGGATATCCGCCTCCTTCTGTTGTTGCCCTAATGTGACACTTCCTACAAATCGCAAATCTCATTGTCTGTTGTGCGTTTAACGGAGAAATTTTGATTAATCTTCGCAGATAACCTCGAATCGCGATAAACTCGTATCGCCATGACACAAATTGCTTTCGTAATGAATTGCACAAATTTATCTTTCCGGGCTAAGGAGGAATTGACAACAATAGCTTTAGTTAGAAGGTCAGCTAAGTGTTAAAGACTCTGGCATATGTTTATTTAGAAGTTCATTATGTTCATGAGAGATTTGTGGGCATCACTTGTAGAATTGATGAAACTGGAATGTGGAGTGACCTGTTGAAAGGTTGGGGCGGCTGTATTATTATTATTATTACAATAATTGAACTAAACTGAGGCCATTTATACAATATAAGATTAGGGCAAACATAACATTTCCGTTAGTAAAATCTCTATTGATGATCGTTGAAATGTATATTTTGTGGATTCTCTGGTGAAATTATGAAAATATTTTTGTAACAGAAGGTGAACATTAAGCATAAAGATGAATGATATTCATGGCAAAGTTAACGTCATATTTAGGCAAAACGAATCTGGCCAATCCAGACCGAAGGAATCTGACGAGTTATCTTCGTACCACGCCCCAAAAATGTCACATCTTCCTGATCTTAGAAATGAACCTTCGCTTTTAGGATAGTAGCTTACATACCAAATTTTAGCTTGATATTTTTCAAAATACGGCTATAATCGTGGAGACAGACAGACGGACACCCTCAAAAATTTTAAAATTTAGAGTTTGTATTTTCTTATCTGCCGCGCCTCATTATGGGCGGAAGTCAACCTGATAAAAATATTTTAGAAGTAATTGAAGTTTTTTCCACAAAAAGGTTGGTAGATCATGCATATGAAGAGGATATTTTAGATATCAATTTCATTTTTACATTTATGTTTTATTTTTAATTTTATAGCGCATTGAAAGAGAGAATATTCTCAATGCTCGTGAATTAGACTATATATAGTGTAGTAAATGTATCCTTTGAACCCTCCGATGGTTTACAAAATCTATAGTGTCATCTTATCAGCGATCGATACAATTCCTTGCAATTTGTTACACTAGTTATATTGGTAGAGATATAGCAAAAAAGAGTTCAAGCTACTCTCCATTCAGATTGCATTTTTGATCCTCGAAAATCTTAAATACCAATACTGCAGTTATTTAAAATCAGCTTTTTATATGGTCATTTAATAGACTTCTACATATTTCAAACATATCATCCATTGCCAAGCTGTTTTTCAAAATAATAACCGGCATAACGGTAAAGAATAATTTGTACACTTCACTTTTTAGCCGAAATACTAAGTAAAATCCTTTCATAATATTTCTTAAATTTGATGTTATTTTTACCTCTAGCTAAAGTAATAAGTCCACTGAAAATACTGTGACAGATGTCAATGTCCGTTCATTGTCTGATTTCCACGGACACTTACATGTCTTTTCAATTTATCTGTGAAGAGGAACAAATGCAAAATGTGCGCAAAACTACAAATCTAACCAATTATATTTATATTCGTATACAAATCCTTGAATACATCTATTCTCACGTACACATTAACACACGCACACTTACACTCACTTAAATGAGTATGTGTTTCCGACTAATCCACAGACAATAATTTCATAGTTACAACAACATTTTTCATATCCGAAAACCGGTCGTCATGCCAAGTTTGTCCACAATTTAAATACATAGTACCAAAATTGTAGAGAATGAAACTCAAGTATGGGCACATGATTTGACTACAGCATTACCAGGACATATGTCCTTCTATCGTCTCGCCTCAACATTCGAATTTGAATGCAAACAGACGGCAACTAACGGAAGGACGACGACGATTCCTATGCAATTCCAGCCATCATTTCGGTTTGGCAACTTTTGGGCAAAGTACCTTTCCGCATTATGCGAATTTCCTTAATTGTTTCGGTTAGCCGCACAATCCATTCTATACAATTCACAATATTTTGGTGATGTTCCACTCCACCACCCCCGCCCACAATCGTGCCAGAGACAAAGAATTGAAACTATATATGAAACTATGCACCGGTACCAGCCAAAAGGTAGACCACAGGAATACAAATCAAATCAAATGTTCTTTTGCATATTTAATAACAAAAGTGATACAACAAGGATAACAGAAGCTACTTTACGTACATTGAGCTACGGCTCATTCACGTGCAAACACTTGAGAACAATTCAATATTGTTTTTTGTCTTATACGTGATTGTACTGTACCTGCAAATGAAATGGTTGGGGAATTTAAATCTTTGTAGAACTAATATATAACTTCACAAACGAGAATATTAAAGTAAGAGAAGTTACACTGCAAATGATAAAATTGTGGTGAATTGTTTCTGTCATTTGCGTGATCGAGATGTGTCTATCATTATGACAAAAGTTGTTATATACAATTCTCATAATTTTAGAGGAAGCCGATTCAAAAATTTGAAACCTCTTAAAGATATATGAGCATATCAGCTTTTTATATTTCAGACATATCATCCTTTGCCAACTTGCTCTAGAGACATAAAATACATAATAAATAAAAACAAAAGTATTCAAACAAACGGACATATCACCCTTTGCCATACCGGTGCAGAAATTACATTTTATTTAAAAATTATTCGGTTAATATTATTAAGAAACATTCTATAATTTTGTCTTTTCTATAATTAATGATTTCATATATTGTTAGAACTTCCGGCGATGCTTTCGTTCATTGTGAGTGATATTTGGCCATTGATGAGAATAATCCCTGATCGTAGCCGATGTACCCTCTTCACTTTGTATTTTACTTTGCCCCAAAGAAAAAAGTCTACCAACACCGTACTCTAAAAATAGTAAACTTTTGTACTCTAGTGTAACATTTGCAAACTTATTGATTATTAACTCTAACTCTAAACCCTTGTGTCCGTCCGTCCAATATTCTAGTAAATGCAAATTAAAAATATAAAACTAAATTATGAAATGATTGCCGACGGCTTAAAAATTGCCAAATTTATTGTTGAGAATCACTTGATGTAAAATTAAGCTCAACAACAACGGCAGCAGCAGCATCGGCAACGGCAACAATAACAATAAGGACTTTTTGAACATTCAGTTAACAAGTAACACTGAAAAAGGGTCAGTTACATAAACCGAAATGATGGCCCAAAAACAATAGCAAAGCATAGAACAATCAGGCGAACCGTCAACTCTTTGGTTACTGGTGCCAACATCATAAACAGCTTACAGACGGGCAAGAAGAACGGCAAAAGACTTCCGGCGCCCGTTTTGAATATCCGCAAATGAATTAAATTCCAATTTTATTAAATTAACTTTGGCATGAACACCTAAAAGTACTCATTTCCCGGCATCAGCCCGAGCTTCAGTTGCAGCTCCAGTAGCTTCCAGCCGACCGAGTGTCCGTATAATGTGAATAGTAGCTTCGCATGAAGGCGGTGGTGCCATTGCTTTGACATTGTAGAAGGAGAATGTTTACAGCTCCACTCATTCGTTCATTTCATTTACTGCTTGAGTGCCCGGTCGTATTCCCACTCTGTGTGAAACGTAGAGCTCAGAGCCAAAAACTTTTCCGTTCCCTTCGTTCCGTTCGGTCTCTTATTTTTCTCTGCTTAAATGTAAATTTTTAATAAGCATTTTTGCTAATGGCTATTTACAACAACACATTGAATGCTGATGCCATTGTGGCCGTATTTGCTGCTGCTTCTGCTACTACTACTGCTGTTGTTGTTCTTACTGTTGTTATTGCTGGGACAGCCAGTGCTGATGCTGCACGATCTACCCCTTTCCGTTTTGGGCCACTCGTCGACATGCCCATACAAAAAGTGCTGGCCGGATTTCTTCGGACGAATCAGTTCGAAAACTATAAGAAAGTAATTTTCTCATTTGGAAATTCATTGAACGCAAAAATTCATTTCATTCTAAATTGAAAAATTGCTCAACTTGAAGAAGATGGATTGGAGATGTTCGTTCACATGTATCCTGTCCGAAGGGCGAACCGGGCTATACACACTGATAGATGCACAGACAGTCAGACAAAGAGACTCAGTCATCTCCTAATGTTGGGTTTTTGGTTATCCACCAACCGTTAAACGATGATAAGCAAAAAAAAGAAACGCACATAAGAAAATGGAAAATTTTCTAATTAACTTGAAAATGCCACCATTTCGAAAATTAATGAAGCCTCATGTTTTTTTCGCTCTATTCGATTCAAGAGACAACATCAAATTTAGGGATCAGCATTGCAATTTGCTTCGCGCGAAAGTGGTAGTGTAACTGTAATATTTACACTACCACCCCTTTGCATGGGAATAGTCTGATAACAATATTAATGAATAACAATAAATTTGTTCATGTTGTAGATTTGTCAAAATCCCATAATCTGTTCAGCATATGAACCAAATTTTAATGATTGGCCATTGACTTAAAGTCGAGACGTTTATAATGTTTGTATTTAAGCTCAACTGCAACAAGGTCTATCCATGTATCCACAAATAGCCATAAACTCCATAAAAACTCTGATAATTAAATAGAACATCTATGTCCAAACCGAAGTCGACTATAAATTAGTACTCAGGAGATTATGCAGTACCAAAAACGCTTGTTAATAAATGCAAAGAAATGTAAACATTGCAAAGCTGCCTACTCCAGAGGCTGAGCCAGTGCCTATCCCTAAAAACTCTCTCAATTACGTCAAACAAACGTGTCTAATTCTGATGCTCCTGACACGCAGTGGCAGCTTAGTGCACATGATTGCTACCACAAATACCATACTACTTACTTAATTTCCCTTTACACCCCATGAATGAGGTACGGGATAACTTCTCGCGTTGTTGTGAGTTAACACGCTATCTATTTTTTAGATTCACAACTAACGGCACCTACTTGCTTATCAACGAATGCGAACGTCACTGTTTGTCCTGGTAAGATGTTGTATGTCACGTATTGTCTGAGGAAAATGATGCTGCATTAAAGGCAACACTGCAGCCAATAGTAATGCCAGTAGTAATAGAATAATATAAGGAAGCGCCTCTTCAAACGGAAAAAGCGAAACAAGAGAGTGAGCAAAGTATCCACAAGTACAGAGGCAGAGGTAAAGCTTCTCGACCAAAAGTTATAATGCGCATGTATCAGAGGTTCCCACCTACAAAGACAGAAAAAGAAATCTGGGCAAGAGCACCCAGAGCTTGCAAATATCGAGAGAACATTTTCGTAGTCTGCTCGTTCTGAAAGGTAGCGCAAGTGACGAAATTATGTCAATCAAAGACGACAGAGCATATTTTCCACGACCGCGCCAGGTGGTATCTGAATAGTGATACAATAACAAAACCAGCGAAGAGCAGGTACGGTAAGTGCATCAACAATCATAAGATCAGCCTTTAACCTATCGTGTACAGAGCTCAGTCGAGTTTAATATGTGAAAGACTTAAAACCTTGTAATTGGACCTGATCAGTTTAGCTTAAAACATTACAAATCAAAGATATTTGCACTAGGAGAAATCCTGAAGAAGGCCCACGATATGCAAATCGACACATACCATATTTGCGTCAACTATACAGCCCCATTCAATATTTCGAGATGACAAAAACTTAAGATGCCGTCGCTAAGTTTGGCACCCCTGCAAGATGATTCAACTTTGCGCGATGACGGAGTATTTTATACCAAGCAAGGCTTTATACGATTATACAATTATCATTGACCGACAACTGTGACATGTTACTGCGGCCTTCTTAAACATTGAGAAGCAGAAGTGGTCCAGTACATGACCAATTTATTTGCTTTGTAGCGTATCATGAATAGTATAGAAATTAATTAAATATTCACGTCCACTGTTTTTTATATTTTTATTGAAGTTAATTAATTATTTACATCCATTTACTTTTATATCAAATGAAATACAAATTTACATAAACAACGTATCAGGTGTTATTTGGCACCAATACATAGTGTACCACACATTTTTTAATTTTTCTGAAAAGCTGTGCCTTAACGAAGAAGGGGAGAACCCATTCCGTGTTCAGTGGGTAATTTTACATAGAGAAGAATGATATTTCTATTGCATAACAAAATCTAACACAGTGTTAAAACAAATTTGGTATGTACTACTCTCTTGTGTTTATGTTATTCTCTTTAAAAATTGTGACAAATGTAAAAAGTTATGTGGACCAATGATTGATATGCCAAAACACACTCATACCACCTAAAAAAAAATTAATTAAACAACACCGAGAAAATCAATGCTGCCATAGAAAATTAGCTTCGTATACATTACGCCGCAAGTGGGCATAATAACTAAGTACCACCACCAACTCCTGCCACACTACCACCAGTGCCATCAGTATCCCTAAGAGTCTATTTACTACATGTATTGTGTCCTTGTAGCTGCGAGTAAACAATAAATTGAATAGATGTATTATTTCCTATTTTTTGCGTGGCCGACAACAACGACGACATAAAAAATTCATTAAAAGTAATAAACTAATTCCGTTCGATCCTATTAAAAATCATTTTCGAATTAAGGATATTTGCATATCCTTGATAAACTTTAACTTAACGTTAACTAAAAAAGCCAACAACGAACGAAAGGACAAAGAGCTAGCGAACGGACGGCCACAATTCCAACAAAGAACTTAATTTTGGGACCATCGACCAAGAGCACGACGGCACTGGTTCCGAACCAGGAGTAAGGAAGCATATACAAATTAGTTTGAAATCTTCGTCCTTCAACCAGAAGCGACCAGAGGGTGGGGGTAGATTAAACAAAATGACACGATGATGTTTTTAGTACGGCCAACATTAAGTAACATTACTGAGCATCGAGGGTGCAAACTGGCCGCTGTTGTTGGGCATAGAAAATTAAGTTCATCCCGGTATGCTGCCGGTAGGTGAGGGCAGACGGACGGGCGGCGCTCATACATATTTATAGAGATTTTGTCGCCCGCCATTGAAGAGCAAAACATGTTTGGGACAAAAGCCCAAACATGCAAATGCGGTTGGGCACTGCCAGCATTCATCAATCAGTTGCAGACTAATTACCTAATCCTCTACCCGGAAAATGCTTTCTACCCGACTTGTTGCCTCGCTAATGATGGCTGCCTTCCCCTCAGATGATGGATGATGATTTAAAGTAATTCTAAAATTAAATTTTATCTAAAAAAAATCTATCCTTTTCAAGAGTTGCAGGCCAATAATTAATTGTATGCCTGGGCTCACCACATACACGATAAAGGTCCAATCAAATCAACCCCCGCATCTAAGCACTTGATTCTTATCTATCCAACCAACTACTACAAATCCCAGTCATGTAAAACTACTCATGTAAAACTAATATTTGGACACCACTCTCCGACATGTAACCAGGCATCCTTTGAACGACACGAGGGGTAGAGTGGCTGATCAAATATTTATTAACAAGTGAATGTGCGGGGGGGCCTATCATCTCACTTACACACACGATGAAAGGAGAGGTTGGGCCGCCTTTTGTTGGTGATTTTATTGACATTATCAAGAGGTTGCTACAAAGGTCTTCAAAAGAGGATGCGGGTTATTTGTAATTTTCTAGTTTGAAATTCCGATTGCTAATGTTTGTGGCAAATATAATCGCAGCCAGCGAGTGAGTAGCCATAGTCGTCTTAGCACAACGGACGGAGGTAGTTTTGTTTTGTTATGCCAACGAACATTTGAACATCATTGGAATTTTTATTGCTTAATATTGCAGACTTTTAGGCTGATGTAAAGTGTTGGGGCCAATGACAGTGGGCTGAAAACAGATCGTAGCAAAATAGATTTATTATGTATCGAGTGTGGTGTTAGTGGGAAAGGTATGTCGAAACACTATGTTGCTGGAGAACAAAAACATATTATTGCCGGATTGTAGTAGCTGGGTTTCACACCAAGGTAAAAGTTTATTGAACGTTGACTTACAAATAAAAATCGGAAACGTTGTGCTTCCCCAACTGGTACAAAATTTTCGAAATTAATATTTTTCCAATAAATTTTATAAAAAATACTCAAAACGTTGAAAATAGTTTACTTTTAATATTTTGTATTTACTGTGAGAAATTATGATTTCTTTTGAGATTTTAGTGCGTATTAATTAGAGACTTTTTTCCTTCACTCTCAGTTGGTAGCGTAAAAGACCTTCGGTTCCACTATAAAAAAAATTCCGAATCTTTGTCGTTTTATAAATATGGCATCACTGATGTCGTTTGTGAGACTGAATTACGATTGTCCTTGTTCCTATTATGTTCTCTTCATCAAATGATTCTCAACCCTAAACATTTCTGTTATTTTATTTAAATTAAAATACATTCGAATGATCTCGAAAGTCGACTACGACTTACGTAATAAGGGGGACTATACTGGTTGACAATATGTAAAATATTTCATTTTTATTTAAATTGACCTCGAACTTAATTGTTTAAAAATAGCATCAATTGTTTATTATCTTCATTTTAATATTTCCTCGAATATTTGCACTTTATTTTCTTTCTTGTACATAAAAGCCCACTGTATCTTCCTTGTAATGATACAATGATGACGACATCAATATAATGTACACACCATATGAGCTTATACACAACCCCCCCTCATAGTGATAAGATTAAACTTATGACTATTCCTACTTCAAGATTATCATAGCGGGCAACTAATGCCACTCCAATCTACGGGGTTGGGTCATAGTTTATAATATTTATGTTTGTATCAATAATCATAATATTTTCGGTTGCGCCATAAAAATATGGATATGAATTCCGAATCCGATTTTTCAATGTTACCAACTACCCGCCAAGGAATGCGCGTTCGCAAACAATCTCTTGCACACACACACATACACTAAATATCCACGAGTGATTTAAGGATGTGTGTGGAAAAGGAAATGTTGCGGCCATAAATTTCATCACTTTATATGGTCATAACAACTGAAGTTTGTTAACGTATCCATTCATTGCTGATAAGTTTCCATTGTTAGTGGGTGAATTGCTATCACTTGATAATTTTGTGAGTTCAAGATACTAAAATGTAAATGTCCTTTATGGCATTTATAGACAGACGTTGTTTAAAGTCTCTTCAAAATTTTCATAATATTTACTTTATTCCGGCGTTCGCTATATTAAAGTCAAAATCTACGCAAAATATTGATTTTTGCTCCTGTGAAAAGTTCTTCCGGTTGGGAACCCATTAAACAAAACTTTGCAGCGAAACAAAAGTTTTTGAAAAACTCAAAAATACGTTGGAGATGAGCCCATAAAATCCCAAAAACAACGTCTACAACAAGAACAACCACAACACGAATAACAACAACAGCAAAAAAGTTTTGCGACGAGACGCAGCGCCAGGAGAACATCTAGTTAGTGAAACTGGGCCAAACTGAAGCCAAACTGCGCCACTTGCGCATACGCACCAAACTCGCAATAACAACACAGACAGTCAGTAGTTAACTGCTGCTGCAACAACAATAACAACAACAACAACGAAAGTTATGTTGTTCTCGTTGTTGGCAATTAAACAAACTGGAAACAAACTTTTGCAAATCTGCTGCTGCCGCACCGAAATGCGGCATTTGGAGCGCAACAACGGCGGAAAGCAATCGAATAGTTGGTTATGAGTGCGACACAATAACAACAACAAGCGAGGATTTCTAAACTTTTGTTTAATAATTTCTCACCTCCTCTCCATCTTGGGACTTTTTCGATAAATGATTTGTTCCTGTCGCCGGAACAATCGAATAGTTGGTTATGAGTGCGACACAATAACAACAACAAGCGAGGATTTCTAAACTTTTGTTTAATAATTTCTCACCTCCTCTCCATCTTGGGACTTTTTCGATAAATGATTTGTTCCTGTCGCCGGCATCAAACGGCAGCCACTGAGTGAGTGGGTGGTGCGTAAGTTCCTCTGCCCTCGTACGCATGCGAGACATGGACCAGACACACAAGTTCCAAACTTTTGTTTTGACTTTGATGAAAAGTTGATACAAAATGTTTGTGACTTTTTTCTTCACTCCGAACAACGCTCCGAACGCTCTTTTCCTATACTGATTCGGCAGCGATCTAATGAAACCTCCAGTCTCCATTCATGCGCTTTGGTTAGAAAGAGTTTGCCTTTAATTTGCTGGTAAACTTTGTTAGGAAACTGTGTTTTAATAACTTTGTTCCCCACATTTTTCAAGTTCCAAGTTCCTTTTTTTCTGCTGGCACTGCTGCTGCCGCTGTCGCTGCAGAAAAACAAATGAAATACACAAAAAAACGCCGTAACTTTCTAAGAAAGAAGGGGTTTTTGCAAAGTATTTCACTTTTTTTTATAAATTGTTAAAACTTTTAGATAATTTAAAACTTTTGTTAGCCAAACAGAGCTGAGCGTGGCGGGCGCATTGAGGCAGTCAAGTCAGTTGGTGGCGCTAGCAAAGCGTCGACCTTTTGTGCATGGAAAGTATGTATACATAGGAAGCGATAATTTGGCGTGACAGCATATTCAATGTCAAGGTCATCACCAACAACAAGAACAACAACAGCTAACAAAAAAGTTAGTTTGTAAATTAACTTTTTTTTCCAACAATTTTCACCATTTACGAAAGAGCAGAGGAAAGGACATTGACATCATTAATGCTTAAATAAAAGTTTGGTGTTGTCGCATTCGCCACAATGTACTCGTCTCGAACGCTGCAGCAACATATTTATGAAAAGTGGAAATTTAATGTGGGAATCACTTTATAGGAGATGTGGCTTTAATGCTTAACTCTTTTTTTTGGTAATTAAAAGTGTAAGTGTATGCGATTTATATAGAAGTACAACAAACTTCATAGAATTTTAACAAATGCATAGGGAAATACAACAGCATTGGTGTTTCGATAGATACTTATGTCATTTATGAATGTCTGTAAAATTTTAGCTTGGAAGTCTGACTTTAACATTAATTAGTCAGTAACTTTTCTATATGTTGTTCGACACATTCATACATATAATGATGTACCCTTGTGGAGTGTAGCCTTCAAAGCGTCGGTAAACAAGCATCCGGATAATAGTTATAAGCGGGACAACTGAAAATATGCAAATGCTTGTTTTTTTAGAACGAGATATTAACAAATAGGCAAGTTATTTATATGTTTCATGGTTCTACAAGTGTTTTAACACGTATTTGTTAGAGCATATTTTTGCATATTTTGCCCATAAAGTCATATTTCGGCATATTTTGGTTTTAAGAGCATACTTTTTTAATATATATATCTATTTTTTAAACATATATCATATTTTTAGGGCTTATTTTTTTTTATAAAATATCCCGTTTTAAGCCTATTTTATGTTGTTCACGCCGAGACACTCCAACTTAATTTTGGGCCGTAGAATATAGTGATAAACTCCGTTTTAAAAGATTAGGTCAAATTCAAGAGATAATCTTTTTTTATATTTTTATTTGCCTTGGCTCCAATTACATCTGTTAATGTTGAAAGATTATTCTCAATGTTTAAAAACATTCTATGTTGAAATTTAGAATTTAGAAAAAATTTAGATGACTGGAGCCGGAAATCAAACCACCATGCCACGGCCGGTCACAATCAATCAGTTAAAATGCTCAATATACAAAATCACCGTGATACTAAGGAAACAAAGTTTAAGATTTTTTTACTTAAAGATAAATGAATTGATGTGACCTATTTTTTTAAATTGTTCCTTAAATAATAATACTATAGTAGAAATATATCTTAAAAGGATATATAGATAGAGATAAGTTATGAAATGCAATTGTATACCACTATTTATTTTATTTAATATTGTTTTGTTTAAAAAATTATTTGTTTTCTTTTTACATTTTTAAGCTTATTTTTGATTTTAAATAAAAATATTTATAATACAATAGCGGACCCGGCAAACTTCGTCTCGCTCCTAAGGCAACAAATTAATATAAGCTCCAGGGGTATAGTAAAATACAGTTAGTTCAAGTTTTAATGTGATTTATTGGAATTTAATCGAAATAAGTGAAGAGCGGTGTAGAGCGATCTGATTAACAATGTTTTTCGATTTGTTTTCCGCGAACAGACAACGTACGGCTGATCTTGTGAAAAGCAGGGAAATTCGAGATTGATCCCACAAACTTTTATTGATGAGTTTTGCAGTTTATTTATTGATCATCGCAAAAGCCAATAGAATGGGGAGTTGAATTCGCTTGAATTTGGAAGGGAAGATCGTTTAGAATAATAGGAATTCGTGGGATAAGAATTTCCTCTCCTTGGAATTTGCCCCTGATGAACGTCGCTGACGATTTCAGGCATGCGTTAATTTCATAAGCAGCAGTAGATTTTGGGCTGACGGGAAGCGTTTGACGAAAATGCCATTGCCACACCAAGTCATCTCGAATCACCTCGTAAATCTTGCCTGGGGGAGCATCGAGAAAGTAAATGCCTCCCGTTCCATCGTCAACAACCTCCATCAGCGAATAGTACACGTTCATTTGCTCGTTTCTTTCAGTCAGCTCATCTCGATCGATTCTTGATCTCGTTGCAATTCGCGATTAAATGCATCGTGCATCGAACGATTTGACGCTGGTATTCCAATTTCGACAGTAGACTGCCGCACATAAGCACGCATATGTCTTCGATCAGAAGTTAATTACAAGATCGAAATTCAAACTTAAATGGAGAATGAAAAAGAAGTGATGACTTGTAAACAAACCTTTTGTTCTATTGACCATTTTTAAATTGAGGTGATAGCCATCCTCTCCACGACAGAACATCAACGGGTATTGAAGTGCATCATATGACCGATGAGTCAAGCCTCAGTTGACTACCATCCCGACGCTTGAGAACAATATCGCCTGATTCTACATTCTTCCCAACAATCACCACTGCGACTTCATTTATTGTGGGAGCAGTATATTGTCTTGCATGGCCTTCATAGGGTCTTTTGTCTGCTCTGATAATGATTTTGTGGTCGTCGGAATGCATTGTATTAAGAGTATCTCTTTTTCCCGGACTTTTCATTTCCCGGGAAACCGGGAAAAATTTTTGCCTTTCCCGGGATGCCGGGAATTCCCGGGAATTTTCGCGCAGTAGGAAAACAAGACAAACTATGTTAATTTTTTTCAATTTTGCAGTATGAGATTATATAGTACAAGCTGCAAGTAAAACAAAAAATAACAAACAAAACATAACAAACGAAAAACTTTCATTTTAAAGTATATATAAAAATATTAGTTAAACAATAAAAGTTAATTTGTCATTTTGAAAATACGTTTTTAAAACAGAAAGAGCGTTAATAGTTTCATCAGACAGTCTGTTTCTAATTCAATTAACAAATTGCCCTGTTGTTGAAAACATTCTCTCGCTTTCAACTGATGTTGGCTTTATTGTCAGAAGAGCGTTCAAATGGTCTTTCGGTACTAATGTCACAAATAGGAATTTCGTCCGATTCCAGAACTACGTCGATAACGTCTTCTTTAAAAAGTCGAGTATAAATTTGTTCAGCGTACGCGATCACATTTTGTTTTAAAGCAGTTAGAAATAAGTTATTAACTTTCTTATCAAATACTGTTGGATCTTTAAGATACTTCACTAAAGTATAAAGTCGCTTGCCCCTTCTTTCTTCAATTCGCTTCTTTAAAGCTTCTAAAATTTGATCTGCCAAAGGTGTTTTAGTTTTCCGGGAATCCGGGAATTAAAAATGACCGGGATTCCCGGGAATTCCCGCCCGGGTAATCCCGGGAGAGAAACTCTTATTGTATTCAATGCGGTTTTGAACAATCGGACCAATGCGTTTTTCTCATGCAGAAGATTTTGAAATTGTTCGATCATTTCGTGTTTAATCTTTTAACACAATAATCCCAAATTTTCCATGCATCCTTACGAATAATCATACCACAAAATTTAAAATTTCGTCTAAAAAAATTGGCATTTTTCCGTAATTTGTAGACAACAATTTTCTATTTTTCCATTCGTAAAGCCACTACGGAACAATTGCACATAAAATTTTAAACAAAATTCAATTATCGATTTTTATCAAATCAAGCGATACAATGCAAAATTTTGTAGAAAAAATCCAAGTTTTTCCGGAGTTTTCCGAGTTTTCAACCAACAAATTTTCTATTTTTCCATTCGAAAGTCATTTTGGAATAATTTGTAGAAATTTTTCAAAGTTCCTTGGACCAAATTTATTAAATCATACTAAAAAATGCAGAATTAAGTTGAAAAAACAAATTCAAACTTTTTAAATTTTTCCGGAATTTCCCGCATTTTTCAAAATTTCCCATTTCTCTGTTCAAAAAGCCATTCTGTAACAATTGCACACAAAATTCCATACAAAAAGGCAAATTTCCGACATTTCCGGAAGACCTTCTCCTTGCAATAACGATTAACTGAAAAAAGTTTGAGCGAAATCGGCCCAGCCGCTCTCAATTTATGAATTACTATACATTTTTGCCACCATTTTTATATATTTATCGATAGATAGAGATGAAACAAAAATTGTGTGACTTTAATTTTTTAGAGTATATTTTGTTGATTTTAAGGGCATATTTTATGATCTTAAGAATATATATTGCTACGCTCTATGTACTGGGCTATGGCCTCCCATATTTTGCATTAAAAATAACAGAAAAAATAAATTTCCTTTTATTCCTATTAAAACAATTCCCATCTTAATTGAAATACATACAATACAAACTACGTTAACGTATATATAATATATTATATAGCATATATAATTTTATATATTTAGTTATTTTTAATCCATTATGTTATATAATGAATAATAAGAAATTACATAATATAAATATACCAACTTTTGATAAAATTAGTTCATAGTTGCTCTTATTAAGAGAGAGACACACACAAAGAGTTCTGGAAACACCTTAAACCATATTTTAAAGTTAAATAATGCTTAGATTTCGTTGTTGTCTTTTCTTCTCGAATTCTGCAACACCTGCCACATTTTCTTTTTACTCTGATGATACTTTAAGCATTGTTGTCATTTCAAACTCTCTTGAACTTTAGAGCAAACAAAAAACTAAATCTCTCAATGTCATGCCTTATCTAAGGAGACTATTAAAAATTGTTTACAGTACCAAAAGGAAACAGAATGTTTTCGTAAACATTTTATGCTTGTTTTAGCATAATTTTTATTATTTTCTGTTTTTATGTAAATTCGTATTTAAATAAAAATTGATGGACTCGACTCCAACGTCCACAATGGGAAATCTTATTTAAAAAGCAATATTTTCATGCTCTTTTCTAAGGAACATCTGATCCACTTCCAATAAAAGTCACTACTATTCGTGGAGTAAGGAGCAACAACTTGTTACAACACCAGTGTTGCCGCCAACAGACAAAACTGGGCCCTCTGCCGCCCGGATAGACTCCAATAACAATGACGCCAATTGTGGTAATTTATGCAAATAGCGTTAACAGCTCAGGCACAGCCCTCAGAAAGTATCGCCTGCATCAGTTGCTGAAGAACAAGAGAAGCCTAATCTGCAATTGAAGGAATCAACCACAACACAAGATGAACCGCACACACACACACACACAGTCTGAGAATACCGAAGAGATGTAGCAGAAATCCATGATGGTAGGAACTATAACGCATTTGTGCCACACAGCCCTCGCAATAACAACATGAAGCTGCTTTGCTCCAAATTAAAGCGCGAAATGGAATTAATAAAGAGCAGTCATGAAATGAAAACAACTCGTACCAATTCATAAAAATAACAGCAAATATTCGCAAGCCACAAATTAGAGAAGGAATCTATATAAACATTAAGGCTCAAATACCCAGACACTGTGCAAATGCTGAGATTATAAAAATATTATGCAAATGCGCCACAAGAAATATTCTTCTTCTTTGGCCGCCATCGTCTACGGTCTGTGGTACAGTCGGGGCTGGGCGATGGTGTGGACGGGAACAGGGAAGTACTTACTAACTGCCGCCTGTAAGTAAGTAACACTTGCAACGACTCATAAATATTTCGTTAGAAAATTAAAGACACATAATAATAATAAAAAACGACAACAACGGCAACAACATAAAGCAGCAGACATACATATCCCATTTAAATCCTTACGAGCATGAAAGATATTCATTAAAATTGAGGTTATTGCGAAAAGTCTCTCGAACAAGGGGGTATGGTTTTTTTTGTGCGCTGGCAGGCAATTCAAACTCCAATACGGGGGCACTTACAACTTTAATAATTTAATAATAACAATTCACATTCATCCATCGCAACTAAAGTGAGTGTGTGTGTGTGTGTGTGATTGAGTGCACCACGACGCACACTTAATTGTTTTTAAACAATCAACGGACTCAAATTATCGTATCGTCGTCGTTGTTCAATTTTTCTCTCTATGGCCATAATTGTGCTTGGAGTGCTCAGTAGTACGTAGTGGTAGGAACCACAGAAGCACCCACAATGTGTGTGTGTGTTTCACTTATTGCATTATGCTCAAGCAAAGGCATAAATAATACCCTGAAACTTTTAGTACAATTTAGCCATCCGCACTCATGCCAAGGGACCTCTTCGAGCCGCATTCTTTTGTAATGGAGGTGGCCTCCATTATTTCGGTTGTTGTTATTATTGTTGTCGTTGTTGTGGTCAGTTGGTGTATTAAAAGTTAATGCTTCGTTTCATTTATTTAATTAGCATACAAATTAACAGTTGAGGCTTACAAAAATACATATGTATGTGTATGTGAGTTCTATTAAGTGCCAGCCAGCCCATCCATATGGAATGGCCAACCATAAATGTGTGAATAATTAATGGTCTACCTGTAAATGGATGTGAAAATTATTGGTAAACATTAATTTGCTTTTTTAAATAATAATATTTTTCTTATTATTATTACGGCTAATCCGAACGTCGACAAAATCCAAAGCTCGACAACATCGAGGAACCGCCGATCAAAGAAATGTCTGAAATGTCAAACCCTGGTCTGCTGTATGACAGTTGTGTGTTCTAACCATCATGCCACGGTAGTTTCCAGACAAATAGTGAAATAGGTAAAGAAATATAAAATTCTCAGAAAAAATATTAATATTTTGCTCTTAGTAGATAGTTCGTCACACCGATGGTCCATCCATCGGAGTATTGGTCGCCCCCTCTTGCGTCGTCCATCGAGTTTATTGCCGAAGACTTTTTGATCCGGAGCGTTTTCGTCCATTCGTACATCGTGTCCAAGCCAGCGTATTCGGTCTATTTGAACGCTTTTGACAAGGTCGATGTCGTTGTACGGCTCATACAGCTCATGATTTATTCGACGACGGTACTCGCCGTTAATGATGATGGGCCAAATATTTTGCAGAGTATTTTTCTTTCAAAGACTCCCAGAATAGATTGATCTGCTTGTGTCATTAGCCAGGATTCTGCGCTGTAGAGCAAGACAGGTAGGATCAGAGTCTGGTAGAGCTGCATCTTTGTTCTTCGAGAGAGCGCTTTGTCGTTAAATCGCTATAACAAATCTGTTTATTGTATTTACAATTTTGGTTGTTGGCGCCTTTTTAATTAAATATTTAATTGTATTGACGAAATGGTATTTAATATAACAACTAGTTTGTCGTAATTTTTTTCTGTGTATGTATTTTATTAGAAGCATTTGTCAAATTAAATCATATAAAATCTTAATAAATGTTACAATTATATAAATATATTTGAGATTTTTGCTGGTGCATGTTTTAAAATTTGTTAAAATGCAAACAAACAAAAAAATGACGTAGTTCACGAGCAATTCACACAATGACACCTACCGCAGTGTTGATATTTCTATAAAAATTTCCCCGCATTGCTTAAGATTTTCCCCAGAAAAAAAACATTAGCACTATAGCTTTGTATACCGACGATTACAATTATTACCATTAATAATTCATTAGATTTCGTTCTACTTTCGCCACCTTCAAATCTCCGGAAAATGAATGCTCCTCGCAAACGATGACTACAATATTTAGCCGTTAAGTCACGGTGTTCGTTCTCCTGCTTTCTTTGGCATCATAAAAAATGACAAATGATCTCGTAAACCCTTCGCAAATCCACGATATTCATGTGGTAGCAGTTGCACGGTGGCATCGTGTAAGGTGAAACACTAATGTTTTGCCAAAACAGTTGATGCTCAACATGGGGTACGAGGTCGTTGTAAATCGTTAGCATAAATCTTTAACGTCTGTGACTCCATCGAAGTGGGTGACAATATTAACGAGTGCATTTCAACCGCGATGACTCTCCGAACTAAGTGTGTGTGTGTGTGATGGGAGCACATTTCATTGCGTCTAAAACACCTTAGACGGTATGGGCGGAAGACAGTAGTTTTAAAGGGAGATAAGGAAACATGAGTGACTACCAGGGCAACCGGAAATATGCCCTAAAAATCTTGTTCTATGCGCTTTAAATATGCCCAATAAATTACAAAATATGCTCTTACTATAATAAAGTATGCTCCTCAAATCAACTAAAATATGCTCTAAAAAATTAAAGTCACACAATTTTTTTTATATGAATTATATATATATTTTTTTTTAAGTAAAACAAATAACTTTTTAAACAAAAATATTATTTTAAATGCAATCTTTGTAAGTATTTTTGGTAAATTTACATACACAAATATTGAGTAAGTAAAACTACAACATAAAATGTTTTTGTACATTGAGAACGAT
The DNA here is from genome assembly GCA_964034835.1 of Muscina levida. Lineage (NCBI taxonomy): Eukaryota > Metazoa > Arthropoda > Insecta > Diptera > Muscidae > Muscina > Muscina levida. The sequence goes on from OZ035882.1 coordinate 2,987,682, forward strand.
CTTTCAAAACCAACAAAATGTAATTAAAGCGAATTTAAGGGACAGTATTTCTTTTACATTGTATTTTGATGTCTCTTCAACCACCTGAACTTGTTCAATAAGCGTATGAAATGAGGTTCCCCAAAGTGTTGTTATACGTTCTGGAGGTGATGCAAGGTCAGGACACTATTGTTTAAAAAGTTGATCTCCACGCAACTACCTTCACAAAATCGATGGAGACCGTGAGCAACAGCTTATGCAGCCTTTACCATGTATGGAGCTGCAGCCGTTACAAGGAACAAAACATTTCATTGACGTCCAGATTTTTGTTGGCGTCGTCACACAGCCGAGTACTTAATCCTTTCCAAGGCTGCTGCATGTAGTAAAAATTTCTCACTTGAAATTTCCTTGCCAGAACTTAATGCGCTGCTATAGCACATTTCTGTCTGTCCATGCAGTCGTTGTATACATTTTTTAAATGTTTAGTTCGAAAAACTGTCCGAGGAATCGTCAAATAGTGTTCTTATATTTTGGTTTCTCATATTGTAAAGCAGACTCAAAAGCCCGGCACAGTTTTTCCTGAAAACTATGTTCTTTTGAGAGTCTACTGGAACATTCTTGCAAAAACAATTGTTTTGTATGCTTATTTTCACTTCTATGACTAATTTGAATATGTTTGCCGCTTTCCAAATGTTGCGTCACTAGAAATAGGCATTATGTCCAGAATCGAAATCGGTGGTGGTTGAAAAACACTTCTTTTTTAATGTTTTGTTTATTTATTAATAAGAAAGCGCGTGAAAAAACAAGATTTTTAAACGTGTAACATTCCGCAGTTGTATAAAACAATTGAACAGGCAAACATGTAGCAGAGTTGGCTGTTACATATAAAAAAAGCAAAGTTGCAGCGACATCCTTGTTTTTACGAACGAAAAATTAATGTGAAAAATATAAAATACGCTTAAAAACGATATTTTTTAAAAAATATGCCCAAAAAATTAATTATGCTTAAAAAATTACATATTTTTTAAAAATATGCTCTTAAAACAAAATATGCAACATGGGTAAAATATGCAAAAACATGCTCTAAAAATTAGGTGTCAAAACACTTTTAGGGCCATAAAAAATATAAATACCTTACCCATTTGTTAATACCTCGTTCTAAAAAAACATGCATTTGCATATTTCCAGTTGCCCTGGTGATTACTAAATGTATTATAGGTTTCTGTTTCTCATGTTTATTTATTTATTTATTTATATCACATTCTTAAATCTAAAAAAAACTCTACAATGTTGTTAACTGTCTACATCCAAATTTAAGTTATTATAAAAGCGTATTACTGGTTTGAACTTACGACAAAAGGTTTCCTTTACAGTAAGATTGTGTATTAATGTCTTCGAAAGTTTTTTATTTGCACCACTGTTTGCCTATTTAAAGTTAACATTAAATGATATGTCAAATTATTATGAATTATTTTTTTAAAATATTTTACAATATATAAACATGAATCAAGATCATAAGTGAAAGCATTTGAATATTGTAACTTTTTAATTTTATGACATGCTCCAGTTATTTTTAATTGTGGCAGGTAAATTTCAAAAACTTCGTATAAAATATTACTAAACGATAACGTACAGTTAATGAAATAATATCGTAATTGGATTTCTTGCAAATTACACTGTGAAGCAAAATAAATTTTATTGTCTGGGGGCAGAATTAAAGCTTCATGTGAGATTATTAAAATTTCGGGAGAATAGATCCCTCATAGGCCGAACTTTTTTGTAATGTCTGGTGAAATTTTTAGTTTAACCTAAAATAGAGTTTGAAATATGTAGGTACTAAAAAACTATGTTTCTTATTGTGTAAATACATTTTCGATATCAGATGTCTTCAATGAAATTAATCGAGGATTTGTTTTCCAAATCCAAATGACAGGTTGATATGAACTTTATTTTGAAATGACTTTACTTAACTTTTTTAATATATCCATGAGAGACTGTACATCATTCGAAAGGAGATATTTCGGACCCAAATTACCACTTTAATGTGAATCTTAGTTCCGATGAATTGTTTGCTATTATTTTGCGTTATTTTTACTCAGAATGAGATTTCAATTTAATGATGCTCCTGGCATAAATTTCGCTAGAAGCCGGCTTTCTCACAGCGTCTTTACAACAACTTCGTATTAACTGTACTCAGCCAGCCAAAGTGGCTCATCTGCATTCACAGACAGCGACTGTCGTGTGCAGCATGAAACACAATCACTGCAACAACTCACGTGGAGTTGTTCAAACTCTGTTGCGGATGAATGTAATTGTCACAAAAAAATGTAATTTATGAATTTTTCGCCAGACATTGTCGCACAAGCTAATTGTAATTATAAATAAATGAAATGAATTCGTGTGAGCAAAAGGTAAATGCATGTAATTACAAAAACGCTACATCTCAGGCTGAAACGTCTTGGGGATCCTAGAAGCAATATAGAAAAGCAATCAGGCGGAACTATATAGTTTCCAACTCTACATATGTGTGTATGTAAGACTTACATCTAAATATATACATATCTATGTATATGTTGGCACATCCGCTCTGATCCTGTGGTAGTTGGCCCCGTTCTCATTATACGTAAATATTTAGTTGGAATTTAACAAATGTTGTGTCAATTTAGTTAATTGCCAACAATTATCTTAATGAGCGCTCTGCCATTTCCAAGTCGACGTCATGAGCAAAACAAAAGCACATAGCAAGCAGCCTTCAAACATTTAGTGGATATAAGAAAAATGTCTTCCAGTTGACTTGTAATATTTACGACCTTATGACGCACTCATAAAACAAACTCTTCCTCTTGGCTTAGATGCTACCCCGCTCGTTGGTTATGATGATGATGATGATGGCCGATTGCTGGAGTGCTCGCAGTCGGCGTGAGACAATGGCACTTTCACATATGCAAGGATAATCTAACTACTGGGCTCATTTCAACGCCAAAATATGGGGCGTGTGTAGTTGTCACCAAAGTTGTCATGTTTTGTATTTATTACAGCGACAACTCCTGCCACCACCACCAGTGGCATAGCCAGTAAGTGAGTAAGGAGGCGACAACATACTTGTATGACACGTCGCCAACGAAATTACTATGCGCATTAGTATCGACTCATTAGTTTCTTCGGCTGTGTTGGATGGGCGGGGTGGGGGTATAAAAGGCATCGAAAAACAAGCGAAAAAATTCATTAGATTAATATGAAGCAAAACAGCTACAACAACAACAGCAGTGACATTACAACACAATCCTTGCGAAAATGACATTAATTATATTTTTAGCAATGACAAAACTTTGTAAATCATTACAAGAGATTATAATTTCATATCCGTTGAATATTGCGTCAGAGGGGCAAGAATGATGCATTTAATCGATATGAAGCTAATGCTGGAAATTTGTATTGACAACTCGCATATAGAACTACTTGTATCGCATATATCTAATAAAGGGGATTCAAGAGAGCTGATCATTCTCTTTGAGCGTTTCGCATGACAAACCGAACAATATTTTTTATAAAGTAATAATAATTTATAACACTATGACACAAAATCAAACTTTTTGAAAAACACCCGAACGTGACTACATAGGTTCGATAGTACAACCCGGAGCTGAGTAAAACACTAGCTCAGTTTGGCAAGATTGGCTACCAAATTTTTTTTTTTTGGCTTATATACTTTCTGTAATAGTGTGTTTGTCATATCTCTTATAGAAGACGAGATATTTGGTGTAGATATTAAATATTAAACATTTTGAATTGGATTCCAATTCACAAATATATATGTTTAAAAAGAAAAGGTGTATATTATGAATATCTCTTTCAATTCTCGAGATATAAGCAGGCACAATGAATATTCAGGTGAAACAATAGGTCAGTAGTCTTTGCTATGCTTTTTAAACCCCTGGTATCCAAAACTCATAAAAAACAGATTTTTTAAAAGTAGATAGTATATTTTGAGAGCTATTTAATATGCCTAGATTTATTTGGATTGCATCGGTTTGTTCATAGAAGTTATTCGGTGTTACCTAAACTACAATTTCACTGAATAGAATATGCAAAAAATCTGGATTTCCTAAGACTTATATTAAAAATAGTGAACAAATTAGAATTTGTATCGAAGTTTTTTGAAAATAAACGAGGGAAGTCTAATTTTTTTGAGAAATATTATTATATCAATTTTTTAAGCGGACTTTTAGCTACAACTTTGCTTAATAAGAGAAAGCGCTAGAATAAAAACTGTATACACTGTTGGTCAAAAACTGATGCCACCTTTTTTTTAAGGGATCCGAGGGAATTCAAAAAGTTTACAAGGCCAAAAAAAAAATTTGGTAGCCAATCTAGCCAAACCTATATAGTCACGTTCGGGTGTTTTTTTCACTGTTGCACTGTGTAATTTATCAAATTTTCCTCCAACACAAACAAATTTAAGGCATGTGTCAATAACACTATCCTATCCTAATTTTTAAAAGTTCTTCAGACCAACACTTTAAGAGAAAAACTGGAAAAGAAGGAGAGATACGGAGAGTTTTGAAATTTACAACAATACAGAATCAAAAACAATGTTTTATTTTCTTTTTGCTTACAATATTTCCAAAGTATAACAAAATATGTACAAACATCTTTTTAAATATTTCATTAAATGCCAAATAAATTAAAACAAAAAATATTTTAAATTAACTATGTATGTGTAGATCAAAGAAATGTAATAATATTTTTTTTAAATATTGCATTAACTGTACTATGAAATAAAATGTGGTTACTCGTTTTCTAAAATTTTAAAAACACTAAATATCGTAACGCAATCTTAACGTATTCGCTTAATGCGCCCACCGCATGCTATTTATATGCATTACTACGGCTTGTTCATCCTTTAGACCAATGCTACATAAATTAAAGCTCACCTTCCTCCCTTGACATTAATTTTATGAAACGACTTTAATTATCATTCATCGAATACAAGTCAAAACCACTCGCAGGTCAATTCTTTATCTTATCACATCTCATCAATGCTGGGATAGGAAAACATCACCCCATCAAGGAAATACCATTAACAGTCCATTTTTGGCAAATAGATCTCATTTTACTCGCGCACCTCCTGATTACAATTTTTATGTGGTCTTAATGCGAGTGTGTACAAGTGTGTGTTTGTGTGTGTGCGTGTGTATGTACAGGGCTCATTGTAAACCCCCCAATACCATGAACCAGCAAGTGTTTGTGCATGTACGGATGAACATCTCGTAAAATAAGACCTTGGTATAAATTCGCTGTGAAGAGGACCGACGAAAGCAACAAAGCCAGCCCTACAAGACAAGAAATTACTAATCAGCATGGATATGGCATCCAGATGGCTTAATACAACTGTGGACGTGACCAATGTTGTGCAAATGTTTGCCGATGAGCAGCTCCCCGCTACGATGACGACGTGTGTTCCTCCAGTTCGGGCCGACATGTACAAAGTAATCGTACGTTTCGTTTGGTAATGAAATCACACAGAGACCACAAAAACGATGAGATGAAAGGCAGAAATACCTGGCTTTAAACTTGTTCTCCTTAAAGGATGAAATCAAGAAAGCTTTAGTGATGTCCAAGGAATATTAATGAGCTGTTTGCCATTTGTTATTCTTCTACCGGATATTATGAATGTAATTCAAGTCCACGAAACGAAAGTGTTAAGTGCTGACAATTTCGATAACGACGTCTTAAAGATGGCTAGGCAGTACCCACGACTCGATCGTTGATAAGGCAAACTACATTTGTGTCTGCTGTTAGGCCGTTGTAAGACATTTTTATTTGCATGACCCACATGAAACAAGTGTTTTGTCGATGTAACCAACTATTCTAACAGCAGCTAAACAGTTGATGGAAAATTTGTATGATTTTCATCTAATTCTTTCAATATTTACTCAAGTGGAGGCTCGATTTCCCGTTAGCCCACTAATCGAAGCGCTTCCATGCTGATCATATAAATGTGTCCATAATTCGGGAATACATCATCATTCAGCTCTTGTTTCTCTTACAATCAATATCATTCTGACGGATTAGAGCAGAGCTAATTCATCAGTAACGACCCTTCAAGATGAAGTTACCTTTCACGTACCTCTTCGCCTTCTTGGCTTTATTGTGCGCTGTACATTACAGTTTGGCAGCCTCAGCTCCAATTGCCGACAAGGGACAATTGCAAGAACGTTTGGAGAACGCAAATCAATTAGATAACGCCGATGATATTGCCGATTATGATGATGCAAATGATCTGGAAGATTATGATGAAGAAGACGAACCTGAAAACAGATTATTAGAAGCCGATGAGGATGACGAGGAACTCGAAGCTGAAGAAAGTGATTTGGAATCACTCGATGGTCGCGCTAGGGCCGTTAGTCGCAGCCGCCTTAACAGGATTATTCGCCGCCGTAACCGTAGGATGCGCAAGGTCGCCAAGAGGACCAAACAACGCAGAAACAGAATCCAACGTAAAGTACGCAGGAACCGCAGAAATCGCCAACTGCGTAAGATCCGTAGAGTCCGCAGAATTCGCAAAATCCGCAAGACCCGCAGAAACCGCATTGTTCGCAGAAATCGTAGAAATCGCAAATTGCGTAAAATGCGCAGAAACCGTCAACGCAGAAACCGTGTCTTCAGACGCCGTACAGTCAGACGCACTGGTTAAATTTCATTACGATCCGCCGACATTCAAAATCTTCAAACGACAATAAATTGCAATAAAATTATCTTTTCAAATACAAATCAAGAAATTGTTTTTAACTCTATATAATTTATAACATTGGCAAATAAGTATTTGTCTAGAAAGGTATGTAAGGCAGCATCAATGTATGCCTTAATCACAGTTGCGAACACGTTTCACTAGAAGTCGAAAAATATGATATCCCTTTGAGAAATTTTTGATTTATTAGAAAATTTCTGTTTTCTAAATTGATTTCGAAAAAACGGCAATAATTTAAAAAAAAACTGGGTTTACTAGTCGTAACATATAGAAAAACAAAAAATATTTTTTTTCAAAAAGATTTTTAGATTTATACGTCAAATTTATTGTTGAAGGAAAGCAGCGAGGGAATTCCTTTTACATAAAAAATCTCATGTTTCTTGGAATGACCTGGAAGTATTTGTGTTTTTTTTTTTTGTTATTTGGTTAAATTTTGTTCGTTGTACCAAATGAAATGTTCTTAAAGGATGTACAGCGTTGGTATAAGAATGTACTTATTTATATTTTTCGTTGTCGATAAAATGTATTTTTATTCATGTTTATTTATGTCATTGGTCATGTTTAAAAATGGTATCGCTCAATATAGAGTCATAAAATTATTGCAGCACTCATCATTTCATCTTCTTTTTGTCTATTAATTGTTTATGATTTGAGAGCAGATCTGTACAGATTTCTACATAACATATGCATATAAATGTCCATAAGTATATATATCCCATAATAATTTAAAGCAAATTAAAATTCATTAATAACACCGATTTTCGAATTTAAAGAAAAATAACTATTTTTTCAAAATGTTATTGTACATTACAAACAAAAAATGTATTGCTTAGCATAGGAGTCTTTTTATTTAAAAAATAATGGTCGTGGCATCATGGTTAGAACACGCGTCTACCATGCGGGAGATCTGAGGTTCAAGAACCGGCTCCAAAAAAATACAAAAATGATCTTTCATTGCCGGCCCTCCTCGATCTTGTCGACAGCAACTTCTCAGTAAAAGTGTCGAGTCAATCAGCATGTCTAGTAAAAGCTTCTCAAACAGTGACGTTCGCATTCGTCGATAAACAAGTAGGTGCCATTTGTTGTGAATTTAAAATACAAAGCGTGTTAATTCGCATTCGGGTGTAAAGGGAAATTAAGTATGAAACTATAAAAAGAAATCAAGTCAAAATTTAAGTTTATTTTTGTTGTACGCACCCATATTATCCTTCGATTGGTGCGGATGAACATGTAGCGTATGAATCTAAAAGCTTTCAAGCTCCAATTATGTCTAAAGCCACAAACTACCACTTAAAGATTGTTTTTTATTAGTATTAAGTAATAATTTGTGGGCTTCCGAAGAATTTTTGAACTTCTACGCTTTTGTGTGAAAGTAAAACAGCTGTTGCATACTCTTATTATCTCCCTCTATCGCTCTACGCGAGGTATATGCAGTTTTACACACTTTTGTTCAAGTGCGATCAACTGTTGATCGTTAAATCGATTAATATCCTTATCGATGTATACCACATAAATGCAGACTTTTAAAGCTACGAATAGATATCTTCTAGTTTTTGATGTCTTGATGTCACAATATACAGATATCCAGGGAAACAATGTATTTTTTGGAGTAAACAACACATTGACATTCATATATAAAAATCTTAATTTTAAGGACTGACTAAATTGTTGTTTGAACCAATATTTATTCGTTTTTTGATCTCTCACTTGTCACATAGGGCATAAATTAATGAAGTAGTAACTCGTACTTAATCTTCTTATTTGCCAGCAACAGAAGAAATTCATCGCACGTAGAAAAGAATTTCAAGAGCTTTGGTCTTTTGTGCTATACAGATAGTTCGAAAAATCAGGTTGAAATATCAGTCCTTTTGCCAGGTCCAGGCCAATGAAGTTTTGGTCGCACCTCCTGGTCCGTTCATCGAGATTATTGCCGAAATCTTTCTCTCAGAAAAACTTTATCCGCCTGTGTCATTCTGCGCTGCAGAGCATGACTGGCAGGATTAGTGTCTGGTAGAGTTGGATCTTGTTCGTCAACAGAGGGTTTTGTCATGAAATCGCTTGCTATGCGCGGTTTACGATCAATACTCTTCTCTTAATTTTCAGGCTAACATAATAATTTTAGCTTACGCTACTACTTTAAAGATCGCAATGATCGCAAACAAATGTAATCAAATCTTTGCTATATGTCAAAAATCCTATCGATATAAATTAATAACTTTACCATTTACAACATACTCATAACATATGGTTAACAACATCATCGAATGCTTAAGTTAAACAATTGATAGCCGTAAACAGAGTGATCGAAACATTTAAATTTCATTGTCTTTAGCATTTGAATCAATAGTCCGGATGTCACATTCAACGCAATTATCTTTGGTCTGCATTTTTTCGATTCTATTGTTGTCATCACAGTAATTATTGTGGGTAGGCCATGGGCTCATGAAGGTTTACAGCCACAACATCTGTACCAATAAAATGGGTAAACGTTTAAAACAAACTAATTCTGAGCGCAGGGAGATGTAAAAAGCGTCGATCGAAAAGTTCCCAAAATTGTATGTGACCCCAATTACATGTCAACGGAAACCGTTAGTACCGCCCTAGCTAAGAACAGCAGCGACATAGCTTTACGTGATCGCAACATCTGTTTGGAAGGCGGTATGTCCCATTCACATTGAATCAATATTTACTCAAGTGGTACAGCGATTATCAGCTTTTGAACTATTATTACCACATAAGATCAAGTCCTATAAATACTTGGGTGATTTTTAGGATAGAACATCATTCAGCTTTTGCTTCTCTGGCAAGCAATAGCATAGCATTGGAAAAGTTTACTGTTAGAATAGCAAATTTGACTTCCTTAGCATGAAGTTATCCTTTACACTTATCTTTGCCTTGTTGGCATTGCTGTGTGCTGTACAATACAGTTCAGCAGCTTCGGCTCCCATAGCCAGAAGAGCAGAGTTACAGAGACGTTTGGAAAACAGCGCCATAGCTGACAACGACAACTTGAACGAGTTGGAAGAAGCTGATGAAGAATACTACGATGACGATGATGATGATCTTGAACCTCGCAACCAATTGGCAGAGAACGTTGATGACGAAGATAAGGAAGACGATGAAGAGGAGCAAAATGACTTGCAAGAAACTGATTCCCGTGCCAGACGTCGCCGTTTCAGGAGGAGAAACGTTAGGCGTAGCAAGATTAACCGTCGCAACAGGAATCGTCGTATCCGCAAGCAACGCAAGCAACGCAAACAACGTAAGCAACGCAAAATCCGTAAAATGCGTAAGCAACGTAGGGTCCGCAGACAACGCAAAGCCCGCAAACAGCGCCAACAACGTAAAAACCGTGCTGCCAGACGTAACAAGAACCGCTCCGGTTAACCTATTCAGTGTCGCCCCTTACTGTCACATTTAAACGAATAAAAACTTTCCAAAATTCTAATGAACCGATTTGTGTTTACTATTATTTTTTTTGGGTTTTTCACTTCTTAGCTAATATTTTATTGATATTCTGCAATTCACGGGTGCTCCAGGGTTCCAAAGGATCGGGTGGTGACAAGTGGTCGTCATTGTGTCTCTTCATAGGAGCCGAATAGCCGCGATAAAATTCTGATGACTCATCACCGGGAAATTCCGGAGCAACTCTGAAAGAACACCAATATGCTGGGAATAACGAGGATAACGAGTTAAATGTCCTGCTACCTATTTTTACGTCGTATCCGGGCGCTTTTTGCTCTACGAGCAGCATCGTCCTGTTGATATTGACGCTTGCGCAAATGGAACTGCTTCATGGTGGCATGAACCTCTTCCACTGTAGGCATGTCGTCAGCTGTTTCTCCGGACTCACCATTGGCGTCTTCGGTCTCAACTTCGCCCTCCTCTTCCACAGTAAGGACGTGCTCGGCCAAAGCTTCCTGAAAATCGAAATTCTAAGGAAAAGGTGTTTATATTTAAATGCTGAAATAGATAATCTATATTTTTTTTTACTGGTATGCTGTCCTCATCATCATCTGGCACCACATTATGCCACACGGAAGATATCAACTTGTCTGAGCTGTCGCCCAGTGAGCTCTTAGGAATGGGGGCCTTGAACAAGGCGTTACGTGTCCGGCGAGCCAGTGACAACTTCCCCAAAATAGGTCCACCACCATCGCTTTCCTCTGTCTCGACCTCATTGACCATTTTCATGAATTGCTCCAATTTATGGGGGTCCACAATGTCCTTGGAGTCTTGGAAAAGATTGCCCAAATTAGCTGCCAACGGTATACCAGCACTAGGTTCACTTGCAGCCGGTGTTGCTGGTTCGGGTTGTTTGGTCAATTTGACATCTTTAAGACTCGTAGCTTCCACTGGTAGCTTCTGACCAGCTTGCTGTGTCTTCATTGTTTGTTCGACCAAATCGAAAGCCTTGTTGGCTAGTTGTACCAGAGCAGCATAGAATTGGGGATCGTGAACAGTGGGAACTTCCTCGGCCATTAGAACCAAGTCCCGGAATGGATCTGATATTACCGACGTCACTCCCTTTGCTATATTGGGTGCATTAGGGGAAGTCGACCGTAGAGCAACTCCTGTACTGGATGTTGGGTCACTAGCAAAGTTTAACATGTCCATGGCACTAGTGATGTTCGACTCTACGCCTGGTTCTGGGTGCAAGTTGTAAGGGTCCTTTAGCTTTTTCTTTGCTATTTTCACAGGACTGGATATTGAGGCCCGGCCCCACATAAGGCGTCGCATCTCTTCGCCGGTCATGCCACGTTTCTTCAGAGCATTTAGCGTGACACGACCAACACGTTTCCAGTTTGAAACCGCCCCCTTACGCTGTTTGGCCCTTGTCTTACTCTTGCACTTGATTACCATTACACCTCTGACCTCAAATCCCGAATCATCCGATGGTCCCAGCGGTATCGAGTAGGCCTCTAGGTAACTCTTAGCGTCCGCTTGGGTAACAGCACGTTCCAAAGTGACCACTATCTTGGCCCACTGTTTCATCCATTCCTTCTCGGACTGTTCAATCACATGGGCGTAAGTGTTGCCCATCATGGCAATTAACATGTTCAGCAGCAGAATTGGAACGAATATCATAAAGATTACAAAGACAGTCTTGGACAAATTGGGGTAAGTTGTTTGATTCAAATCTGGATACTAGAAAGAATTAGAGAGCCTCACAAGTAAATACAGAAACACACACGCATACACACTTACATTATAATCTCCCAGTGTGGTCTGGAATAGAGCCATCCAAGTGCTAGGGAAAGTGTCAAACATAGTGGACGACAGCTGAGGGTGTCCCTTGTAGAGAAAGTAAAACGCCTGCGAAAAACCGCACAATACTATGGAGTAGATAATGCCAAAGGTGAACATGTCACCCGTTATCATGGAGTAGATCATGGTGACAAAGGGCCCCGTCAAGCGAATGGCTCTGTTAGAGAAGATAAGCTAAGCAAGATTATTGGCCAGATTAGAACTGATTGTTTAGTTACCCAGCGAAAAACATTAAAAGAAACCAACTACCGGGCACGGCGAATATGAGAATGGCCTCCTCAGTATCCGAGTCGCCCATAAGTCGAAATGGGATGCATGACAAGATCATGAGATTCGAAACCAAAAATATTGCCTTAGCTGGTGCATGGGACTATAGAGAGAGAAGAGAGGGAGAAAGGCAATAAAAGTCATACTAACGCCTAAAACTCAATTGTTACCAGTTGCTTCAGGAAGGCGGATAAACCTTGATTCTTGATTTCATCGCCCTGTTGAAATATCAGGAAACTTAGCACACCTGCGATGGTGCACAACTCGGCACAATAGCGGGCTATAGTCTGGGCATCGTATTCCTCATTTTCATCGGAAGCTGCATCTGCAACTTTTGGATTGCTGACTGCCTGGTCAGGGTCCTCCTCATCATCACCATCGTGGGCTGGCCTCAAATAAAGTGATGTGGACAAACAGATCAAGTGGACCACTAGAATAAGTAAACGTTTCAAAAACTGATTCTGTGCGAATGTCTTCCATTTTTCCTCCAACAGACGCTGAATTATGCCGCCATCCAACATGTCCAAATGTTCCTCTTTCGTGCCATTTAAGATGATAAACAGAGCCGAGTTCCAATCTGAAAAACCACAAGCACAGAAGTATAAATGCTATATCGTTGCGCAGCATCCATTAACACCTACTAGTTCTGCCATCCGGCAACAGCGTGTCCAATGCATTTAAAGGATAGCCCGAGCAGGTGATGTTACTGTAACGCCAAAATTCACGAGCAGACAGTTCCAACATCTCACGAAACACTTCTGCGCGGCCTAGTTTGCATGCCAATGTCAGTGGTGTTAGGCCTCCATGGTTGGCAATGCCATTCTTAGCAGGAGTTTTGGGATGCCGCAAAGCATAGCCGAACATGTCCTTAAAGACTGAGTGAGTCAGGTGCTCCCAAATAAACATAAGTCGAACTTACCAATTTATCGCACACGACCACCATGTGCAATATCATGTTACCAAATGAATCCTGGGCATCCGGATCGGCTTCATGGTCAATCAGCAGGTTGTACACACTCTCGTTAGCGCAACATGCAGCCCAAGATAGGGGATATTCTCCCATATAGGCCAAACCTTCATAGTCCGTGTTTTTCGCAGGATTTGCTCTCTGTTGATCGCGGGGCAGAAAAAAACTACCAATGGCTCTCTGATTAATATCAGCCCCAGCCTCAATGAGATCAGCCACCAATTCGTTGTTGCTGTAGGCTATAGCCAAATGCAGAGCACTTGCACCCAAATACTCCTCCCCTTCCATGACATCCAAGGCCAGGCGTGGGAACACTCTCAGCAAAATACGAGCTAACTTTGTGTGAATCTTCGAGTCGCATATGATCAGCACATGCAACAAACTTTCACCCAGCGCCCCTCGGTACTGCATCTGCCAGCAGGCATTGTGGTCCTGCCACTTGCCCAGAGGATCATGTATAGAGAGAGAAGCCTCTATAGGTATGGTCACCTCGGTATGATCCCGATATTTCCAACGCAGGAACTCGGCTCGATTTATTACCTGGCCCTTGCCATCGTTGTACATGAAAACGCCGAACTGTTCACGTATCAACTGTTCCACGGCCACTAAGCCGCCAGTGCTGATAGCGTCGATGAGATCGCCACCTAAGCAGATGTAGATGCAGAATGCAGAGAACTTTAAGCTTAAGGCAGTGATTTACAATACCTCTTTTGTAATCCGCCAGTTTGTAGAGCAGACACTTGTTAGCCGTGGCAGATGATTGTGAGATGACGGCATCCAGGATGGCGCCTGGTTTCATTTCCTGCGGCTTCTTTCGTAAACATTTTTTAAAAAATAACTTCATATTGCGCGAACTATTACAATGTGATGACTTTCTATCCTTTTGCGGAATATTACATAAATTTGTTTAATCGATGACATGTTTTTCTGCTTGGTCGGCAAGGTAGAATGTTGCCACGACAACATTTAGTTGTAGCAACTAACGCGGATTGTTTATGTTATGCTGTCTGTGCGACACAGGGGGATAAAGCTTACATGAAATGACATCTGTGTGGCAAAGTTTAATACGATTTCAATTCAATTATGTTTAGGAGCAAATTTTTTTTTCTACAAATTTTTTTTATTGTAAATTTTTCAGGATTTTCGAGGATACAAATTTGAAAGGACACTTGTTGCACATATTTCTCGAGAAATTTCAAAACAAATAAAATTATAAAATGCTGAGATTGTCTTCTTTTATTTGATATCCATATCACCTTTGTAAAACTAGAGAAATACAACAAAGAATTTGTTGAAACTTACATATCCTTTAATAATTTAAAAATACTTACAAATGGATAATGAAACCTGTAGATGAAAAAGTGAGTATGCAGTTTTACTATACATGGTCACCACTATCACTCGTATACAGTTTCGTGCATGGATCATAAATGGTGTCGCATCGTGTCATCTTAGGTATATGACTTAAATTACAAAAATGACTTTTTATTGGTTTTCCGAATCACACCTGTCTTTTGTTGAATCAAATTTATCGGTACAACCAACCGAATAGAAGCCAGTGCTTGTTAAAAATGAGTCAAAGTCAAAAAAATCGGGAAAAAATCCATTGTATTGGTAACAACAAAAAAAATGTATGAAATCGTCATTGTAATTCAAAAAACTAATGATGCATGTCGATTCCTCGTACTCAAATAAGGGCCTTGTCTTATTAATTTTAGCAATAAAACTATAACATTGTTATATAGTACGATAAATAAAATATAAGATTTATTAAATTGAACTATACTGTGTTCGATTTGATCTAAAAAATCTTACACACACATAAAGTTTTCGACTTTTGCACATGAAGTATTCCTTATTTTATTTTCTTCAACTACATCTGCTCAAAATTTTGGTTCATATGTGCAGTATAACAATGATTTGAAACCGAAACTCTTTGTCACTAAGGAGTTCAAGTATTCAATTTTAAATTTCAAACTGTCAGTGGCCGGCCGATGAAATTGAACAACCAATATCAAAGACACCGACACGACCATAACCCCAAAATCAATCCAAAGATATAAAATCAACGGAAAGGAATCGAAATGATAATGTAATAAATATCGATTTACCACGACAAATACATGTACTTACACACAAATACACCTATACACAGTAATATACATGTATATATGTATTGGTATCCATTCGCATTAAGGCTAAGGATAAATGCATGCGTGTATCCGGTATATGGGTGGAGTTTTCCAGTGGCCAGAAGCGATGTTAAGAAGTAACTGTGTACGTCACTCGTATCCTACACATAAACACCAGCACAAGCGTGTGAATATGTGTGGCCACCCGCCATGTGAGAGTGAACCTCAACTACATAGCCACACATACAAGTATGTGAATGCACACAATGATACATAAGACTGTAGACATTCCAGTGAACAACAATTCCACAATGAAGTACGAAAAGGACCATCCAGAAACACGCGTCCAATCAGAAATGGAAAAATACGAAAAGAAAAAAAAAACAACACACACTCACTCCAGTTCAACAGCGAACAAGTCATAATAGCTGGAGAACAGGAGAGAGCAAGTGACAAAAACACAAATACCACGAAGAAGATGACGATGACGACTAGGAGGCTGAAGCTGGTGATTGGGATGGTTGTGATGTATATAAGAAGAACAAGGAGATTTTTTTCTCAGCATTCATTTGCCATGAAATACAAGTTGAAAAAGGAAGACAAGAAAAAAGAAGAATTCACAATATTTGCAAATAAAAAAAGCGTACATACTACCGTATATCTAAACACATACGCATATATACATCGTGGGAATGTCATACATACGGGAGATGATGAGATGAGTCAATGTGGTATGTTGGCGTGTACATTGACATCATATGTATATGCATGAGTGTATGCGTTTTCCCATAAGTGTGGGAGATTTTGTGAGCGGGCACGTGGATGTGTGTTCGTGTCTTAAGGATTTAACAAAAACACTTTTAAGGAATAATCCTGATGTGCTCGTGTGATGATAGCATTTATAAATTGCTACAAATGCAATTTATTTGTGGATTTACCTTGTGCACAAAGAAAAAAAAAACTACTTAAATTTGACAAACGCATACAAATACATTAATTTAGGATTTAAACACAGCCTTGCGCTGTGTCATTATCATTCATAGGACAATACAATTCAAATGTTTTATATTAAAGCTTTGATTTTGTATTTAACATTTTAAAACATTTTGTTATTAATAAAGGTTTGAGAAAAGATAAGAGTAGATATCCTCCTCTAATCTAAAACGTTATGAAACTGATAGAATGCAATTTACAAATATAAGCAGACACTACACTATTAAGGCAGCATGAGCTGATATATTTCGATGCTAGTATTTATTACCAAAGTCTGTCAAAAAGGACGAAACGAACCTTTAAAATAAAAATAAACCTAATTTCCCTTTACAACCCATGAATGAGGTATGGGATTGCTTCTCGCGTTGTTGTGAATTAACACACTTTCTATTTTGAGATTCACAACCAACGGCACCTACTTGTTTATCGACAAATGCGAACGTCACTCTTTGAAAAGTTTTTACTAGACATGCCGATTGACTCGACGCTTATACTGCAACGTTGCTGTCAACAATATCGAGAGGGCCGGCTATGAAAGAAAAATTTAAATGACTGTAGGCGGGAAACGAACCCGGAATCTCCCGCATGGTAATCGCGTTTTCTAACCACTATGTCACGGCCGGTTTAATAATAAACAATTTTATTGTTTAATCGCATGTGATATCGATTACTCACAACAAAGATAGAAAATTATGAAAAATACTGTATTCTTTAAATGTGTTTCTTACAGACAAGCCTCCTTTATATAAAAGCTCGTTATGGAGAAGATAGACAATGCTAGTAAGATGACGAACAATAATGCCAATAATGCCTGTATATTCCATAACGATTAACTTAAACTGACACCCAGTAAACTATATAGAAAACAACACGTTTGTCAACGCCACTGTCGTAGCTATGATCTTTCATATCGTATGGCAACGTATTTGTATCAAGTAAATATTTAAATTCAATACTGAAGACACGAGTCATCGGTTTCACTGTCAATGGATTTCTTAGCTAACTGCTAAATAAGTAAACAATTGATTTGGCCCAAAGCACCCTCCGTAGTGTCGTCACTCGCCTGCTGTGCACTTGTGAGACACAGCCATTATGTTTGTGTATGTCTACTTGTTTGTGTGTGTAAATAAATATAATCAATACCATCGAAATCTCCAAGAGATAACAAACAATCAAAAGGCTCACTCACTACCATGATATAGCTGCCGTCAATGACAACAAACCGAGGGCAAACAACAATAATCCATACTTTTTGATTTGGTCGGGTATTTATTGTCAACCGTTCTAGAGTTGTAACACGCTTATGGCTTGTTTACCAAACGCATTCAATGATATTCGACAAATTGACTCAATCAATAAAGGACGCAGCAAAAGCAAAAAAAACTACGGCAGTAGTAGCATCCAACAAACCGCAAACGTATAAAACCCTAAAAGCAGATGTTCTTTGTACAAACTCAAAGCATAAAAATCCAACATTGACAATGTTTAATGACACCTGAGGGGTAAATATTCGTTGTACATAAAAGCCACAGAACACAGCCGAAAGGAACGAGAAATCCAATAAGACAAAGATTTATAAATGACAAACAGCAAAAAGGGATTCGATTCATCAATAGGCATCGATTTCCACGGTCACGAAGGGGATGAAGTGCGGCAAATCTGTCACATGCTAATTTCCAATCAGTGCCTGTCAATATTTTTAATACTTCCTTGCAATTGTCGGTGCGGTGAGTAAATGACACCTTCACTCAGTGGCCACCAGTGTCTCACAATTATAAAGCAGAAATTTAAAGAAAAAAATCTAATTACGCTAATTTTGCTTTAACGCATTTTTCGCTATTCTCAAATTTATCCGTTTGCGAGCTTATCGTGATAAACCCAACTGTTGCATATGCAGAGCGGCCGACAGACACACTTTTGACGCTCTCAACTTGGCGCAGAAGTTTGTGAGAAAAGTTCCCCAAGAACGAGTGACTTTGAAAATAAACTTTTGTTTTAAATGCAAAGAAAACCGCCGCTATCTTTTGTGGTATTCTGCCGGATGGGGGGTGTGGGCAAAGAAATAAACTTTTTTTTATTACATAAAATCGCCAGACTTCTCACCAAAACTTTATGGCCTAAGATGGGAACAATGAATAAAATCGATAATTTTGTCCACCACTTTAAATTTTAAAGCTCAAATCTCTGCAGTGCACAATTTCGTGTACGAAAAAAAGGTTTAGATATTTATTGTAGCATTTGAATAAATCTAAAACTCGGAAAGTTACACAACCATTTCTAATTGCTCCGGTTTACCGCATTGCATAAATCTAATGACAGCCACAAAACGTGAGGTTACGTCTGGGACGCTGCAGCAAAACATGACTGCTACGGTGTGCCCTGTTTTTTGACCACCTGCATTTCCACATTGTATCCGGTTGGTTGAGTGTCGCCGGGGTAGTTAACCCAATCTCTACATAGTATTCGAAGTAAGTCGAGTGTACAAAGGATACACTACACTGTCCCCCCGAAGGTAGGAATGCATTGTAGAGACGAGAGGTAAACGATTTCAATGAATGTGATTTAACAGCGTACTGTTTGTTGTCGCGATACTAGTAAAAACGCAGCTGAAACAATTTAAATTAACTAGATAACAAACGCACACAAAATCGAAAAAATGTTTATCTAACTGTATAGTTAAATGCTAAATGCTAGCTAGCTATAAGTGGTTGAATCCCATTTAAGAATTTTAGAAAGCATCTTTTGAATGCTGACGGGCATCTTGGACATACAAATAACTTATGCGGTTATTGGAGCTTTATATTTTTTGTAGGATTAAAACGAATTTAAATAGATGATCAAACGAATTTTAATAGACAACACTATATGTATTACAATTTATACAAGGTTCTTTCGTGTGTTCTATGAGAAAGACTGCAGCCAGTGTTATTCTACCTGATCGAGTCTTATATGTGTTGCTTTATACCTGGTAAATTACAAATGGCCAGATACTCACACTACGGCAAATAATGTAAAAAACCGAAGAGAAACAGATCGACACGAACCAAATTTTCGTTGACTATAAATATGCCATCGACAGCCCGATATGGCAGAAATTACCCAAAGCCATGGTTGAGTTTGGTATGCCTGCTAAGCTTATACGCCTTTGCGGAATGACGCTGACTGACACGAAATCTTCAGTGAAGATTCGCAAGGGTCTTACGGAGCCATTCTATAACAGACAAGACCTTAAACAAGGCGACAGCCAATTGTGGGACCTCTTCAACATAGTGAGCGATGAGAAAAGCTGCGGCAAACACGAGTGGTAAGGTGACGTAGACATCATCGGTCGAAAACTGCGGGATGTGACTGCAGCCTTTCATTAGAGTTGCTCTCCCGGGATTTCCCGGGCGGGAATTCCCGGGAATCCCGGTCATTTTTAATTCCCGGTTTCCCGGGAAATTCGTCCGGGATTCCCGGGAAATTAAAACACCTTTGGCAGATCAAATTTTAGAAGCTTTAAAGAAGCGAATTAAAGAAAGAAGAGGCAAGCGACTTTATACTTTAGTGAAGTATCTTAAAGATCTAACAGTATTTGATAAGAAAGCTAATAACTTATTTCTAACTGCTTTAAAACAAAATGTGATCGCGTACGCTGAACAAATTTATACTCGACTTTTTAAAGAAGACGTTATCGACGAAGTTCTGGAATCGGACGAAATTCCTATTTGTGACATTAGTACCGAAAGACCATTTGAGGATATTTTAACCAATGCCATAACAAATGTAATGTTGCATCAAGTAATAGACTACTAAATTACTCGATAAAAAAGGATTTACAATTTTACGAAGCAAGTGGAAAAGCAACGAATAATGTCACCATTTTATTGAATGCTCTTCTGACAATAAGGCCAACATCAGTTGAAAGCCAGAAAATGTTTTCAACAACAGGGCAAATAGTAAATAGAATTATAAACAGACTGTCTGATGAAACTATTAACGCTCTTTCTGTTTTAAAAACGTATTTTCAAAATGACAAATTAACTTTTATTGTTTAACTAATATTTTTATATACATACACATTAGGGCAGGGCGATTTGTATGGAAGGAAAAAAATCTTAATGGGCGCTTCGCGTTTCTGATTCTTGGGATTGTACTGAGCAAAAAAGTCCACTAGACCATAGGTCTTCGGTGAAAATCGAGCTTCCTCATTTTGACTTGAAGTTTTTTCTCAAACTTTATTTTTTTTCGAAAATTTGCAAATTTTCTTGGGCTCATATTTCGTAAACTATTTGAAATTTTGACTTAATTTCAAAAGTAAGGTTATTGCTATTGTCTCGGACTACAATTTCTCTGAACATATTACTTAGAAAAAACTTCGTTTTCAGGCCAAAAAGTCGAAAATGTAGAAAATTCACCACTTTTTGTCACGTTTTTTAGATATTTTGCCCTATAACAGCCAAACTATTGAGATTTTCGATTCATTGTAGCCAAGACCATAGTTAAGAACTCTCTAGTACATCGCAAAAGCATTGGAATGCTTCTTCAGGCAGTTTTGGATATGCATATTTGCATATTTTCGTGAAAATATTTATAAATTACCATTTTCAGTTGTTCATATCGCAAAATCATAAAAATGTTCTATTTCTTAAATAAAAAAATGTTTTCAGTTAATACACGAAACAATTATTTCTTAAACTTACATTTGCGGCAGATATTTAAAAATGCGTATTTAATTTTATGTGTATTTGATGCTGTGATCGTTTACAATAAACTAACAAAAATGCGTCAAATGAACTGAAAACAATAGAAGAATAAAAAATAAGAAATAAAATAAATAGAATAAAATAAAACCAGTACAGAAATTTCAGTCAGGTAAACTGACTGATAAATACCATCACCCAATATAAAATATTGTTTTTGAGTTATTGAAATAAAATTACTTATGTATTATTTTTTGCCTGCTTGTGGAGCAAAACCGTAAGGCAACGTTTAGTAAGCGTTCACACCAAAATTTGTCTGAATTCAGCGTACATAAAAACTGATATGTATGTAAAGGGGAAAATATCGGTTATTTATATGGGAGGTACCAGAAGGGGTGTGTCAAATAATAGTAAGGGGTTGCTGTGGTTTTGCCTCCTATTACAAGATAAATACCACATATCACAATATAAATTAATCGATCAATTTCCATAGTCCCCAAGTGTCAGTTTAGAAGTTATGGGAGAAATATAAATTTTCCAATAATATATAATTTTGTATGGGAGGTACCTGAAGGGGTGATCCAATATAGTCCATATTCATTCCTGATTCATATTTTCATAATCGTACATCTTACGCATAATTTAACTGAATTCAGTGTACTTAAAAAAAGTAATGTATGTAAGACTATGGGTGTGAGTTCGGTCATTTGTATGGGAGATACCAGTAGGGGTGTGTCAGATAGTTAGGTTTTCGTGGGTTTTGCCTCCTATAACAATATAAAATAATCGACCAATTTCCATTACCCCCCAAGTGTCCGTTTGGAAGTTATGGGAGAAATATTTATTTTCCAAAAATATGTCATTTTGTATGGGAGGTACCAGTAGGCGTGAACCGATATAGTCCATATTTATTCCTGAGTCCAGTTTTCATAAGCGAACATCATACGCAAAATTTGAGTGAATTTAGTTTACTTAGAAAAAAGATGTGTATGAAAAACTATAAGGGTCAATTCGGTCATTTGTATGGGAGGTACGGGAAAGGGTGTGGCAAACGTTTCGGTTTCCTTAGGATTTGTCTACTTTTGCAAGATAAATAAACTGACCAAATTCAAATATCCTACGATCATCCGTTTGGAAGTTATGAAAGAAATATAAATTATCCAAAAATAGGTAATTTTGTATGGGAGGTACCAGAATGGGTGGGGCTATTCTGCCCATTTACAATCCCATAAGTTCGTTTTGAAAAATATTAGTACTGGTAAATTTTCATACTGATCCGTTAAGGTTTACTCGAGTTATCCTGCTGACCAGCCGCCGTCTTAGAAAGTCCTGAAACGAATTTGGTCTTAAGATACTTGGGGTCTAACTCGTCTCCTTTAATGCGTTACACTTTTTTTTCGTATCAAATGATATATACCCTCATCCCTAAGGGTGATGGTATAAAAATAGAATAAAAATAAGAAATATAACATTTTTATGATTTTGCGCTATGAACTGAACAACTGAAAATGGTAATAGTTTCACGAATAATATGCACTTTCACAAGGCCAAAACTGCCTGAAGAAGCATTCCAATGCTTTTGCGATGTTCTAGAGAGTTCTTAACTATGGTCTTGGTTACAATTTTTGTGTTCGTATTGGATCGAAAATCTCAATGGTTTGGCTGTTATAGGCCAAAATATCTAAAAAAACGTGACAAAAAGTGGTGAATTTTCTACATTTTCGACTTTTTGGCCATGAAAACGAAGTTTTTTCTAAGTAATATGTTCATTAAAATTTTCGAAAAAAATAAAGTTTGAGAAAAAACTTCATGTTAAAATGGGGAAGCTCGATTTTCACCGTAGACCTATGGTCTAGTGGACTTTTGTGCTCAGTACAATCCCAAGAATCAGAAACGCGAAGCGCCCATTAAGATGTTCAAATCGCCCCACCCTAATATACAAACATTAAGATGAATGTTTTTCGTTTGTTATGTTTTTGTTTGTAATGTTTTTGTTTTACTTGCAGCTTGTACTATATAATCTCATACTGCAAAATTGAAAAAAATTAACATAGTTTGTCTTGTTTTTCTACTGCGCGAAAATTCCCGGGAATTCCCGGGATCCCGGGAAAGGCAAGATTTTTTCCCGGTTTCCCGGGAAATGAAAAGTCCGGGAAAAAGAGAAACTCTACCTTTCATGTATACAGAAGGAATCAGTATAAATGGGTCTACCGGACAAAGATAAAACGAAGATAATAGTTTTATCGAAAAAAGAATCTTATCGTTTTGGACGCAGCGTGAACGTTGGCAACTTTTATTTCGAAGTGGTAGATGATTTTATCTACCTATGCTCCGCCATTAGTAAAACAAATAACTTCAGCCTAAAAATCCGGAGAAAAATTCTGCCTGTGAATAGAAGAGCCCTCTCTCGACAAACCAAATTTCATCTATACCATTTGTATGGTTTAAGAATCCGTTAGAAAGACTTGGGTACAGAAAACCTTGCAGAACTAGGTGTGACGAATTAGTGACAAAAATGTAAGCGTAGAAATTATTAAAATAAGAATTAAATTCTTCAATTAAGCATGTACGAAATTAATTGGAGAATTTTAATTACGAACTTGACAACTATTGAGTACAAAATTCTTAGAATAAATATCAAGTTTTATCTGACTTAAAGTAAGAATATAAAATGTAACATTAATCTATAAAAAAAAAATGTTTGGGAGAGAAATAACATTTACTCTCTGAGCTCTGATACATCAAATTGCCTAAACGATCAGAAAAGTATTTTATTGTTGATATTAATGGTCAATTCAGTATAACGCACTAGGATGACGCGTTTCGAACTCCATGAGGAGCTCAGCTTCAGACCCCTTTGTGACAATTGAAGGACTATGGTACATCATCAGCTGTATATATATCTATAATTATGAATGTCAAACATGTACATGTGAAGTAGATAACAGCCGAAAATGTTCAACACTAATAACACTAATTTGACCGTTAATATTCAACATGAGAAAGGAGGATATTTTTTCCCCACAATTGCCTTTTTACCTCAAAGCTTAAACTTTTTTTAAGGAGATTTGTTGGTAAACTAAGCTCATTCCAAGTTCTCTTATTTTTCTCTTGTTTTATTTGTCGATCTGTGCTGAATTTAAAATTGTTTTCCTCGTTCAGTTTAAGATCTACTCTTGTATTGCTAAAATCGTTCTTTACTTTAAGCGTATAAATTCTTCAATTAAGTATGAAAATCTTAATAGCTTTTGTGATTCAGGTAACATGTGGTCCTCGTTGATGCCATTTTCGCACTGCATCTCGTGGAGCTTATAAAACTTAAGGTTTGTGATGTCATAGCATTTCAATGTAAATGCATGAGGGCGGAGTCTCAAAGAAGGTATTTGCAAGCATTTGAGCACATTTTATTGAAAAACTAATTCCTTCTAGAGAAGGTAATTACACTATGTGACAGTCTTTTGGATCTTGGGAAGTGTCCTAGTGCATGTTGTAGGTCTGGTCGAGTACAACATGACCCTGTATACCAAAGTTTCCTAACACCCTCAAAATCTTAACTTACGGTTCAAAAGCCGGTTTTTCGGATCTCTCCTTACTTATTAGATTAGAACTCAGTAAATTCTTAACCGATTTCTTTACGTGTTTGGAAATCTTAGACCTTTCCAAAATTTTATCCATTTACATAGAATGTCACATCTGTTAAAATATTTTCTTTTACTGTTTGATTTTGTATGGGATTGGAAAATTGCGTTCCTCGGAAATAACTTAAATGTTTTATAAACAAATATGGGGTTTACACATTATAAAATGCACTTTCTGAATAATATAATAAACATTAATAAAATAGTGGCTAAAAATTTCTTCAAACTTAAAGAGTAGTGAAAAAATTGTCAAAAGTTTTTGATTTTTAGACAAAGACTGACAGATGTAAGAAGTTATATATATAAATGTATATCTCGTTGAAAAGGTTAAAGTATAAACTCGGTTAAGAATTGACTGACCCAGTAGGAAGTATATGCAAGACATCCTCACCGATAGGTGCATGACCATAGCAAATCGTTGATGACACGTAGGGAACAGTCCATACAAATCGTCGACGAAATTTTCATACAAGTGTCCGCTTTGTCATGAACGGCCTGATGAGCGACAATGTCGGTCAAATTGTCGTTGATGCCTAAATAAAATGCCTAAATTTCAACAAACTGCACATTTTTACTTCTACTTTACTCTCTTCAATTTTATGTCGTCATTGTTCCGTGACATAGAATTTGTTTGTTTGATGCTCGACAACATTAGTATTTTGTCGATCAGCTTGCCGTTAGTTAAGATTTGAAGGTGTTAGGAAACTTTGGTATACAGGGTCATGTTGTATGTACTTGACCAGACCTACAACAAGCACTAGGTCACTGCTCAAGCATATAATGTTTCTTACTTATCTCAAGATTTTTTTAAAAACATTCAGCAATGTACAGTTTTGTCGATGCGATGCAAAAGTAACCGATATTCATGGCCTTAGATACATTTCAAATGGTGATATATGTAATAAACTCCGGTTTAATGATACTTTGAAACTTCTTCGTCAGAGAATTGACAAACAAGTAATCGCATTGGAATGATCAAATTTGCAACAACTACATCAGAAAGAAAATAGATTATAGCAAAAAAAATTCAAAGACCTACAATATTAAAAATCTACGTTGCCCAAAGACCACCATCAACTTTTATGATAATATACCTCATGAATAATACTTTTATAACACATTTTTTTAAAGAACGCATCAGCAATGAAGTAAGACTGTTTTTTCAATATTTATATAACATAAATAAATTATTAAAATTTTACTTAAGTGAGAAAGTATATATTTTTTAAAAATGTAATGAATAAATTATAATTGAGTTTAATTTTTTTTCTTTAAAATTCCCTATAGGAACAGGGGCTAAGTCCAAATTATATCGATAAGTAAGAAATCGAAATCGAATATGCTCCAAAAAGAGTACCAAGCATTTTTTCAAAAAAAAATTTCAACATTACCAAAAATATCAACAAGTTTAACATAATTGCATTAAAAGGTTTGAAAAAGTAAGTCGTTAAAGGAAAATATAAAGTTTTTTGTCCCTCCTGTAAAATTTTGAATGACTTTAGGTTGCGATATATTTGTTTAATTCAAATTCATACGTAATAAAATGCTTTCTATGATTTCTCAATGTATATTGCTCGATATTGAATTTGTATTTTGAATCTCTAGACAAAATCCAAATATCACAATCTAATTTACACTGCAACAGATTCTTATCGAAATAAAATAAAACGAGTACACAGTATGAGTTATTTATAGCTATGGTATTTTAAGCACCAGTCGACGGTTCAAGGACATGATAATCCTCACCTGACAGGACATGTGGAAATCCCAAAGAAATGTGAGTTTCAAGCTAAACGGAAACAAAAACAACTCGCAGCAGTATACTTGAGCATAATAGCGGCAACACCATCACCACTTGATTTATAACTTTCTAAAGATAATTTAAAAAATAAAGCCAATTTTCCAAAGTGAAACACTAAAAACCTAAGGACTCTTTGCAGATAAAGTCGATTAACGTGCGAGTCTATCTTGCCGGCAAATAGAAAGAAGTCACTTGTTTACTGCCCCAACAGCCAGCAGGCAACTTAAAAAAATAAAGATAACAATGAAATTGCTCAATACTGGCTAAAATGCTTAGCCCAAATCTACATATCTGAGGCAAGGATGGGGCGAATGCCACTGCTGGCGGAGTGAGACGGTCACCACTTCTCATGTTGGCCGTATAAGCATCCAGCATCCCCGGCAGCGCACATCAGAGTGTAAACTAAATGCACAAGAAGGCAACTGATAAGAGCTGTTATGTGGTCCATACACAAACACACTCACACACACGCACAACATCTTGTGACTTTGACTTTAATTACTGGATTTATAGGTCCTTGGAGATAATCTGCTTTGTCATGTGAGCGTTTCCTCTGTGTGTTTTGCAGGGAGTGCCGCAATAGACGACTGCTGGAGTTCTTTGTTCGCCACACACAAAGAAGTTATGATGATAAACAGTATGTAAAAGTTGTAAAGATACGATGTTACAGCGTAATTAACATCATGACAACATTGACTGACTGACAAAAGGCATTTTAGATTCACTCGGCTCCATTGTCATGCACTCGTGGTCCTAGTCGCAGTCGTCATTTGTATGTTCACACTCCGTGTAGCCACTCTAACTACGATTATCGCAAACGAATAGTAATTGGCAGTATCAAGTCACGACGAAGCTTACTCAGAGACAGAGGCACAAGGACAGACAGCAGACAGTCAAAAATTAGCGTTGAAATTAACATTAACGCAGTTGACAGTTGTACACCCCCTAAGACATAACAAGAGGCGACATAACACGTACTCTCAACACTGTCAGACATAAAGACACGTTGTGATAATGTACAATACGATGTGATGCGAATGTGCTGCTGCATGTTGGCAGCAGCAAGTAAAATCCGATAACTTGTAGAAATGTCCTTTCAACAGTCATTTAAGATATGGAGAAAATCTTGCATGAATTATGAATGATGAAAGGCTATAAATTCATTGATTACCAAGTTAACATTATGAAAGCAAAACTACAAGAGATGTAAGATAATGCTTATCACCAACGACGAATTTGATTTTGCTGGTAACGGGACACGTCTTAGGGCTTATTTTAATCCACTTAAGGAGATTTAAAAAATACTAGTTTTTGTGTTTGATATTTCCGTTTATGAGATGTAGTTTATTAATAACAGTTCCGAGGAAAAACTAAAGGTATTTGCCAGTCAGACCACCTGACTTAAATTTGTCTCATATCAATCAAGTTAATAATGCACCAAACGGAATCTAAATTTGTGTCACTTATTTAACCTTACAACTTATATAAATATGCGTTTTTGATAACGTTTTTTTTCTAAAAGAATGCCTCAGCTCCAACTCAACTGAACTGAACTCATGTGAAAATCTTAACTGGGTTCAAAATCCCAAAATTCACACAGCCAACAACGAGATGATTTTATTTCGCACATTCTTTGCAATTTCATCAGCAGATTTTCATCTCATGCGGCAAATGCCTTATTTTCTGACATTTGATTTGCACAACCGAGGGGTTGATGCCAGTTGCGGCGGCATCCTCAAAATAATTCTTATGCCCTCATTCATGCAAATGGTAATTGTACATTTGCAAAAACCAAAACACATAAACTGTGGAAACTCACAATTTTAGCAGAAGAGAGTGACGAACACGAAGTACCCTTCACACACCTATGATCTGCAACGCTTGTCAGTAACTTGTACAGCTCCTGCATTATATTTACATGTGCCATGTAACATATGCGAGAGTAAACCCAGTATATGTTCTGGATCCTGTACTGGCGATTGCACAAATGTGTGAGATTTACACCATCATGAATGAATAAATAAATAAATGAAAATAAAAACGCGACCGTGTCATTTCTACCAGAAATCCACACAAAGGCAGCACTTGAGGAAGGGAAAGACCGTTGACAACATTGGGTGAGATGGGGGGTCGGGGTGTCGTATGATTTTTGCAGTACGGTACGTACGTGTGAATGTGTTGACGCTCTTCTTTGCCACATTCACTCTGGACCTATTTAATCTGCATAATTTCCTCTTGTTGCCGTCCTTGCCAGTCGTCCTTCAAAGTGTGAACGACGACTCCATTTGCGTGAGGATGATGCTGTTGGACTGCGATGGAGATGGAGATGTGAACTCTGTATGGGTGTGTATGTGTGTGTGTGTGGGAACACATTTGTTATGGTCCTTGACAGCAAAAAAGTGTCAAGTGTCTGTTAAGAGCACTTATGTTTGGCGTTTAAATTCCGATTCTATTCGAGTTGTCAACATCCCGGCCAAGAGTGTTGATTTAACATTGTAATTGTGTTTTTCTGCCTCTTCTTCTTCTTCTTCTTGCAACGTTCAAGCTGTCGTCGTTTCATCCTTGCCACGGTTAAACTTGGTGGTCGGGCCTGCTGTGAAGTGTCTATTTTATGGTCCTAACTAAACAAATGAGTCTTTTAACTTTCAAATGAATATAATAGAGTTATTATTTTGTGCGAGTGTTACGTGTTTTCTTTTTTTCTCATAACAACATCAGATATAAATTCAGTGTAACTGCCTATACGCTGTTCCGCTCAAAAGATTAAGTTTTTTTTTTGATTTAGGTGTAAATTGAATTATTATCGCTAAATTAAACTTCAAACATTGGTTAATTCGATAAAATCTTTGTGTGACGAGTTGGTACTCTTAATAAACTCTCTTACGAATAATGTTTTCAAATTTATTTCAGTCAATACTTAAATATTTATCCCCTATAAGGATCAAATATCTAGTCTATTGACAATGTTCCACGTTTTGCAAAGGCTCCTTATTAATAGAGCTGCTAAGTTAACTTGTAAAATTTGTATATGGAAAATACAATTTGACAGGAATATGTAAAGAGACACATGAGACGATTGTGTTTACCGCAGTGTAGGTTATGAGAAGGTCTATCCGACCTCGACTCTATCCACAAGTTTTAAAACGATAAATGAAATCCAAATCTGTAATAAGCTTCACTCAATTCATTCTGCGGCCGAAAGTACAAATATATGTGTTCGTTAAATTTCATAATGATTATCCTTAGTGAGTGCAACCTTTGGAACTCCACAGTATTATCAAAAAGTCACAATATATTGCTCCTGTTCGACAAAAGGGAGACTACTCAAAATTACTAAATTTTAATTTTCTACAATAAAAAGAGGGAAAAACACATAAAATGGCCATCTCTACTCAAAGTAAACATGGTCCATTGTTTAGTATCCACTTCCGTAAAAAAGAACTGTTATGCCACTCTCTGTGTTTTCAGAATAACTTTTTTAGACATACCCAAGGAGTTACAGTTTTAGTTTTTTTAATTTTGAGTTGACTTCCTCTTGTCGAACAGGTGCGATATGTTGGGGTTTTCTAGTGAAGATTACAGGAACAAGTAAAGAATTTAATATAAAGGCCCTATCCACGTTATCTAGTAAGAACCGATTTCATGCGGGTGCTTCTGCTCCTCCATTACTTATTGTACAAATACCTATTTCCTTTATTTTTAGGATGAATTTCATCAAATTACATAGCACTCCCACACACACACACATATACACTCACACCCACATTAACATATTCGTGCAACATATGTGCTCGTCATTAATATGACTACGAATAATTGTCATTATCACGGAATATTATATTTATGTTTTAATCGTTGCATCATCTAGATTATGATTACGAGCGAATGACAACATGTTACGTTACACGCTTCTCTGTGGCACAATCGAAATATCTAGAAAATCTACGTTACGTTACATACGTTATATACATATTCGCCACGTCAGTTTACTGCTAAATTCAGTATAAACGTTAAAAGCATCACAGAAACGCATAAACGTTTCGAGTGACAAATGAGCCACATGTTGTAACCACGTACATGTTGTAACGTACAGTAACACACATTCGCATATATACATATGTATATTAATGACATTTCATCCAAATGTGACAAGTGCAAGAATGTGACTGACAAGTAGTGGTGGGTAAGGATGGTGATAGGTAACCGCTGATGTTTCCTCTTGATGAAAAGATAAAGCATCAGATTTTATTAAGCATATTAAATATTTATACGAGTACTCAAACGAATACAGAATTGAGGATTGATCAAGCCTATAATCAAAAAGCTGGCATGTTAACGAAATGTGCAAGGATGTCATTGTAAACAAAGTTCTCCATAGGCACCTTTAAATATATAACTTTTGTGTAGGCCTTTCACCAAGGATTTTCCCCTAATACTTGAGTGTTAAGTCCGCCTAAAGATTATCTGAAATTTACTAAGCAACATGCGGAGCCGATATACTTCCGGCAAAGTTTTTTAAGGTCCGAGGCGATGAGCTGTCCGATGATTGCAATCTAAGTGTTCTGTGTCCTGTGCAATTGTATGTACCAATTATCGCGGAATCTGCTTTTTACTCATAGCATACAAGGTCCTACCTAGTGTGTTATGTGAAAGACTAAAGCGCATCCTAGCGAACCTAATTGGACCATATCAGTGTGGCTTAAGACCTGGTAAATCCAATACCGACCAGACAGTCATACTACTGAAAACCCTGGAGAAGACCAAAGGAATGCAAATCGACTCCTACCATCTGCTTATCGCTTACAAAGCTGCAATCGACAGACCGATATGACAGAAATTATTGAAAGCTATGGTTGAGCTTGGTATACTTTGCGGAATGACATTGACTAACACGGAGGGGATAGTCTGTCATGCGATTGCTTTAGCATCCTAACGGTGATGCTCATGCGGATGGCTGTCTGAACATTGTCATTAAAAGTCAAATGCTGTTACTGCAGCCTTTTAGTGCATTGTGAAGCAGTCGGCAGAAGTGGGTCTGGTTATTAATGAGGACAAAACCTAAGTACTTGTTTCAACGAACAAAGTGTACTCGTTTGGGACTCTGCATGAACGTTGTTAGCTATAAGTTTAAATAACTAACTATAAGTAGATAATCTAGAACTACCTTGGCTCCGCCGCACATTGTTCGGATCAATAAAAAATTTGGGCTCAATATGAAGGTACTATGAGGAATTTGGGGTCGCCGATATCGAATCCGGAGTAAAATTTGAAAAAAAAAAAACAAATCGGCGGATACAAAAAGGCCGAAATTTTTTTTTCAAAAAATGCTTCCATTTAACGAATATTGTGTCTAAGGTGTTTTTGGAGTCGCTGATTTTGAATCTGGCGTCAAATTTGGAAAATTTGAAAATATATAGTAAATACAAAATAGCTGGAATTCAACCTTTGGGTGTTTTTGAGGTCGTTTGTTTCGAATCTGGAGTCAAATTTAAAATAAAATAAACAAAATCGTGGATTCAACCTTATTGTGGGTATTGGGGTTTTTGGGGACGCTGCTTTCGAATATGAAATCAAATTTTTAAAAAAGCTAACTGGAGTATACAAAATGGCGGATATTTTTTCAAATAATGCTGAAATTCATCTGATGTTGTGCCTATGGAGGTTTTTGAGGTCGCTGTTTTTGAATCTGGAGTCAAATTAAAAAAAAAAAAAAACAAAATAGAGGATACAAAATGGCGGATTTCCAAATAATTCTGGAATTTAACTGATATTGTGCCTTACGAGGCTTTGGGGTCGCTGATTTGCAATCCGGAGTCAAGTTTTGAAAAAAACAAAATGGCGGACATTTTGTTTAGGTGTATTCCAGCATTTTTTGAAAATAATGTCTGCCATTTTGTTCGTTTTTTTTTTCAAAATCTGACTGCGGATAAGCGACCCCAAAAACTCCTTAGTGTTATGTTTCATACATATCAGAAGTGTTCATAATTTTCGGACAAAATTTTTATCGAAGTTATGGTAAATTCAATGGGCAAAATAAGGAAAAAAGGCAAAAACAGGTAGTTTATGTTAGGTGATTTGCTGATGTTAGGTAATTAAACTTTAGATTAAGCAAGTAACATTAGAAATTTTCATATTATGTGCATTTTTGAGCCTTATCAAAAAACCCCCTATTTTATTGAAAAAGCAACAAAAAACTCTCTATTAAATTATATACTACTAGCTTTCCCGGCTCGCGTTGCTTCACCCGTACTTGCAATGAACCTTCTTATGACTTTAAGTAATACAGGGAAAATACAAACGCTTCATAAGACGAACGAATACCCCATTTATGTGATTGTAGCTTTATCCCATTGGTCTGAGTGATAGTGCGCCTTTAGTCCCTTTTTTCCCTAAAAATCGAATTTTAAATGATATATTCATATCGCACAATTAAAATTAAAGGGTACCCTCTCTAATTCTATAGGAAGCATGTCCATATTGGATTATAACTTTATCCGTTTGGTCTGGGCAATGGTACCAGTTTTATCCCTATTTGGCTATATTACCCTTTAGTGTTCGAATTTCTAAAAACCCCATTTGGCAATTCTCTAATTCTATAGGGAGCAATTTAAACTTTTTTTCAGTTGTTAGTTATTGCCAGGAGCAGGTTTATGTGAAAGAAAATTTTGGGAAAACCTTCCAGAAAAGTCGGAAAATTGGAAAAATCGAAAATTGCCTTTTTGTATGGAATTTTGTGTGCAATTGTTACAGAATGGCTTTTCGAATAGAAAAATGGAAAAGTTTTGTTGAAAAATGCGGAAAACTCTGGAAAAATTCAAAAAGTTTGAATTTGTTTTTTCGGCGGAAATTTGCATATATATTATCGTATGATTTGATAATTTTGGACGATTTAACAGTGAAAAATTTTGGATAATTATTCCGAAATGACTTTCCGAATGGAAAAATAGAAAAATTCTCTGTGGAAAACTCGGAAAATTCCGGAAAAACTCAAAAAATTTTGAGAACGTCTGAGCCGATTTTGTTAATTTTTTTTTTTCAGTTGTTTGTAATTGGCCGGAGGAGGTTTATGTGAAAGAAAATTTTAGGAAAATCTTCCGGAAAAGTCAAAAAATTGGAAAAATCTAAAATTGCCTTTTTGTATGGAATTTTTCATGCAATTGTTCCAGAATGGATTTTTGAATAGAAAAATAGAAAATTTTTGTTGAAAAGTTCGGAAAATTCCGGAAAAATTCAAACAATTTGAATTTGTTTTGCGACGAAATTTTGTATTTTATCGTATGACTTAATGAATTTGGACGATGTAACTGTGAAAAAATTCGAAAAATTATTCCTAAATGACTTTTCGGATGGAAAAATAGAAAAATTCTTGGTGGAAAACTCGGAAAAATCCGGAAAAACGTGGATTTTTTTTCGACGAAATTTTGCATTGTACTACCTGATTTGATACAAATCCCAAATTGAATTTTTGTATTAAATTGTTTTTGCAATAGTTCCACAGTGGCTTTTGTAATGGAAAAGTTTTTGTTGGAAAATTACGGAAGAGCGCAAACAAAATTAAATTTTCTTTTTCGACGAAATTTTGTATTATAACGTATGATTTCATAATTTTGGACGATGTTAATGTGAAAAATTTCGGATAATTATTCCTTAATGACTTTTCGAATAGAAAAATTCTGCGTGGAAAGCTGGGATATTTCCGGAAAAACTCGAAACAATAACTTGATTAATAATAACAGTCGACGTAAAATTGGAAAATTCGTTTTGATGCTTGGAAAATTTCGGATCATTGTGAAATTTATTATGATAAAAGACGTTTTGCGTCACACAAAAATATAACAAATGCTCTCAAATTACGTCATTTGAAGCCGGAGTTGTTGATTTACACGACTACAATCCGAGTTATTAGGTAATAACGTCTCATTTCACAGTGGAACAGTGGAAAAGCACACAAATGTAGTTATGCGCTTCAGATAGTCTTACTGGAGCAGATAAAAACCGTTACTCAGTTCGACAATAATAAAATAAATTTCAAATAACATTATGTCTTCGTCACTTTTTTTTAATAACAACATAAATACATTTTTTCACATTTTTTTAAAATATAGCGGGAAATTGCTTTTTTAAAAATAACGGAGGTATATTTTTTTTAATTAAAATAAAGATCATAAGTTCCTTAAGATGTATTTGGTTGGTGATTTGGCAATTGAACTAGATCAACGTTGTACAATTTTTACTGCGATTAAACGCGGAATAATTGAGCAATTGCAAAACTGAACATAACGCATTGGTCAGATTGTTCAAACCCGCATTGGATACAATGCATTTTGACTACGACAAAACTTTATCAGAGCTGACGAAATAACCTCTGGAGGCCATGCGAGACAATTCAATGCTCCCACAATTAATAAAGACGCACATGTGATAGATACGTGTTATCTGTCGAATCCGAGCGTATTGTGGAACAAATACAAGGACAATATAGCTGACGACATTTCGCATGACAACATCGAATTTTGATCTTGAAATTAAGGAAATTGGGAATACCAGCGCCGACTGCCTTGATGTGCCTAGACCTCCGTCGCATAATTTATAGCTGATGGTGTGATCGATCATCATCCGAAATTGTTCAACGGTACGTGGTTGTCCGTCAAGAAATTGATGAAAAATGTGATTAAAACGACGATCATCAAAGACAAATTTAAGTTCAAGGAAATTTGATTCCCCATTCGATTGGCTTTTGTGACGACAATCGATAAATCGCAAAGTGCATCGTTGGAAGTTTGTGGGATTAATTATCCTGCTTTTCGCAAGATCCGCTGTAAGCTCGCGTGTCGGCAACACGTCTTCAAATTAAAGATGTTTTGCCGAAACCAAATCGGAAAACATTGTTTATCAGATCGCTCTTCAATGAATTCGATTTAATTCAAATAATTAAATTAAAATTTGAACTATCTGTGTTTTACTACTACCCTGGAGCTTATATGAAGGCGTAAAATTAAGAGCGAGTCGAAGATCGCCGGGTCCGAAATTGTATGGCAGAACAACGTTTGCCGGGTCAGCTAGTATAGATTAAAGTACAATATTTGACCATTTAAATTTACAAAAAAAATTATATTTTTATTGTTTAAACTAAAATCTACCGTTAGTTATAACCAGGGCAACCGGAAATATGCCCTAAAAATTGTGTTTTATGCGCATAAAATATGACCTGAAAAATGGCAAAATATGACGTTAAAATCAACAAAAATTGCTCTAAAAAATTAAAGTCACAAAAAAAATATTATTTTAAATTCAGACTTTGTAAGTATTTTTGGTAAATTTACATACACAAATGTTAAGTAAGTGAAATATAATATAAATAAATATTTAAGTATTATTATTTAAGGAACAATTAAAAAAATATCACATGAATTTATTTAAAATTAAAGTAACAAAAATCTTAAACCATGTTTCCTAAGTAAGACGGTGTTTTTGTATGTTGAGCATCTTATTTGAAATTGTTATTGCAATAAACTACTAAATATTGAGATAAATTATCGAATAAAAAATTTTGTCTATTACAACGTAAAATGTTTTTTTACATTGAGAATGATCTTTCAACATCCACAGAATTACATCTGTGGATGTCGAAATTTAGCGAATTTAAGGGACAGTATTTCCTTTACTTCGTATTTTGATGTTAATGTTGGCGCAGATCCACACAATTCTTTACAAATACTTTTCACTTCTTCCAAGCCAACGTTTTTGGATAACGGAATCCGATAAATTATCTATCAATTTAAAAGTGTCTTCATTCACCTAAACTGGTTTAATAAGCGTAAGACCTGATGTTAAAAAAAATTTTAATGTTTTGCAATAAAACCGTAATTTGAAGCAATATAAATCAAGTCAGATCAAGATTGGGGGTCTGTCAAGACATCCTTTGCAGTTTTAATGGATTGTGCATCCTCATCGATTAATGCACTTACGACCTTTAAAATGTCTTCATAATTGTTGGCAATTAACTGCTTCAAGAATTGTTCCCCATCGTGTTGTTAAAGCTTTCGGAAGTAATGGAAGGTCTGGAAACATTTCACATTAGCAATAGCTTTATTTGCCTTTTCATATAAATTCCTAAAGCATTCACACAACCGATGGAGACCATGAGCAATACATGCCACATCCGTCACTTTCGGATAAAATATATAGCTTTTGCAGCCTTTACCATGTGTGGAGCTGCATCCGTCACAAAAGGCAAAACATTATTCTTATTGAAGTTGACGTCAAGATTTTTGATATCGTCGTCTGCTGCTGTATGTAGTAAACATTTCACATTTGCAATTTCCTTAATACACCTGTTCAAATTTTTGGCACATTTCTGCCTGTTGCGTCTATAGTTTCATCGATAGAGATCCATATAAATAATTTTTTTAGTTTTGCTCGTATATTGTCCATGCCGTCGTTGTATAAATTTTTTAAATGTTTAGTTCGAAGAACTGTTTCGGATGGCACTTGGTAGTCCGTGTATTGCTCAAATAGTGTTCTTATATTTTGATTTCTCATTTTGTAAAGTGGAATGTCAGCAGACACAAAAGCTCGGCACAGTTTTTCTTGAAAATCATGTTCTTTTGAGAGTCTACCGGAACATTCGGCAAAAATAATTGTTTGGTCTGCTTATTTTAACTTTTATGACTAAGTTGATTATGTTTGCCGCTTTCCACATGTTGCTTCACTTGAAATCTGCGATCTGCTGCAATAACTTTGCTGCAGATTTTAGAATATAGGAATCCACCATCAGCTTGTAAGTCAGGAAACTTTTCTACAAGCGCCTTTAGTTTTGCTGATTTTATCGGTTTAGCTTTAGGCATTATGTCCAGGGTCAAAATCGGAGGTGGTTGAAAAATACTTCTTTTTTATGTTTTGTTTACTTATTAGGTAAGAAAGAAACCAAAGTTGCAAAGACACTTGTTTTTACGAACAAAAAAATAATGTGAAAAACATAAAATATGCTTAAAAAGGGATATTTTTAAAAAAATTAGGCCTAAAAAATATAAATTATGCTTTAAAAAATTAGGATTTTTTAAAATTATGCTCCTAAAACCAAAATTTGCCGGAATATGACTTTATGGGTAAAATATGCCAAAATATGCTCTAACAAATAGGTCTTAAAACACTTGTAGGACCATGTAACATGTAAATACATTACCCATTTGTTAATATCTCGTTGTAAAAAAAAACATGCTGTAGCATATTTCCGGTTGCCCTGGTTATAACTCACCATATTTTTTTCCGTAATGTTTTATGTATCGCAAAATGTAAGTCAACAAATTGTTGTTTTTTTTTCTTATTAATATATTTTATTATTATTATTATTATTATTATTATTATTATTAGCCTTTAAAACAACTTGACACATATATATATTTATATCTTAGTGCCTAAGTCAGAGGCCGAAATGATCAAAGATTTCCATTCGCTTCGATCTTGTGCGCACCGTCTCCAGTCAGTCCTACCAAGCAGCGTCAGTGATTCCTCCACCTGGTCCTTCCAACGTAGTCGCGGTCTCCCTCTTTTGCGCCGTCCTTCGAGGTCTTGATAGAATACCTTTCACGCTGGAGTTTCCTCATCCATTCTCACGACATGGCCTAGCCAGCTTAATCGTTGCACTTTGATCCGCTTGACGACATCAATGTCGTGGTATAACTCGTACAGCTCATGGTTCATCCGAATCCTAAACTCGCCGTTTACGCAAATGGGTCCAAATATTTTGCGGAGTATTTTTCTCTCAAACACCGCCAGATGAGCTGCATCTGCCTGTGTAAGCACCCAAGATTCGGAGGCGTACAACAGGACCGGTAAAATTAGTACCTGGTACAGCTGGACTTTGGTAGTTCGAGATAGGGTGGTGTTTATAAAGTGCTCGCGTAGTCCAAAGAAACACCTGTTAGCAAGCACTATTCTCCGTTTTATTTCGAGGCTGACACTGTTGTTCTTGTTCATGGCGGATCCAAGGTAGATAAATTCATCCACTACCTCAAAGCAATAGTTTTCAACGTTCACGCTGCGTCCCCAACGGGTGGACACTTTGTTCGATGATACCATTAACTTCGTCTTGTCCTCATTCACTGCCAAACCCATTTTCGCTGACTCCCTTTCGACTGATGTGAAAACAGCTGTTACCTCTCGCATCGTTCGACCGATAATGTCGATATCATCGGGATATGCGAGCAGCATGTGGCTCTTATTAAATATGGTGCCAGACATGTTAACCGCTGCTTTCCTTAACACCTTCTCCATCACTATGTTGAACAGCATACATGACAAACCGTCACCCTGTCTAAGACCTCTCGTCGTATCGAATGGTGCAGATAGATCCTTGCCAATCCGAACAGAGGATTTGGTATTCGTAAGGGTACACCGGCAGAGACGAATTATCTTCGCAGGAATACCGAACTCAGACATGGCTACGTATAGTCGATGCCTGATGGGACTATCGAAGCCAGCTTTGTAATCGACAAAGAGGTGGTAAGTGTCGATTTGCTTCTCATGGGTTTTCTCAAGAATCTGCCGTAGTGTAAAAATCTGATTCGTCGTGGATTTGCCTTTTCTAAAGCCGCACTGATAAGGTCCAATCAGGTTTTCCACAATTGGCTTTAGACGTTCACACAGTATGCTAGACAGGACCTTATACGCAATGGGTAAGAGGCTAATTCCAAGATAGTTTTTACACTCACTACGGTCACCTTTTTTGTAGATTGGACATAGCACACTGAGATTCCAATCCTCTGGCATGCTCTCCTGAAGCCAAATGTTCTCTATGAGCTGTTGCATGCTTAAAACAAGCTCATCTCCACCCGCCTTAAACAACTCAGCTGGAAGACAATCAGCCCCAGCGGCCTTGTTGTTCTTTAGGCGGGATATGGCAGTTGTTATCTCAGCTTGGCTCGGAGGTGGACACTCGATGTTATCATCTCGGATTGGTGCACAGTCTTCATCAGCCGAGTTTTCACACATCAATAGGCTGCAGAAGTGATCTTTATATATTCTCAGTACGCTCTCGGAGTCAGTAACGAGATGACCATCCTTGTCTTTACAGGAGGGAAGACCTGTTCCATGTACCTTTCCTTTTATCTTCTGATAGAATTTTCGGGCTTCACCTCTGTTCCTGTAATCTTCAATACACACATTATTCCGCTGCTTAAGCTCTCGTTTTTTTCGCCTGAAGAGTCGAGTCGCCTCCCGCCTCTTCTCCCTATACTTTTCATGAACAGCTCGCGTTGCCATTGGCTGCAGTTTGCCCCTGTATGCAGCATCTTATTCCCGGGTGACATCGCGGCATTGGTCATCGTACCAGGCATTATCGTTAAAGGGCTTCACATACCCTAGTTTATTAACATAAAAAGTACGAATTTGACTATTTTATTTTTTGAAAGAGAAAATTCCGACCAATGTACGCCGTAAACAAAAATAATAATGTCAGCATGGAAATCAAAAGACGAGTATTGATCACAAACCGCTGCTACTATGCGCTAAGCAATCGACTAAATGTCAAAAAAAAATATATTTAACTCTACCAGACACTGATCCTATCTGGCTAGCTCTACTGCGCAGAATACTGGATAATGGCACAAGACATTTAAAAATATTTGGACACAGTTGAAAATGCTATAACCTAAACTTGGTGTGACGAAATATATCTATATATATGCCGTAGCGCTTAGAATTACTTCATAGATGCGGCTACGGATAGATGAATTTCTGTTGATGCTGGAAAATAACATGAAGAATTTGTGCACAACATAGTACATAGTTGAAAATAAAAATACATATCTGGAAAGCATAAATTAATTTTAATTTAGGGAAATAAAAAGGTAAACTAAACCTAAATAATAACAACAGTTTGTGCAAAGGTATATTTTGTATAATATTTTTGAGAATCCTCTATTAATTAATTTTTTTCATAATTTAAATCTTTTTCACAGATTAAAAAAAAAATCTTACAATTAAAGATCACAACCGAAACTGTTATGCCCATAATGATCCTCTCATTGTGCATATCCATATATATCTTTATTATTTCGAAACCTAACCAGTGTGAATGCACATTAATACAGTAAACTACGGATAAGTGCACATCGCATAAATGCAAAAACCTCATAAGTGCAAAGGAACTTGAAGCCATTAGCCTTTTTTATACGTTTACATACAAAAAATACACGGTTAAGTGCAACACGTATAAATGCAAAAACCGGATAAATGCACAATTTTTGCTAACCTGAAAGTACTTTTTTAGTACAACTTTGCATGCATAAATGCATGCAATACTACATAAATGTAGATTATGATTTAGAGAAACTGGAGCAAAAAATATATAAGGTTGGATCAGAAAACACGGTTCAAAAAAAGATTTCAGACATTTTCAGCACACGTGGTTTAGGTGAATCGAATTGAGTGCAATTTAATATGTATTTTGCAAAAAACAATTTTGCTAAATATGATTGCAATGATTCAATAACAGCTCTTATTTTGGCACAGAACTGAATATTTTTAATTTTTTTGTATAAAATATGATAAGCACTAAAACAATGAAATATAAATTTGTAATTATTTTTACCTTAAACTGAAATGATTTTATAAGTTTTTATTAATGTAAACATTAAACTGCTTTATATTTTACTTATTTTCTTAAAGTTCCGTCCAAACTGAACTGGTGTTACAGATTAATAAAAATAATCTAATGTTTGTATAAATACAATAATCGTGCACTTATGTAATGTTTGTATATATGCAATAGTTGTGCACTTATCCGAGTGTTGTGTAAATGCAAAAACCGCATAAGTGCACAAAAAGTCGCGCGAAAACCGATGTGCACTTATCCGTAGTCTACTGTATTATGAACATGACAACATTCCAAGAATTGGGATATGGATTGTCCGGATTATAAATCGGTTTCATAGAAACCAGAACTTCGTATGTATAATTTTTCTAAAAAATTTACAATAAAACTAATAAACTAAGTTTT
Organism: Muscina levida; assembly: GCA_964034835.1. Classification (NCBI taxonomy): domain Eukaryota; kingdom Metazoa; phylum Arthropoda; class Insecta; order Diptera; family Muscidae; genus Muscina; species Muscina levida. Next base: position 3,029,161 of record OZ035882.1, read on the forward strand.
GTCTGTAGGATGCTAGATGATTCGTGGACGATTAGTGTATTGTATGAAAAATGTGCCTTCCTATTAACGGTAAATCCAAAAAAATTATTTCCGGCCATTTACTGCAAGTCATCAAAACACCTACCGCTTTCTATTTTTAAAACTACTGCCAAGTTCAAATAACTTCAGTAAGACTCGATTTTATTCATCCACTCATTCGTTCATTTATTTATTTATTTACGCGTCCACAAATCACTGGCCATTTTTTTTTGTAAATATTTACTCGTGGCGTAAGCGCATTTAAAGACATCTTTCGCCATTGAATGTGTCAAACGTTGTGTTATTTAAGAACACATTTTGCATTTCCCCAAGGAGAACATTTTGGGCATATTTCACTGTCTGTCCGTTGACTGGATGGTATTTTTTTTCCTGGTTGTTTACCTTAAAATGTCCTCGGCAAATATGTTAATATCCATCTCACCCCTAAATGGCCACCACATTACAATAAAGGTACACGAGACGTTCCCTTCGATGTCCGTGCGGCCGTTATGTCGTTGTCACCGCTGGCGACGGTGTGATTTGGTCGCCATGAGCCCACCCCACCCCACGGCCTACTATGGATGTGCCTCTTTCCCGGACACAAGCCATATTCGTTCATCTGTTTGCTTTCTTGTTTTTTTTTTATCCAATTATGAATATAAAAATTGGAAAAATCAGCAGTGGGGAAAGAGATGAGAAAATAAAAGCAACTTAAATATACAATGCAAGTACTAGCGCTTAAATGCCAGTCCATGCCACCATGGAGCGATGTCGTCGCTGGTCCACATAACGACAAAATCTCATTATATTTTCATTTTGGCAACAAAACAAAGCGTATTTGCCTTGTTAGAGGGCGTCTGTTGTCATTTGAATTCCTCGTTGTTATTTTTTTTTGTATCCTTCAAGAGAACTCAATTGTGATTTCATTAAATGAAGCTAAAATTAAAAAATATTTATTTATACTGTACCAACACATACAGTACGATAGTACAGCATGTGATTGTGAAACTTAAAGCCATTGCAGTCAGATTCATTCATATTCTTTGAGCGTACTTTAATGCTTGCCTATTGCGGGCCAACATTTTGCATTTACGAGATTTACGAATAATACGTCACGGTTCGCAATAGATTTGCAAACACCAAACAAAATATTAAGAATTGACTTTCCTCATCGCCCGGACAAGATAATCTTCCGGTTTCCGTTGTCGAACATCATCATCGACAGCATACGGACAGTGGAGCAACATGCTAAAAACGCCAGCGAAACCTTATACAACTAAGACACAGAGTAAGCGCGACGACATATTTGATACACATGTAGCGCCACTGTAAAACATCAACGCACGATGTCGGCCATCCATTGATATGCAGAAAATGTAATAATTGTTGCGAACTTACTAACCAAGCGAACAGCCGTGCGACCAAACCAACACAGCGGAAATTCCATTTCCGTCAAAAGGAACACAGCTCAGTGATGTTAGTAATGGAGATTACCACGCTTGATTGGTGGCGATAAGATTAACTGACTTGTTGTCATCGCTTCCCTGTAATGGATGATGGTGGTGGTGAGTGGCCTTTCGTCGTCGACGGTAATGGATGCTAATAACACTTCGATAATCCATCTCATACACAAGGACACTGCGATAATAATCCTTATATGATATTATTAGAAAATTACCATGTTTTGATCGACAGGAAGAGGCTTAGGTCGTCATCGGCAGTACATGACGCACATACAAATTATGAGCAGTACATTTGTGCATCAATTCCATTCGCTGCCATCATTAATTGTTGTTCCATCAGTCACAACTACTTGTATTAGACGCATCAAACTTTGTGCGAACGTATCGAAATAATTGGATTAATTCTCTAAACATCTTGTAAATGTTCAACAAAATTTGATTATCAACATCCGCTGACGAGCAACAAGCAAAGGTGTCAAATCATGTCATAGGGAAATATACCACATATGCCCATATCTGAAGAGGAGAACATTGCCGCACTTGACGCCCCTAGTGTCTGGTAAAAGCTTATCAAATAGCTACTGAGATTCGAAGAAAATTTTAGCCTATTTTCTATTTTTTTTACAAATTTACCAATTAAATTGTTTTAGTTGTTTAAACATTTATACATTATATATTCATAATATACAAATGTATTGCATTACACTGTTGTAGTTGGAAAACGTATCAACGTTCTAGTTAATGGTATCTGTTTGAGGCAAGCATACTGAGTTGATCGGTACCCATTTAATGTCTGTATCAAGCCAAATATCGCAACCGGAAATATGATATGCTCTTAAAATCATAAAATATGCTTTTAAGACCAACAAATATATGCTCTAATAAATGTAAGTCACACAAATTTTCCTCTTCTTCATCATTCAAGGTACTTAGGACCTTTAATTGTCTTTATAATTGTTGGCATACTAATTAACTGATTCAAGTGCAGTTATAGGTTCTGGGAGTGATGCAAGGTCTGGAAACTTTTATAAATACCTTAACCATTTAAAAAAAAACATGCATTTGCATATTTCCGGTTGCCCTGCCCATAACTATGTATGTATGTATGTGAATAATTTCCTTTAAACCAATTCTTCGTTAAGAAAAAAAATTAATTTGTAAAAAAGTATTTACTAATATAATTTTAAAACTAAATAAAAAAAAACACTATCTTATCCATAATTGAATTTTATTTTTTGTATGGATTTACCAAACTGAGGATATGCTTATGAATGGATAATTATTATTATTTTGGTCTGACAAGAACTCATATTAAAATGTTACTAAACAAAGAGTTGGCAAAACAATCTGAAAATAAGTTACGTTAAAGAACGACAGTAAATGTTATACTAAAACAAGCTACGAATATACATATTTTGAAGTTATACATTTTTAAATGCATTTGATTTGATTTAAAAAGTAATCTCATTGAAAAAAAAACATATTTCAGTAACATAAACTATATCTCTGAAATTTTAAAGTTTGTCCACAACGAAATCCTTGCAAATTTTGATCTTTTTTCATTTACTGCTTGTTTTATTTCATACACAATTTCTAGTCGTAAGCTTAGCCGTAATGGTGTGTAAGGAAAAACTGTTTTGCTTTCAATCGCTTCTTAAATTTTTTTTTTATTCTAATTTTTTTATATCCACAAAACTTTGTCTTCTTAGGAAAGTGATTTCAGAGAAACTAGTCTAGCTATATTTATTGGCAAGCATTGCCCGCTTGTTCTGGTAAGCATTACGTATGTAATGATACCATCGATGACCAGGAATGACACAGTACTTACTCGTCAATATACCCGCCATACGTTTTATTGACGAATTTAACATGGGGATGCCATAGGAGGTACCCTCTCGCTTACCATCCATTGACGAAAACACTAATGGTAATTCGTAATAACTTTCGTCGATACCAATTATATGATGAAATAGATAATGAAGCGGAGTGAACTAGTTCGTTAATAATATACTACTACAGAATGGAAAAATTTGAAGGAACTTGGGAAGTGACATAGTGTATGGTGTAGGTTTGGCCCAGTACAATATGAATATTAGAGTATCCAATCGATTAATCGTTGTTCGAATAATCGAATAATTTTTCGATTAAGAAAAAATAGTAAATTTCGATTAACGAATAATCGATCAATTTAAACCGATTAATCGATTTAAATTATTTTGAAATAAATTCTTCTTTCTTTATATAAATGTAATATAAATGTAACAGATGATAATATTGTGTTTGAAGAAGAAGAGGAAATGATTGATATCAATGAAAATAATCTTTTACTGGAATCAAACGATACTATAAAAAGTATTCAAAATTTAAAAGAATCGAATGTGAACTTTAATATAATTGATGTTTTTATGTAAAACAAAAAAAGATTAGAAAAACTAGAAAAACTTTTCAATGCAATTCTTTCAGTTTCACTAACATCTTTAAGTGAAAGGGTGTTTTCAAAGTCAAGCTTCGTTAAAAAAAATCGACTAAAAGCCAATCATCTTAATTGCATATTATTTTTAAAAGATTATTTTAGAAGATGTGACTAAAAACTTTTAAAATAAAAAAGATCTCATTTTGTATGTGCCTAATTAATTATCATTTTTATTAAACGTTTTTGAATTGAGTGGCTTGCACCAACAACGAGTTAACTCCATTTTTAGGCCGAACAGAGTTAACAACCGTTTCTTGGAGGGAAAAAATCATTCTTTCGTTTGGTTCAACAATTATTTATCTCCCATTGATAGTTTTCAAGGAATCCGCTAGAAAGAGTTAACTGCTTCATTTCTTTGGGGCAACATGAAGTTAACTTCAAAAGCTGACTCTTTGTTTCCCCAAATGATTTAATGCGTGTTGCAGTAAGCGACTTTCCCGATTTTCGCCACTTTGCTTATACTTACCCTTTATGTTGTCCCCTGATAGTTGCGCGTATTGCAACACTAAATAAACCCATTTTCTATAAGATTGCCCATATTTAATGATTCCTTACTTTAAAAAGAAATCAATTTTCAATTATTTGGGCCAAAAAGGAGTTAACTCCAGAATGAAATTGACTCAAGAATTGCGAACCTTACGAATATCTAAATGGAATTTGGCCAAAGCATGTAGTGGTACGTGACAAATAATAAGGCAAAGTCTCAGACGATTTAAATGCATTCTCTATTTTTTTATTTTCCACTCAATTATAAAAATTGAAGTTAACTCGTTGTTGCTGCAAACTCCTCAATTATTATTTTACGTTTGTTTTTATGTTTTAATATTTTTTTTTATTAATAAAATTTAACGCCTACATTAAATTTGTTTATTTTTTAGGTAAGGTATACAGATATACAGAAATTATTCGAGTTATTCGACTTATTCGATTAATCGAATTATTCGAGCAATTTAAAAACCTTAATCGATTAATCGAGCAAATTAAAAATCCCAAAATCGATTAATTTTTTAATCGAACAAAACCTAAACCCGATTAATTGGATACTCTAATGAATATGTATACAACATTTCCCTAACACCTCCAAAATCTTGACTTACGGTTAAAAAACCGGGGTTTCAGGTTTTTTTGTTTGATTTGTTGACGGTTTTAGGAAGAAGAATCTTAGAAATTTCCAACGAAATATATTTATATATAGATATCTTCCTATAACTGTCTTGTTAAGCGTCAATAATTCATACTTTTCGGATTTTTTCACTATTTTTTAAGTTTGAAGATGTTTTTAGCCACAATTTTATTAGAATACCCTAATGTTAGTTTTGTTATTTAGAAAGAGTTTGCTTTTACGACTAAAGCGCATATTTGTTTGTAAAAATCGGTTAACAAGTGGTTAAGTTATTCATGCATTTTGAGGAACGCTACTTTCATATCCCATACTAAAAAAAGCCGGGAGAACTTTGCATTCAAACACGAAAAACTTCTAACACAGTTGTTGACTTTACATTTCCAGATCAAACACTGAATGGAATTTTTCGACCACCGTTTAACATACCGATCATTAAATTATTTTTTTTATTTGCTACAAACACATCAGAGAATAACGGCACTTAAAAAAGAGAAGAGAAGAGCAAAAAATATAAAAATGAATGAATCTGTTTATTTTACTATCCCTTAGTAATGCGCATGGGAGTCAATTGACGCAACGCTCGCTTACTTTGGATTAATGAAATAAGTATATACGCAGTTAAACGAAATCGTTAATGATGTATACTATGAAAAGTATAAATTAGTAAGTACTGAGTATTATAATCGACGAAATCATTACAGAAAAGGTGTCTATTGTAGTTTTGCTGAACAAGCGGTTGGATCAAGTTTCAACTATATTCTCCCTCATGAAAAACTTAAATCCACATCCACACTTATACCTGTGGCAGATACAAATGTGGCATTATTTCGTATTAATTAAACACACATACAGAAACATATGTGTTTACACCCCAAAACACGCCAACATGTAAAATCAACCAACCCATCTGCTAATCATGTTTCTGTGCTAACACTTCTTGCCACATCTTACCAACAAGACATGTTGTGTTGTTACGATACAAAAGCAGCTGGCACATAAAATTAACCCATTACATGCTCTATTAACTAATGTCAATGTGGTTGAAATGCCGCTACGTCACCTGTCACAATTAAATAAACTTGACGTTTAATGAAACAACAATTTTTACACACACACATGTATGGTACGATGTCGAATCTGTTTAAATATTAAACTTAATAATATTTACATTAATACCCAATAAATAAGAGTCTATTTAGAATATCTTTGATCATATAATATCATCATCATTGGTGGTGGTTTATCATTAGAATATGATAAGGACCCAATGGGGAAGGCACAAATTTCACGAAATTAATAATAAAAATTTTTCTTATTTTAGAGGATAAATACTTAATTCATAACTACGTTAACAGTTGGCCGAAACAACGAGATTGATCTACTGTTTGCATGATAGATTAGTAAAAATTTCTTCTTACTGAGATCTCATAGTTATCGCGGTAGCGATAGCGTTGGTTGCCGGTTAAAAGCTCATTTTAACAAAATCAAGCAAATGTTCTTTTTAGTAAGCTCAAATTGGAAAATACATATGTAACATTTATCTATCTCAAAAATTTACTTTTATAGTAAGTCAAGATTAGAAAATTATCATATGACCCTCTCCTGTTAGTGTATCAATTTTTTTTTAATTAAAACCATAATTTCGAAATTTTAATACAGATTTCATATAAAGTAAAAGTTCTATAATATTATCATTTAATATGAATGTGAAATAAATTATCTACAAAACTGATTCTCTAAATTTCCTGACCTTGTTAAGAATCTGAGTGGAATCATAATAACGTGCGACCACTGGAAGAAACCCCCAATCAAGTGTTCCGAATGTGATTCGATCAATGAAAACGTCATTACATTCATGTGTCTATTTAAATAAGTTATTTAGCGGTTTTAGTGCAATAATTAACAAGTATTACCGAATAAATTAATAGATTACTATTGATAATAACAAATGTAAAGTTTCCACTGTCACAATTCATAAATTACACATTAAATGTTGTGAGGCTACAGGTACAATTCTAATTTGTAGTAAACAAGATATACATATTTGCGGTAAGTAGATGGGGGTTTTGCCATTGACAGCTACTACGTTTACATAAAGGCTATCTAAATAGAGTTTAGAATGTGATTCATTTATTTCTAGAAATACAGAAAATACAAATGATGAAATTACATTTGAAATTACTTTATGTGGCAGCCATGCAATTGTTAATTACATACTGAAATAGATTTGTATATGTAATAATGTTGGGAAATAATAACCTGTATGTTTAAAGAGTTATTAGTAGGGAAAGGAATTTTATGCATTAAAAAATCAAAAAAAAAAAACAATTCAAAAACATGGACTAAAACACTTAAAATATGCAAGGAAATTTTTTTACAAAATTAAATAAAATAAAATTTGCATGAAATTTGGAAAAAGGCAGAAAACAATTCATTTGTATACATCACTTATTTTCTCTATAGAATTATTTATTGAAAATACTGCAGCTTTCACATAAGTATGTCCTTCTAATTTTTTTGAACAAAAACCAGCTGATATTTAAGAGAATTCAAGTCTAAAAGTTATTTTACGTTTTAAATGGATGTCGAATCGGAATCGTAGATTTCTTTCACTGTGTTTAAAATTAGATTGCATTAACCCACGTCCCCCATACGGTTTTATTTGGCTCTGAATACCAAAAAATTTCCATTAAAAAAACTGTTATACTTTTTTCATTTGACATAAGAGAATTCAGTTCAATAATATTAACTTTTAAATAAACTTCAATAAACAAGTCACTTGCAACAGATCTACAATTTCCTTGCCGCCTTTACCACGTAGACGCTGCAAAGGTTAGAAAATGAATAACTTAATTTTAATCCAAATCCTCACAGTGAGAAGCAACGGGGTCGTTGATTGGTTTCGTCCATGTAGTATACGACATTAAGCAATCATTTTTTTTTCGGACATATATTCTTCTCTTGTAAAATACCCACAATAAAATTAGCTCTGTGTAAAAATGTTGCTTACATACAAATATTGTCAATTTAACGGATAATTCGGATGAAAAAGTGTAACAAATTAAAAGTCAAGTTTTACCAAAAGATGTCATTTTAGTTTTTAAAAATGTTTTTAATTAAAAAAATAGCAAACATATGCGTCACAAACATGCATTTATTGTAAAATTTGTTAAAATATGCGCATAAATATGCAAAAACACGTATTTTTTGTAAAATATGCTGTAACTACTGGATGCCATTTTAAAGGAAATTTCCTGATTCGTTAGGATAACTTAACCGTTTCCATTTTAGGATATCCTATTAAAATATGCATTTGCATAAGATATACATAGTAGCTTGGAGCCGACCATGGGAAGATGGTTAGATCACGTGACTATCATGCAGTAGACCAGCGCACAGTGGTTCCTTTTTGGTTTTTTTTGGAATTAATTCTGTAACTTTTGAACGGATAATGCTATCTTGATGAAATTTGAAATAGTTGAAGCTGAGGTGTTTTCGAGATGATTTGGAAATATTTGGCTCCCTAGGAGATGTGGGGGCCACTGCGTGGCCCTCCAAAGTTGGTCACCTCGGGTGTTTCAAAATTTCAAATGCTTGAGGAATGTGCAATTATGAAACGATTTAAAAGATATTTTGCATTTAGATAGTGCTTCAAAAAACCTTCAAAAAACATGCTTACATGCATATGTTATCTAATTTATGTCAAGAGATATTTGAGAAAATAAAAAAAATTGTGTCATTTTTGGACGAGGTTGATTTGGTATTTTTAAGGGTGTGAGCTCAGTTTTTCCTTGATTTTAAATGTATTTATATCGTTAGTTAGCTTATAAAATTCTGAATGAAATTGCTGAAAAAATAATGCAAATATTTTGTTCCAATCAAAAGTTATAAGCATCGCAAGTACAAGTTTCCAAAAAAAGGCATATTTTTACTGTTTTTTTGCAAAAAGGCGACTACATTCTTTCGTTTGTAAAAAAATATTTCTTCCGGGAAGTAGCAATTTCTTAATTATTCCTCATAGAAATGTTGATGCAGATGCATTTAATGCTAAATTTGAATCAGTTCAGCAAAATGGTTCCCCGGCAAGGGAAGCCAAAAATACCCCATTTTTGAAAAAAAAAATTTTTTGTTTTTGAAAATTCTCAAATCGCAAAGCGCCAACGAGAAAGCTCATTATATATTTTTTTGACCACATATGTGGACTAGTTAACCGTAACGTATTTTAACATCCCTGCCATAAACAAAGACAGTGTAGCCATTTTAGTAAAAAATTCGGAATTTTGAAACATATTTTCCCCGTTTTGAGAATTTGGGTATTTTGTTATAAGATATGGCAACATATTGGTATTCGTTTTTTTTAAGGACAATTTTATGTACTTTATTCCAATATTTCGTTAAGATATTCCAGTCCGTTTGAATTTTACGCTATTTTTCATATAAGATATTATTTCTCCAAAAAATACGTTTTGACCAAATTTTATATTTGACTCAGAATCATGCCCAAAATAAAATGTGCTTTTAATTAATTTTTATAAATTATTAAACTTCATGTCGTTCCCTTTTCAACGATATGCAATACTTGTATGTCAAGAGTTTAATTATTGTTTATAATTATAATCAAACTTCACTACCTCTGTAAAAAAAGTATATATCGTGAAACATACATATATATGGGGGCTATATCTAAATCTGAACCGATATGCTTAGTTTTGTTACCACATTAGAATAGTGTGAAAAAACTAAGATGTGCAAAGTTTTGTTAACATCAGAGCAAAAATGTGGTTTTTGGCAACAATAATCTATAAAAGGTTATGCTAATTTGTATGGGAGGTACCAGAAGGGGCGGGGCAAGTGGACCCATTATTTCAGTATATACTTCACGCTGTCAAATAATAATACCATCCAAATTTTAGCTTCGTAGAGCCCTTCAGCATGAAGTTATTGACAGATTAGTGGTTTTAGTAAAATAGGTAATTTTGTATGGGAGGTACTTGAGGGGGCGTGGCTATTTCGCCCATTTTCCAACCAACATTACGACTAGTGAATTTTATGCCACTGGTAAATTTCTATTCAAATTGATTAAGAACTACTCCAATTATCGTCTTAACCATTTACCCAGCCGGCCAGACGGACATAGCTTTATTGGGTTAAAAAGCTCCAAAACTTATTTTTTCTAAAGAAATCTAGGGTCTCAGTTATATTCCCTGTTGTGTTAAACTTTTTCCCGTTTAAAATTATATAGTCCCTATACCCTGTAGCTGAGCTTGTACAAATTTTATTCAAAATTTGTTAAAAATTGTAATAATAACACACAAAATCCACAAAAACATATAAATATTGCATTAAAAATCAAATTTTTAACTTAAAAAATAATTTTGCTTAACATATTTATGCAATAAGGGACATTTTTCGTAATTTGTCTCGCATTCCTGTGCATAGGGATTTATAAATCATAAATAACTTAATTAAAGAGTCTATGAGCTTGTAAGTTTTATTTATAAGTAACGACTCCATAATGATGTTTTAGTCTCATGTGTACTAAAAATGTCTCTAATTGCTTAAATATGTTAAGCAAAATTATTTTTTAAGTTAAAAATTTGATTTTTAATGCAATATTTACATGTTTTTGTGGATTTTGTGTGTTATTATTACAATTTTTAACAAATTTTGAATAAAATTTGTACAAGCTCAGCTACAGGGTATAGGGACTATATAATTTTAAACGGGAAAAAGTTTAACACAACAGGGAATATAACTGAGACCCTAGATTTCTTTAGAAAAAATAAGTTTTGGAGCTTTTTAACCCAATAAAGCTATGTCCGTCTGGCCGGCTGGGTAAATGGTTAAGACGATAATTGGAGTAGTTCTTAATCAATTTGAATAGAAATTTACCAGTGGCATAAAATTCACTAGTCGTAATGTTGGTTGGAAAATGGGCGAAATAGCCACGCCCCCTCAAGTACCTCCCATACAAAATTACCTATTTTACTAAAACCACTAATCTGTCAATAACTTCATGCTGAAGGGCTCTACGAAGCTAAAATTTGGATGGTATTATTATTTGACAGCGTGAAGTATATACTGAAATAATGGGTCCACTTGCCCCGCCCCTTCTGGTACCTCCCATACAAATTAGCATAACCTTTTATAGATTATTGTTGCCAAAAACCACATTTTTGCTCTGATGTTAACAAAACTTTGCACATCTTAGTTTTTTCACACTATTCTAATGTGGTAACAAAACTAAGCATATCGGTTCAGATTTAGATATAGCCCCCATATATATGTATGTTTCACGATATATACTTTTTTTACAGAGGTAGTGAAGTTTGATTATAATTATAAACAATAATTAAACTCTTGACATACAAGTATTGCATATCGTTGAAAAGGGAACGACATGAAGTTTAATAATTTATAAAAATTAATTAAAAGCACATTTTATTTTGGGCATGATTCTGAGTCAAATATAAAATTTGGTCAAAACGTATTTTTTGGAGAAATAATATCTTATATGAAAAATAGCGTAAAATTCAAACGGACTGGAATATCTTAACGAAATATTGGAATAAAGTACATAAAATTGTCCTTAAAAAAAACGAATACCAATATGTTGCCATATCTTATAACAAAATACCCAAATTCTCAAAACGGGGAAAATATGTTTCAAAATTCCGAATTTTTTACTAAAATGGCTACACTGTCTTTGTTTATGGCAGGGATGTTAAAATACGTTACGGTTAACTAGTCCACATATGTGGTCAAAAAAATATATAATGAGCTTTCTCGTTGGCGCTTTGCGATTTGAGAATTTTCAAAAACAAAAAATTTTTTTTTTCAAAAATGGGGTATTTTTGGCTTCCCTTGCCGGGGAACCATTTTGCTGAACTGATTCAAATTTAGCATTAAATGCATCTGCATCAACATTTCTATGAGGAATAATTAAGAAATTGCCACTTCCCGGAAGAAATATTTTTTTACAAACGAAAGAATGTAGTCGCCTTTTTGCAAAAAAACAGTAAAAATATGCCTTTTTTTGGAAACTTGTACTTGCGATGCTTATAACTTTTGATTGGAACAAAATATTTGCATTATTTTTTCAGCAATTTCATTCAGAATTTTATAAGCTAACTAACGATATAAATATATTTAAAATCAAGGAAAAACTGAGCTCACACCCTTAAAAATACCAAATCAACCTCGTCCAAAAATGACACAATTTTTTTTATTTTCTCAAATATCTCTTGACATAAATTAGATAACATATGCATGTAAGCAAGTTTTTTGAAGGTTTTTTGAAGCACTATCTAAATGCAAAATATCTTTTAAATCGGTTCATAAATGCACATTCCTCAAGCATTTGAAATTTTGAAACACCCGAGGTGACCAACTTTGGAGGGCCACGCAGTGGCCCCCACATCCCCTAGGGAGCCAAATATTTCCAAATCATCTCGAAAACACCTCAGCTTTAACTATTTCAAATTTCATCAAGATAGCATTATCCGTTCAAAAGTTACAGAATTAATTCCAAAAAAAACCAAAAAGGAACCACTGTGCAGCGTTCAATTTCAATCTCAGTCATCTACATTTCTACCATCAACGACCGCCTAGATGTTATCGACAACAACTTCGTAGTAAAAGTCAAACAGCTGACGTTCGGATTCGTCTATAAACTATAGGTCCCGTTAAGTATTAATACAAAATAATGAAGCAAATAAGATACTCCTCTCCCAAACTTGCTCAGGTTATGAATGCTGCTAGTCTTTTAAGTTTGTACACTATTTTTTCTATATAAAATAGATTTGAGTTTTAATTTGTATGTAAAAATGGTTTTGGTTTTAGAATTTATGGAGTATCATCAGTCATTGTTTTGTTTATTACTTTGTAATCGTAATCTTAACTAGATTCTGTTATTTTTTCATTCCATTTTGCTTACATTCGTTTTCTACACGCGGTCAAAGTTACTTGTTACTAATTGTGCATTTTCTATTTTGGTGCGTTAAGGTTAAGCAACAATTTTAGCAGGCGTGTGTTTAGTTTAAACATTTTAGTAAAATGGAAATTTATAAGGCAGGTTAATATTATTAAATCCACTTAGCTAAATAAAATTAGAATTCAAATTCCTAGTAGTTAAGAAGCATTGAAAAATAAGGTATTTTTCTTAATTTCAATGGGTACCAAAATCGAACTATGGACAAAAAGTTATGTATCACCACTTTTCACCCCTTCAATCTGTGATTAAATATAATCTTTAACATCGTATTGTTCAGATGGAAAAAAAAATTGCGAGTTTTTGCGGTTTTGTGTTTTATAGCCATTTACCTACTGCTGAAGAATAGGCCATAATTTCTGTGGTTTTACTGAACCACTTTAGTTAACATACTGGATGTCCTTTATCTCTACACATTTATAGTTAGAGGGTATCCAAACGAATAAAAAGTTATAGGGAGGTAGGGCTCTTAAATGCATGCATGTGGAGATATATGGGAAATACTTAAAATCTTAAATTTGTTATAAAAAACATTTTTTGTATAAAAACGGTCGTAACCTCTACCCCCCGAATGTTAACATATTATTATTTTTTACGTCTCATATAGTAATTTTTTAACATTCTGCTTGATAAATTTGCTTCAAATAATTTTGGCCACCCAGATCGTGAATTTACCCCACTGTGCAACGGCCCCATTGATGTTGTCGACAGCATGCACACAAATGCAAGAAGCTCTTCCCTATCTCTTTCATGGAATTCAGAGAAAAAATATTTTAGTTTAGGTTATTTATTTGAAATTAATATGTTGCCAATTGTCTTAAACTTAAGCACATTCATGCCTAAATTTAAGTGAAAGGACTAAGGATGAGGATATGTGTATGTTAGAAAACTTGACCATCACCTTTGATGATCACTACTAGATACAAGTTCAACTATTTATCTATATATATAAGATACATACATTGTTTCTACCTATGCCCGCTGTAGATTTTGAAACCATCCAATTAGATTTTATTAGAAAGGCAATAATCCGAAGACGGTTATGTGCTACTACTCTTTTTGAAATTTTGATATCATATATATGTATTTAGGTATGCCTGAAAGGAACAATCGGTCACATGATATATGAATATATCAAGTGGACATGGCCCCATTCAAACGATCCTATTATGTTTTTTAAATAGGGTCGAAAAAAGTATATGTGTTTCTATCTTTTGTAGTTTGTTTTGTCTGAAGACAATTTGAGGACATCCGGACAACTTGCGGACATAAGCCCCAATGGGGACTATGACCGAATTTGTTGTTGTTTTTTGTATTTCAACATATGAAGAGAACAATTTGAAATATTGTTATTGTAGCGAGGGACGCACCCCGCCGCATCCGCCGTGGTTAGTCTCGTTGCGTACTTAATCTGTCTCTCTGCAGCACGAGACGAATGCGGTGGGGGCACGCCCCCCGCCGTATACGTCGTAGTTTGTTAGTTACTTAAAATGTCATTTTAAAAGTCACTCTCTCCGCCCACCCCCACTTCATCAAGCTTTTTCATTACTTTAAGTCGCAAAATTAGTTTGGGTGTTATGTCCGTTATATTTGTTGGGGCTTATGTCCGCTATGCCCCGCGGACATAATCCCAAATGCAAATTGAAATTAGATTTATATGCATTAAATAACAATTTGAGTGATCAGGCCAAAAACGGGCGGGATTTGAAAAGTAGATGTATCTCCGTTAATAGCACTCAATCACAATATCTTGAGGACTACAACGTCATTCGTTTTGATATTTAGTTTGGATTCATTTGAGATCGGTGAAGATATAAGACATATAAGTAATGAGTCGAACAATGGCATTGATCGGAATAGTAGGCGTGTCAATTTCCGAAGTAATGGGTCAATCGTTACTGAACAGTAAAAAACATGTTTCTGAATAACTTTGGGGCTGGACGAAGTCTGCCAAGTCCTGTATAATATTTAGGAAAATTATAAAGTTATCTACTGATTTCGACTTTAACTATGAAAATCTAAAATAAAAAATTTAAAAAATTAAATCTATTTTTCTGGTTTGATCGTGTGGTGATAAATTTCTTCTCTATGGTCCTCTTTGAGTTGTATTATTGCCCCCATGCCTGTTGCGATCAAACGCGATTGGGAAAACTCCTTAGTGCACATTGCTTGTCCTTTCTGCCTTCTCATTCCAAAAATGAGATATAAGACATCTTAAAAAGGTTGTCTATTTTTAGCCTAACTGAACTGAGCCAAAGGCTATCCAAATGCCGCTCAAAGAAAGTTTTATCGTAGTTTCTACTCACGACTACTTGCACGATATTCACATATTCTAACCATTTTGCCACGGTCAACTGCTGTTAATTTAGTATCGATTAAGCGAATAAAGATTATCCGACAATATAAAAAGCCCACCGAATATGATGTTGCAACAGTGCAATTTTCTTGCCAGTTAAGAACTACACTTACATACATTCTCAAAGTGCACAACGTATTTGGGAGGAGACTGACGTGACAGCTTCAAAACTTCCCATCCTCTATATCTACATATTCGCCTGCTATTTTTTTATATTTGAAATCTCAAATTGCTTTTTATATCATTTCCCTCAAGTGGCTCTTAACTATGAGTATCTCTTTTGAAATAAGAAACTCTTGAGGCAAAAAAAAAATAATTTCTGCATCGCGGCACATCTATGAAATGAACAAGCAATTCAAGGGGGCGTGACCAACGTACCATAAACAATTAAACGTCGAGTGTAACGCTCAGTAATTGCGAGCGAGTGCTTCAACGTATGACTGACTGACTTGACTGCATATGACTGCCTAATTTCATCAATAATGCTGTATGTATATTTTCAGGTATTAATGCAGGAGTGTATGTCGGTGTGTGTGTATGATTGGCACATTCATTCGTTTCTAAAACAATTTCAGAGTAGAATTTACCACCATTGCACATACTAAGTGAAGCGAGCGAGTACGAGTTGTGATTAGCGCTCGCATTTATTTGAAAATGTTGAATGAAACTGAAACCGCTGCGTATTTGAACAAGATGCTGTGGGTATCATTGTTGTTTTCCCTTTCACTTAACTTGTTTTACGGTGAAACAATTGAGCCCGCTGCCCCCCTTCCTTGCACCTGATCCTAAGTAAATACAACAATGAAAGTATGCCCGAACTAAAGGCAGGACACGGTAGCACAGGGGGAGGAGGCGGATAAGTTGTGCGCCAGCAAGCAAAGAATAAAGGATACATGCGTTGTGGCCGCGAACAGCCTCAGCCGTTTTCGCTTATTCTTTTTTCCTTTATTTTTAATTAAATGAAACCAGAGGAATTGACCCAAAGGAAACGTACAAATTTCGAGTGAAAAAATTTAAATAAGCATTTTATACCTCCGGAATACAGCTAAACGTACGTAAATACTACGAAAGTAAACGAAACGTGGGATGTAAATTATATAGAATTTTTGTTTTTGTTTTTTATTTCGGTGAATATAGAATATGTATGTATATATGTAGTATGACTTCGCGGTCCTTCAAGATGAGCATTTTTTTGTGTTGGCAAAGTAAGAATGTTGGCATTTCATTCATCGTCATTGTAGATGTTGTTGTTGGTGTGGTGTGGTTTTCTGGCTAACAATTGTTGTTGTAGGATGGGATGCGGTTGTTCGGAGAGAAAAAATGTGAAAACAATTTTCATATTTTAACGCTAAAAACAATAAATATTTTAACATCAATAAATCATGTTTTTACAACATCCAAACAATAGAAAGAGAAGCAAAAGTTTTTTTTTGTAAACATTTTGAAGGGGTTAACAGCTATAGAAAGGTTCTTATGCAACTTACAAATAAATGTTTAATATTTAAGCACATTTTCAGTTATCTACTCAAATTAGTACTTAAATTCGCTTTCATTAGATAATTATTACACAAATCAATGCTGCTGAGAGAGATTTGTGATGACCAGGGCAACCGGAAATATGCCCAAAAAATCGTAAAATATGACCTGAAAAATGGCAAAATATGACCTAAAAATCAACAAAAACATGCCCTAAAAATTTAAAGTCATACAATTTTTTTCATATGAATTAGAAATATTTTTATTAAAAATAAAAAAACAGCTTACAAATTAAAAAAAAAAAAAACAATGTTATTTTCAATTCAGACTTTGTTAGTAGTTTTTGTAAATTTACATACACAAATGTTGAGTAAAATAAAATAGAAATAAATATTTTCTAGGAAATATTCCCCGGAAAATTTTAATGTTGGTCTCCCATGATTTATCATTTTCGTTTATTTGACATTTGACCAAAAAAATCTTACTTTAAACCACTGTATACCAAAATTGTAGTTTAAGGTTTTGTTACTGAAGTCAAATGCTATTATTTGATTTTGGTTTGGTTCACTCCCGAAAAAGTGCGTTGCACTGTTTGCCTGAAAATAGACTTTTTAACATTTCATTTTGATTTTATTTTGGAACCTTTGACTCATAGAGGTTATTTGTCTTCGGTGACTCCCAGTGAAGTTTTCTGGAGAATATTTCTATAGAATATTCTAATCATTAACCTCCGTCCAAAGTTGACATCTAAACAGTTTTTCAAAATTGGGCCAAAAATGTCCTATACGGGGGGGAGCTGGAGGGTTAAAATGTTCCGAGAAAATATTCCCCTGATTGTTTTAATATAGGTCTCCGATGACATGAAATACCCCAAACGTATTTTTACAGATGATTTTTCATATTCTTTGTTTCGACTTTTGACCAAAAAAATCAAACTTAAACCACTGTAGAAAAATTTGCGACGTCTGGAGCAAAATAGAGTTTAGGGTTTTGTTACCGACGTCAAATGCTATCTTTTAATATTGGTTTGGTTCACCCCCGAAAAATGTGTTGCACTGTGCTATCTATCAATTTAAAAATGTCTTCATTCACCTGAACTTGTTCAATAAGCGTAAGACCTGATGTTTGCAAATTTTTAATATGTTTTGCAATAAAACCGTAATTTGAAGCAATATAAATCAAGTAAGATCTAGTTTGGGGGTCTGTCAAGACATCCTTTGAAGTTTTAATGAATTGTGCATCCTCATCGTTTAATGCACTTAGGACCAATAAAATCTCTTCATAATTGTTGGCATAGTAGTTAACTGCTTCAAGCCATGTTACCCATCGTGTTGTTATAGCTTCTGGAGGTAATGGAAGGTCTGGAAACAGATGTTTAAAAAGTTCCTCTCTACATGAAGCTTTTAAAAATAACTTCTTCACATTAGCAATAGTTTTATTTACGTTTTCATAAAAATTCCTAATACATTCACACAATCGATGGACACCATGAGCAATACATGTCATATGTATCACTTTCGGATAAAATGTCACTATAGCTTTTGCAGCCTTTACCATGTATGGAACTGCATCCGTCACAAAAAGCTAAACATTATTCTTATTAAAGTTGACGTCCAGATTTTTGATGGCGTCGTCCCACAGTCTAGCAATTGTTGAGTAATTAACCCTTTCCAAGGCTGCTGTATTTAGTAAAAATTTCTCACTTTCAATTACCTTAATACACCTGCTAAAATGTTTGCCACATTTCTGCCTGTTGCATTTATAGTTTAATCGATTGACATCCATATAAGTTGATTTTTTAGTTTTGCTCGTATATTGTCCATGCAGTCGTTGTATAATATTTTTAAATGTTTAGTTCAAAAAACTGTTTCGGATGGCACTTGGTAGTCCGTGTATTCCTCAAATAGTGTTCTTATATTTTGATTTCTCGTTTTGAAAAGTGGAAAGTCAGCAGACACAAAAGCTCGGCACAGTAATTCTTGAAATTCGTGTTCTTTTGAGAGTCTACCGGGACATTCTGACAATAACTTTGCTGCAGATTTCAGAATAGAAGAATCCATCATCAGCTCGTAAGTCTGGAAACTTTTCTACAACCGCCTTTAGATTTGCTGGTTTTATCGGATTAGCTTTAGGCATTATGTCCAGGGTCGTATTTGTGGTGGTTGAAAAGCACCTCTTTTTTATGTTTTGTTTACTTATTTAATAAGAAAGCGCGTTAAAAGATTAATAAACGTTTAACATTTCACAGTTGTGTAAAACATGATTTGGCTGCTACATTTTAAAAAACCAAAGTTGCAAAGACACTTGTTTATACGAACAAGAAAATAATGTCAAAAACACAAAATATGCTTAAAAAGGGATATTTTTGAAAAAATATGGCCTAAAAAATATAAATTATGCTTTAAAAAAGCAGCTTTTTTAAAATTATGCTCCTAAAACTAAACTTTCCCGAAATATGACGTTATGGGTAAAATATGCCAAAATATGCTCTAACAAATAGGTCTCAAAACACTTGTAGGAGCATGAAACGTGTAAGAACATTACCCATATGTTTATATCTCGTTGTAAAAAAAACATGCTGTAGCATATTTCCGGTTGCCCTGGTGATGACCTTTAATAAAACAGTACAATCGAATAAACGGCAATTCTTGCCCTAATAACGACCTTAGGTGATTGTAGCAAACATTCCAAAGGACAACGGAGTTCTGACTGTTTTCGGATCCAATGAAGAGATTTTTATTGCAATACCAAAGTT
The DNA here is from genome assembly GCA_964034835.1 of Muscina levida. Taxonomy (NCBI): domain Eukaryota; kingdom Metazoa; phylum Arthropoda; class Insecta; order Diptera; family Muscidae; genus Muscina; species Muscina levida. The sequence continues at coordinate 3,048,815 of OZ035882.1, forward strand.
ACATAAGATCAAGATCATTTATTAAGATTAAATATATAATCGTGATAGTCAGTCTGCTGTTCATAAATAGCTGCTGAAGTGATATACTTTAAATATATATCTAAATTTACTATTTCGCAAAATTTTCTCGAAAATATTCTATACAATTCTCCCTTTTGTTATTAAGACATGACTGCAACATATAAATGCTGATATCATTTAAATAATATTAATATTTCTTGAAAACCACTTTGCAGATTTATTTAATCTGCATTCTTGCAATAAATTAAATGTGTATGACCAGCTACAAATCCGTTGAAGTTATCCTTGAGCTCTCTGTGACCACAATTCTATTGAGTTTGTTAATTGAATAACATTTAAAGCAGATACAAAGTACAGAAACTATTTGAATATTTTATGTTTTTACCAAATAATTTACGTAACACCTACTGCGACTATGGTTACCTAATCTCAAATATGTATCAACAAAAAAATTAAAAATAAAATCATAAAATACTATTAGTTTAGTTTGACATGTTCTACATTTGGGTGTGTTTGTAGTTTGGCTGTTAGTATGAATTCTATTTTATGCATATACATTGGTAGCATTTTCTTATAAAATGATATCAATAAATATTAAATTATTTGTTGATAGAAACAAATCTTCGCAAATGTAATGGGAATTAATTTTAATTTAAGTACACAGTGCAACAAATGTTATAGCGCGAAATAATTTATTAAAGAAATGAAAGCGGGTATTGGTTAGTTTATTTAAATTCCGGGAATACAGATCCTCCCTAGGTCGACCTTTCTTTTATGGATCTGTGAAGTTTTCAGTTTAACCGTGAATAGAGTTTAAAATAGGTTCTAATAAACTATGTTTCTTACTTTTTTGTGTTTTTTTAGGAATTTTTTTTTGTGGAACACTTTAGCTCTCTGTCTCGATCTCTTTCGTGTCCTTCTCGTCCTTTCTTAAGAACAGTCAGAAAGGACTTTAAAATGCAAGAAGTTTGCTCAGAAATGTATACTTGGTGTGCTCTAAGAAAGTCAAAGTCTTATCTATCTCTAAAATAGTTATTATATAAGTATAGTATTAACTGTTGTACGTCTCGTATGTGCTAAAGTTGTACAACAGTTTCCATACAAAAGTGTTAATATACAGTAAAACTCTTACAACTCCCAAAATCTATAGTATTTTGTACTAAAAAGTAAAATTATGCCAAAAAGTTCAATTTGTTGTAACAAGCAGTAAAATTTATTATAATAAAAAGTACTTATATTGTACCAAAAAGGAAAATGTATTGTACCAAACAGTACAAATTTTGACATAAAAAGTACAATTTATTATACATAACTGTACAATTCTTGTACCAAAAAGTACAATTTATAGTACCAAAAAGTACAATTTAAAGTACAGTTTATGGTACCAAACAATACAATTTCTTGTAGAAAATGTACATTTTTTTGCCAAGCTTAAAGTTAATTATACCAGACCGGCAGTGGCATAGTGGTTGGAACACGCGACTACCATGCGGGAGATCCCGGGTTCGATTCCCTCCTCCAGTCATCTACATTTTTCTTTCACTGCCGGCCCTCATCGATGTTGTCGACAGCAACTTCGCAGTATAAGTGTCGAGTCAATCAGCATGTCTAGTAACAACATTCCCATAAAGGGAATTTAAGTAAAGGGAAATTAAGTTTTTTTAAGTACCAAAAAGTACAATTTCTTGTACTTTTGGCTACAATTAATTGTACAGTTGTAGCCAAAAGTTATAATAACTTGTATTAAAAAGTAAAATTTCTTGTACAAAAAAGTACAATATCTTTAACCTAAAAGTAAAATTTTTAGTACCAAAATTGAATTTACGACAGTGTTCCGTTTCCGCCCGTTGGCGGAATTGACATTTTTTTTCGAAACCACTAAAGTAAAGACCACTAAAGGACTACGTACGTCTTGTGTGAAAACGTTATTGTTATGTAGAGTACCGTTATTTTTTTCACCATCTATCTACTTCTAGGTAAAAAAAACGCATTACAATCTCACAAAAAGACAACTCAATAATATTAAATAGTAGATGTCAGAGCACATATATGACAGGTCGTAATTTCAATGAGATGAGAAACATAGAATAAATTGATTTTTTATTACTTTTTTATCTTTTTGTGTAACACTTAAGAAGCTCTATATTTAGTAAGAAAGACGAAATCCTCCTAACTTAAATATCGGCAAATAAAGAGGGTGACAAAAATAGAAGTACATTTTTTCTTCTTTCACAAAAACACAAACCAGTATGAATTCAGACAGACTTTTTTGGTAAAACTATTTTTAATATGATTTGGAATATTATAAATTTGTTTCACAATTTGCTAAACTTACAATTTTTTTTGTTATTATGTGAAACGTAACGTGACGTCGCGTGATGTGATATAAATTTAAATATTCTTATTTGCGAAATTAGAGAATATTTTGATCACAAATGTTACATTAGAACGTTAATAAAATAAAATCAAAATTCTCAGCCAACTGATCATTTTTTACTATTATTGGAGTTTTTTACTGTTGTAACAAATATTTTATGATAAAAGACACGTGTATCATCAGTTTATATGTTATTAAAAATTCAAAGAGGTGACCAGATCATTAATGCAATTTTGCAGTCAATTTAATCAGAAATGAAAATAAGATAAGCTTTGGACATTTTAATTTAATAAAATTTAAGTATTCGTCTTTACTAATACAAATTAAAAAAAAAAATTTTTTCTAACCCATACCCATATTTAAGAAAAGCAGTGCTCTTAAAGTTAAAGTGCTCTTCTGTAAAATTTCGAAAATGTCAGCTAGATCCGTTGGACATGCGGGCGACGATATGTGCTATTGGAGTTCTTGTGTTTTCTTCTTCTTTCTTTTTCTTTAGCTGGTACTTCTTTCCAATCCCAGTGGATTATATACCGCACTTAGAAAAATATTATAAGCGCCTCGATCTTCTGCGCTTCTTCTCCAGTTAGTCACACCAAGTTCTGTAAGGATCTCAGTAACCTGGTCTTTCCAACGGAGTTTTGGCCGCCCTATTCTGCGCCGTCCATCGAGTTCATTGTCGAAGACTTTTCGAGCTGGAGCATTTTCGTCCATGCGTACAACATAACCTAGCCAACGCAACCGTTGCACCTTAATGCGTCTGACCACGTCAATGTCAGTGTACAGCTCGTACAGCTCATGATTCATACGACGCCGATACTATCCGTCAACGATGATGGGCCCATATATTTTAGGGAGTATTTTTCTCTCGAATACTGCCAGAACCGATTCATCCGCTTGTGTCTTAACCCAGGATTCTGAGCCATACATAAAGACATGTAGAACCAGTATCTGGTATAGCTGGAGTTTTGTTCGTCGAGATAGGCCTCTGTCATTGAATCGCTTGCTTAGTCCGTAGTAGCATTTATTTGTAAGCAGGATTCTTCTACGGATTTCAAGACTGACATTATTTGCTTTGTTGATGGCGGAGCCTAGGTAGACAAAATTATCTACCACCTCGAAGTTATAGTTGTTAACGTTCACGCAGTTCCCCAAACGAGTAGATTCTTTATTCGTTGAAACTAATAACTTCGTTTTGTCCTCCTTCACCGTTAGGCCCATTTTCACTGAAGACTTCGTGTCAGTCAGCGTCATTCCGCAAAGACGTATCAGCTTCGCTGGAATACCAAACTCAGCCATGGCTTCGAGTTATTTCTGCCGTATTGGGCTGTCGGAGGCAGCTTTATAGTCGACTAAAAGATGGTATGTATCGATCTGTTTCTCTTGGGTATTTTCCAGGATTTGCCGAAGTGTGAATATCTGGTCAGTTGTTGATTTTCCATGTCTAAAGCCACACTGATAAGGCCCGATCAGGTTGGATAACACTGACTTTAGTCTTTCACATAGCACACTCGACAGGACCTTATATGCGATGGGTAAAAGGCTGATCCCGCGGTAGTCGGAGCACACACTTGGATCACCTTTTTTCAACACAGGACATAATACGCTTAAATTCCAATCGTCGGGCATGCACTCTTTTAGCCAAACCGTGCGCATGAGCTGGTGCATGCTCGTTATCAGCTCCTCGCCACCGGACTTAAAGAGCTCTACCGGCAGAACGTCGGGTACCGGCTGCAATATCAGCCGCGATATCGCTCTTCTTACCTCGGCTTGGCTTGGTGGTGGGCAATCTAAGCCGTCGTCGACAATTGGCGTGATAACATCACGTGCGCTGCCTTCTGGAACAGCAGTTGCTTGAACTGTTCTCTCCATATGTGCAGCACACTCTGTGTATCTGTGACCAGATTTCCATCCTTGTCCTTACAGGAGGGGAGGCCATTACCGTAGCCATTCGCTCTTACTTTCTGGTAAAATTTTCGGGCTTCACTTCTATCCCTGTATCGTTCTATATCCTCGTTCTCCCGTTCCTTCATCTGACGTTTTTTTTCACCTAAATAGCTGTCTCGCCTGTTTTACTTTTTCCTTGTGGCGTTCCCTAACAGCACGGGTTACAATTGGCTGTAGCGTTGCCCTATAAGCAGCATCCTGTTCCTCAGACGCTATACGACATTATTCATCATACCAGGATTCGTCTGAGCGCCGCTTTACATATCCTACCATGGTTGTTGCGGCGGTTGCCATGGAATGCGCAATATGCTGCCACTGTGTATCGGGAACGTCAGAAGTAGAGGCGTTGTGTCGTAAAAGTTGGGAGAGCTGGTTGGAGTAGGCAGTAGCTATCTCTGGGGTTTGCAGCTTCGCGATGTCCAGCTTTCTTTGTGTTTGGTTACGTGCGTTTTTCGCTCTGCTCAATCTTGTGCGCACCTTAGCTGCAACCAGGTAATGATCCGAGCCAATATTAGCACCACGGATCACACGCACGTCCATGACACTAGATGCATACCTGCCATCAATTACCACATGATCAATTTGATTTTTGGTGTTTTGATCGGGGGATAGCCAAGTTGACTTGCAGATATCTTTGTGCTGGAATCTGGTTCCACTAACTACCATGTTCCTTCCCGCTGCGAAGCTAACCAGCCTAAACCCGTTGTCTGACGTGTCGGTATGCAGGCTGAATTTACCGATCGATGGACCAAGAACATCTTCCCTTCCTATTTTTGCATTAAAGTCTCCCAGAACAATTTTAATGTCGTGGCCAGGGCAGCGGTCGTATGTTTCCTCTAGGCGCTCGTAAAATGCATCTTTAATCTCATCGTCTTTATCTTCCGTCGGGGCATGACCACAAATCAGCGTGATGTAGAAATATTTCGCCTTGATGCGGGTTGCGGCTATTCGATAACTGACAGGATTGAATCGCGAGACAAGATGTCTGAGTCTCTTTTTGCGGGCGTCGTCAACATTTGGGGGGTCCTTGTTTTATCCTTTCTACGTGTTTTCATAATAATTTTGTTTAAGGAGAGTGGCTTATTAGACCACCGCTCCCGATCCTAGTTTCTTGGGGCTGCCAAAGCCACTAAGAGAGCCTGTGTTGAGCTTCAGTAACTTCTGTTACCTACTTCCAAAGACGCATCGGTGGTAGCATGCCGATTAGGTTACTCAACATTTCGCCTTCTAACTCTAACTTCTAAGCGGTTGATTTAAAGTCATTGCCACAAAGAAACCGCTTCTGGTCACTCCCAAATGAGTGACAATCAGTAACTTTCCACCTCTGGGCAAAGTCCCATTTTCTTACTACCTACAAAATTGGTGCACCTTGTGAATTTTCTAATTGTAAATACAACCCATCAGGACAAATTTCTATGAATTTTATGAAAATAAAGTTGGTGCCAATGTCCCAATGCTTTTTCAATATAAAAAAGCTTACTTACTTTTGATAAAAAAATATTTATTAAACATCATAATTTTTGCCATCCTTCCCTCCTACTCTGAAGATTACGCCCTCTCGCGTTGTCAACCGGATATCCGCCACAAATGTTCACAGTTAACTATGAATGCTAACGCCAAAATTCAGCTACACACACTCATAATTATACGCCATAACATGTTTGAGAGTGTATGTGTAATCCACACACACACATGACAAATGACCACTCAAGCAGATTAAAAACTCTGGGCAAACTTTCATCTAAATAATAAATTCACCCCATCACTGATTGATATCGACGAAATTCACCAAAATTTCAGAACTTAAAACATGTGTGCAGAGATTTAGATACCACAGATACGGCTAACTTGTTTAGTCATACTTGCGCCTAATAACTTTGATTAATCGAACTAAAAGTACAGTGATTGTGATGTCCGAAATTTGCTAAAGTTATTACTTGCAAATAAATTTGTTCATAACACATAAATCATAGATGGACATTCAAATTGTATTAAAGTTGGCTAGCACAACCAGCAACATTAGCAGCAGCCCGTGATGTGATGCCGAATAAATCACAAAATTCGAGTTTATCACTACAATCAATATTCAGTTAAAATACATGGCGGCGGTCCAATGGCAGCGGCCTAGAATAACAACAAATAGTTAATTACATCAATAGTGGATTGCATCACTTTGGCAGAGACTAAAGTGGCAATAGACTGGGGCTAATGCGGTGTCGAACAGACATTCCATGGGCATCTTTGTCACTGCCAAAGACTTGCATTGAAGTATTTTGTTAAACACCAAAAATATGGTGATCTTGCGAAAAAAAAACAACAACATTTAAAGTTGCCACAAAAATCGAACACAGCGAACGAGCGAACGAACAAACATGTAATTATTAATGTTTAGAAAAATGAAACCAGACACACACACACACATGCTCTAACATCACTCATGCCTAAATTCACCGTTAATACTAAATGCGACTAATTCGAATATTTATGGTCGAAACAAGTAGGCAGACTACTACCGCTATAACCTTCGGAAGTTGTCCAATTAAATTACAAAATATTGCTGATATCATGAAATCAACTTGGTGTTACAAGCCTGCCCGCCACCGAGGGTTACATCCACATCAGATTGGCTGAATTTTAAAACTCGATTTGAATAAATTGCAACATTTCATTTCAGTCTACGAGACAAGAACAGATGCTAAGACGCATATTTGTAAATGAATGCAATGGAATTCAAGATTCCCGTTATCAGTTTAACGGGTTTTTGGTATTTCGAAAATTGTTAATTATGTCTCCGATCAGGTTTCAACTAAGCAACATTGTAATAATGATGTAATATAGTAGTGTCATTAGTTAAAATTTTCACAATTTATTCTTGTTCACTAAATTGAAGCCACAGTCAAGATCGAATGGTCAGCTATGCGAATAACAACAGTTATTGTAGAATAATGCGAATTGTTATTCAATTCAGTTCTTGAAATTTTTTAAATAAAACATTTACATACTAGCTGAGCAGTTATATGTAATATAATTAAACCTATGGTTTGTGTTGGATAATTGCGTCAACAGACAATTACTACGCTATGTTTGTATAGCTGACTTCTCATTTTCTTTGCAGACGGGCAACAGCCACATGTTTCCCTGGTTTATTAATTAATTTCATATTGATTAACAACAGTTAATGATTGATGGTCAAGATGGTAAAAGAAAAGAAAAAGCAACGGCAGAACAAGGGTATAGGATAGTACAGGCTAGGGTATAGGATATTCTGAAGAGGTGAAAAGTAATGATTAAAGTACAGTGCTAATTTTTTGTAAGTACAATGATGGTAATGTGATCAAAACGAGGGTATGGGAATAGGCATACAAACTATGCTTAGATACAAAATGTAATGTCTTGTAATGGGAGGACAATGATGGAAATGCTATCAACAGTAAGCAGAGTATGTTAAAAATAATCAAATTGTATTTTCCGCAGACAGCATGCATGGATATCACTTCAATTTTCGCTGATGGCAGAGCTTATTTACCACGAACAACAAACGAGGTAAAAACGAACATTTTAGAAGATTGGCCGTAAACTTGAACAAACGATATCTTCTAAAGGCGTTTCCACTATCACGGGTGTGACATTTAAAGTTTCATAACAACAAATTAAGAAAAATCTTTAATATAAATCATTCTTAAATGTACAAAATCGCTTCTAATTCGTTGCTTATTATTTCAAAAACAAAATTGTCACAACCTCTCCAAAATCTGATTCTCAATATGGAATAAAATCAAATTTATATTTGCATTTTATATTAGTGGGCCCGGCAATGCTTCGCTATTGCATACATAAAGAATTTTAAAAAATTAACTAAATAAAGGGTTGTTAAATTTTAGGGGCCGATGTTGATTTTGTTTAAAACACAAATTACACCAGCCCACAAATTTTCAACTTTTCTGTGCAAACAAGATTTCAAAACACTTTTTTCATAGATTTTGACCTCCTAGATTTGACCTTCCCATACAATTTTTTTATTTTTAATATTTTTTTGCAACTATATATGTATGTGCCAATGTATATGTATATGTTAATATGTCAATATATATAAATATATATCGAGAGACAGTGATTTTTAACAGAAAAAAGCACAACTATAGAGTGGTAAGGGGTTAAATCTAAAAAAAAAACTAAAATCGTTAAAAACTCAAATTTTTAGTCCTTCGCCAAAAAATGCATAACTCTTAAAATTGATTATGGATTTTTATAGTTGGAGTTTTATTTTCTTTGAAAAAGAGTCAACTTTATGTAAAAAATGCAAAATTAGGGTTTGCATTGCATTTTATATTTTTCCTACGACAATAAATAAAATTTTCACCCTAAATTTTACAGAAAAATTTCAGTTTTTCAAGTGCAGTTTTCAAGTTATTTAATCGCTAGCATCGAATCGACATTACTTATTTTAAAACTTTCAAGAAAGAACTTGTGAAGAATTTTGTTGTCTTTAACTTAAGTGGTCATAAATGAAGATCGGGTAAGAGATACCCAAAATATTACCAAAATATTAAATGCACCTCCAAAAATTTAAAAAAAAAATTTCAAGCATTTTTATAAAAAAAGCACCTAAGAAATTTTTTAAAAATCATTTTTGTGTTTAGGATGACAAAATCTAAGGAAAAAGTGTTTTGAAATCATGTTTGCAAAAAATTGTTGTTCTGTGTTATTTAGGAAATTATTGTCATTTCATTTTATTATGATATGGTATGGTTCAATTATGTATGGAACAAAATATCGGCCAAATGGCCGCCGCGACCTCTTTCCGAGGGTCCAAAAATTCGATGACGCTAAGGCATAATTGATAGAGAAGGGAAAAGGGTAAATACCCAATTGGTAAATACTAGAGATGGGCACTCGTCACGTGATTGGCGTGAATCACGTGAATCACGCGTGAATGTGAGTACGTTGCAAATTTGCTCACGTGAGCGTGCATGAACGTGAGCGCCAAAAAATCTTCGTGCATGAGCGTGCGTGAGTGCATACTTTGCGTGAATCACGCTACTCACGCCACTCACGCAAGGAAAAAAAAAATTATGGTTCATTGAATTTACAGCATATAATTAGTTAATAAATTATTTTTTTTTATTAACTGTTGGAAACCTTTTTCAATGATTTTCCAACAAAATATTATAAATATATATATATTAGGGTAAAAATCGATGTTGGGTTTTTGTCAGTGCCACCCCCCAAAAATTATGTCTTTGCAGATTTTAGGATTGCCAGCACGATTGGCGTTTGTTAACTCGTTCCGCTTTGAGCTTTAAGTTTTTAGGCTCCTACAGCCAAGTATGGTGGTCACAACTCAAGAACGACTCGTCCAATTTTGATGAAACAAATATCCGAAATTAAGGAATTAATATTCCTGTTTATATGTAATTTCTCATAATGAACAGTTTCGTAGTTATAAAAAGTTTTATAAAAAATAAAAAAAATTGTCTAAAAAATTTAATTTTTTTTTATTTAAACTAGTAAGGCGGTTATCTTCGGCTATGCTCAGATACCCTTCACCATTTGAAAAAATGGTGGTAAAACTGGTTATTTGCACTACAACTATATTTTATTGAACTTTGTACCACAGGGAGGAGGGGAGGGGAGTTGGTGAGAAGTGGACGTTACTTTTAGCTTTACACATCCATTTTGTCAGTAATTTTGTATCGATTTAATTCGATTTACCGATAAATTTATGAGTTAGTGAGTTGGAGCTTATTTTTATGAATTTTGTAACTCCCCAAAATGGGAAGTTGTGTGGGATGTGGGAGTAGTTTAAATCCGATCATGCTTATCTTAGAACTTAACCTCTGCTTCTGGACAGAAGCTTACATACTAAATTTCAGCCCGAAAGCTCATAAACTATAGGGACATACAGACGGACAACCCCAAAAAGGGGGAGTTTGTATGGAAGGTGGGAGAAGAATTCGTCCGATATTGCTCATCTTACAACGTAAGCTCCCATTATAGGATTAAAGCTTGCATATACAGTTTCAGCTTAATATTTCCTAACCTACAGCTATAATCGCGGGGACAGTTACTCGTACACCCCAAAAAAGTTAGTTTGAACGGGAGGTGGGAGTAGTTTTTGACCGACATTGCTTATCTTAGAAAGTAGCCTCCGCTTAGATATTGAATCTTGCGTACAAAATGTCAGCTATATACCTCTTAAAATACGGCTGCAATCGCAGGGACAAACCCATTAAAAGGGAGAGTTTGTATGGGAGGTGAGAATAGTTTTTAGCCGATCGGTCTCAATTTAATACTCAACCTCCGCTTAGAGCACAAAAGCTTTCATACAATATTTCAGCTTGATTGCTCTTAAATTACTGCTGTAATCGCGGGGACATACGGACACCCCCAAAAATGGGGATTTTGTATGGGAGGTGGGAGTAGTTTTTTACCGATAGGTCTCATCTTACTACTCAACCTCCGCTTAGTGTAGGGAAGCTCACATGTAAAATTTCAGCTTGATTGCCCTTAAACTACGGCTGTAATCGCAGGGACAGACCCCAAAAAGGGGAAGATTGTATGGAAGGTGGGAGTAGTTTTTGACCGATCGGGCTCATCTTAGAAGTTAACCTCCGCTTTGAGGATAGAAGCTTGCATTCCAAATTTTAGCTCGATATCTCTTAAACTACGGCAGTAATCGCGGGGACAGACAGACGGTCACCTTTAAATCGACTCAGATTTCGATTTCGTACTGAATAAATTAAAAAAAAATTGTTTAGGATATGTACAAAACTCTTTAGAAAAAACGTTGATGACTTTGTATGATTCTTACAATTAATAAAAGTCAGTAATAACGAAAAGGTTATTTTATTTTAATGATTTCCGATGTCAAAAAAAGGAGATATTAAAAAAGGGAAATAAGTACACATTGCTTTTATAAATAGGAAGTAAAAAAAACGAAATTTTGTGAAAATCGGCCCAAGTACACGCCCACCTCCCATATCCTGACATTAATAAAACTTGAATTTTTCAAAATTGAACCAAATTTAGCTAGATTTGTCCGTTATATGTTACTGACAACTGTGATGAATTATTACCTGAAAGGACACGCCAACCTCCCACATATCCCTAAATGGAAATAACGTATTTTCATTCTGCAGAGAAATCGTTTATGAACAGAGTAAATGAATTTTAATTCTTAAATTTCGGATTTTTGTTTGATCAAAATTTGATTAGTCGTTCTTGAGTTAGTTCCCTAACTAGGTTACAGGAGCTTAAAACTTACAAAGCAAACGGCCTTTCGACATATATAGTATATCCCAAACTTCGACTTTCCCACAAGGTCTAAAATTTGAAATATTTACATTTATAAAATTTATTAAAACTTGTCCGAAAAATTTGCTATCTAATCCCCAAAACTAATTGGGACTTATGTCAATTGGGACATACTCACGAATTCGTGAATAATTTCTTAAAATACCTCAGAAGATGAGGGTAATATGCTTTTTTAATTTAGAATTACAGTTACACAGGCACTCATGTAGTTAGACAAGTGTGATGTCGTTCCAAAAAACACTGTCTAATAGAATGTGTGTCGTGCACGTCACACATATGGTTGGTTTTCAAAAATTTTCTACAAAATTATCATATTTTATTTTGATGTTATGTGTTCATTAATTTATTTATTTCCATATTAATCTACTATATTTTTATAGTAATTTACTTTTATTTGGCGTGATTTTCGTGATTCACGCTCACGTGAATGTGCGTGAGTACAAAATTTACGTGAGCGTGCGTGAACGTGAGTAGCGAAAAAATCTTTGAACGTGAGCGTGCGTGAGCGACCATTTCAATCACGTGAGCGTGCATGAACGTGAGTCTAAATCTCTCACGTGCCCATCTCTAGTAAATACCCGGGTAAATTGGATAAAAATGGGTAAATACCCGGGTATTTACCAAAAATATGGGTATAAACTGTCTTGTAGAAAATTTAGTGGGAAAACACATTGTAAGCCATTTCATTTATATGAAGGTTGTAATTCTTCAAAAAACTGTACCCAGAGCGGATGTTCCACAACTGCGAAGGGAGTACCAGATAAAGGAATAGCCTAGGCTAGTTTCTCATGAAAGATCGCTTTACACTCATCAGACATTATTTGACATGAGTTGGGTACTTAGGGAGAATTCGATGAGCTTAACACATCACTGAACTGAGTCGAATTTTCGGTTGAAATTTTTGTCACTTCATCTGCATTTAAATGTTTTGTCATTTATTAACATTTGCCCATTTAAAATCCGTGTCACAATATCTGCAAATAACTGATATTGTGTTGTTTGCACATATTTTCCATATTTGTACGTATACTTTCATATTTTTTCTTTTTTGAGTCTTCCCATTGAACCTAAAATGTTTCAAGTTTATTGTTGTATTTCACTGGTATTAGCTACACTAAGAAATACATACCTTTTTACAACTTTAATCTAGTTTTATACAGTTTAATTAAACTTTTTTAATATTTATGTGGAAATCTTCAGAACTAAAGAGTAATTTTAAATGACGTTTCAGCTATTAGAAATAATTAATTGCCTACTGCTGCATTTCAAATAGTTTTTTATAAATACCCAAATAAATACCCAAAAAAGGTATTTACCCAGTATTTACCGGGTATTTACCCGTAAAATGGGTAAATACCGCGTAGAATCCCATCTCTAATAATTGAGGTTCTATGCCATTAATGTGCCGAATTATCTCATCCCTTAGCTCTCGAATTGTTGCTGGCTTATCGACGTACACCTTTTCTTTCAAATAGCCCCAAAGAAAGAAGTCCAACAGAGTTAAATCGCATGATCTTGACGGCCAATTGACACCGCCACACGTGAGATAACACGGCCATTTGTCGCGCAAAAGAGCCACTGTTTCGTTAGCTGTGTAGCAAGTGCCACTGTACTGTTGAAACCACATATCGTTCACATCCGTACCTTCCAATTCGGGCCATAAAAAGTTCGTAATCTTCTTATTTAAAAAAAAAAAAAATTGTTTTTTAAAAATTCATAAAAAAAAATAATGCAACAAAAATCACAGTGTTGGTCTTAAAACATTTAGTTTAATATAGTTTGAATCAAATGAGCTTTATTTCATTGAAATCTGTGCACAACTTTTGATTTTCTCAACAATTTACTGAGATAACTAAATTTACAAAAAATCGCGATTTCCATACAGAAATAACATTTATTAACATGTTTGTGAAAGTGTAACTCGAGCAAACCTTAACGGATCGTTATGAAAATTTATCAGTATTAATATTTTTCGAAACGAACTTATGGGATTGTAAATGGGCGGAATAGCCCCACCCCTTCTGGTACCTCCCATACAAAATTACCTATTTTTGGATAATTAATATATCTTCGATAGCTGCCAAACAGACAACCGGAGGATATTTAAATTTGGTCAGTTTATTTATCTTGCATAAGAAGACAAACCCTAAAAAACCGAAACCGTTGCCATACCCCTTCTGGCACCTCCCATACAAATGACCGAACTCACCCCAATAGTCTTACATACATATCTTTTTTGTAAGTACACTGAATTCAGTCAAACTATGCGTAAGTTTTACGGTTATGAAAATATGAATCAGGAATGAATTTGCACTATATCGCATCACCCCTTCTGGTACCTCCCATACAAAATGACCTATTTTTGGAAAATTAATATTTCTCCCTTAACTTCCAAATTGAAACCTGCCGATTAATTAAATTTGGTTAGTTCATTAATATTATAATAGGAGGCAAAACTATAAATAAATTTGCAAATGTGTCATGATTTTTAAAAATACAAAATTTTAATTTTTTTTGGGTAGAAACAAAAAAATTTGAAAAATCTGTTATCACCGAACTTAGCATAACTCATTCAATTTTCAATCGATTATTACGTACATACATGTTTTAGAAAGCTACTTTAATATGATATTCAATAAAGCTAATAAAAAGAACAATTTGCCCCCAACCGATTAACTTTCAGCGTGAAGAAAATTAAAATGTGTAATTTTTTTTTTTTTTTGAATAAAAGAGCCTTAACTCAGTCATTTTTTTTTTGTGATATTAAAAAATTTAATTTTTTTAAAGGTAACAACGATATCTTTAAAAAAAAAACAAAATTTTAAAATCCGGCTTATGAAAAAAAAAAATTATGATTTTTTGAACTATAATTTTTTGGAAAATAGGCGAAAATACGATTAGTACCTGTAACTTAAAAATTCGAGCTGATAGAGAAAAATGGAGATTAGATTTAAAATCAGCGACCTCAAATTAGTAAAAAACAGCTATAGAATTCCAAACAACACTCAAAAAGTTCAATTTTGTTCCCTTGTGTTATCATTCGCCCAAATGAATCCAAATGAAATGTCGAATGAAATGCAGAAAAAAACTTGACGTTTAGGTGTGGTTCACATTCAACATCGGCCCTTACAATTTAACCACCCTTTATAACATATCTCACGGAATTTTAAACATACTTTGGAAACGTTTCCTAAGCTCGAACCAATATGTTGGGCTTGCTTACTTTCCACGCCCACCCTCTGTCTGCAAATTCATATCTAAAATGTCGAATACTATCTGTATACCAATATTAGGCTTATATTATCTAGGGTTACAACACCTGCATATCAAAGTTTATCTCTTTAACGCTAAAAACTATTTCGCCACGCCTCCATCTGTTCGCTAATATCGTCTACATATTCATCTCTGTTGTGCCGTCTGCTATCTGTATACTAAATTTCATCTCTCTGGAAATAATAAACATTTTCGCTACGCCCAATCTGCCTACTTATCGAAAATAACATGTAGTGCGGAGTACTATCTGTATACCTAATTGTATCTTCCTAGGGCTTAAATACAGTTTGGATATGCCCACTGATCAAAATATGTAAAAGGGCTAAACTGCAGTTATTCCATGACCCCTCCGCCCAGTGATTGAAAATAATAATTTCATCTGTAAATTTAAACCAGTCATGTAAAGTACTATCTTCGTACCAAATTTTATATCCCTAGGGTAAAAATATATGTTTGCCACGCCCACTCCGCTCACTGACCCAATTTAAAAATGTCGTCTGCTTTTCATAAATGTGTTGAAGGGTACTATCATATACATATTACATATTTACTTCTTATTGTTACAAATTTAGAAAATTTTAAATAAATCATCAAACATATCACTTGCACGTGTTGTAGCAGCACATTTAGAACAAGATTATTAAATAATTTATACTTTTGCATTTGAATACTTTGTTATAATTTGCCATTTAGTAAATTCATTAGCATTTATATTCAAAACAAACTAATCAAAATCTAATCACACATGTACGTGGGCCCATATGGACGGTGTCATATGACGATTACTCGTTAACATGACTATGCCTCCTGTTAATAGCTGCAATTAACCAATTATTTAAATTTCCGTTGATGCAATGTAAATTGCAAATCAAAAATATTGTGGTCAAGAGATTGTCTGACAACGAATTCAGTGAGCGTAAAGGAGTGAAGGACTTTTGGTCATATTTACCCCTGGATAATGAACCACAAATTGCTGGGGAAAATGATTGGTGGTACAACATATAATTACGTTATGTGTTGCATAACAAACTCTCAAGGAATGCGAAATGTATAATTTAATTTTTACAAACATTAGTTATTTAAGAAATTATACAATGACTAAGGAGCACGCGGTTTATGCTTGAAAGCTCTTTTAGAGTAATAGATTGGGCCATACGAATGTGAAATGTGAAATAATGTTAGGTTCGTTTTCCAACAATGTACAAAGTTATCGTTTCAGCCATTTGAAATACATGCGTAGCATTGTGCTGGTTTCTGTTACAGGATAACTGTGTAGGACAGTTTATAGGGCAATTATTACTAAATATAGCATCTAAAGTTAAATGCTTTGTCGAAATAGTCTCAGTTTTCGTCTAATAGCTATTATTTGAACATAGCAATATTTTTGAGAAAATAATTTTTGAGAAATTACTGACATATTCCCATAGTTTATGTATGAATTTTAATTAAGTTTTAGTAAAGGATGTGGCATCAAGGAAGCCGTTGTGGTGGGTTAGTTGAAGGATGAGATGAAAAAGAGCTTTTAGATCACATATTTTGAAGATTTGGCGCATTTGCTTTTTTTGCCTACAAAGTTTTGGAAATATTTATACTTACAATAACATTAAAAAAGTTCTAATTGCATCTAAAATCGAATATTTTTTATGATAGTAATTAAAAATAATTATGTTTTACATTATTATTACATTATTATTACCATCCTCGTAGACTTGATAAAAGTCGACATTTTAGGGATTCTTACTTTCTGGAAAAACATGAGAGATTGGCTGAAATGCAACTATTGCTTCAAACAGACAGCAATAAGTAGTTACTGTGCCAAAATGTTGCACACGAATGTGCGCGGGTACATGCTACTATGATATAATAATAATAATAATATTATTATTATTTCTTATTAAATATTCAATAATTTCATCTCAGTGGAACGGGAATATTGACATACACTGTTAATTATACCTTAAACTGGATTTAATTGCACTCATTTACGGATTGCTCAGACAGGCATCAATCGCCTAGACTTAGGGAGCAACAGCAGCACGATGAATATACATATCTACGGGCGGTAATTTAAACAAATACTCAGCGCTTACTAAAGGCCACAATTTCTCTTCCAAATTTGAGATAATCTACGTGTTGTTTGGTTATTAGAAACAGTCAACAACAAAATGCGAGATCTTCTTAAATCACAAAACCAATTTGGTACTAGCAGCATCTACTCTCGCAGCGATGGACAGTAGTTTATTTGGAGAAATAATTGAGAAGTAAAAATGACTTAGAATTTGAATCTTCTAAAAATATTAACTACACAGTTATTTAGCTTAAGTTAGCCTTTATAAACAGACACGACCGGTCAGAAAAATAACTCGCCTTGCTTCCGAAAAATAATAGATGACAATTTGTCTTTGGATCTCACATATGGTGACAGACCGGCATAAATTAAAAATAAGTATGTTAATATCTTTTATATACACCGCTACTGAGAGCTATTTGAATTCCTCTATTCCGTACAAGTCAACAAGAAGTAAAATGAAAACTTTTAACGCGGTTTTCTCGGAATCGAATTTGAGTTATGCCAGCCTTGCAGTGCTGTTAGACACTACTATAAGTTATTTAAAAAAAAAAATAATAATTTCATATACAATACTCTACAATCATTAAACGGTCTCTTTAATTTTTTAAGAAATTTTTAAATGTTAAAAAATTTAACGTGTTATAAAGTCATGCATCATCAATACATTTCACCATATATTTTAGGGATTTAAAGTAAAATAGTTATGAATAGCTTCTATATCCTAAATGCTCTGCATTATCAGCAATTTCGGTCGGATCAATACGAGTTGTGCATTGGATTTTTTGATTGTCAGCTTAGCCATTCATTCTTTTAACATTTTAAAGAATTTGAATCGTTTGTTTAAAACATTTATATAAATGAAATCTCTTAATAATTACCGATAGCATCGTCAGCCATTAAACCAGTGTGCGAAGTCATACTTAAGTCGAGCACTTTTCAAAAAAGTCGCACGAGCCGTTAGTTTGATATTAAATCAACAACATTGACTCAACTTTGGCCAGTGCGAGTCACAAATACGTCTAGGAAAGATGTCGTCGGATACAAGCGGTAGTCGTCGGTTACTCTGGCTGTACGCAATCGTCGCGTTGTGCTTAATTTTACATGAGCACTCGAAATGTGAAGCTCGTACTTCATCGATTCTCAAAGTTCAACTTCCGCACGGTGGAATATTGGTGGGACGGCATCTGACGACCAACAAAGGTCGACACATGAGGGCGTTCATGGGAGTACCATATGCTAAGCCGCCCTTAGGTGAACTGCGTTTTAAGGTCTGTCAATTAAAATGTATACAACATTTTGTCAGTTCCCAAAAAAAAAATCGACATTATTCAAAGCCATTAAAATCTGACGCATCATTATAGGCCACAAAAATAAAAACACAAATAGTGGTTTAAATGAATCTTCATAATGAACCAAACCGGTGT
Organism: Muscina levida; assembly: GCA_964034835.1. NCBI lineage: Eukaryota > Metazoa > Arthropoda > Insecta > Diptera > Muscidae > Muscina > Muscina levida. The sequence goes on from OZ035882.1 coordinate 3,067,239, forward strand.
CTGGTTGATGAACCATTTAGAAATCTAGTGTTGAAAAACAAAACCGATAAAAGTGAAATTTGTGCGGTCAAAGACAAGAATGAAATCAATCTGTTGAATAATTGTGGTGTATAAAATTGATCGAAAAGAATTGAACGAACGTTGCTAGCGGTATTGTAAAGCAGTAGAATTGACTGGTTAAGTGATCACTTTAATATACTGCGAAGTTTAGAAATAATAAATATGAACAAATCACTCAAGAACTACAATTTATCCCTATATCCATAAAGAGTACATATTAAATTTTAACGTATTTTTTATTTCTACAAAAAATGTATATACGAACGAAAAATGCTTTTAATGTACGTCTTTGAAATATAAAATTATGAAAAAAATTCATTTCGACAATAGGCATTTTTTAATATTAGCCTGACAGGTTAGTGATCGTATTCAATCCTATACGACGCCAACTGTTTGAAAGTTGTAAGAATGAGTGTTCTTTTAAACGTAAAATCCTAAAAATCCTTAAACTTACATGATATTTCTTTAAAGTTTTGAATGTAACAATGTATTGAACCATGTACAAAAATTGCTAATCATACAACTCATCTTTGTGCGTCGTAGAAAAAAAACGGTTGGATTGACAAATGATGTTTAATAACCATACAATTTAAAACCAAATGCGTATTAGAAATGTTTAAAGAAACGCTAATGCTCGTATGACCAACTGACGAAACTGAAATTTTGGAAATTTTTACCAATTATTTTTTTTTTTTTTGCGATTTTACATATTTCACATAAGTTAAGTCGTTTTTGTTTGCATTTTATGGAAAAAATATGTGTTGTTGTTTTTTAGAACAAAATAAAAAGAAATTAACATAGTAATTCGTGCATAACATTGACAAAAACTACACCATTTCCAATAGAAATTCAAAGATAATCAGTTGAAATTCAAACATTCCATTTGAAATTTAAAATCGTTATTTGAAATTCAAAAATTCCGTTTGAAATTCAAAAAAAAATATCAATTAAAATTCGAAACACGTCAATTAAAATTGAAAACACATCAATTGCATTTCAAAACTCATTACTTAAAATTCAAAACTTGTCAATTGAAATTCAGAATTCGTCAATTGATATTCAAAACTTATCAATTGAGATTTAAAAGTCGTCAATTGAAACTTAAAACTCATCAATTGAGATTCAAAATTCGTCAATTGAGATTTAAAACTCATCAATTGAAATTTAAAACGTATGATTTGAAATTCAAAAGAATTGAATTATAAATCGTAGGTTCACTTCGACTACCTTAGTAGATATATGGTCATAAAGAAATATGAAATAAAAACACAAAATTTGCAATGGGTAGCGAATTGAAAAAATTTACTTGTAAATGAATATAACTTTGTAAAATCACATAATATTCTCATACGAGTGATATGTAATTTGCAATATTAATAAAATTCTTCGTTAACAATAAAATACACATCTTTGGTTTGTGCCTATATGAACATTATGTGCTCCATTTGCAGTTAAATTTGTGACATTAAACTGTAAACTCATACAAATACTAAAAATATTCACATATAGTTCAGTTCGAGTAGAGTGTATTACGATTAGATCTATCAAACCATTATTCGGAATTCAATTGACAGCTTTTTAAATTCAATTGATGAGTTTTAAATTTCAATTGATGTGTTTTGAATTTGAATTGATGTGTTCTCAATTTCAATTGGCGAGTTTTAAATTCCTATTGACGGTTTTTGAAATTCAATTGATAAGTTTTGAATTTCAATTGACGAATTTTGATTTTCAATGCTTGATGAGTTTTGAATTTGATTTGATGTGTTTTCAATTTCAATTGACGAGTTTTAGATTTCAATTGATATTATTTGAATTTCAAATGGAAAGATTGAATTTCTTTCTTAGCAAATAAACGAGGTTTGCATTGTGCACATAATAATAAGCAAACAGTAATTTTACACCACAAAGTTTTTTTGTTTTTGTTTCTCTTTGAAAATCTATCCCCTTCCGCATCCGTTTGAACCAATATTCGAAGCACTTTTTTCACACCGAAGTGGTTAAATTAGCATTGTAAAGTTTTCAATAGACTCGTTTCGGGCTCACATTCACTTGAGCAAAACAAAGAAAACAATTAAAAAAAAATTCAATGTAATTTCAATGTAAGTTAGGAGTTAGTTTTGTCCATTACTTGCTAATTTGTCATCGTATCTGGACGAGATTTTAATACAAGGTGTATCACGAAATACTTAACAAGAATCAGGAAAAATTCTTGTTAACCGACGTCTACTACATCTTTAATATGAGTAAATTAAATTGATATTGTGTTTATATGAGATTAACACTTATGTTCTGGAAAACAATTCGGTTTGAAAATGGACCAAAAGTATCGGTAAAAAATAACGATTTCGGTCTGTTTTCAAACCGAATTGTTTTCCAGAAATACTCGATTGGGATTTAATGTTTTTAAACTCGAATAGGAGTAGGATTTTAATTTGTTAACCTTCCTACTCTCTAATTGTATTGTATAAGATGTTATAAATACAATCTCTTTAATGAATAACACTATGAATCTCTTTCAGCCTCCTGTTCCGTACGGGCCTTGGAAAGGTGAGAAACATGTGATAGAAGATTCACCCAAATGCACTCAGCGCGATCCTTTTAGGCGTGACATGGAAATGGAGGGATCTGAGGATTGCCTTTACATCAATGTCTACACGCCAGAGGTAACTAAGTTGCAGTAAACATTCTTTAAAGATTGACCATTGTGCAAGCCATTACTTACGTTCCATGACACTTTTTTCAGGTGCCGGATACCAAGGAACCGTTGCCAGTTATGGTCTGGTTCCACGGCGGTGGCTGGGAGTGTGGAGCGGGCATCAGCAGTTTTTACGGACCTGATTTTTTGTTAAATGACGACATAGTGTTAGTGTCGGCCAACTTCCGTTTAGGTCCCTTGGGTTTTTTAAGTACAGAGACTGTAGATTGCCCTGGCAATTTTGGCCTGAAAGATCAGTTGGAAGTGTTGCAGTGGATTCAGACCAATGTAGCCTCCTTTGGGGGTAATCCAAACAGTGTTACCATATTTGGCGAGAGTGCTGGTGGAGCCAGTGTCACCTACCACATGCTTTCACCCAAGACCAAGGGCCTATTCCACCGCGGCATTGCGCAGTCTGGAACATACTTCAATCCTTGGGCCCAGCCAGCCCACAAAGGGGTACCGGCGGAGAGAGCTAAAAAACTAGCACAACTCGTAAAGTGTCCCACAGATAACAACTGGCCGGAGACACTAAAATGTCTGCGTGAAAAACCAGCCAATGACATTGTGGCCACAATTTATGATTTATTCGTAAGCATTCGGATTTGGAATCGATTACACGATGTTTATATTGACCTTGTTACTTTTTTAGGAATGGGATTTCGATCCAATGATACCTTTTCCTCCAGTCGTCGAACCTGAACACCCTGATGCCTTCCTAACGGTTTTGCCCCGTGCGGCTCCCGAACCCCACGGCCTCTCATTGCCTCTGATGATTGGTGCTACGTCCGAAGAAGGTCTACTGAAAACCGCCGCATTATTAAACGTGCCCGGATTACTGGACGATTTTAAAGATAATTTCCATAAAGTTTTGCCAATCGTATTAAATTATAACCATTTGACGGCCAATGAGCAAATTGAGATTAATCGGAAAATTGAGAAATTTTACTTTAATAATGTGCATGACTACAACAAATACAAACATCAGAATATAACTAATGTAAGTAGGGTATTGCGGTATTTATGTTCGTCGACGGTTCCAATAAAAGTATTATATCCTTCCAGCTGATATCGGACGGTTGGTTCATTGCCGGGATCGATGAATACTTACGTCTACGTTTAGCCAATTCCAAAGCGGGACCAACTTACGTGTATCTGTTTGAGCATAAAGGCGCTGCCAGTTTCTCCGAATTGTTCAAAGGAGGTCGGGACGAATTCTACGGTAACACAAAACAACACATTATTATGAGATACCGATATAAAATTGTTTTTTTTTTATTTTCCTCTACTTAGGTGCGTGCCATGCCGAAGAATTGCAATATTTGTTCCCCATTGCAAAGGAACTATTTGTGAGCGCTGCACCAACACAAAATGATTTGAATTTACGAGAAATTATGCGTTCGCTATGGATTAATTTCGCGAAGGACAGGTAAGGATTAGGTTTACGATATAAATTGAAAATAGTTTACCATTGAAATTGCTATGACATCTCCTTAGTTATTGTAGTCTTAGTTTGGTTCCCAAAATTTGCTTAAATCTATCAGTCTTTGGTATCAATTATTCCTTCGTATTAACTGTAGAACTATTGCAAATGTGCCTTCTGCAACTATCATTTTGCGGAAATGCTGCATCCTTTTGTAGCCCTGATAAAGCTATCTAGAGCTTTGCACATTAAATTTCGTAGGAATTCGCAGGTGCCGCTTCGGTCATATATTGGTTTCCACTGTTCGTCAATCAATTGTAGATTTTTCATACACTTCTGTTTTTAAAAATGCGATTTAAACTTTTTTTCTTCAGCAATCCAACTCCTTCGGCCCAAAATAATCTGCCAATATGGAAACCAAGCAAAAAGTATCCCGTTCAATATGCCCGAATTGGTAGCATGGATGAAAACTTCGGCGAACTCTTTACATTCGACACGCAACTCTACCAAGAAAGAGTTGATTTTTGGACCGCCTTAAAACCCCATGTTACGGCCAAGGATTTCCAATTGAGAAGGGATGAACTCTGAGATACACGTATGTGTGTGGGTTTGTGTGGAAGAAATAAACAACTAAGTAGTCAGATTTTCTCTTTGTTTTTATTATAGATGTTTCTCATTTTAATGTTTTGTTTCGAAATAAAGACTTGTATTGTATTATTAATATATTTATTTCTTTATTTGAAGTTATGAGTTTTTCTTACATTCCTTTTAAATTTTTCTTAATTTTTCATTTAGCAATTGTACCTATTATCTATAAAGTTCTGTTGTTCTCTTTGTGTTGTTATTTGTTTTTGCATTTATACGTTTACATCATTCGAATTAAGTTTTAGTGATTTTGAAAAGTAATTTTTATTTTTAATTTTTTTTTATAATAAGGTTGGTTTCAGTTATCTCTTAGTTAGTTATGTGTTTGTTTGTATGTAGTCAACAAGTTGTATCTTTTTAAAATAGTTTTCGTATATTTTTGATAATAAAACTAATTTAAATAAAAAAAAACACAACAAATATCTAAATAAGTTAAAAAATCAAAACGGGAAATAAACAAAAACTTAGTCATGTACGGCGACATCTTTATAATAAAACACCAGAAGCGGCGACAAAATCATAAACGGATGTGTATTGTATATTGTGTAAATAAATAATTAAATAAATAAATAAATTAATTAAGTAAAATAAAGCATCTCTTGTGTATTACATTTCTATCGATCTATTACATATATAAAAGTGTTTGTTTGCTGCATGATTTGTTTTCGTTTTGTTTTATTTTTACAATAATGTATAATAGAGTCACTTTAAAATCTACAAGAACAAAATAATCAATAAATAATAACAATGAATATTCATTTTCACAGATCCAAACTGTATGTAAGTTTTTCATCTCAATTATATTAAAGTGGGTATGTTATGTATGTACAGGAAGGACAACACAATTATTTGTCGGCTGCATCAAATCAATACCAACAACTTGTGTATTTTAAATTATACCATTGAGAAAGTTTTTGGTAAGGATAGAAAATGACAAAATGACAAATGAATATATAATCATACAAATACACAAACAATTCCTTTCGTTTTATCATACGCGTGAATAAAAAGAAAATAGGTAGCTGGGAAGGGGGGTGTGTGTGTGGACGAGGGCTGAAGTTTGTTGCCATTGATGGATTGGTTGGCTGAGATATATATTAGCAAGATAAACGTATAAAATCACTCTCAAAAATATATGCAATTTCTCAGATATCTCCTTAACTTTATATGGATTACTTCTAACTGAATTTGTCTTTCGTTTGTTTTGTCTCTTCAACGTTATCAGACGCATCTGTTCTTGTATTCTCACTTTAGATCTCTAGATCTAGATACTATATATAGTATATATATATATATATATATATTTATGTTATGTTTTGTTTTGTAAATAACTATTAGTATTGCAATGCAAATAAATAAAATTGTTTTAGCTCTATCAGTCACATACGTTTCGTTTCAAACGTCTACCACCATTGTATGTGTATCGATTTGCATGTTGTTGTTCTCTTTACGTTAATATATGTATGTACTTGCATTTTGTTAGTCTGTTCCAATTACCCCTACTAGGTATGTATGTGAGTGTGTTTGTGTGTACCCGTATTTAATTCACTGGACGACGTTTTTCTTTTCTTGCCAGACATACCAACCACACCATAGCATCTGACAGAAGCCATCTACCGCAGTTTGAACTTAGGAGTGAATAAAGCCTTTTCCAAATGTACTTAAGAAGCGATAAATATACGTAATAATTGTTACGCTGCAAGTTTAACAGTCTGCTATCCTCAAAGTATGTATGTAGTTTGGCTCCACACTGTCTGGCTGGTGTTTCCAAACATAGAAAACTCATTCTTTTTACAAAAAGAAAAACAACGTAATATTTTACTACACGAAATTCGTTACCAAATCAAAATGTGTCAAACATTGCAGTGAAGTTTTGCGATATTAGCTATGTACTGCTACTGCAGCTGTTGCTGTTAAAACGATTTCGCCGTTCAAGTGTTGCTGCTGTTGTTTTAGTTGACTTTGTTATTGTTGCATCTGTATAATGGACCGTTACCGAAAAGTTTCGCATCATTTTTAATAAACGTAATTAATTATGAACTGCTATTCTGGTGAGGTCAATTATAATTATAACTGGGAGTTTTAAAATCTCAGTTTGTTAGTAAATAATTTCGTTAATTGTGAAGTCCAACGCCAGTGGACTTGTTGTCTAGTTATTCTCTGGAGAGTTCAGTTATGATAACTTACGCACGTTCATAGAACAATATATAGGCACTGGACGAAACAAGATGATGGTCGGACAACGATTCGCTTACACTGCAATATACAAATGGAATCTGCATCAGTATGTAAATTAACATTTAGGATTTCAGTTCGCACTTACAGGTTATCATTAAACTCGTGCCATTTCTTTGAGACAGGATGTTTGCACACTGCTACGTAGTGACCACCAGCAGTTGAGCCTAAAGGAAATATAAAATATAAAATTAATACAGAAACATTTGTGTATGAAGCATCAATCGAAAGAAGTTTAATCATTTACTCTACATATAAATTATCCCATACTCCCCTATACATATTGCAAACAACTAATTAAAGTACATAAACAACCTAATATAATACAACCTCATACAACCTAAAAGTAGTTCAAAATACTAACTAGTTGCAATCTGTTATAGTGTGAACTTTAAAATGACTAACGGAAAGAATATTCCACAGGCTCATACAAATTAAATAATTTAGTAGGTATCTCAATAACGGTTGAAAATACAGTGGTCGGAAAAAGGCTACCACCACTTCTCTATCCAGAAGGTAGGTATAGTTTAGGAAAGGATACTAACGGAGGAGTTCGACAAAAAAAAAACTCTTATTCAAATGCTGACATCTGGCAAAACGATGTTGTTTTAAATAGTATTCAGCCGATACAATGGGAACTACTTCTAGAAATATTAACTTACCCATATGATTTGAAATGCCGTACAGTGAATAATAAATATTGGAGTTAGCATTTGCACCGTAGGGACCCATATTCAATTCCCTTTCTCCCGTGGGGAACTCTACAATATTGGACAATTTGCTCCAACGTGTTTCGGAGAAGCGTTTCAAATCTAAAGTGTCGAAACATACATAACGTTAAAAGATTATCCAGCTACTTTAACAGCAATACTTACGTATAACAAGATATTTCGGAAATCGTTGAATTGTAAAACTTTTCGTACATTTCCGCCGAGTTTGGCATTTCGAACATGTGGGCATTTCATCTCCATCCAAGACTTCCTCGCGTATAAACAAATCCAAACATGCATCCAATTTGCATCGTGAGGAGGAAGGTAATGGCACACTTAAATCCCAGAATGGATCAAAAGTAACACTGGCGTTGCCACAGGTAGTACACCGCAGCGTACTCTTGAGTTGACCCACAAAAAGATCTCGAATGAGGGAGTTCTCATGTCGACCATACCATTCCCATGTGAGTTCGGCTTTTTTATTGTCACTGTGGAAACACATTTATTAGTTAAATAAAATAAAGTGTAAGGTGCAATATGAATCAAGCGTACCTTAAGTTGTCATCTATTTTAAGATGATCGCCTTTGACGCCAGTGTTAAGAGCACAATGTAACGAATCCAAAAAGAAGCGCAAAAATTCTTGAGCGTCTTGTTGGTTATAATCACTGTACATGCGATGTTTGGCGGAGAATGCTCTCTTTAATTCCATGGGTGTTACACTGTTCACATTGTTTGTCCACATTTCCTTAATTAGTTTGGAAAACTCTGTAAATACACCAAATTCAACATTCACTTCGTTGCAATGCGGACATACACTAACCACATACCATATAAAATCTGCTGATCCTTTGAAGTTGGAGATTTGGTAGCACTGTAGTTCCGTAAGTATTTGGTCAATTCATTTGTGTGGCTAAGACACTGTATGACGGAATTCATAAAACATGTATTTCCAATATTTCTCAGTCCACACAGACCTACAAATACGAATCAACAGTAAATAATTAATACAATTCCCAATGATATGGTTTATAGTTATTGACCCTGACCCGTATCAGATCGGAAAACCATTCAATATTCAATTTCAAATTTAACATATCACAGAGGAAAACATAACGATAAAATTTTTAATGTACCAATATCGATTTAATTTTCTAAAGTATTTTTAACTTTTGTCATTTGTAATATTAAAATTTAAAGTTCATGACATATTTGAATAGTGATTACTTAAAAGTTTTCATTATTTGACTTCTGTTGGTAATATTTATTGAATTCGAAGATTTTTATTGTTTTTATTTTGAAATGTGTCTTTGACACCAAAAAAATGTCTGTCGTACCTTACCTTCAATATCAGAAAAGTCTACAGCAGACCGAATACATCTCCCTAAATTGGGGGATAAGTTCGGGCAGACATTATATCTTATTATTATTTTAATAAAAATTCTTATTCAAATATTTAACACTGTATTGCAGCAAAGCCTAAACTTTCATTTTCATTTCATTTTCATTTTATTTTTACAATGCAAAAAATGCTAGAGACTGGTAAAACTAATTGTACGGTACGAAACTACTTATTTAACGACGGTGATGGCGGTTAAAGCTCACAACATCTAACAACCCCTTGACACAAACCTTGTTATCTACAAAGGAACGAAACAGAGTTGCCAACTAGGGATGTAACAAATGTGCTTTAGCGAATGCGAATGCGAATATTGGAATATTTTTTTTGCGAAAGCGATTGCGAATGCGAATAGTTATTTTTTGGTTTTTGCGAATGCAAATGCAAAAGCGAATATTCCAAAATTGTTTAGCGAATGACAAAAAATGGTTTACGTAAACGAATAACTTAGTTTCATTCCTACTGTCTGCCTTTTCAAAAGTAAAACAAAAACAAAATATATATAATCTCAGAAATTCAGTCTTTTAGATAACTAAACAATAATTTTATTTACTTTCGAAAACTTTGACGTATTCTGTATTTAAAGTTATGTAGAGCCAAGTTGCATTCAACAAAAATAAGCTTTGCTGTTTTTCGCTATGCAATCTAGTTCTTAGTGAATCATAGATAAGTCCGGCTCCACTAAACAACTGTTCGCTGGGGACACTTCCTGGAGGCGTAGCTAAGAACTGGTACTAACTTTTGGTATTTCGAGCTGTTTCGTTTCCACCACAATAAAGGATCTTCTGAAATATGAATTTTTTTTCTCTTTATAGTATTCAGGTAACAATTTTTTTTGCATGAGAGACTGAAAACGTGACCTCTTGCATGTTGTCATCAGTCTCAGTATTACTTGTATTTAAGAATTTTTTTTGCGAATGCGAACATTGAAATATATGTTTATACGAATGCGAATGCGAAAGGGGATGTATAAAACGATGCGAATAATTCGCATTCGCATATGCGTTCGTTACATCCCTATTGCCAACAATGATCGTATGAACATCGGATTATACGCCCGATCGAGTCCCAATAAATTGGAAAAAATCGGGTATAAAGAATTATCACCCCAGCTATTTTCTCCAGATGTAACAACAACAACACTACGTCACAGTAAAAAAATTACATGAGATCTGACCATAAATTCTATATATTTCGGACATGCTTAATTAATTGGCGGACTTCAATTTTTTAATGTATGGTACAGTTTTTTTTATCGCAAAATAACCTCATAGTTTCTAATTTTGTTTATCGGATGTACAATACCTGCACCTGTTATTATTAGAAATTCATAATAATACCAATTTGTCTTACCTTCGGAGTCCTCATCATTCGAAGATTTCTTGTTTTCGTCGGCATTATTATGAGACGTCGAGGAAGATATTAGTGATGTTCTTGAGCTGTCCCTATCCCAATATCGAGAAGCCGTTGGGGAAGCCGGCGGAAGGACACTTCGCAGTGGTGCTGAGCTACGAACCTGTATGTCACAATCAAAAATATACGGAAGACAATAATAGTATCAGGAGGTAGACTTATGAGAGAATCAAATAACTAGAAAGGCGTTTAATTTGGCTATTTAGTTGGATGACAAAAATAAAAAAATAAAAAATATAAATGTGTGTACAAAAAAAGCAATACAAGAATATAAGTGTCTGTCCCACACTCTTGTGTGGTCCAGGCTGAGTGCAAAGCATGTAATAGGAGCGAAAACAGAAATTGGATGTGTGTCCTTTAACAACTTAATAAATACGTAAAATTACAAAGCAAAATTATCTAAATGTTTAGAAATTAACATAAGAAACAGGCGGCATTCATCAGTTAGGCCATGCAAGATAAAAATGTGTCTTAAAATATATTTTTGATAGACGACGATCTTATGGTGGACTAAGCAATGCTGCCCGCCCACTCACTCCTAAAGTTTTCTATATCTCATTTTCATAGGAAATAGAGACGACACCTAACTAGCAGTACACAAACAAATAAACAAAAACACGTAAATAATGTTGGACAGAAATAAAAATTCCCAATTTCAAAACATCAAAGTGAAAAGAAATGAAGCCTATAATGATTCTCGTAAATGATAATGGTAAAAATGAATGCATATGTACGATGATAAAGATAAAGGAAAATTATGATTCGAATTAGAATATTGTTTTTAGACGAATTGTTCAGTGTTTTGTTTGGGATGAGATTAATTGAGATAGATAGAATAGGCATACAAATTACAGAAATCTAAATGATTATCACACGAAGTATTTTTTTTTTGTTTTTTCTCTTTGATTCCAAACAAAAGTTGTGCAACTCGATGCTAATGCGCAATCTAAGCTAGGAATTTTAGATTTTACCTATATTATTTGTGAAATATTAAATGTATTTTTATTTTCAATTTGCACAACTTTTGTTTGTGATGTATTTGAACTGATTCACTACTCTGGTGGTGTGTGTGTGTGTGTTTGTGAGAACTTACGCTTTCATCCGTGGTTTCACTTAGACCACCAGATATGGAAGATAGTTTCTTTTTGCTTACATCTCCATCGACGGAAGTGGAGATTCCATTAAACGTTGTGTCTTCAGCTTGGGCATAGTGTTTACTACTTTTAAGCGGCAGACTGCCCGTGCTGCTGGGGCTGCTGCTCAGAGCATGCCGTGTAGAGGCGGATGATACCGCTGCCGAAGCGCTGGGATAGAGACTGGTGATCACTTTGCCGGCCGATGAACCGGAACTTCGGTAAGGTGTACGTGTCAACGAACCCCCTCCACTGTTTGCCAGTCTTAGATTACAATTGTCCAAATCGCTGCTGTGGCGGTGGTGTTGTAGATTACTCGTGCTGCCACTACCGCTTTGCGACCGCAATGTGACGGAACTAAGAGGCAATCGTTTTTGCTCACTGAAACTGTTAAATTTTTCGATTGATGCCCGAATGCTGTTGGAATCAATGGATGTCTCGGCGCGCTTGTCTAACGTGCCGGATAAAGATGCGGCCGAGCCGATCCCCCCACCCATAGATCCATTGGCATACTTGTAGTTATTAACCTTTTCGAATATGTTGGGGGAGGTTGAAGAGTGACTGGTGGAACAGATTATTGTCGACTTGGGCCGGGTTCGGGTCTTTGGTGTGACGCCACCACCACTGTGCGAGTGATTCAAACAACAACGTTGCCCACAAACTTGTTGCGATTTACGTTCCGTCGCCATTGTTGTGTTTTGTGGTTCATCACTATCGATGAATTTAATGTCGTCCTGGTCAAGGGATGTTTGCATATTGTTGTTGCCGCTGTTTGTAATGCTGTTCAAACTGCTGTTGCTACCGTTGTTGTTATTGTTATTGTTGGGATTCTGGGAAGAGGCGCCTGAATTTGAGGCAGCGCTCGTTGCTGCTGTTGCTGGGCTTCGATGGACCAGAGGTTTAATCTGACTGCGAATATTGAGTTTTGTCGGAGCATATGTTGCTGAATTTGTTGCTGTCAATTTCTTTCCTGCTGCGGAAGAACCAGATGAGACACTTGTTGAGCCAGATGGCAATCCCTTGAACTGTGGTCCAGTGTAATTGAGTTCCACCTTGTTGACAGCGGTTGCAACCGCCGTGCTTGTGCCCAAATGTGCGCCATTACCGGTTCGTCGCATCCCATTTGCTGTGGCAGCTAATGCTGCAGGTATCCGTGGCTAAAGCGTAACATACACAACAATAACAACATTACAAGAACATTTCCAAACCACATAGGTGGTGACATTTGAACGACCTGAATGAAGGAAGAATGGAACGGTGCCCGTCGCAGAGACCTTCCTACTTAATAATAATAATATAATTAATCACAGACTCTGTATGGTTGCTCAATAGAACATATCAAAAGATTCAAATCGTCTCAAATGTGATGTCGCATGGGAATGTTACGTGTAAGATCTTACCGAGTTATTGTTGCTAGAGACAACTTTTGTACAGTTGTTAGCCGTAAGCCGATTGTCTATTACTGCAAGCAGCAATGATGATTTCTTAGGTAGTTTCTGCTTCTGCAGACATTTAAGGACTTGAGCGTGGGCCAATTCACACTCGGCCTTAAGGAAATTTTGATCTTTATACGCGGATACTAGGAAAAAACGTTGGTTGGCCTCTCTCACTGGATTCGAAGGCGTTTGCTTTGGCAAAGGCTTTGCTGTTGTCTTGGCGGAATGTGGGGTTTTGGTTGCACTTATTGCTGCTGTACGTTTGTTTGTCAGAGCTGTTGCTGAGGCCGTTGTGGTTGATTTTGCAATGGTCTTTATATTTATTTGTTGTTCTTTTTTTACTACAATGTCCGGATCATATTTTTGCTTAAGAGATGGGAGTTTTTGAAAATTGTTTCTGGATTTTTTAACGTCTATCATTATTTAATTGTTTGTTTCAGGTTTATTTATTTTTCTATAGTACGTTTGGTCGTTCATAACTTCATGTTTTACACACACACATATTTTTTTCTATTATGTTAGGGTTGTTGTTGCTGGGGTAATTTAATTGAAATCACTTGGTTACGATTCGGGCCGTTTATTATTACGTTCAACAATTCTTCTTTGTTTAAATATTCATTTGTTATTGAATGGGGTTGTTAGACGAGAATGCTGATGGATCTGTAAGAGATTAGCTGGAAAAGGAAAATACTGTTAAAACATAATGAGATGATGCCTTGGAATTGTTAGAGAGAAATGAGAGTGAAATGATCATAATTGAGATATTAATGTACCACACAAGATTAACATGACATCAAGTCTTGTCCTGGGAAAGGGAATTTCGGAAAGAAAGAAAAAATCACAGTATAATGTAGGACTCGAGCTACGCAATACACAACCTTACAACCAACTTTCATTTGATGCGATCTCTTTCTCTGTAAAGCAAAAATAACACAACACATATCAAGCACTTGTTTGTGGCAAGAGATTCGTGCAAAGCCATTTCTATCAAAGATTAACTTTGAATGTGCCTCACAGGCGGGAGTGCATGTTAGTTGCATGCATGCGCGTGGTTAGTGTTTGCTTTGTTATTTATGCCTATTTGGTTAATTGCCGGGTATTTTCGGAAGAACCGCTCGGTCCAACTATCAACTTTAACGTCTCATTAGAGACAGAATTTATTTGTTTGGATGCGCAGAGTCCTTCATTACCTTATTTAACAATGCATCGCCGTTGTCCAGTTCGCCATTGTCGACGTTGTTCGAAACACCATTTTTATCCTCAGATAACGCACTTGTTGTGTCCAATTTATCGTTGTTAGTGTTGTCGTTGTCCGAAATCATCAATTTATTCAGTTTGATATGAGCAACAGCATCGATACCATTGCTGGTAGCGTATTTTCTATCCACCAAACGATTTTTACTAGTGTCGGTGTCAGAGATGCCATTTTTTAAACTTTTCTTCGTTGAATCTTCATCTGTAACTTTAGATTTGCGAAAACGGTTGCTGCGCAAGGTGAACGTGGGCACATCTTCTGTACTGCCTGAACTACTGAGAGCTGTCGCGGAATTGGATGCACTTAAACATCCGGTTGATCTTGTACCACTAATAGATCTAACTGAGAGGGAAACATGGTCCGTTTCGTCTGTATCATTTTGACTATACAGTCGGCTGTATCGACTCCGCGACCTATCCAGTAAGATGTCATTGCTCGTTGTTGTAATGTCGTTGCTTAGCGTGCGTCCTCGATCTTCAATGTCTGTTCCGGTTTCATTGAGGCCTGATCTAGAACCAGACAGTTCGGTATTTGGTTTATAATGTGCGGGACTATATTTTTCATACATGTCCAGACCAGAAGTGGCAACCAAACGCGCAAGGGATGAAGATGAACATGAACCTGATAAACGTTTCGATTCTCTGTTACTGGTGCCACTACTATCTGAACCAGATGGTGGTTTCTTTGAGACGCTTTCGTGGCCATTGCAATCTTTTCGCAAAACATCTGAGGCCTTTCCGCGCGTCTTTCCCTTCTTCGTTTTATTGCATTCAAGTGTTTTTGGTGTAATTGTTTGTTTTTATTTTAGTTTACATGATATCAGACATCGTAGTATTGTTGTGGATGTGGCAGTGGCAGTGGTTGTGGTGATTTTGGCATACAAATTTTTTACGATGACATTGTAACATATTTACACAATGGACCCAAAACGACAAGAGCAGTTTTTTTTACATGTGAGAGATGAACACACAGATTGGTGTACCGATCGATGACGATGGCAGTAGTGATGATTTTAATGGCAGTGAATGCAATTTTGAATTCAGATACCACACGTTGTTGAATTGTGTTAGAAATTGGTACAAAAGAAATCATGATTTTCCATTACAAGATTTAAAAAAAAACTGTTATTTGTTATTTAATCACAAATCCCTATACTACGACATCCACGTCATATTTTATATTTTATTTACAGATAATTTGACAGCTGAAAATTGTGTATATGAATAAACATTTGGATTTAGGGTTGCAATGTGAACTATGCTTAACATTAAACAATGTGTTAAACTACTCTACAAAGTGATGAACTGTATGTGTGATGCCTTACTGGAATACATTTTTTAGGCAATCGTCTCAAATGTTGTTGACAAAATATGAAATCAGCCCTTTGGATTTAGGCAAAACAATGAATGTATTTTACACAACTATAGAATTTGCCAGTTTTAATTTCAGTTCACTTTTTATTCGGGAGGAGATATAACTAGCGCAAGAACATAACTGATTTGCATTTTGTGTGCAAGTAGTAATGGCCAGATTCCAACAGATTCATGATGATTGTATGCAATAGCAATTAACTTTGCACATACAAAAAGGAACTCCGGAGGTAGCGGCTTAAAACACATATGCAAAGTTATTTGATTGATTAAAGTGTGAAGAAGGTAATAAAGTCGAAAATGTGTGGATATGACTCGATACCATTAACGTGGAGGAGGGGATAATAACCTCAAAGCACTCGTTCGATATACTCGAAAATTACAAATTAGAAAAGAATTAAATATTGTATTAATACTCACTCCATATCGGCCGAGCGTAGTTGTATCATAATTGCTGTTACTGTTGCTGCCTGTTCCTATGGATGACAAAATACTGCGATATGTACCGACACCAGAAGATCCACCTGTTAGGCTAGAACCCGAAGAGCGATAGGTTGAGGAAGATCGGGGTGAGTAAGATGAATAAGAGCTGGTGCCCAAATAGCTGCTTAAACTTGGGCTGTACGACGACGCGGTGGAGAGCTTTGAGAGGCTGCTAGCACGGTCTAGATATGACTTGTATCCACTGCCGATACGATCTGTTGCACTTCGTGAAGACAACGAATCGGACGATGCAGTTGAACCAACAGTTGCCGACGATGAAGACGTACCGTAGATGCTGCCACTGGCCGAAGTTGATGATCTGCGTGGCGAAATTACCGGCATATTAAGATCTTCTGCAAAAGCTAACTTATAATTGTCTTTATATTCACGCAGAATACAATCACTTAAACACAACAGTCCAAATATAATAAGAATCGAGCGTACTATAAATGTTCTCCTGTTCTAAAGATAGGTACCTGAAAAGCGAAAAATTTTTGGTTGTTTAAACCAAATTAAATTATTATAATCTCCAATGCCATTAGCTACCATATTTACCCTTTGATTCCCTCATGGATGGTGGAGCTGTACTTGTTGGTCGACTTGAAGAGTTTATAATTTTACATGCTTGATTCTAGTTGTGTGTATCTTCCGCAAGCACCGTTAAATCAGAAACTGCAAGTAAATAAAAACAGAAATATTTAGATAAGATTTGGGAACAAATAAATTTAAACCAGGTGATTTCGCATTTCAAGCCTATTATGCTTTGGTTTGTTCAAAAGTAGAACCAGTTGATAGCAGTCGGTCGAATTGTTTTTGATAACAAATATATGAAAATTGCTTTATCACAATATAATTTTTTTTTTTTGGTGACAGGGGACCATATTGAAAATTATATATATATTGAGCTATACCAGGGTTTTCCAAAGTAACTGTCGTTACCGATTTTCGGTAATTTTTAAAAAAAAATTCCCACCTAAGCAAATATGCCACGAGGATTGCTTACATAAAAAATGTAATTTCAATAAGTAACGGTCGTTACTTTATAACAGCTTAGGTTGCGTTTTTATTTAGAAAATCCTCGAAAATCAGTAACGACAGTTACGTTGGTAACACCCACCAGATAAAGTTTAAATGGAATTTTTATTTTCTTTTATGTAACCAACATTAGACTTTTTTCGATTGTACTTTGATAGAAATTTAAATTACAATTCAGTAGTTAGGTAAAATAGTACCCAAATGTAAGTTTTTGAAAATTTATTACAAACAAAAATTAAGACATTGAAAAAATAACATTAGTCTAAATGCTGAATTAAAAGTAAATATAGGTATAACATCTGGCACTTTAAAATATAATCAACATCATTTTATATCAGTGATTTCTTAATTGGTATAATTTTTCATTTTCTACCGGAATAGCGATAACGGTAAAGGAAGATAAAAAAAACGTTTAAAACATTTTTGTTTTATTTATTTGTACTTATATAAAAATTTTACAAAAGTCTGTTATATCGACGTTTCTGTATCGAGGAGAGATTTTTTTTCTTCAAAAATTAATCTCTTAATAAACTTAAAAGAGAAATCCCTACGTTCGAAAAAAAAACATATTTGAAATTGACTCCAAAAATACTATATAATGGAAGATGTTCGGCGATTTTTTTCCTGATACGGTCAATGTGCACATCGACTTTGCAAAATTTAAAGTGGTGGGAGCAAGAGATAAATGTTAACTCAGTAACCACTTACAAAACAAACTAAAAACAGCGTCGAGCATTATTCACTATTGTCGATCACTCAACCAAATTATTCTAATTACTTTGATTGCTTGCTAACATTACTGCCCACAAGTAAACTGGTGGTTGCTCTGATTGGAAGCAAACAAAACAAAACTCTTATTCCATTTAGGTGTGCAGTAACACATGCACATGACACAGCGTGGATCGAAAAGATACACTTTTCTATTTTAAGATACAGAGGGAACCACTATGTGCGATCATGAAAAAGCACAGCCACCACAATACAAAACTACTGTGTGTATGCAAATAACACATCGCGAATATAAAACAAAACATCGCAGCGCATACCTCGTTCTCGTTCTCATCATCATTATCATCAATGCTGTCAACATCATCACCACCAGAGGGGCATTAGTAAGTAACAACAACAAAACAAAACAACAAAACTTTCATTGTCAAATATCAGTCAGAATCACCAAACAAATCGTGTAGAATATAAAAGAAATTAGACAGACGTTTATTAAATGGCAGTGGGATGGATGGGGTGGTTGTATAAAGCACTAAGACGCTATTTTCTTTTCGTTTATGATTTCGGCTTTTTTAATCACATTTTCCATTGCATGTTTCACGATGAGTTTTCTCACAAAACATTCAGATTATATTTTGCACTTTTCATTTTTCATCGAGTTTCTTCTGGTTCTCTCACCTCATTGGCACACAATTACACACAATTACACACATACACACACTTTTGTACACATTCTCAACATTTTTATCGCACGTTCTAGTACTACCGTTGTTGTTGTTGTTGTTAGTTGTCTGTGCTGAAAAGTCAAATCAAATCATAAAAAAGAAACAAAATGTTCTATTTTTATAGCGAGCGATTCATGAATTACGCAAAAAGAGACAAACATTTTGCTCAGAATGGAAAAAGTTGAAGAAAAGGTGTAGCGTAGTGTTGTTGAAAGCAGGCGAAAAAGCCAACAAATATAAGACGATTATTAGAGCGTTGATTATGACGATATTATGAAAACATGTCCGCACAGAATCACTAACATCGTTATAACGACGCCGAGGATGATGATAATGACGATGCAAGAGTTGCCTGCCAGCCTTGCTGGCCAACTGCCCAAGTGGGTGGGAGACGATTTGAGGATTTTCAATGGCGCTGGTTGCGATGGCAATACAACACCAACAACACCACCTCCAAAGATACCAATAATAATGACGTTCGATGGTGATGAGGTCGGTAGGTGCTGCCTGCCTGCCCGATTCGTATTAGAGTGCAATGGTAATAGTCGAGGTCGTCTGCTCCCAATTGTTTAAAAATATATTGAAACACTCTTGAAATCACCACAGTTAACACTTAGCACAAGCACTTCGCGATTAACTTACTTTCAGCGTATTAAATTTGATTGAAATTTATGATTTTTCGATTTATTTTTAGCTGCGAAAATTTCTGCTGATATATTTTCTTCTCCTCGCGTATTGGTCGTATGAAAATTAGTGATGACATATAACGGGTACTCATAAATTTTCACTTTGACATTGAGGAGAAATTGATGATGCCAGACTACGTAAAAATGCAAATCCAATGTTACCAACAATCATTAGAGTACGAAAAAGATTCAAGATAACCATAGCAATCTTGTTTGTTAAAGCACAGAAAAAGAAACGTAAATCAAATTCTAGGGCCGAATTACCGCATTCGATTCGAATTAAAATCTGGTATACGAAATTGTTCTTATGGCCATATTTATATCAGGAACTTGATATAACGCTACTTTTCTCTTTTCTTAATTTAAATTACTTATTTTTAGTAGTTATGGGAGCCAATGGTAGGGTTATACAATTTTAACTTTTAAAACATATAATCAAAATTTTATTTTTTTTTTATTTCTTATTCCTAGAAATATTTTTGTATAATTATAATTAGTTCTTAGATCTTTTGAATATTCAGGAATGTATTGCTGTGTAAACGTATGTTTTGTAAGGTGACCAAAAGCTTTGTTATATTGCCAAGTGCAAAACACTTTATTACCAAATTTGTTGATTCTGCAATAAACGTTTAAATTTTACAAAATTGTGCCAAAATTACAATTACAAACTTAAAAATGTGTATAAGACCAAAGAGCAAAATTGAAAAAAAATTTTGTTGAACTTTTGCGGATACAAATTTTTAGATAACTTACAAACTATATATCTTTTAGTACGTTTACTGGTACTGTCGGACCTATGGTTCTTGGGTTATGCACAAAATATATTGTTCTTTGGTTTACCATAGGAATAAATTCGACTTTTTTTGTAATCGTAAATGGGGAGCCAATCGTGTAAAGTATTTTTTTGTATTAGAATTTTTTATTGTAAATAAGATATTTATTTACAAAGATTTAAATAGTTTCAAGTATAGTTTATAGATTTATTTAGGTATAAGGTCCTTGGTAATACACTTATTTGGCCTTGAAGGCTTAGGTATTACTACGTGAAATATATAAATAAATAAATTGACTTTTTGTAATCGTGAGACCATAATATCGTTGGAATACTTCTAATAATTACTTTTATTTAGAGAAAAAAGAGAATTTTTCGTCAACCAACGTAAACCAACTCCTGTTTTGGTTGGTCATTTTCCGTTTACGCATTATACCAACGATATATCAAAAATATATACTTACTGATATAGCTTTTTTGTGTTGCACAGTGACATCTGTCATATCAAATCACATCCTGAGTTTTAAACAAAATCATCTTCTATAAGTATTTTTGTTCATTATTGTTATATTTTTATGTAGATTGGGTATAAGTTCATGTCGTCTTTTGATTCGCTGCTTTTAAATGAAAAAAATGGCTCAACAAATAAAAGGCTTTAGTATAATAAACAAATAACATTGTACAAATTCTGAATAACAATTAAAAATTAAATGATTTCATATCATAAATTACACTTAAACCTATCAGTATCAAAGTTCGGCTGACCAACCCTAATTTAAAAAAAAGTAAGTCCAAACAAAAAATCACATATCCATTATGCAGACAAAGAAATTTAAAAAAATGTAATCAAGTCAAATATAGCATTTTTTTCAAACATAAGTAATTTACAAATTTTCAGATCAGGAGGTAAAATGTTACACCAAATGCAATCCTAACTACAATAGATCTTACAAAAACCGAGCTAGAAATTTTGGGTATACAGCATACTAGAAAACGTCAATTACTAGTAATAAGGGGCAGGAACACCACCTATAATTAGTTTGTAAAACAAATAAAACAAACGAAATTTTACAAAATTTTAAAAAAAAAACTCACAAAACGACTGACGTGGCCAGAAATATGCTCCCGCCAGGGAATGCTATATATATATATTCAGTTAGCTATTAAACATTTGTTCTTCCTGTTTTGGCACAGATTTTGAGTTTTAATAAATAAAAAAAATTCGTTGTCGATTAGTTAAATTCGACGTGATTGCATTTGCTACTGAGAAGTGTAAAGACTTTATGAGATAAAAAAAACAACATTGAGTCGTTCTTTTTAACCTATAATGTCTCTGCTTTTCTTAAATCTAAAAGGACGCGCGTATTTTGCCACAAATATTTGTTTATATTATTATTTTTTTCGACCCCAACTCCTATTTGGTAAGTATTTTCAGTGCACAAAAAATAAAAAAAAAACATTTGGTAATTTTTTGTATATTGTACAAAATATAATTTATAAAGTTCTAAATGCTAAGTTCTTGTTCCATTCGTTGTTCAAATCTTTTCATATTTAACAACACCTCGTAACTTTGCTGTTGTTCCTTGTATGTTAAGTAGATCGTAATTAAACTTTGCCCAATCAATATCGAAGTCAACAGCGGAAGAATTGGTTTTGTGAATTTTCTGATCAGCTGGAAAACTTCTAATGGCTTTTCCGTAATTGATGGCAGTCTGTAAGTGAAATGGCGTGTGGCAAACATAAATGCGGAAAGTGGAGCCAATATCGTTGGATACACTACGCCAAGTCCAGCTTGAAACATCATCGCTCTCATCTGAATGCAGGTGGGACACTCACCCAATGGCTCCAACAAAAGGTGACGCTGCACAAACAACTTGTGACACGATAATGAAAACATAGCCGGGATAACAACGATGGGCAGGTAGGAGGAGAATCTGCCGTAGGTGCCAAGGCGAAGTTTCGTGCGATAGTGATTATTCACGAACATGCCGGTGCCTGTAGCGAAAGCTGCTATTATAGCTGGTCCAAAACGCAAAGCCCACCTGCAAGAACACGACATATTAGACAACGGTCCTATGCATTGTGTGTACTAATTTACTTACACCTCACTGGTCTTTTCCCAATCTGTGATGATCTTCCACTGATGGGCCATAGCTTGGTCCTCAGTGAGTACCACAGCGTCTTTTGGTATATCTGTATGTTGTGCTCGAGATAAAGCCATTTTATTTTGTAATTCCTGTCAACTTTAATTTACAATTGAGAATAACGAAAAAAATGTATTTCACCCATCGGCTATTATGAAATGGACTACCACAATAAACAGATGTGACGGATATGACTATGAGCTATCAGCTGACTACGACTACCGATTACGCGATTACTTGACAGAACAGATGGGTGTCAGTAAGATGACATATATTATTTGTTTACATGTTCAGCCATCGGGGTCTTAGATATTTCTACGACAATGGCCAAGACGACTCCGATATCGCTACCAAAATCTGTCATCGAAGGTCTACAGCACCTGGGGAATACTATTCCTAACGATACAACTAAGAAAATAATTGGAAACTGCGTGAAGCTTATTTTAAATCCCGAAGCAAGTGAGTCCATAGTTACAACAAAATCTTCTATGAATTTTATTGGATTCTCTTTATTTTAGCAATCCCTCCTGTTCCTGAAATATACGCAGCAAACAGTGCCAAGGCAAAGCAGAGTGAATATGCAATTGTTGCACTCTACAGTCTAGCCATAAAACACTCTCTGGATGGCATGTATCTGAGGCAAATGTTGGAGGAAATCGAGTTGACGCCAGTCACAGTCGAAGAATTGGCTCGAACGTACGAGGATCAGAAGAAGTCATTGTTTCTAAGACATTTGCAGATTGGTCATAGATTCCCCCACATCACAGATTTGCAGTGGAGGATTGTATCCGATGTCAAGTCGTCAACGTCGGACAATAGCAGCGGGGAAGTAGGATTCTATGTTAACTTAGGACGCTACAAACAACACTCGGGTGGAGAGAGGGACACTGTGGTCGAATTTGTGTGCAACACCGAGGAATTGCAGCTGTTGATAAACAAACTAAAGGAAATCGAAAGACATTGCGAGAAGTGGTCCAGCGACACTTGAGCTTTCCAGCTATAACAAGATAAAGGCATTCCAGCATGGTAGTAATAATTTATTTTGGTTTACAATTTCACTAAAACAATATCAACAAAAAGAATGACTAAAAGAAAATTTTCAAAATCATTTTCTTTACTAAAATTACGAAAATAATGACTGCAGGAACTGCTAGACCTGATTATCGATCAATGACTTGAGCTGAGAATAGTCGCAAGGAGCATTGGTATAAATAGATCCGGAAAATACCTTCTCGGCATTATCGTCAGAGGTAATAACAACACATTCATTGTGTTTCATTAGTTTCATATTGAGACCACGGAATCTCTTGTCCACTTTGTACAGTTTTTTGCCACTGGCCCAGGAATAGAAGGGCTTGCCGCTGAAAGGATTCATAAAATCTGCCCAATATCCATGTAGGCGAAGGCGGGCAGTGATTTCTCGAGCGGCCAATACGAACTGCAAAGAAAAGGAGACCATATACACCTTTGCCGTTGCCATTAAGCTTATCACAATACCAACCTTTCTCGCTCCCTGTTCGCTATCACCATTAAATTTCAACGTCAATAAAGCTAATTTTTCACTAGAAACGACTTCCGGCGCTGGGAACAGCTCGTGCAATGATTTTTTAATCAACGACGGGCACTCGTCGACGCTGAATTCTAATAGCGTTTTCTTTTCGGGATCCTGCGTGCGAAAGAGATATAATCGTTCACAACTAAGGTTACATAATACGACTTACCTTTCCTTCGAAATCGACCAGCGATTCCAAAGGAGCCTCGATTGTTATTGTACTAGTCGCACCCTGCCAGGCAGGTCCAACGGCATTTGGCAGATAGAAGCGATTTCCTCGTGGAGCCAACAGTTCCCAGTTGGGACCACATTCTCCACCCAAAAAATCTGTGGGATTTTAGTTAAGAAATACAGTATGTACATTGTATAATCTTGCTCGAACACAAAGACACCTTAAAACAGACATACCGCCTGCGTGTAGATAATTTTGCGTATATTGTCTAAAGTGTGTATTGTCAAACGTTAAGTGTTTCCCTCTGTCTGTCCGTTTGATTACGCTTACCTTCCACACGCACTTTCGATTTGACAACCTTGAAAGCGCTCTCAAGGTTCTTCGAGTCGCTTCGTCTGGAATATTGCGCCACTATAAACAAATTATTTGGTTGCACAGCAAGAAGGTACAAGGTCACAGGAGTGTTGGTCTTTATGCACCAAACGTTGGAATTGCGCAAAGCTGCTACGCTGCGGCTGAGGGTCCGTAACAAGGTATATGACATTTTTATTTTTACACTTCCATTCGCTACTTTCTGACTCCGCGGGAAAGCCTCCTACTTCCTTTTGGTATTTACTTCTTAATACAAAAAATATAGATTGCAAAAATTTTGATTTGTGTATAAATAATCTCAGACGTTATTTTTATTTCTTCGTCGTATTTTGGTATTTTTTGTGTAATCTAACAATTGTCGCCTAGAGTTGTGAGCAGTCGTTCACACGTCCGAATGCTCAAAACATTCTGTTACTGAATACTCGTTACTTATGGCAACGAACGATTTGCTAATGAAATAAAATGATTTTACGTGTTTTGTATAAACTATATAAATATTTGTTAAGTGATTTCGCGCACCATTTAACAGATAAATTTTGTAAGGAAAATCAGCTGTTGAATTGGTTGGAACTGCTTGAAAGACGAAATAACTTTCGCATTATGAATCAAAAAGGATGTGCTAAAAATTCTCTACTACTATTTGTAATAATGCCAAAAGTTTTCAATTGAAATTGTTACTAACTAATGGCCTGCTTTTGTAACTTATTTTTCAACCATTCGTACGCCAAATGGCGAACGATTGACATTTTTGGTTTCTTTACTCTTTATTTTGAGTGAAACAAAAGAGAGCTTTTATTGATGGAAATTTTTGGTTCGACAAACTGAAACACGGGCGAAACAAAACGTCATATTAGACGATCAAAAATTAGCAATCGTTGAGGTGTAAAATTGCACAGAAAATGAAATATTGTTATTAAAATTGAGTATTTGTACAAAAGAATGTTCTTTCTTACAGCTTAGAACATTTTAAACACTTATATACATTGAAATTAGAAAATGGTGGATTTAAAAAAAACGACAAGTGGTTTTTATGGAATGTTTACTGGAATCGATCTATGTTACTGTTTTTCGTATTGTTATATTTTTACTTAAATCATTATAGATTTTCATTAATACAACTATTAATTAATGCGGCTTTACACCTTTGAGTTATTGTTTGCTTATTTTGTTTGTGTGTCCGCAGTCAGCTGTATTCACTACAGACAGGGTTGCCCCCATCTTTCAAAATATTGGGATTTTTCAATAGCAAAAGCTTTTGAAAAGAAAAAAACAACACATCGGCAACAATGGATCTTGAAAGAAGGACAATGAGTGAAATGAGCTTTTACTCCCGAGCGAAAAGAAAAAGAAAACACAAATAAAAACTCAATCGTCTGGGTAGCAATCGTTCGTCTGCCTACACGAAAAAGTTCGCTGAACAGGCTATAAGTCACTCGAAGCAAATCATTTGAACAATAAATATCCATTTTATTCTGTCATTGTGGGTCATTCCATTTTACAAACAATAACAACATATTTCTTATAAAAAGAACAATCTAAAAAAATTCTTTATCTGATCTATAATATGGTTCCTCTTCCAAACACTAGCATCTTTTTTATTTTTTGGGTTACGTTCAGGTAAATGAGATTTAACGTAAAATTCTCTCTCAAATATTAAAAATTAACTATATGTAATGACGGAATCAGTCATGACATAACGACACTGTAAAAGAGACCAGATGATTGAATCTACTACATACATTACACAGTGAGAACTGCGCATG
Source organism: Muscina levida (assembly GCA_964034835.1). NCBI lineage: Eukaryota > Metazoa > Arthropoda > Insecta > Diptera > Muscidae > Muscina > Muscina levida. Next base: position 3,093,444 of record OZ035882.1, read on the forward strand.
AAAGTATCCCCAGAAAGGAAGAAGGTCTGCATCATTCGTTCTGTCAAGTTACATGTCATAATAATTTAATATCGATTTAAAGTAAGTAAGTATCGTATAGGGAAATTTGTCACGTTTTAGGCTTATTTGTTTGGCACAAATTTAGTATGACCGGAATGGACCCATTTTTAATATATGTATAAAATTAGTTATTTATTTTTCTTCTCTGCGTCTGGTGGCGTTTGTGTTTATTTACATAATTTTTAATTAATGCACAAAAGTCGCAACCCCGTTAACAGTGATAACGACAGTAGTGGAGATAGGGTATTTATTAATATATTAATATTAATATATATATATATCATAAACACAATTTCGATATCATCAACATAACAAATATTTTAACTGATTTTAAAATTGGTACAAAATTTCGACTTCAAAAAAATGTCCCACAAGGTGGACACCTTTCAGAAATCCACTCCACAGCATGGAAAATTAATCAAGAAATTCAGGTTTTGATAATTTTATTCAATCTATTGTGACATTATGGAAAAAAAAATTTTTGTAATGCCTATTGTTTTAAAACATATATTCCTGCATTTGGGAGAAACAAAATAGATTTTAGGCCCCGGGGCCCCGCCGATTCTTTCAACTTTCATAAATATTAATAGATATCGTTTGTGCACACATTTAAATTAAAAAAGCCAGTGCCTACCTTAGGGTCAGAACGAAAATTCCACGGCAAAAACGAAAAAAATAATTCACTCGCAATATCATGCAAATCTGTTTGTTTGGAAACACTGTAGTGTAGAGCACCGGACAAACAGTCATCATGATATAACCAATAACTGCGTCTTCTTAAACTGTAATACCGACATGAAACGCATAGTGTTACCTTCTGATATAAAAAAAAATGTTTTACTTAAATTATAATTACAATAAATATTAAATTTCTTTCGCAGACTAGATATATCCGTTGACAAATTCGTGTGTCTGAGCGTCCCTATTTAATTAGCCGCCGTCGCGTTAGCGGATTCCGCCGGTTGACTATGTTGTCTTACATCGTGTTTATTCAAGATTCACGTGTAGTTTATAGTGGAAGTAAACAATGCAACATTCAAAAAGTTCGTAGTTTTTTTTGTTTTAAGAGAATTTACAGAAACATAATATGTCTAGAATTATTGTTAAACAACTGCCGAAAAATGTAAGTATAGATGTGTCATTAAATGTTCTGAATATTCTTACTTTACCTTATTTTTTTTGTCAATTGGCTCAGGTTACGGAGGAAAAATTGCGAAATCTGTTTGGGGCCCAAGGTACCATAACGGACATGCAGCTTAAATATACGGCCGATGGGAAATTTCGTCAGTTCTGCTTCATTGGTTACCGCACGGAAGCAGATGCTCAAGAAGCCATCAAACACTTCAACAACACTTGCATTCAGACCAGTCGCATTAAAGTCGAACTTTGTGCAAATCTAGGGGGAGATGAGAAACCCCAATCATGGAGTAAACACTCAAAGGACAGAAAAAAAGACCAAGTTCCAAAAAAAGAGCTAAAAGTCAATGATATCAAAGAGAAGGAGGCAAAAACTGTGTCAAAAGTCGATGAAATCATTGGAAAACACAAAGATGATCCGGAGTTTCAGGAATTCATGAAGGCGCACGAAAAGAAACGCACATTGTGGGCAAATGATGCAACCGAAGGTATAACACAAGAGGACAATGAGAACACCAAGGATGGGGACTTGAATGATGAACTGGTATCCAAAGCAGAAAACAGGGCCGATGAAGAAAGCGAAGACCAATCCGAAAATGAAAATGAGCGTGGGGAGGAAGTGAGCAGCGAGGGTGAAAAGTTGGCAGAAAAGCCCATTAGTGACATGGAGTATATGAAATCTTTGATGGTGAATAGAGACAGTGCTTCCAATACGAAGAAAAAAGAGAGTATAGATCTATACACGATTAAAATACACAATGTGCCCTACAAAACTAAGCGACAGGAAATTATTAAGTTTTTTAAACCCCTAAAGCCATATTCCGTTCGCCTACCAACTAAGGTGCACGGATTCTGCTATGTCGGTTTCAAGAACGAAAAGGACATGGTCAAGGCAATGTTGAAAAACAAAAGTTTCATCAAGGGAAAGCAGGTCTTCTTCTCGGATTTTACGGAGAAAAATAAAATCACCAAAGCGAAACAGGCTGGCTCAGCAATAGACCACCAAAAGTCCATAGATGAAAAGAACCCAAAATGGAAGAACCAAGAAACTAGTTTGAACCTCGAGGAAGACATATCCGAGTCTGGTAGAATATTTTTCCGTAACTTGGCCTACACAGTCACGGACGAAGACTTACAAAAACTTTTTAAAGAATTTGGCCCAGTAGCCGAGTTGCATTTGCCCGTAGACACTAACACCCGGCAAATAAAAGGCTTTGGAACAGTCACTTTTATGCTGCCCGAACATGCAGTTCAGGCGTTCAACAAGTTAGATGGCACAACGTTCCATGGACGCCTCTTCCACCTAATACCCGGCAAAGGCAAAAAGTCAGACGAACAGGAAGATGAAAATGATGGCCCCTTAACGTTCAAACAGAAAAAGGCTCTTAAACTAAAGAAATCAGCCCAGAATTCTGTGAGCTGGAATACATTGTTCTTGGGATCTAACGCAGTAGCAGATATATTAGCAACTAAATTTGAAACTTCCAAGCAAACTATTCTGGACACAGAAGATGGTGGATCCAGCGCTGCTGTTCGGATTGCTTTGGGGGAAACGCAGATTGTCATTGAAATGCAAAAATTTTTAGAGGAAAACGGCGTTCGAGTCGACTCTTTCGATTCCTCTTCACTCAAACGTTCTAAAACAGTTATTTTAGCTAAAAATTTGCCACCTGACACAACCGTATCGGACTTAACACCAATTTTCGCCAAATTTGGACCGATCGGGCGTCTTGTGTTGCCTCCAAGTGGTGTTACGGCCATCATTGAATACTGTGATCCTTCAGAAGCCAGGCAAGCTTTTAAGAAACTTGCCTACAGTAAGTTCAAAAATGTTCCCCTCTATTTAGAGTGGGGACCTGAGCACACTTTTACAACATCATTGTCTGGCGAACCTTTAATAACGAAGATTGAGAGTGATGATGCTACAACAGAGAAGACACAAGAGTCAGCATCTGAGAAAGAAAACGAAGGTCACACCGAAGGCAATGAGACTATAGACGACGACGGTGAAAACGATGAAGACCCTGAACCGAACACGACACTATTTTTGAGAAATCTTAACTTCAAAACCGCACTGGAAACAGTTCGCAATCATTTCAAACGGTTAGGGCCCATCCACACAGTTGAAATAGCGAAACGCAAAGATGCAAACAATCCATCCCAAATGACGTCTCTAGGGTATGGGTTTATACAGTTTAAAAAAAACGCTACCGCCGAATATGCCCTAAAAAATATGCAGTTTACCACAATTGACGGCAACCAGGTGGAATTGAAACGCAGCGATCGTATATTAAAGTAAGTACAAAGTATGAATTAAGAAACACAGTAAAAACGCTCTAAAAGTTTTTACTTTGTTTCTTAATTTAAAATATATTACAATGTCGACTAATAGTTGAAAATGTGACTGACTACAAATTCAGAAATACATTTTTTGTAGGATCTGTAAATGGCCTCTTTTTAAATTCTAGTCTAAAAAAGTTTATGATAATATTTTTAAAGTGGATTGTAGTCTTTTAATATCGTATTTAGTTATTTTAACATTTCTCTAATCTGATATCGGGATCTTATCACGTGAAATGTAAACACAATTAGTTATCGAATTCAGCTGAATATTATTAGTTATTCCGGGTAATTGGGACGCTCATCTTAACGGACATACACCTATCATCTACAACACCAAATTCCCAACATACATCAAATTCCCAATAACTTGTATTTATTCTTTCGCAGAACTGCTGAAAATCATGGACAACGCAAGAAGGTTCAGTTAACAAAGCAAACTGGCACCAAGATGTTAGTACGCAATATACCTTTCCAAGCCAAAGTAAGAGAAGTCCGTGACCTATTCAAGTAAGTTAAGCCATTTATCCCCATGGTAGTGGTAAATTAAACATGTTTTCACATTTGGCTTTTTCAGAGCATTTGGGGAGTTAAGATCGGTACGTCTGCCCAAGAAAATGACGCCTGGTGAAGATTGTCACCGCGGTTTTGGTTTTGTTGATTTCGTCACAAAAAGTGATGCAAAAAAAGCATTTGATGCTTTAAGCCAAAGCACTCATTTATATGGAAGACGTATAGTCCTGGAATGGGCGTCCACGGAAGACGAGAATGTGGAAGCTTTGCGCAAACGATCGGCTCAACAATTTTTAAGCACAAGTCAAGACAAGTCGTCTATCAAACGCAGCAAACGTGCTGTATTCGACGCGGAGGCAAATGGAAATAAGTTAAGCAATGACAACGAAGATAGCGATTGAGCATGTTGCAGTCAATAGTAAATAAAAGTACTCTAAGAAGCTTGTTTGCAACCATTCAAATATTGCTCTCATTTTTATTTAATTTCGGTTTTATTTTTTCATATGTATTATTTTGTGAATACATTTTAAATACGATTTTATGGTCGACTAAAGAATACTATAATAATAATAATAATATTTTTTAACATTTGCGTAAGATATAAGATCTTTTTCATTTGAAGCTGTGTATTTAGACCAAATAAAATACATGCGAACGCAGCATCAGCGATCTGTGTTAAGTATGTACGTCGACGATTATTGGCTTGGCATAAATCAAATATTTCGAAATAGTTGTAGTGATCATGTGTATAGTCATACTCTAGAATAAATGTATAGTTCTATTAATTATGTGTTTCATAAATTTGGGGTATACTAATGCGTTTCATTTCGGTTTGCAAATTCAAAAGCGGCTCAGGAAACTTCATTTTGATTTGTATCCAATTGTATAGATAGGAATCTTCATCCAGCTCAAAGCAATAATAATACTTGTTCCTTTTTTCCTTCACATACTCACATTATGTATTGTATTTACATAAAATGCATCATAATATTTTTTGTATGTATGAATGTAGGTGTATGCATGTATATGTATATAAAAATATCGTGATTTGCTCTTCTATATAATTTATATAACCTGTTACGTGTTACTTGAGCTATGGAATAAGTATATAATCGAATTAATAATCATCCAACATGCCAACTGCAGGGACAGCCTTTAACGCATGACTGACTGCTTTGCGGCTTATGGATTGGCGGAGTCTCTTCCGTGTTGCATACGGGCCTGCAGGAAGCAGTAAAGAATTCCGGCTTGGGCCATCACATCCACCGTACTGGATGCCAGCAAATCCTTTTGCTTTGTTTGTGTTGCCCCAGGGCGCAGAAGAGTGGGCCCAAAGACCATGGCCAAATTGTGCAGAGACATTTTGTTATCGGCCTCACGATTATGTACTCTGAAAAATAAGATTATTGTTAAAAAAACTTACTCCAAAATTTAACTTTGAATTGAAAAAACCAAATTGTATAATCTAAAATGAAAACACAATGGTGACAATGGTAATAAATTTTTGCTTTTTCAGTTCTGATGTTGTAGCAACTTGGAGGTAGCGCTGGACCAATTTATTATTGGAAGAGGATACAACAATAAACCATTTTTATTTTGGGCAGAGATGTCCACTTTATATGTTTTCCTTCTCGTTTTGTTGCAAAAAATATAAATTTAAGAATTTTGATTTGTCACCCTTTTGTTAAACAGGTGTGATATGAATTTAATTACTTAATATTGCACAATTGATATACGGGAGTTCTTTAATTATTGTTTTTAAATTTTTCAAAATGCGTTGTATTAACGTTAACCATATATGGCCGTATAATCGATACATTTTCATAATCGCTGAAGTAGGTGACAGGAAACCATTTTTAAACCAAGGGTAGGGTTTTCGGCGATACACCTTACTATGTAGCTAGAAGTTACAATAAAATCTTCAATTTACCTGATTAAATGATCCAAAATGTGATTTATGGAAGCTTTGTTGGCCTGTGGCAGTTCCTCAAAAATAACTAGCAATTCATTGATACGCTCGGCTTCATTGTTGTTGCTAAATCGACTGAATGTCTCAAAGAATTTTGGGTACAACGCATCTGTGAATAAAGCCTCAGGCAATTCACGTAAATATGACTTTAAAATGCCGGTTACAGAATGAATATCAACATCTTTAAGTAATTGTTCAGCTTCGTAGGCGTCTGAAAAAAATTGGTTGAACACAGATAGTATTGGTAGTATTCGGTCACTTTCACATGCAATACTCACTGGTTTCAAAGGATTTCTTCAATTTTGCCAGGTCGGAAGCAGATCCACTGACGCGATAAATACCAACTTCAGACATTCCGCGCTTTTCCACTTCTCGTATACAGGCACTTATAATAAATGGAATGTCTCGTTTCTCTCGCCTAAAATAGGTTTAAAATAAAACAAAATAATGGAAAACCCATATATGTAATTGTAGTAATGGGGACTGGGGACATACTTTAACACTTGTTGCATTTTGGCACCGAATAGAGCTCCCGGTTTTGATGTAGGCACGCGCCTTAAAGTCACTTCACCAGGTACGAAATGTAAAATAGTATTCAGGGTTAAGTTATCACCTAACTTAAGAGCACGTGCTTGTGGCGTTTCTTTCAACCAGCTGCGACTCAACTGCACAACAAAATAAAGTTATCGTCAATTATATTTGGTTGCAATACGGTGTTGTACGTGTTGTTAGATTACCTTCAAAACATGTTTCGACCTCAGTATCGGTCTCTCTTGCAAGGCATATAATAGTATTCGGACATTTTGACTACCTTCCAGTTCGACTACAAAACTTTCATTCCACACGGGATTTACTGTCCGACAGACCATTTTGGTGCCTGCCTTACGGAAGTAATGACCATAAGAATCAACTTCTAGGATGATGTAACAATCAGCTGGGTGTTCCAATCCAGTTAGACTTTGCACAGTCATGTGGAGATCTCCAACCAAAAGACTTTCGTCGTTTGTATTGCGCATCAGATACGACCCCATTTCGGTTTTCATGCTCTTCTGCATCGCTACTATAAATGCATGGACCTCAAGTGCATTTATGCTGTTCGTACCGGGTATAGTACAAGTTTGCTAAACGACCACAGAAAATAAAGTAAAAAATTATCTTAAGAATTTTAGATTCCAATAATTTTCTAGACGTGGAAAGGTTTGTTGAATATGACTTTTTCTCGGTTGCAACATTGTCTTTTACCTGTGGACGAGTTTAGTAAGAGTAAAACTGTTATCTAACAAAAAGAGGGTTGCGAAATAAGTTTTGAGAAAAACATTGACACACAACAGTCCACGAGAAATCAATTAAATTCAAATAATTCATATATATTGGCTTACCTGTAAACTTAGAATCGATTCTATCCATTGTGTTCGCTCAAAATCTGAACTCAGGAAAAAGGTTACGGTCTTATTTGTAGCTTTATTGCCTATGCGAAATACTAAATTTGGCGATGCGAGCACAAGCTGCGATTCCAAATCGGCCAGTTTTCTTCGATATTTATCGCCATATCGCAGACCGTTCGCCTTGCGTGCCTTCTCATCCTTCTCCTCCATTAATAACTGATCACGTACCGTACACGCTTGGGTTTTTAGCTGCAAAATGTTGGGTGGACTAGATTCCTTCAGGTCGGCGCTACCATCGGTTTCCTCAAATACCGCAATATCTTTGAGCGGTATAAACCATTTCAGTTCGTAGTCTATGCGATCACGGCCAGAAGCCTTGTATTTGGCACATGCAATGACATCATTAAACAAGAAGAGGTGACGTAGTTTACGGTGCCCATCAACAAGCTCCACAATGAAGGAGTTCTTGACCATACGACGCAGATTTTTATTCGACTCTGTGGGCAATTTCTGATTCACTACGTTGAATTGCTTGAGAAACCTGTGAATGGTGTCATGCGCATGTCTCAATGGATGATGATCCGGATGATTCTGTGGCGTGCACTCAAGAAGATCATTAAACACAAGAGCGTTGATTTGCACACGAGCCACCGGCTTGTGAAGCAGATCCTCGAGGGTCAGTGATTGCTCTGTCTGCAGGTTCAAGACGATTGTCGAGACAATCTTCTTAAACTGCGGATTATTGGCACTGCACTTCTTGACCGTCTCGATGGCCTGATTATAATTGTGCAAAAATGCACTATACATGTCGACCATTTCGGACAAGCGCTTAAACGTATCGCCTATAAGCACATCACCGCCCTCGTGAGCCACCAACGTCTTCAGATCATTCAGAAAGACCGAATGCGATTCGTATAGTTTTTCGATCATAAAAAAGATCGTATTCTCCTCCTCTTCCTTGATAACAGGCTGTGACGTACCAAGCGTTGCATGAATGGCCTTCTTGTACTGAAATTTACAAAGAAATTAGAAATTAGTTTGATTCATTCAGACCCAGTAATTGCTACGGCATCTTACTTGAATCATAGTATTTAAGCAGGCCACATAAATCGTTTCACTTTGAATGATAATATTTAGTATAGTCCGTATCTTAGTGCCCCGCTGGTTGCCCGAGACCTGTAAATGACAAAAATGAATCAATTGAGTTTCCCACCGTCCCCATACCAAACATCATCAGCATACAGAAGGCACAAATATAAAGCTTTTGACAAACACTCATATGAACTATTTGTACAGAATGGAAGCATAGACAGTGTGATGTAATCGAAAAACAAAACATAAAACCAAACCCTGCACCATGAAGCGCAAACAAACGTAACATATTATAGTTAAAATTATTTGATCTAGATTTGATGATAAGTGGTACTCACAAGTATCGCTGAAACTAGGTTCTGTTCAGGTGTTTTTTTGTGTGTGTGTTTTTGTTTAGGGAATCAGTATCAAAAAAATTAAAGAGTAATAAAGTTAGTAGATCTTATATATTTGTAATGATCATTACGAAATATTAAACGATTTTATAAAGATCTGATCGGAAAGAATGAGAACAAACAAACAATCGTTTCTTCTCTTTGTTTTCATTCTTCGATTTTTACGTAAGTTTTTATTACTATTAGTCAACAAATTTTTTAACTAAGTATTAGGTGTAAATGATTTTGGTTAATGTTTTTTATTATGTGACCGGAAAATAATTTAAAAGTGAATTAAAGGCAGATCATTGACAATTTGGAATCTCACGTCCTCGTCTAAAGTGATCAGATCTCTCAACATCAAATTACTGTTATTATGTATTATAATAACATTTGTAGTTTTTATACGTTTACCTTTCGCAAGGCACTGGGTGCTGGAGTTGCGTGTTCATCATGGGATATGGTACGCATTATAGGCATTCCATTCTCGTATTCGCCATCGCTATCCATAGAACTGGATCGGGTTTCATTGTTTGGACTATAGCAAAGAAATGACATTATAATTGTTTAGACATGAAGATAGACACACGCTTGCAAGTTTTGTCAGTGTACATACTGTATGAAATAATCAATGTTCACGTAGTTGGAAGACCTGCCTGGAGATTCAGGGTCTGCTACGCTTGCCTGACTGCTTAGATGAACCTGGGAGCTCATCGGCAAGACGCTGCCGGGAGTTGATAAATCATCACGACTAGACGAAGAGCCTGTCCGACCAGGTTTGATGTACACATATTCATCATCGCCATTGTCCAGGGGTACGGTATCGTATAAATGTTCTTGGTCATTATCTACCATTTGATTAGCCCTAGCACCTTCCGAACTTAGTGATGAGACGGATTCATAGCTTTTTATCTAGAACAAAGTATACGTGGTGTAAGCAATTATTATATGCGCAAGCTTAATGGATACGTACAATTTCCGATATGCCTTGTGATGACAAGGATTCTTTAGAGCCAATATTGCGACCGTGGCTTCCAGCTTCCGCGTCTACCGGCTGTAGAGATGATCGTGCCTTTTTATCTAAACTTCCCGTAGATGCATTGTCTGCGGTGGTAAGTTTTGCGTTTTTGTTTAGACTACTTGTTGGAGATGAACCTGTCAGGGGATTCATAACTTGTCGCCCCTGACTACTGTGTGGAGATTTGCTCGCAGTACCTGCGACGGGACCACTTTGTGCATTTGCAACTGAACGACCCAAGCTGCCCGTGGGGCTGTGTGTGTAATTGAGGTCGGGTCGCTTTGTTTTTTCCAGACTCTCCGATTTGTTGATTTTGTGGCCAAGTTCTTCTAAAAATTCGGTGTTATTTATAAATTTATTAATTTCCGGCGTAGTCTTTCGGTTGTGCGCAAACACCTTTCCCTCCAAGGATTCCGAAGATTTTTGTCGCAAAATGTCCGAGGGCTTTATATTACGCTCCAAGGAGTTAGCAGGACTGTCTGACGATGACAAACTACCAGTATTATTGGGTAATGGTATTGTACTGCCAGAGAATCCACTATCGCGCTTAGGCGAAGACGAAAGCAAACTGCCAGGTATTGTTGGAGGTTCTACTCGTCGTATGTTTTTGGGTGGTGGCCTAAAAAAGTGAAATAATCGTAAGAACGTGAGCGTTTTAATAAACACGTTTAGCAAGTTAAATTACCGAGGAGGCATTTTCTTCTTATTGGCTTCCAGCAAAGCGGAGGCATGTGAAGACGATGACATCGAGGGCGACAATGGTGGAGCCGAAGGCTTTCTCTCGAAACTGCTAAAAGTGGAGGTTGTGTTTTCAGAACAATTATCGACAATCGGTTCCATTGATAAAGCCGGATTATTTTGATCCATGTTAATTTTACTCTCCTTCACCTCGATCACAGTTACAAAGTGTGATGTTGATTTCGGCGGTCTTTCCGGACCGCTGCTGGTATAAACATTATTTCCACTCGTCTCTGCCGCAATGCTATCCTCATTCGAGCCAATCGCGGCAGCCAACTCGCTAATGCACTGGTGTAATGCTCCATTTTTGTCACTGTTGTGTTTATCTTTCTCGGTACCCACGTCTTTGTCTTCTTTCTCGCTGTGGCGTTCTTCACTGGAGGCTAATGATGGAATGCTATTCTTTACACTTTGACCAGTGCTAGCAGCAGTTTTATATTTGTTATCATTGTTTAAGGAAAGCCTATTGTTTTGATCCTTGCTGCCATTCTTAGAATCTCGTAGGTTTAAGCTGGATTTCTGTAAATAGTAAAGTAAACAAGTGTGAAATATAGTATGTCAACATCGTAACGATCGATTGATATTTATTGGAAAAGAATTATTTATGCACTGTCATATTGTGGCAATAGTTTATGTCATCAATATCAAAATGATTATGATAAAAAATTAGAGAGCTTTTAGCATTTGCGTGGGTTAATATTAAACGGGTCCTATACAGTTTTGGCGATTGCCACTTGATCGTTATTTAAATTGTCACCTTAAGCTTTGTACAAAAAAAAAAATAAAAAGTGTAAGTGTAAAGTAATAAAAATACGACTAATGGATTTGTCTTTTCTGGTATACTTCAGAAATTTTAGAAAATTATATCTTGTAAGTATCCTGATGATCATAAAGCCATGCTTAAGTGAATCATTTTAGCAATGCAAACGAATATAAAATCTTTCATTCACCGTAATGGGTTTTAATGTTTATATGAATATGTATGTATCGAACATCGAACATTTCAATGAAATAAAATTATAGAATTTGCATAAACAACCAAATGGTCTCTATATCGTCGAAATTCGGTGATCAAGAATTCCTGCTGCATAGGTAGTTATAAAATTGTTATTCTTTTTTATATTAAAATAATTGTAATTAAGTTCAATAAGAAAAATATACTTTAGAACAAAATAAATGTTCTGTTTTTTTTATTCATACATATTAAATTTTTGTGTCCATTATATTTCTATAAACCAAGGACGTGGCCCTACGTGTAATGTGTGCTGGTTTAAAATCACTTAGACACTGCTTGACCATGTTGTTAAAAAAACAACATATGAACCATTTTAGTCAAAAAAGTATATTTTCATTCATAATTACTGCCTATGTTAAGTCCAACAACAAAATAGATTCGTTTTTATTTAACAAAACTTCGCGTTCAGAAATACGTAAACGAAGACGGGATGATCATACAAATCCGACCGTCAAACATTTTAAAATATTACATGACTCACGAACTACGCAAATTTCAACTTTACACAAATTAAAACTTTACACACTGATATATATATGTACATACATATATATATATATATAACTATATTAGCCGTCTTCAGCATTTTTTTCATCCTCTATCGCCACAATAGTGAATTGTTCTTTTTATTCACAGACGTTGAAAAATGATATCAAATCCGTCACTATGTTTTTATGTATGTAAAAAGACAATCATCGAAACTTTACCCCTCGCCATAGCTTGAATTTGTCCTTAAACGATGACATTTTGTCTGGTGAATATTATTGCACTTGTTAATAGAGTCTTTACGCTTTCGGTGATGGTGCCACGTTCGGGTAATAGCGCAATTCCTCCACAAAGACGGCGAAATATCGAAGGCCTATGCAACAGACACCGTCAAATGATAAACACATACTCAGCCATATGCTCTCTCTTACACAGACGCACACAGAGACAAACGGGCGCACCAATTACTCCACCCTGATGGTGTTGTACACTTTATTATGTTTCCAATAGATGTGAATGGATGGATCATTGACTTCTTAAATTTGTAATAACTACTGCAAATTCAAAATAAAACCAAGATATTTTGTTGAATTTTCTAATCCGTTCGAAATAAATAACAGACTTGTATACGAGTCAGTCAATCTTTATGTATTAATAGCGATAGTTTTCAATTATCCGCCCGGAGAAAACTAGGCAAATGTGCGGGTAAACCCAACGAACAAATAAGGTTAACTGAGCAATTTTTTCGGTTCCAACTGTGTTGAGTAGCTGAGTATTCCGTCGAGAACAGAGCATTCAAAGTGCAGATAACAGAAACGAAAACATAGCCGGACGGCACAGACACCCAGGCCATACGTAGTACATAATATGGAAGGAGAAAGGCATGTTGCAAAAAGGAATGCAGAGAGAGATGTTTCAACTCCATCGATAAGGGTGCAAGTGGATAATTTTGGCACTTCTCATGCAAAGGAGAACTCGCGAGCTGATTGCCATAGAACGTCAACAAATTGTTGAAATGTGCAAATTGCACACACATGTACATGTTTTCATATGTGCCTGTGTTCGAAATATAGAAGAATGAACAGTAGACCGTCATATCTTCACACTCTATTGATGCCTTAGAGGAAAAAAACGAACGAACGAACGAAAAAAAAAACAATCGAGATAAGATAAACATTTTTTCTTTTTGTATCACATTTTGTTATTATTATAGCGCTGTTGTTATTGTTTTTTACATTTTCATTCACTCTCTTTATTCGCATTGTCTGCCTCCCGTGTCGCCCCTTTTACTGCGCTGGAAATTGTCGAACGCAATGGCAGATAAAGAAATTATATTCTACGACATGAGTGTAACACTTGTACCAATATTTTGGTCGCCTGGTAATTGAAGTTAGTACTTACTTAAACTTATATACTACGCCTACTACGGTGAAAATCATTTTTATATCATCTAATTAACAAAATTCAATTTAGTATATATTACGTGAGTTAGAAAAAACAAATAGGTAAATAAATATAAGTATCAATATTACTAATAATGTAATTATGGCATATAAACTAAAACGCAAGCTACACGCGTTGACATTATAACAGATAATTGATCTTGCGGGATTTTGGTTTCAAATATATGTATGTACCTACATATATAGGTATGTGGCAATATTATGATGGTAGGATGATATCAAAATATCATAATATATATATTTATGCTGAGGATCATTTGCACTGTAATGAAATGAATGCAGGACTCACAGATAAATACAATGTAACAATTGGATACATTATATAAATATCTTAGCCCTTTTCTGGAGGACTTTGAACAGAATTTTTTTTTTTTTGTTATGCAGATGTTTGTAATTCGTACTCATATAGCACATTCTTATAAAAGTGGTTTATCCGCATGTGCGCATTTTTCAGCAAAGCCGTGCTTTCTATTAATATTGGTATTTACAAATCTTCTGTGTCACAGTTTTCCTAACATGGTTTACTTGTAAGTTATCAAAAATTAAATATTTGCCACATGTGGACGAATCCTTACCGAACTGCGATCTGCACAACGATCCTCTCCTGTGGTACCAGTTTGTTGTTCCAATGCTTCAGGAGCCGAAGACGCCGAGGCCGCTGCATTCTCAGAATTTGTGGCAGCTTCAAAGAGACTAGTGGGATCACCGCCAGATTCGCGATATTTCTCCACATCAGATAATAAACGTTCCAAATACTCCACATACAATGTCTCTTGTTCCAATTCTTTGGTCAGCTCAACAATTTTTAGCTTATGGCGTTCAAGGCTGGCTCGTACGTCTTGCTCCCAAGCATCAGAGAGCGAACTCTGTGGAAATCGTTCCATCCACAGTCGTTGGAAATCATTGAAAACGCTCATTTTCGTTTTTGTTATTTATTTTTTGCTAAAGGTAAAATCCTGTTAAATCATTAATTGCCACTGTTTTTTGTTTTCATTTGCCTTTCGCCTTAAGCCTTCTTCTTTGGTTGTTTGTTGTGTTAATGTCCTTCTTTGCTTGTTATTTAACTGTTGTGTTTGTTTGTGCATTCGCGACGACGTCGGAAAAAATAACAACACGAATAATATCCTCTCCCGCACAATTTTCACTCACTTAGTTAATGCGTACACTCTCCATGCCGGATACTTTCGCTGGTTCAGTTGCAAGCATCAAAACAAAAACGTCATCTCTAACGCTGTCGCTGGTTTGGGAAATCCAACGCTTAGTTTCGCCTATTTCAAGAAAATTATACAGCTCAACAGTCGCTGCTGTTCTGGTTCGGCACAAGTTGGATGCGAAATACAGCATACGACGATGGTATGCGCATTACAAGGTCACAAAACAATACTGGATGGATTCTCTCAACCACAACAACACAAACAACTATTCGGGCAATGCAAATCAACGACTTTAACGCCCACTTTTTTACACGACAACGAAGGCAGACACAACATCTGTAAATCGCCAAAGGTTGCTATTCATTACATTACAGAAATCAGTGCGTGTGGTCAAAAAGCCTCACACTATGCTGCAATCAACCACTCGCGGAACCCTTTAAAATTAAATGCACCACTCTTGCTCGATATCGTCGTTCTTTTTCGCTTCGTTAAATCCCTGCTCACGCTTCTTTACGCCAACTAGACAAAATAGCCAATTCACAAAATTACACTTTCCAATTCGATTTTAAGGTTTAAAGCAGTGGAAGGCAGACTGGCACACCTTTCTTTTGAATTTGTTTTTTTTTGTTTTACGTTTTGCTTGTAGTGGTAATTTTCCTCACAACTTTTTCTGTCCACACAGCATCTCTCACTTTCGTTCAGACCAGCAAATCACATTTAATACAGAACTATAAGTGGAATATTCGCACCACGGTGCACATTTTAATCGATCACAATTGTATTTAATAACTTTTTTTCTTATTTTTAAGACAAATTAATTCTTGCTGGCGAGAATGAGAAGATGAAAAACAACACACACAATTACGAACGTTTCGATTATTAAATGCAATTGAAAACTTTTTGGTTTATCGATTGTATACATCATAGTGTTGGAAAGCGTTGAAACATCTTGAGTTTGTGCAGACTGTTGGAAAGCGAAAAAAGTCGTTGGCTCGTTCGGTTATTATTACCAAATACTTATGAAACTTGATTTGAGGATATATATTGTTTTGTACGTTTATAGTGCAAAACTAAGTTACATTCTTTCTGTTTTTCGGATTATGATCCATTTGACTGGGTCGATACTACATGACTCACATGCTATAGTTGTCTGGTCTGGATGGTGATGCCAGTTACACATTATTTTGATACCACTATTTTTTATGACAGAGGATGGGTTTTTTTCTAAGAAAAAAATTTAAAAAACATTTTTTATGGAACAGATGTTTTTAAATTGTTTTTTAAATTTTTTTTTTTTGGCCGATAGAACCTTTGGATTTTAGCCTATATTCCAAGTTATAAACGGGCAATGAGTCCAGAAGTGGTAACAAATTAAATGGAATCAAATGGCCAACAAGAATGGTCACTTAAACTCAATACATTGCACAATTTTGTAGTACTGGCTAAATACATTTGGAAAATTGTTTTTTTTTTTTATGAAAATAGCGGGTCCGTTTTCAGTTTTAAAATCAGGAAAAATCAAAACCTCGAGATAAAATTTTATTGAAGCCTTTTGCATAAAGCGAACACCTCAACAAAGAAATTAAGTATTGCAGAAAAGAATCTATGGACTGGTTTAAAAGTAATGGCCTCTGAAAGTTGGCATACAGAAATAAAGTTTTTATAAATACTTGATATTTTGCCTATAGCAGTGCGGAATATGGAAAGGGAGCCCAAACTACAACAAAAATATACCATTCACTTCGTCTTGGTACTATACTAAAGAGGCTTGATACCGCTAATTTCCCAGCGAGACGTAATCCTCCTTGGATTTTCAATAAAAAGTCCACAGAGATCGAAAAAAAGTTGAAAAAAAATTTTCTGAGTTGTATTAAATTTTATTAAATTAAAATGTCCAAAGCTTATCTTATTTTCATTTATGGTTAAAAGGACTGTAAATTGCATTAATGATCTGGTCACCTCAATGAATTTTTAATAACATATTTGCTGATGATACAAAAATCAATTGAAACAGAAAATAATAAAATTGTTCACATATTTATGAAATATGTATATTAGGTTGGCACCATTTGTATGGCATCCAAAATCAGCATCGATGTTCCCGACTTAAATTAAAGTTTGTTTCGTTTTATGAATATCCCCAAAATTTTTCGCTAATATCATTGGCCGTTCGTGTGCTGACCAGTACAATTATAATAAAATCTGTTGAAATACTTAACAAATTATGTGAAAAAATGTGATACAAAAACCCAACTAAAGTAGTATTTCTAAAGATTTTGTTTCTTTTTTTTAGAAAATATACCAAAACTTCCACATTTGTCGCCCAATTATCTAATTTAAAGCATCTACAAAAAGGTACTGGGTTCTACTTTCATTTATAGAATTTTTTAACCAATTAAAGGCCGCAGAATTTAAATTAAATTGTTGGCTGCAAATGGGTTATTGGGATATAAACATAAATAATGCTCACATATGTACAAATTACATAAACGTTGGATTTGAGCAGGGACTGACTCCAAAAAAGTTACAATTTGTATGGGAGGTGGTAGTAGGTTTTGACCGATCATGCCCATCTTGGAACTTAATCTCCGCTTGGAGGGTAGAAGCTCGCATACCAAATTTCAAATCGATAGATCTTGATTTTCGGCTGAAATCGAGAGGAAAGACAAAAAATGCGATCTAATCGAAAAAAATGTACAAAAGCACCCGCTAACTGGATAATAAAATTAAAAAAGCATTATTTTAATGATTTTTTCTTGTTAGCCAGCGTAGAAAAATCACCATCTTCAAATGCGTGTAAAACAAAATCTCGCCCTAAACTAAAAAAACCCTTGAGGGTTTTGTGATGTATGACATAAACTTTAATTTGTTTTTGGTTTCATCCCATTCCGATTTTGGTTGTTGCACAGTATTATCAATGTTTTTTAAAAATTCAGAATTGGCCGCGTGAAGGTAACTTTTTTTGACAATCTACTAACTTTGATCTGGATTGAGGATATGCAAGAAATGTTTATAATTGCTTGCTGAAAGATATAGAATAATCAGAATAAAAGAGCTCGACTTTGCATTTTTTTTAATTTTAAATAAAAACAAAGCTATTTTGATAAAAAAAAAAAATACACCCATAATTGTTTTTAATTTTTTCCCGTCGTAGTTTATATTGTTGTTGAGCCCCTCAGTAAGTATCATGATGGTGTCTCCTCAACTTCTTGAGAAAGAAATAAAAAAAAATAGAAAAAAAAAATTGTATGTGATCGCATTACATTGGACATAAGAGTTATAACCAATATTTGAAAAAATCCTGAAATAATAATTAATCAAGAATTTTTAAAACCTGCTCTCTGAATAATAGTTACAAATAACCAATGTTTTTTTGGTCTTTGATAACCATTATATTTTTTTTTTGTTTTGGGCTTCCATAACCATAACAAAAGATTTTTATTTTTTTTGGTCTTCCGTAACCATTACAAAAGATTTTTATTTTTTTTGGTCTTCTATAACCATTACAAAAGATTTTTATTTTTTTTGGTCTTCTATAACCATTACAAAAGATTTTTATTTTTGTTGGTCTTCTATAACCATTACAAAAGATTTTTATTTTTTTTGGTCTTCTATAACCATTCGTCCTTGTGCAAATATAGATAAGTTAGTGTGCAAAATTTTATAAAAATATCTAAAGATTTGCGAACTGAAACGTGGTTATAGAAGACAGAAAAAATAAAAATCTTTCATAATGGTTACCAAAGACCAAAAAAAATAAATATCTTTTGTAATGGTTACGGAAGACCAAAAAAACCAATAATCTTTCATAATCGTTATCAAAGACCAAAAAAAAATAAAAATCTTTCATAATGATTATGGCAGCACTACAATTTTCTGGGTAATTTATAATTATTATTACAGGCCCAATTTTTTTTCAGCTATTTTTTCCATAACCTTTTGCATATTTAAAAAATAATAAGAGTTAAATCGGGTCCCTGGGAGGAACAATTAGAGACAGCACAATGGGTCTGTCTCTTTTCGAAAATCAACTCTCAGTGAACGCTTACCTTGGCAAAATTTGTCTGAATTCGGTGTACATACAAAAATGATATGTATGTAAAAGGGAAAAAATCGGTTATGTGTATGGAAGGTACCATAAGGGGTGTGTCAAATAGTTAGGGTTACTATTTTAACATAAATTAATTGACCAAAATTTATTATCCGCCATGTGACGGTTTAGTAGATATGGGGGAAATATTACTATTTCAACCAGGGTCATTTTGTATTCCCAACGCAAATTTTCCCAACCGTACAACTTACGCAAAATTTGTCTGAATTCAATGTACTTAAAAAAAAGATATGTATGTAAGACTATGGGGGTGGGATCGGTCATTTGTATGGGAGGTACCAGAAGGGGTCTGTCAAATAGTTAGGTTTTCTGAGGTTTTGCCTCCTATCACAATATAAATTTATCGACCAATTTTCATTACTCCCCAAATGTCCGTTTGGAAGTTATGGGAGAAATATTAATTTTCCAAAAAAAAGGTCATTTTGCATGGGAGGTACCAGAAGGCGTGAACCGATATAGTTTATATTTATTCCTAATTTAACTTTTCATAAGCGAAGATCATACGCAAAATTTGAGTGAATTCAATTTACTTAAAAAAATATGTATATAAGACTATTTAGGTCAATTCGGTCATTTTTATGGTAGGTACCAGAAGGGGTGTGACAAAGGTTTCGGTTTTCTTAGGGTTTGTCTGCTTTTGCAAGATAAATAAACTGACCTAATTCAAATATCCTCCGGTCATCTGTTTGGAAGTTACGAAAGAAATATTATTTATCCAAAAAATAGGTAATTTTGTATGGAAGGTACCAGAAGGGGTGGGGCTATTCCGCCCATTTACAATCCCATTAGTTCGTTTTGAAAAATATTAATACTGGTAAATGTTTATACCGATTCGTTAAGGTTTACTCGAGTTATCCTGCTGACATAGCTCAATCATCTTAAAAAGTTCTGAAAGTTCTGGCCAGCCCCTGGCTACGGCCTTGTAGCCTATGATACAGACAGTAACACACAAAAAAATTTCATCGAAATTTTTCTTGTACCAACTCGACTTCGGTCCCATAATGGTTTATGAGATACAGCCGTTTCAAAATTCAAGCTGTATAGGGCGGTAACACGCCCTTTCGTCCTTATCGTCCGAGTTTAAAAAAATCCCTTCTTAGTTCGCGCCTACGTCATAAAAGGAACCTAAGTTCCAAAGCCTTTTATTAACATAGATACCAATTTTTAATTGAAACAATCAAATTTACCATATGACTAAAATGTTCCTTACAATTAACTTTGGTTAAATTAATACTACTTTGGTTAAATTGTACTACTCTTGATTGAATATTTTGATTTATTGTTTTCAAAAATATAGTATTTCAAACTAAATTTCTTTGCAACACATTTGTATGGCCTTGAATGCTTAGGCATTATTTTATGAAATTTATAAAAAAAATAAACTTTCAAGATTTTGTTGAACGGTGTTACCTACATAAACAAGAGCTTGTGTCCGTTGCAGATTTTTGATTTTTGAGAAAACGTCTTTATTTAAACATTTTTAGTGGTGTTTTACATTTTATTACTTTAGGGCAAGAAAACTGTAGTTAAACGAACTGTGTTTCCATAAAAACCAGTATTGTCAGTGTTATTAGAAGTTAAATTAAGTTAATATATGAATCTTTTACGCTGCGTTATTATATGTTTTTTTTTTTGTCGGCAAAAAGCAAAAGTACGCCCCAAAACACGAAAATCGAGGTCAAATTTGGCGCTAAGGCCCGGGGGGCCAAAAAAAAGGGGACCCTTGGGTTCTATGTGTGGGTACTCAAATGAAAGATATTTTCGAGGCGAATCCAACGATGTTACTTTTAAGTTCCTACGGGTCTCCTGGACCGAGTTAGAACCATTTAAATTTCCGGGATATACCAAAAAAAAATTTTAAAAATCATGGAAAAAGTTCGAAAAATTTAAGGAAATAAATTGAAAAAAAAAATTCTAAAAAAAAATATAAAATCTAAAAACCGCGCGATTTTTCCAAAAAAAATAATTTTTTCTGAAAAACCCCGAAAATTAGAATAATTTAAGGAAATGGATTGAAAAATTCCATAAACAAATTAAATGTCATCAGAAATATGTGAAAATTTTAAATTTTTGTAAGGTTTTTAAAGGTAAATTTCAAGAAATATTTAAAAAAAATTCAAGAAAAAGTCCAAAGAGATATATTTGAAAGAAGAAAATTGATAAAAAAAAGGATAAAAGTCGAAATAATTAAGAAAAATTTGAAAAATATTTAAAAAAAGCTATGTATTGTAATTATGTTATTTTCGATATATCCCTTTAAAAAACTTATTTGTTTTTTAAATTAGAGTTGTAATGGTTCAGATGGTTGAAGTTGCGCCGCTGGCAAAAATTTTTTTTTTAAAAAATCGCGCGATTTTTTGAAAAAAAGTTTTTCTTTTTTGTATTTTCCGGGAAAAATATTTTTTTTTTTAATTCAGAGTGAAAATGGATATGTTGGGCGTAAAAGCGCCGCAGGCAAACATTATTTTTAAAAAAATAGTCTCGAAAATATCTTTCATTTGAGTACCTGCACCTGGGGGATCATCATAGAACCGAAAGGGGCCCCTTTTTTGACCCCCCGGGCCCCATGGGCCTAAGCGCCAACTTTGACCTACCATTCCGAAGTTTGGGGACCAAGAAGAAGACAATGACATATTTTTTTTTTAATCGGGCTCCAGCCCCATATTCTGCACTTCAGCCTTTTTGTCTTCAACAGCTAATGTAGGTACATATCAAGATGTATCATTTGTAATTGGTTATGCGTATAAAAGAATCGAGTATTGTTTGCTTTATGCAAAGACATCTCGTAGATATTCCGGTTGTATAAAATGTATTTCAATGTTACAAATAATATCAGTCACATTGTTGCTACATATGTATGTGCGAATACATGCAAAATGAACCAGGTGAATCTTACTATGCCCTATAATACATGTGTATTCGGAAAATGATCGGCTCACCTATTGACCTCTAATTTAGTAATATTGATAACTACACAACAACAATTCAAACGTCAAAGTATTTTGAACTCTATTATCACCTTATCAAGGTTGCTGCAATTGTTGTTCAGTACAACGACATTCATCTTATGTACTTCCATGTAAAAAAGTAGTCATAGGATTTAAACGCAATCCGCATTTGGAATTCTTAGCGTGTGTTGGTTGGGCGCCATTATCGAACTCCTTTAATGTATTGTCGCATGTTGTCAACATGTATCTATATATAAAATCGTTCCAGTCTCCCGATTCATAGAGTTCTGAAACATCTGAACAAACAAACTGACGAGTGCGGGCGGTTAATCCATGGCTTGATTAAGGTGTAGGGAAATATTCACGCTTAATGTGTTAATACATTAGTTTTTATGTACATATGTACATATGTATAAACAAACGTTCATACGATTTTAAAATTGTTTATGTTTTTATTATTTTTTAAAACGACTGCGGTCGTCACTATCCTCACGCTTGCTAGTTTTTCTGTATCTGTGTGTGTGTCTGTCGCGATTGTATGAAGAGATAAGAATGGCCTATAAGTTGTAGCTTCCCAGACGATTCCCAACCATTTAGTTAAGCTCAGCAGTAACCTAAGGAACTCACTAGAAAAAGTGGAAAATATTTAAATAAAATAACATTTAAATTTGTGGTTTTTGGGTTTTCTCGTCACTTGTGATAAGACTTGTGTATTTTCGACGCATAAGCTGGAGTGGAATAAAAAACGCTGTCATTTACAATAGCTTTGCAGTATTAAGAATACCTTTTTACGCGACTCATTGCACCCGGAACGTTATAATTGAAAACTATGGAAGTTCCACCGCCACTTGTCTTAAAACGATCCCTGTACGTTCCCAATAAGACATTGATGGGACCAGGACCGTCGAATTGTTCTCAACGCGTTTTAACAAGTCTGAGTAATCCAGTATTGGGACACTTACACCCAGAATGTTTACAGGTAAGCAGCAAATCGATGCATATTTGTACATAATTTCGGTTGGTTTTTTCCTATGACGGAGATAAGTGAAAACTTTGTTATATAGATGTGTTGGCCTATGTCGTGAAACAAATGCAAATAAACAAAATAAATAGAGACGTGCTCTACTAAGTGATAAATAAAACGAACATTGCTCTAAAATTTAGAGTCTAAATTCAATCGTTTCCACCCGACAGAAGAAGTTGATCATCTCTACATATCTTATGATATCTATCTATTTTTCCCAAACTCTCTCTCTCTCTCTCTCATTCTGAACGATGAGTAGTGATAAGCCCTTACTTATATTATTATAAAAGATTAGAATTTGTGACGTTAAATATTAGGCAAATTAATGCAACAATAAAACTAATGATTTCTGGAGAAAAATATAGTGAATAACATTTTTGTGTTTACAGTTTTTTTGTGTTCGACACAAAAAATCTAAGCTAATCCCACCGATTTAATAGGTTTTCATATTAATAACCATATGATAATTAATACGAATATGTAATTTTAAATTAAGATGTTTAAAGTTCTTAAGTTTAGTTTAGCTCAAGGTCAGTTTGTTCGGAATAGATTAGGCTAATTTTAATGACTGCAGAATATGAATAATTGTGCTCTCAATTGTTAAAATGAACTGTAATATCAAATTATGTGTGTTTGGACTTAGCTGGTTTAGAAACAAACCTAATTATAGTATTGTAACTTACTGCCTTGTCACTTTCAGGACGAAATTTTATATGGAAATCGAAATATTTGTATATTCTAAGAGATATTGGCTTAAAAATGTTGTTCTGCATACTTAGAGATTCCGAAATCGTCCTTATATCCTGGGATATATAATAATAATATTTCGTGGAACATAAGATCAGTTTCTAAGGCATGTTCAGTCGTAAATTCTCTTCCAGAATCCTTAATATCGACAACAGGGTCTGTCCCTTGCATACAATACGCTCAAAATCCTTAAGTGTTAGCTTCTTTATTGCAATCTAAAATTATGTATCGCGACTATTAAATCCAAGTAAAACACATATTGGGACTGTAATTTTTTAAGCTTGACTTTGATCAATATTAATTTAAAACGCAATGTAAATTGTCACATTGCCTTCAAACGTCATAAAAATACACTCGGGTCTCTTTTTATGCGGGTTTTTTATGCAAATTTGAATTAATGCGATTTATCAATTGTCGTGTTTGTTAAAGCACTTTCCATGTAGCGAGGGGTGATCGCTAAACGATTCTAAATCAAATTCGAAAATGAACATTCGCAAACGAATCGTAAAAGCCATTCGTTTGCTAATCGTAAAACCAACAAAAATGCGGTTCAAAACAATGTTTGGGTTATTTTGGCTTCTTTTAAATTTACTTTGGCAATACAAATCTTCTATAACTTTATTTCAAAACCTTTAACTACGTGTGACAACAGATGAATACAAAAAGTTTAATCAAGACCATAACAAGTGTGAGTATATATGTACATGATCGGGCGTGTGTTTGGAGTAAAATTAGTTTCAATCAAATAGTCTCTGAAAATTATATGATATTTTACAAGTGTTTTTTATTCTGAAAACCAAATTTTGTCGTACACAGATGTAAAAAAAACTTAAATAAAATTAAATAGTTCCACGTTATATCAAAAATATTTGAAGAAAAATCTTCAATATAGATTTATAGATTTAGCAAATTGAAAGGTACTCGTTTTTACGATTCGTAATAGAATCGTTTTTTTCATTCGTAATAGAATGACCTGGATTCGTAAAAGAATCGCTTTTACGATTCGAGAACGAAGGTTTACAAATAAAATGCGAATGATATATGATGGTTTGTCGAAATTGGTTTTTATTTCATGTTTTTAGGCGAAGAGAAAAATACAACACTCTTGCTCATAACGATGGCAATTAATACTATTTTGTTATTATTTTGGTGATTTCTTTCTGCAATTTCGTTATTGTTTACATACAATTTTATATTAATTAATCATTAAAAATATTTTGTTCACACAATGAATCAAAATGAAAGAAAAAGAAAGACTTATCTTGAAACGGATAATGCAATTTAAGATTGTGTTGAAAATAGGAAATAGATGGCTGCATATGGAAGAGACATAGCGAGTCCTCAGTTAAAGCAAATTAACGGGCATTTAATAATTTTTGTACAAATGTCAAAAAATTGCAAATTTTTGGATTTTTCTTTGCGACATTGTTATATGGCAAATTTTTTTTTGTGCGGTTTTTGAAAATATTGGAACGCATCCTCTGTTTTTGTATGAAAGTAGAGTATTTTTTATGCATATTTCTGGACAAGCTATCTACCGCATAAAAAGAGACCCAAGTGTAGTATCTTCAGTTTTCATATATGGGCATTTCCACAGAAAGATCCATCGGAGCCGAAAATTTTAATGTTAATAAGCAAATGATATATTCAATATTATATTAAAACATTACACATAGATGGGATCTGTAAAAATTTTATTTTAAATGCTTCAAAATCAGTTGTGCCTGAGGAGCTTATTGGGTGAATGGTTTCGAACCTAAAATCTGGATTCAAAATCAGCGACCCCAAAAACCCCTTAGTGTTAGTTTTATGCATATCAGATGTCTCCTTCATTTTTAACCAAAATCTTTCACAATTTGTATCGAAGGAGAGGGAAATTCGAAGGAAAAAATAAGGAAAAAGGGACAAAAATAGACATTGTATCAGGAGTCATTTCGTATTGATAAGTGTTTGCTGATGTTGGCTGATATAACATAAGTTTGTCCAAAAAACATTTTCAAATTATGTGAATTTCTGAGCCTTATAAAAATACTTATTTTATTGAAACAAAAAAAGTTTCTATTGAATTATACACAATTAAAGTACAATCCTTGACCATTTTCAGTCACACAAGAAAATTATCCCAGCATATTTTGCTTAAGTACGCATATTATATGACAAATACCCAATACATTAGTCAACTTTAAATGGCTTTCTTCTTACTTAAAATATTTTCTTTATAACTGTCAAAAATCTTGGGTTATTCGGGCGGTTGACGGTGGGAGTTGACATGCATCTGTTTTATTTTTTGTTTAAAAAGTGTGTGCAATTACGTTTTATTGCTTAATTTAGTCAATAAATGCTCGTTGCTAACTTTCAATGATCTATGACAAATACTTACAGTTTTTTGCACAAAAATGTATGATGCGAAGCTTATATTAAATTAATTGTCTAATATTTTTGTTAGTATAAATGAAAGTAAAGGAAAAAAATATGCAAATATATTTTTATTGCAAACAATTTAACAATTTAAGCGTTTAACAGCGTTCTAGCGATAATCACCAAAATATATACATAAATTATTTTGGTAAACAAAATATCATAAAGCTTGATTTTTGGTATCATACAGCCTATTTATAACCAAAATTAATGTTTACGTTAAAAAAAAGAAAGTGCTAACTGCTAAATGTTCCTTTTTTACATAAACTGTATTACTAAATATTTCTCATTTTTACTGCCACCAAGGCCTTTACACCAATGCCTTTTTTATTAAATTCTTTTATATATATATATACGATTTTGAATATATAATGTAATACATCAATATTTGGCCTTAGTGTTTTCTTTTATTTCTTAATATTTATCATTGTTACATTAAACAAGGCCTTCACAGATTTTATTTGGATTTTATTTAATTATTTTTTATTCTCTATATACATATATATATAGAGAATCATGAATATATATACATAATGTAATACATCATTATTGGCCTTAGGATTTTTTTGTATTACTGGCCGTAGTTATTTAAGCATGACACAAGCTCTCCACAATACAATCGCCAATAGTCTAGCGTAGACAACTTAATTGCTAACCAACCGTTTTAATACATAGTAAAAGTTCAATAATTAACTCATATTCCTTCTTATTCTTCTTCTTACAGATAATGGATGAAATTAAAGAGGGCATCAAGTACATATTCCAGACACTGAATGACGCTACCATGTGCATTAGTGGATCAGGTCATGCCGGCATGGAAGCTGCTTTGTGTAATCTTATTGAGGACGGCGATGTTGTTTTGCTCGGTACCACAGGTATATGGGGACATCGTGCTGCCGAAATGGCCAAACGTTATGGAGGAGATGTGCGTTTCGTGGAAGCTCGCTTTGGCCGATCACTTAACTTTGACGAAATAGAATTTGCCTTTGAGGGCCATAATCCGCAGATCTTCTTTTTGGCTCAAGGTGATTCATCCACGGGTATATTGCAGACGCACCTAAAGGAGATCGGAGAGCTTTGTCGGAAATATAATTGCTTATTTGTGGTCGACACCGTGGCCTCTTTGGGGGGGACGGAATTTTGCATGGATGAGTGGTTAATTGACGTGGCCTATACAGGTTCGCAGAAGGTTTTGGGGGCACCACCAGGCATTACGCCCATTTCGTTTAGTAAACGGGCCATAGAACATGTCGTCAAGCGCAAGAGCAAGGTTAAAGTCTACTACTTTGATGTCACCCTAATAGGCCAGTACTGGAATTGCTTTGGTGGGTCACGCATCTACCACCACACAATATCTTCGACCCTTTTATATGGCCTAAGGGAGGCATTGGCACAATTATGTGCTCAGGGATTGGCATCTGTAATACAGCGGCATCAACTGTGTTCACTGCGTCTTCAGCAAGGCTTGCAGGAACTTGGATTGGAATTGTTCGTGCCAAATTCAAGTGACAGACTACCGACTGTTAATACGGTCAAAGTTCCCGTCGGCATCGATTGGCGCAAAGTTGCTGACTACACCATGAGAAAGTATGACACACAATTTTTGTTGGTTACCCACTGACTACTTATGTATTTGATTTAAAGGTACAACTTGGAAATAAGCGGCGGACTGGGACCTACAGTGGAACATGTGTTCCGCATCGGACTAATGGGAGAGAATGCGACTTTTGAACGAGTTGACTTGGTGCTGAATGTCATGCATGAAGCCATACAAAGCACAAAGCTGACTATAAATGAAAAATCAAAAATATAAAAACCAATACTATTGATATTGATAGACATGTAGTTATAAGCATCGTTTACTTCAAATAAAGTAATACATTTTAAAAACATTAATCAAATTTTTAGCTTGTTGGAAATGGACATAGGTTGGATCTGTGAAAAGTTTGGTTTTAATATGGGATCGCT
Source organism: Muscina levida (assembly GCA_964034835.1). Taxonomy (NCBI): domain Eukaryota; kingdom Metazoa; phylum Arthropoda; class Insecta; order Diptera; family Muscidae; genus Muscina; species Muscina levida. The sequence continues at coordinate 3,121,404 of OZ035882.1, forward strand.
GATTACAATTTAAAAAAAAATTTAAAAATAAGTCATTTTTATAGATAAATTTTAACAAAGTGACAAGGGGTTTTCCGTCTTATTTCCGTCTTTATGTATAAACAAAAAAGTACGAATTGTGAGTAGTTTCTGGTATAATAGTTTTATTATGTAACAATTATGTGTTCAGCTATTTCTGATGTATATTGTAATTATTTATTTAATTGACCATCAGGCTTCTAATTACAAACCGTAAATAAAATAATAATAATTGGACAATTTTATTTTTATAATTTCGGGCCAGAAAATCCCGTTTTGCAAAAAAAAAAAAAAACAGTGGTCATCTCTACTCACTGCAAAAATAGTCCATGCTTTGCTTTACCTTTTGTAAAAAAAACGTTATGACCCTTTCTGTGTTGTTAGATTAACGTCTTTAGACTCAACTTGAAGAGTTAAATTTTTAGTAGTGCCCAAATGTTTGAGCAATTCAGACCGTTGCACAGTGGTCGATTCCTTTGGCCAAAAATAAAAAAATCAAAGTCAGAAGTTTGTCACCAAGTGTGGCATCACTGTTTCTTATAAAAACAAGGTTTTAAAATTTATAGTTGTTTTTGTTTTATTCCATCTGTACTCTTTAAGAACAGCTTCCAAAAAGAGAGCGAGTAAACAGTTGGTTTTTGCAGTGTGAAAAAGTGGAAAATTAAGTGCAACTTTAAATTAATTAAAACAAAAGAAAAAAAAACTTCTGCCGAAATAATTGAAATGAATATTGAATTACATGGTATTAACTATATTTTAAAATAATAACAATGTGTCAAGCTTGTTGTAGATTTGTTATAAAATTAATATTTTTCCAGTTGCATTGTTAGTGTTATTTCGTCCATATATGTAAATTTTAACTAGAGTTTTAGTTGTGTTCCCCCCTGAAGTCTCCAATGGGACTTTTTTTGGTTTATTAGTTAATATTTCAAGATTCTAAAATTTGTAATATCAGCTGCTCACTTTTGCTCGTCTTTGTGTTATCTCTCTCAGACCTAAGCGGCCTCGTTGTTTTTACGTCCAAATTTTATTAAAATCTGGTTTTGAATTGCTAGATTCATTTTGAAGTCGATTATCATTTAAATCGTATTGTGACTAAAAAACAGCCTTAATATTAATAATTTTAAAATTGCTATAAAAAAACGAATATGCAAAGTTTTTAAGATCTTTTTTTATATCAAAGAGTATCTATCGTTATATTTTTAAACAACCCCTCTTAACATTTTTATAATTTTGTATTACATATTATTTTATAAGAAATTATTCAATATTTTTATTGTTTAAAAGTAATCTTGTAAACAAATTGTTAACATTTAAATTAAAAACAAGTTTCGTACATTTTCTCAAGTTTTTGCTAACATGGGGTGAATGTTGGTGCCTGGGTACGGTAGGAGAGGAGGGGGTATGAGTCATTAACCACTCCCATTTGATCATTAAATAGTGTTGGTTCAAGATCATTAAAATTTTCGACTAAAATAATAAAAAAAAACCGAATTTCATCAAAAGCAGCCACTTAAACAATTCAAATCGAATTTGTGCATAAAATCAAATTTTTGGCACACAATTTATCTAATCCAAGGAAAAGTGTAAAATTTAAAAAAAAAAAAATCCTACAATAAACAAAAGATGCGTGCTAAGTTTCATACAAATCGGCCACGCCCTCGGCTGACCGCCCATACAACTCAATATGAGTTAATGCCCAAAATTGTTTCTGTTTGGAAAATTTCTAATAATTTTTTTATTTTAGTTTATTTTTTTTTATATAATAAATAGGGAAAAGTGGGGCTACACTATTTTTTTTCGTTGAAAATCAAAAATAAATTGCATTTTTAGTAATGATATCTTTTGAAACTTTGAAGTCCCTTTAAGAGACATATAGTTTCAGATGAATAATTAAGGGATAACGGAAGTTAAAAACTTATCATCTTATTATAAGTCAGTTTTAAATAAATCTGTTTTTGGCCTGTTAAAATGATGTATTATATAATACTATATTACATACTATAAAAAAATATCATACGGTGTACCCTTATAATTGTGGGGTTTCGGGAGGGGCTTAGGCACGACCAATGTCTGTTCGATTTATTACTAATTATATTTTTATAGATATTTGGAAAAAATTTCACAATAATATCTCCACTAGAAGTATTTTTGGCCGCTCGCTCCATACAAGATCGACCACTGTGCGTTGGTTTATCACATAAAGTGTGATGTTTCTAGTTGTGCCTACGTTGTATTATTTTAAATGGTGTTTTTTATATTAACGGAAACTATTTTTGACATTTACTGAAAGTTTTTAAATAGTATAGATTTATTTACTAGGTATAAGGTCCTTTGTTATACATTTATTTATACATATTGTTTTTTACTTTTTTAAGTATGTCTTGGGGATTCCAGATTTTTTTCTTACTCTATTCAGTGACATTGTAGTTAAGGTAACACCAAATAACTTCTCTGAACAACCCCTTGCAGTCTGAACATGTCTAGAGCTATTAAATATCAATCAAAACCAACTATTTGCATTAAAAAAGATCAGTTTTTATGTGTTATGGTACTTATTACAACACTGACCAACATTTGTAAACAACCAAAATGATCGAAATATTTATTACACACCTTTAATTGTTTACAAAGAGCATTAGGGTGTTCTTTATATGAAATTTTTTCGAAATTCGTTAAAAATAGGTTTTAATAGTGGTGTTGGCTTCTAGCTTTATTTTATGTTTGTTAATGTCAAAGTTACGAACGTATTGTGCGAAATTTCGTATAGATAGTTAGACATTATAGTGTGCCGCAAAGAGTTTAAAGTTCGATTTTTTTTCTCAAATCAGGTAATTGCCGCTGAGTATTTTATCTTTTGTAGAGAGTATAAGTAGTAATATGTCGCTCAATAGGCGAAGTTAAAAATCTACAAATGCATGTATTTGCTCTTACCATATCTCTTATAGGTATCGAAATATTTCATTTAGTAGTTGAGGTATTTGGCATAGTGGTTAGCGGCCGTGGCATAGTGGTTAGAACACGCGACTACCATGCGGGAGATCGCAGGTTCAAACCTGGCTCCAGTCATCTTAACCTTCGCCTTACCAATACCCACCCGGGTGACCATTTCGGTTTTATTTCTTTAGTAACTTTAATAATTTTCTTTCAATCTAGGGGAAATTTTGACTCACTGATCAAATTTGTAAGTTCTTTTGAATTTTACAAAAATATAATAAGATTTTAATATTTTTATAAGATTTTTTATAAATAATTTTTTTAAATAAAAATTTTCTTTCATTGTCGGCTCCCCTCGAATGTTGTTGACAGCAACTTCGCAGTATTAAGCGTCGATTCAATCGTCGTGTCTTGTAAGAGCTTCTCAAACAGTGACGTTCGCATTCGTCGATAAACAAGTAGGTGCCGTTAGTTGTGAATCTAAAAATAGAAAGCGTGTTAATTCACAACAACGCGAGAAGCTATCCCATACCTCAGTCATGGGGTGCAAAGGGTGCAAAACAGTTTTTTTAAGTTAAGTTGAGGTATTTTTGTATAGTCACATAATGTGACAGTCGTACGTTTCAATGAGATGAAAAACAATGGAAAACTTGACTTTTTATTACTTTTTTATTTTTTTGTGCAATACTTAAGAAGCTCTATTTTAAGTAAGAGAGACGAAATCTTTTGAACTGATGGTCCTAAAATATTAGCAAAATGAGGGTGACATTACGTGACAAAAATAGAAGTCAGTTTTTTCTTCTTTTACAAAAACACAAACCAGTGCGAATTGAGTCGGACTTTTTTGGTAAAACCATTTTTAATATAATTTGAAATATTACATTTTGCTGAACTTCAATAAATGTTTTTAATTTTCGAAATTAGGAAGTATTAAAAAGTTTAGATACCAAAAAGTTTTGATTACGAATGTTACATTAGAACTTCAATTAAATAAAGTCAACATTTTGCAGCTATTTGGAGTTTTTTAATGTTGTTACAATTATTTTATGATAAGAGTGCACTTGCATCATCAATAAAAATTATATTAAAAATTCAAAGAGGTGACCAGATCATTAATGCAATTTTGCAGCCCGTTTAATCGTAAATGAAAATAAGATAAGCTTTGGACATTTCAATTTAATAAAATTTAAGAATTCGTCTTTATTTATACAAGTCAGAAAAAAAATCCAATTTGATATCTCGAGAACTGTTAGAGATTTATTATACACATTTATTTATTACATATAAATGTTAACTTGATTAAATTTAAAAAGTTGAAATATTAATGGTCCACAATAATCTACTTCGGAATCAAATTTCAAAATTTTTAATAATTTTATTCAAAAATACCTCTTCTACATCAAATATTTTGACATCTGAAGGACTTCACTTCAGCCATTGAACAGCTTATTACTACTTGTCTACAAAAGAAAAATACTCAGCAGCAATAAACTGATTTGAGAACAATTTCGAACTTTAACTTCTTTGCGGCACACTCTAATGTCTAACTATCGACAACAAGAAATGTAAAGTGAAGCTTCTAGCACACTAAAAATAACCACGCAATAAAATACCAAAATTAATCACGTTGAGAAAGCCAGCATCAATTCGCATATGCCTTATTAAATTTTAATTATTTGTTTTTATTAATCAAAAGTTTATGTATTTTAAGGGGCAGGAAACATACGACTATATATTCCATCAAATTGTTAAGCCACAAAAAAACCTTTGTCCGCTGTAAACAATATTACAGACTGTGACCGTCCCGTTGTGCGATAACCCGTAAAAAATCAACATTTTTTGACAGTTCTCTCGGATCTATTGTCACAAAAATTCTACATAGACAAACGCGTCATAGGGGCTGATGGAATCTCTTTCCTTAATGCCCTCTGCCCCTAATTGTAACTATTATACTTTTATTTTTTTTAGTTGTATTCTCAAGAGATGATAACCCTTTTGCATTTTTGATGACGATATACAATATAGTCGTATTTCGTAGTGTTTCCAAAAGGAAAACGTTTCCCATCATTTAATTTTAAAATTGTTGATACTTTTCGTTTATTTCAATCATTTTGGTTGTTGTAGAATAGCCAGCCAAGAATGCATAATTAAAACTAGGCTGATTTAAGTTTGTAAATGTTATTATTCCCAACATGGTCTAATCATTATTGCTTTCTTATTCCCAGTCCCCATTCCCGATTTCAATTAACTCCCAATTTGCAACATTGAATTTAAATCAAACAGGATTAATGATTGTTTTTCAAACTAAATGTAGTTTTATTTTCATTCTGTCAATCAAACTTTAAAACAGTTCTCCCATGTGGCGCGTTTGATTCTTTAAATCAAATCAACTAATATTACGTGTATAAAAAACTGCACACAAAGCTTATCTAGCCTTGTTTCTGTGCAAGTTCACGGGCCTTAGCGCGTTCCAACTTAGCGATACGAGCCAAACTCTTGGAACCCAAAATACCACCACCCCAGTGTCTGCGGATTTCATCATGACGATCATTGTAGTTAGTCTTGATGGCTTCAATGATCTTGCCAAAGTTGGCCTTATCGTTGGCTTCAACGTTGGTCAAGGCCAAGGCAGTGCAGGTCTTGCGACGAACCAACAAACCGAGACGGGCCTTGCCCTTAACAATGCAGTATGGTACTCCCATTTTGCGGCACAAAGCGGGCAAGAACAACACCAACTGAAATAAGAAAAAGATCCATGTTAGTTTATACCAATATTTAGGGGCATACTGCAATGCAATATATTTAATGAAATAAATCAGCATGTCAAGTTTCCACAAGTCGGAAGAACCTCGTGAGGTTGAACCACTTCAGTTGAAGAAATTCATGTTTAACATCATATGTAACCAATGCAACGTTTTGTTTACGCCACAGAACGAGTGACTTATTTACACAATGGAAGACTATTACTCACCTCAAGAGGATCGACATCATGAGCGATGACCACCAATTGAGCCTTCTTTTGCTCTACCAACTTGGTGACAGTGTTGGTGCCGGAACGGACAAAGCTGGGCTTCTTCTTGGGCTGCACATCCTTGCCCTTGGATTTGGCTTCAGCAATCTTCTTCAAACGTTGCTTCTTTGCAATGGCAGACTCTGGGCGGTACTTTTCCAACAACTTGAACATTTTGACGGCGGTGGTCTTGTCCACAGTTTGGCTGAATTGGTTGATTGGTGGGGGAACCTTCAAACGCTTCTGCAAAACAGCCTTTTGGCGCTGAACACGGATGTACTTGGGCCATTTGACGAAACGAGACAAGTCACGTTTGGGTTGGATGTTTTGGCCTGCAATACAAATACGAAACTGTAAACAACACAGCTCGAGCAACACAACTTCTCACACAGTAACTTACCAATTCCAAAGTTCTTGGGACGCTTCTCGAAAAGTTGGTTGACAACTTTCTTGACAACGGGCTTCTTGACAGCCAAAGGAGCTGGGGCAACCTTCTTGGTCACTGGCTTCTTCTTTGGTCTGGGCTAAAATGACACCAAACAAACTCGATATGAAATCTCGGATGCATTGCGTTTTTCTTTGGTTTTCACACAAAATTCACTTCACTGCTTTAAATTAAAGCAAATGTTTCTATTCACTTTCACATTTAAATATTCACGTACCTTCTTAACAACCATTATGGACTATTTATTTAAAGATGTTAATGAAAAAAGCAGATTTTACAGCGGGTCGAAAAAAGACCAGCTTTTATGTCTGCTTGTCAAAAAGGTAAAGGAGTTGAGCCAGCGGAAATAGCAGCGATGTCGGAAAACTGTCAAATCTCATTCAACACATGCTGCCACCTGGCGGTAATGCAGAACGTTACAGAGACGTTTAATAACAACACTGTTTTTCTAAGATAACAGCAACTAGCTACGTTGTTCATATAAAGAATTCTGAAAATCATACGACCGACAGTAACTAAACAAAAAAAATTGGAAGTGTCTATCTCTAATCTAAAATACAACAACCGGGAACACATACCTAATTCCATTTAGAGCGACTGTTTGCTTCCATACAAACAATTGGTTACTTTAAATTGGTTTTATACATTAATTAGCACGTTTTGCGGCCTAGTTATAGTTATCCACAAACCGTCTGTCATTCAACTACGATTTTTGTGCATAATACTTGGTTCTATTACTGCCGTTACCCCCTCAGTGGGGTTTGCTGTCGACTTACTTAGGGTTTTTCCATACATTAAATAACAAACTATGCATGACGCATTTTGTTGATGCTTTGTTGACATTTATAAAAAATAATGTATAAATATAACAATATTGTTGTTCAAACAACTTCTATTCATTTTTCATCAAAATTTTGTAAGATTATGTTTAATTGGAAAGAAGTGTTCTAAACGAAAAAAATATGCAGTGTTATTATTAGATAGTAAACAACGCAATTGTTTGCTTTGTATCAAAACAATATGAAAACAATATGACTGCAAAACGTTTTGAATTTTTGGAACTAAACCATACTTGCAAAAAATTTAATTTATTTATACATTCTAAACATGTTCGATTATTTAGTTTAAAAGATTCCATATATTTTTCACATTTTGCAATTACAACAACAACATACACAAAAGACTGACCAAATGAGTATAGTCAAACCATTATGCAAAGTTACAAAAATCAGCAAGGTAATCATGTGTATGGAATCGCGTTATAAATCGCACTGAATGCAAAAAAGCGCCACGTTGCGGAGTAAGAAAAAACTACAAAATATTACAAAATTGATTTCCGTTATCATTTTGTTCGGATCTGGCAAGGCAGTTTTCATGATTACCTGCAGCCGGTATCGGTTAGGCACTTTCCAGTTTTCCATGCAAAGTGCTTGCAATGTTTTACAATATTTTCCAATTTTTTAAAACTTGAAACTTTAACTGTGCTGCAAATTAAGACAAAAGTTCGATTTTAAAATATTCCTCTACACTGCCTTTGCGTAACTTGGCTATATTTTCAATGTTCAATCTTCGTATACAGCGTAATTTTACCAAAAAAAAATACTGACTTTCCAATAATTCTCAGTGTTTACATTTTTGTTTTTGACAGATTGTGACTCTTTAACACATTCTCCTTGATTACCTGTTCCAAATCCAAATTTACGTAAATAAAACAATAACTGAGAGTAAACGAGGCAATAATTTTTATTAACTCGTGAAAACCCTTATTATTTAAATATAAATTTTAAAGAAACTGCATTTCCCTGATATTGTATACATTTCAAAATATAGCCGCTAAGTTATTTGTTGAGTCCCAAAAATAATCACAACATAAATTCAGCTGACTGTGAATATGGATTGTACTAAAGATATTTTCTTGTTAGCGCTTAAAAAATAGGTCGAAATTGTGGCAGCATTTTGTACAACGTAGGTATAAGCGTTTTGGTATAGAACGTGAGAGGCGTTCTATACCAAACGCAGCAAGAAATAAACAAATGTTTTCTGTTTTACAAAGAGTTACTACAAATCTTAGAAAAAATCAGTTTTTTTCCAAATCACGAAATAAAGCGAAATTTAAACTAAACTATCGTGATAAACCTTTTATCGTGATACTTTTTTTAAATTTAGCAATATAATATCGTGACATTAACCATCTTATAACGCCATCCTATCGCACAGGCACACATGTGCATGATGTGTGATGGCATACTTTGCGTTTTGCTGTCATACTGTCGGACGCTGAAGGCAAACTTGGAATAACTAAAATTTTGGAATAACTAAATCCATTAATAGCTACTGAGGAACAAATAGGTTGAATTATTATATCAAACAAACAATTGGTATTTTTAATTGGAGTTTATGTACACAATCCGGGTTCTCATATTTCTAATTGTATACTAACTATGCCATGAAAATGCGACTTCTTAACATTCATATTAAAAAAATAAAGTTTTCCACCAATTAACAAAAATTTAGCTTTGTATATCTTACATAGAATTAATAGTAGAAAATCTGCGAAAACACATTATTTGTTCTAATGCGTAGGAAAAGTGTATAATCTGCATCATTGTTTGGGCGGATGCTTTTGCAATCTTTTTAATTAATAACATTATTCTAAAGGGACAAAAATAACGTTTAAATTACTGTGTTAATATTTGTTTGGGTGCCCTTCATTAGTCATCCGGTTGAAGTAGAAGCATTCTTACAAATCACATACAGCGATGCGCCGACCAAATTAGTTATGTGCAATTATTCTATTTTTTGTATTGCAATTTTTTAAAGCTCTTGTCGTTGTTCATCAACCCCAAATCCCCTTTCTCGATATCTTCGCGATATATATATAAACAAGCTTTTTGGCTCAGCGGCGATATATTTTCGTAAACATACTTTTTTTATTGAATATAGGTGTTGAGTTATTTGGTCTCACATCTGAATTTTTTTTTGTCTTAATACACAGATTCTTCTGTATGGTCCTACCAAAGTCAAATGTAGCAAAATAACTTATTTTTTTCTGTGTAATCAAAGCTGTTCTGAGAAATATCGTCTGTAGACTCCCACTTCCCCCAGTGCTCATTATTAATATGGCAACACTGCCTTATTGGGATCGATTTGGCTTTTTCTTCTTCTTCTTTGTTGTCTAGTATCGAGATCGCTGTGTGTGCGTGCGTGTAGATTGTAATTGTAATTTTTCAATTAAATGAATTAGAAAAAATAAATGCTAAAGTGCAGCAAAGAGCACTCGATACCACAACATTGTGATAAAGTGAAATGTGCAAATGACGTTCAAGTGAACAGTGGCAATGGAAACTCGGAATTGAACAGAATTACACCAAATCAAAAGTGAAGATCCTCTTCATAGATACATCCACCATTTTTTGTTTTACTTCATTGTTTACTTTCTGATCGACTTTCGTTCGAGTTGCTGCTGTCTGATAGGCAAACTAGATTGAAGAAATGGTGTAGAGCAACACAGAAAAGACAACGAAACAGACGGAGAGGAAAGCGGCGATAACAGTGCACTACATACTTGTGTGTGGGGTATCAAATTCCAATTAAGCATTTTCTTAATTTGCCCAATAGAAAAATTGACAAGAATTCCCAAAACCCTTGCACTCAGATATGGATTAAAACGTATGTATCTAGAATACACGGATAGTCTCGGCACTTGGCTAGAGCTACTGTCATGTCTCACATTAACAGTGGCATGGCGACGGGCGGAGTTGGCAGTGCAACATCCACGACTTCCAATACGCATGCCGTTGTGGTGTGGGAGTACGAATCTCGCAGCGCCAAGTGGTTGCCTTATACGCCAGCCGTATCACAGCACCTGGAGCGAGCGCATGCGAAGAAGCTAACCCGGGTTTTGTTAAGTGATGCTGATCCCGAATTGGATAAGTTCTATGTCAATGTTAGAACGATGACACAGGAAACTGAAGAAGGCTCCGGTCGATCGATGGTGGGTGTTAGGCGGATGTTCTATGCTCCAGCCTCTCCGGCTGGTAAGGGTACAAAATGGGAATGGGCTGGTTCAGGCTCTGGCGACTGGCACCCGTACAACATGCATGTGCAATGCGTTATAGAAGATGCATGGTCAAAGGTAGGGCAAACGGGTTATCCCATAAATTTCCTTAGCTCAGGTCTATATTATTCGTGTATTTCTCAGGGCGAACAGACTCTCGATTTATATGGAACAACAAGCCTTCCTTATACTATAAACTTTTGCAACCTAACACAAACACGACAGCCAAGTGGACCAATTAGGAGTATCAGGCGCACACAACAAGCTCCGTATCCATTGGTAAAACTAACACCGCAACAGGCACAGCAGCTTAATTGTAAGTTTTCAACGATACTGATCAAACTGTGTACTTTTGTTTACATACAAATTGGTAATAGGCAAAATTGGCTTTCTTACATCAATAAATAAATTAAATGAAATAGTTTAATCCTTAAAAATTTGCATAGATATTCTTTTTTAGTTTGCTACAATATTCTAACTGCAACACAATTAGAAAACATTATCACAATATGCTTAGGATACTTAACTGTAATGCGAATGATCTGGGTTTAAATCACCACACACCTGTCTATATTTATTTTAGCTGTGGTAGCCTACCTATAGGGCACCTAGAGTGTAATTATTTGTTTAATATAATTGGAATCGACTTGTACATATCAAAAGCAACCCAGAGGTTCAGCCGATTATATTTTAGTGTGCCTCTTAAATTTTTAATTTCACGGAGTTTGTATTTCTACATTGTATTTTGCATTACGTATATTTACGGGAATGTTGCCGAAGTAAGGTAAGATGTTAAGCGCTTTGATCCTTTTAGCATATACAATTTAATGTTGTGATAAATTATCATAATATCGTTGAGAAATTCCTGGGCGTACGGAAATTCCTGGCCCTTTGAAGGACCCTAGCCAATATGACCCAAATGTGTTTGAATGTGAGGGTATTTTAATGTTTTCATCACTGAATCCCGAAGTGTCTTAAATGTCTTAGTGTCTTAAACCACAAATGAATGTGGACAACGGATGGCTAATCTTGATTATCTCCTTTAGTTTTTCAGTTGTTGTTTTTTTAATCGTAGACAAAAACTAATAACACTAGTTAAGGCAATGTGAATGGTATATTTTTGTTGTTGTTTGGGCTCTCGGCTCATATTCTACACATCCGCCAAAATAAATAATTCCAACTTTCAGAGGCCATTACCTTTTAAACAGTCCATAGTCCATACTTTATTTTATTTGTTGAGCTTTTCGCTTTAGGCAGAAGGTTTCAAAATATTTTATCTCGAGTTTTCAATTTTTCCTGATTATAAAACTAAAAAAAAATTTTTATGAAAAAAACAAATTTTCAATGTATTCAGCCAGTACGAAATAAAACATCAAATTTATTATGTTTAAGTAGCATAAGTCTTGTTGGCCAATTGTTTCCAATGGTTCCCGTTCTGGCCTGATTGCCCATCTAGAACTTGAAATAAATGTCAAAATCTAAAGTAACAGCAAAAAAAAAATTTTTATTTTTTTTAAAAATACGTTTCAATTTTTTTTTCTTAATCAGAAAATTAGTGGAACCCAAAGACCAGAGAAAAAATAATTATTTGTAAAGTAGTGTAATTAATTTTTTCTGCGTTAATTACTACTGAAAGGCTGGATACAAACTATAGTGTTTTTAACTATAAACACAATTTTTTTTCTTCTATTATACGGACTTGCAAAGCTATATGACCAAGTTTAATTAAATTGATATGTACAATTATATAATTTCTAAACCTTTTACCATTTTTTGTTTATCGATTGTATCATTGTCAATCACTCTTCAAAATTCTTTAAAACTTATATTATTTAATTGCTAAAACCGTTTTAACTTCCTGTAGCCCCTTCGAGTTACTCCGAATATGGACCAAAAAGGAATAATACTCTACCAAAATTAACAGCAAAGTCTCATTGTGTAGATAACAAGCAACAACAGCCACATTTGAATCGTCACACTCCCAATGGTGCATTTACATTATCTTCAGCAAGTGGAAGTCGGCAACCGAATTCACTCCCAGCGCCGTCGACACATCAACACCAACATCCACAGCACCAGCAATCTCAGCAAAATGGCTCGCGAAAATCGGGCAAACGTAATGGCGAACTCTCAACAGCGAATCTCAGGCAAATTTTGAACAATCTTAACATATTTGGCAGCAGTAGTTCAAAGCAGTCTTCACAAAATCACGGCCTTTTGGGATCTTCCTCGTCATCTGGCAGTAATCATCAACATTCCCAAGTCGGAAATCATTTACAGCAGTTTTCGCATTCCAGCAATGTTCTAACCTCATCAATGAACAGCCATCATAGTCGTTGCTCGGAAGGTTCGCTGCAGTCTAAGCGAGGTAATCGTATGAGTATGCATCGCTCCCGCTCGCGGACTCGGGCATCAGATACGGACACAAATAGTATGAAATCTCACCGCAGACCGAGTGTCGATACGGTTTCCACCTATTTGAGTCACGAAAGCAAGGAAAGTCTGCGTAGTCGTAATTTTGCCATATCAGTCAACGATCTGTTGGACTGCTCCCTTGGTAGTGATGAGGTGTTTGTTCCTTCACTGCCGCCATCTTCATCCTCGTCCCTTATAACGGAAAGGGCTCCAGCTCCACCACCCATTCCCACATCAGGTCCTGTGTGTTCCGCTGTGGCGGCGTCTGGCACGCCGTCGTCAACGCAACAGCAACCTATTGCTGGTTCTATTGTAGGTGTAGACCCTGCGAGTGACATGATCTCACGCTTCGTCAAGGTGGTTGAGCCGCCACAGTGGCCCAATGCCCAGCCATGCCCCATGTGTATGGAAGAACTTGTTCACAATGCACAGAACCCTGCCATTGCGCTTAGTCGATGTCAACATCTGATGCATCTGCAGTGCTTAAATGGCATGATCATAGCTCAGCAAAATGACTTGAATAAGGTAGGTAAATGTAGAGCATCGACTCGAGGTCTGAATAAACTATAATTTTATGTCTTTCAGAATCTCTTTATTGAGTGTCCTGTATGCGGCATTGTGTATGGTGAGAAAATAGGCAATCAACCTAATGGAACGATGTCTTGGAGTATTCTCAGCAAAAACCTGCCTGGCCATGAGGGCCAAAATACTATCCAGATTGTATATGAGTAAGTTGGAGGAGGAACATCTTCATTGTTATGTTGTTGGATACAACTAAATTCTCATTTTTTCAGCATCGCGTCCGGCTTGCAAAATTCGGAGCATCCACATCCGGGCAGAGCATTTTTCGCTGTCGGTTTCCCACGAGTTTGCTATTTGCCTGATTGTCCATTAGGGCGAAAAGTTCTGAGATTTTTAAAAATTGCCTTTGATCGTCGTCTGCTATTTTCGATTGGGCGGTCCGTAACAACGGGCAGGGAGGATGTCGTTATCTGGAATAGCGTTGACCACAAAACTCAGTTCAATATGTTTCCTGATCCCACTTATTTGCAACGCTGCATGCAACAGCTCGTGCACCTAGGTGTCACCGACTAAAATTCAATCAAGCACTTGACAATTTGGCAATTTTTCCAAAAAAAGAAGAAAAAACAATTAAAACGAGTGCAATTTTTCGACTCTACGCACAAAACACAACCCACCAGTTTGAGATACTCAAACTTTAAAACGAACTGATTATATGTTAGCACATTTCTTACAAATTGTGGGATAAATGATAAAAGCTTAAGTGTTTCCCATAATTTAATGTAAACCCAACAATTACAACATCGTTAAGTAACACACTTTCACTCTTTGTGTTTTAGGCGAAACACTTTTGACTTTTATTGTGATCATCAATGAACGTTCTTCCATTTTTTAAAGACTATGTCATTTTTATATTAAATACATGAATATTATTTTATATTTTTATAAGCATAAGTTTAGTATTAGCCTAGAGATATAATAATCACTTTTAAGGATCTATATGCACATAAGCCGTATTTTTGATTGAGTATTAATTACAAGATATAAAAATTGTAATATTGTTGAAGATAAGGAACGTATTGTTTGTCCATTCCATACATTTATGAGAGGACAATTTGTAAAAAATGCATTTTTGTTTGTTTCATTTCATTATATTATATTATACACTAAAACAATCATGGTACCGAATAAACAATATATGAAACAAAAAAATAAATTTATGGAATATTTTTAAAAAATAAATATGAAATTATGTAAAACCAAAAAGCAGGTACCATTATTTCATTGCCAAAAGCTGTCAACATCTGTAATGTTAAACACATTTCAATCAATTTATCGACATTATTTAAGGTGAGTGAGTTTGAATCTTATGCAATTGTTATTATCTTCCGAATAGTTAATGATCGAATTATTTCTGATTTAAATATACATTAAATTGTTGTTGCACACATGATTGTTATGAAGAACGCTAAGTAAAATTATCAGGTAATAAAAGGTGCAACTTAAATATTTGAATGAACAGTTCAGAAAGATTTTTCTTTAGCAGTGTTAAATGATAGCTCCGCTCCATATTTATATTTATATGATAAAGCTTTATTTTAAGGCGTAAACTTATTGTGAAAAAAATAGATTCTTTTTTAACAACTCATTTTGCACCATAAATGCAACACCACTGGTTACATATTGCAGCCGAACTACATTTTAATTGTATTTTTGTCACTTTTCTTAAAGGAGATTTGTACAACGTTCAGCGAATGCCTATTTCTACATGTCTTAGTCAATATCCCCAAATCTACAAGTTCGAATCTTCTTGCGTTTAAAGCTTGAGACATTGTCTGTTATATTGCTTAAAATCTTAGCTTGTTTTCTTAATTCTTGATAAACTACTGTAAGAAATTTCAAGTTGGGTAGGATGATTTTTTTGAATTATCCTCATTATGAACTAATAATAGGGATTTGTAAAGGTTTTTTTTTAAAAGAATTGATTTAAGTTCCTTGTAAGTAACATTCAAAGTTAATATGATTTTAATCATAAATCCTCCCTCGTACTTTTCTGCCCTTGATTATTGACTGCACCTCAATGACAAAGGATGAGGAAGTATTTCAGATCAACGCATTGCCACTTAAAAAGTGCACCAAGGCTTTCCTTGGAAACTCAGTTTTTTGCGTTTGTAATACAACTCATGGCTTCGTGAAGTTTGTATGCTAGTGAACATGTTCATATACATATATACAAACAAATTGAAAACTTTTCGTATTCCTAGAAATTGTCATTCGTGGCATGACAGGTAACCCGACCTGGTTTTAGCCAAAATTGTCAATTTGGAAGATGACCCTGTAGCACAAATACGTCGCCGCAATACCCTGTAAGCCGTATGCGTAAATAATAAAAGTACACATTGCAATTGTGAAAACAGCAAGGCGGTGGAAACGAGTTTTAAGCGTTTTCCGATAAACACAAATAAACAAAAAAAAAAAACATCACAACATGGATATCGAATCAGTGATTCAGATAAACATTAAAATTAACATTCGGGCGACAGTGTTTCATGCAATTACAAATTATACATAAATTTCCACTACGTACATGCCTACATGTATAATAACATTTCGAAGGTTATATAATTGATGATGACAATATTTATTGTCGCTACTGATCCTAACCCAATACTCTACGGTGTGTTTGTTTGTGGATGCCACTGCGAAATGATGGATGTTCGAACACACATAAAACGTATAATCGACCGAGTCTAAATGCATCTACAAGTGCAACAGTAACGACAGTTTATCGCGTTTTCTCGCCAGTGCCGGTTGTGTTTTTTACAAGTTTCAAATCTCCTCCCAAGTGTCAGTGCAAAGAATAAAAAAAATTGATTTTTAGTTAAAAGTATCAAAAAATAAAAAAAAAACAACATTATTGTTAACAATAATAAAAAACCAGAACAAATTTAACAAATTAAAAGACATACACACATACATAAAGTGATTTTAATAACGAACATTGTAATTAATAATAAATTAAATTTAATATATACATACATATATATATATATATATTATTCTTTTTGCACTACGACCGCAAACCACAACTCAATCAATTGGCCAACGACGATCATACAATTCAAAAAGTAACGACAAAACACCACAACTGTCACATCTGTCTACCCACTGGTTATTTCCCACAACTTTTGGATAAAAGGTTGAGTATTATATTGTGTATTTTTTGTATGCTAACTTTGTACTGCCGCTTCCTCTTATGAGAAGTATAGAATGATTTATAAAAAAAAATTAGGTAATACTAACAACACTGTGATGTGATGTAAGAAAACTATACGTCAAATAATGCATTAAACATAAACATGAAACAACAGCGGCATTATGAGTGCGTCAATATAGCTACTATCAATTAAAGTTCGAAAAGTTTCCTAATGTCCCCCATATTGATCGTTGTTTCTTATTCACTATAAATAAGTATGTAAGTATAACAGTTGTAGAGCAACAGGGAAAACATTGTAACAGTATACTGCGCTCTCTCATCCTCCACAAAAGTGGGTAGATATCATTTATACCAATCGCAAAGAAATCATGGGTAGTTTGTATAACCACTCTGTTGGTCTAGTAGATATTTGTAAGATAGATTAGCCAAAAGATCTTCCAAATTTTCATAACATTCCTTAAAATGAACTGCATGTGTAACAGGTAGTAAGAAATACAAATGGGTATTTCCTAGCGTTGCGGACGCACATTTTTTTCTTATTTTGTAATTTGGCGAAAAGTTGAAATATATTGAAGATTATGTTCATAAAATGTGAATTTTGGTCAGTTCTATAATGTTCTGTTAATGAAACTTTACTTAAAATGTATTCAAAATTTAACACACACACAATTTTCCACAACAACTTGAAGTGTCTACGAAAATTTGTGAAATTTATCGAAATTTCTTATGTGATCAGTATTTTCTTTTTTGTAATATAAAGAAGACATGTTGGAGTTTTATAAACAACTTACTTACTTACTTACTTAAGTGGCCCATTACAACTTACAAACATGGTTTATAATTTTGAGGCCTGAAGTACTAAAGAATTCCACACGCTTCGGTCTTGTGCGTGTGTTCTCCAGTTAATCCTACCAGATGGTGGCACGTCGCCTACCACTTGGTTCTTCCAACGGAGTTAGGGTCTCCCTGCTCTGCGCCGTCCTTCAGGTTCGCCTTCAAACATCTTTTTCGCTGGAGCATTTACATCCATCCTGACAACATGACCCAGCCATCGTAGTCGTTGCATTCTGACTCTTTTAGCTACGTCGATGTCTTGGTAAAGCTCAAACAGCTGATGGTTCATCCGATGGCGAAACTCGCCGTCGACACAGATAGGTCCATAAATTTTTCGGAGTACTTTTCTCTCGAATACTCCCAGGTTTTGTATGTCCGTTGTCGTAAGCACCCATGATTCGGCAGCATACAAAAGAACGGGTAAGATTAGCACCTGGTAAAGCTGTTTCTTAGTATTCCGAGATAAGGTGGTATTACTAAAGTGCTGCCGAAGTCCGTAAAAACATCTATTGGCTAGCACTATTCTCCGCTTAATTTCTTGGCTGACATTATTTTTCTTAGGTAGGTAAACTCATCTACTACCTCAAAACAATAATTTTCAACGTTGACGCTGCGTCCCCATCGAGAGGACTCTTTGTTCGTCGAAATCATTTTTGCCGACTCCTTTTCTAGGGATGAGAAGACTGCAGTAACGTCGCGCAGATTTCGGCCAATGATATCTATATCATCGGCGTAGGCTAGTGGCATGTGGCTTTTGTGGAATATGGTGCCAGACATGTTGACACCAGCCTTTCTCATCACCTTCTCCATAACTATATTAAATAGTGTACAGGACAGGCTATCGCCCTGCCTGAGACCTCTTTCCGTGTTGAATGGTTCAGACTGATCATTACCAATCTTAACCGAGGATTTGGTGTTGTCTAAGGTACATTTGCAAAGTAGAATCAGCTTTGCAGGAATACCAAACTCAGACATGGCCTCATAAAGCCTATTCCTTATCGGAGAGTCGAAGGCAGCTTTGTAGTCGACAAAGAGGTGGTAGGTGTCGATCAGCTTTTCATGGGTTTTTTCCAGGATTTGTCGTAAGGTGAATATTTGATCCGTCGTAGATTTGCCAGGTCTAAAGCCGCACTGATATGGTCCAATTAGTTTTTCTACAATTGGCTTTAGACGTTCACACAATATGCTTGAAAGGACCTTGTACGCAATTGGTAATAGGCTTATTCCACGATAGTTCTTACATTCACTACGATCTCCTTTCTTGTATATGGGACATAACAGACTGAGACTCCAATCCCTGGGCATGCTCTCCTCTTGCCAGATGTTCTCCATGAGCTGTTGCATGCTCCTAATCAGCTCCTCCTTGCCAGCCTTAAACAATTCAGCAGGGAGACCATCGGCTCCAGCAGCTTTGTTGTTTTTAAGGCGGGAGATGGCCATACGTATCTCGCTCTGGCTCGGAGGTGGACAAGTAATACTATCGTCATGGATTGGAGCGGGGTCTTCTGGAGTGGTGTCAGTATCCAGTAAATTTCTAAAGTGATCTCTCCATATCTTCAGAACGTTATACGGGTTCGTCACTAGATGACCATCGCTGTCCTTGCAGGAGGGCAACCCTGTTCCACGCATTCTCGCTTTAACTCTCTTGTAGAATTTTCCGGCTTCCCCTCTACTTCGGAGCAACTCAGTGCACTCATCCTGCCTCTTCTTCAGCTCCTTCTTTTTTCTTCTAAAAAGACGAGTTTCCTCTCGTCTCTACTCCCTGTGCCGTTCACGAACAGCTCGCGTTGCCATTGGCTGCAGTTTTGCCCTGTATGCAGCATCCGTCTCTCTCGTGGCATTGCGACATTCATCATCGTAGCAGGCATCTTCTTGAGACGGCTTTGAGTACCCAAGTACGCTTCTCGCAGTCCGTTCTATGGAGTCGGCTATATATTGCCACTGCGAGGTTATATTATCAGGGGTTGGAGCATTCCGCAGCAGTTGAGTTAGGTGGTTGGAGTAGGCGTCCGCTACCTCTGTGGTCCGCAGTTTACCGATGTCCAGCTTTCGTTGTGCCTGGTTACGTACGTTTTTCGCCATGCTTAGCCTAGTGCGTACCTTAACTGCGGTAAGGAAGTGATCGGAGTCAATGTTCGCACCCCTGATCACTCGTACGTCCGGAACACTCGATGCGTGCCTTCCATCGACTACCACGTGATCTATCTGATTGCTCGTCAAATGATCTGGAGATAACCATGTTGCCTTATGAATATTTTTATGGTCAAATCTAGTGCTGCTAACTACCATATTTCTTGCCGCAGAGAAATCAATCAGTCTGATGCCATTGTTCGACGTTTCGGTGTGCAGACTGAATTTTCCGATTGTAGGCTCAAATGCGGTCACCCTGCCTATTTTAGCATTAAAATCGCATAGTACAATTTTGATGTCATGGCTGGGGCTACGGTCATATAAATTTTCTAGGCTCTCGTAGAACTCGTCTTTGTCCTCATCGCTTTTCTCTTCTGTCGGAGCATGGGCACATATAAGTGTTATGTGGAAAAACTTAGTTTTGACTCTTATGGTGGCTATACGTTCACACACCGGGTTGAACCTTGAGACTAGGTGTCGCAGTCTCTTGCCAACCACAAATCCACAACCAAACTCGTGCTTGTCTGCATGGCCACTATAGTAGATGTCGCACGTCTTCTTGCGCGAGCACCCGTGTCCCGTCCACCGGATTTCCTGTATGTCAGCCTTGTATTTTTCGAGGACTTCCGCCAGTTGGATGGAGGCACCTGGTCTATACAGTGTTCTAACATTCCAGGTGCATATCCTCAAATCATGGTCCTTAATTCGTTTGCGGTGGTCGTCAACATTTTGGGGGGTCCGTTTTATTCTTATCTTACTTCTTTTCATTGCAATCAGTTATACGTCAGTGGCGGGTTGCAAGCCCAGCGCACCACGTCGCAGTTTTCTCCTCCTGCCAGGATTTTATTGCAGCCGCCCATTCTGGGTCAGACGCTGACCAGGGTACCGCTCACTCTGAGCTGACGTGTCTGGGTTTTAGGTTTCGCCCCTCACAGTTAGCCGTGCTCTGACGGGTGTCAGAAGCACGTTTCCAGGCGTCACCACGTGGAGGTACTCCGTTCGCAGTAGTACCACGAATACGGAGCTCTGTGAGTAGACTTGAAGTGCAATTGGCAAGGATCACTCTGGGTTTGCCAAGTTAAACCGATCAGAAGCTTTACCTTGCATCACACTCCCAACTTACTTCACATTAAAAACACTAGTACCTTTTATGCTACTTCAATTCTTATGTGCGGACACACACATTTTTCTATGGATAACACAGAGCGACAAAGAAAACAATATCTGGGAAATTATACTATTTTTCTGGTAGGTGCTGCTGAGCACTACAAAAATCTGTTTTTCAAATTTCCCAAAATCTTGTACTTTGTACTTTTACGTACTTATAAGCCAGTAACGCGGATAAATATTGACCGATTTTAAGTTTCTCAGCGGATTTGGAAAAAAGAGACATTCCAACGATATATATAGTTTGTTTTGTTAACGTTCAACAAATTCATTATATGATTACAAAAAGTTAAAAATACAGCAATTTTTGACTATGAAATCGTCCGTCCTACCGCTGGAAATACCCATATGTATTCCCATAGTGTAAAAGGTTTACTTGAAACTGTTTTTAAGGAGTCAATCATCTCCAGTCCTTAGGATTGTTCAATGTGTATATCTGTACAACATACCAAATCTTGATCTTTAGCGAAGAATGGAAGGAAATCTTTTTCTCTGTGACAATACAATGAAAATAAAATACCAAATGTAAGCATATTCTTTCGTGTTCCGAGGAGTTTGGCTGCATATTTGGGGTTATTCAAATCTCTTGTGAAGTTTTTTAAATCTGAACATAGCTGACACTCGCCAGAATCTACATGAAATTAATAATCAGATTGGGATACATTCTGTTCGTTTGTGTCAGTGGCAGAATTTTCGAAAACTGTTAAATTTTAATAATTATATTAGGTAACGACAACAAATGTAACTATCTTCGAAATGGTCGTTAAGCTATTTTCTAACCTTTTGGCCACTTCCAAAGTTCTAGTAAATAAGTCACACATACTTTTTGAGAACTCCAAGTTTGTCCTGGTTATTGATACAATAGCCCTGCACAAATGCATTTGTTTTACTAAGCCACAAAATGGCTTACTGCCTTGATCAACCCTTGCAAGACATTAGTCGCCAAAATAACGGTTATACATTTGAATCTTTTATTTTACTAAAATAGAGTAATGTCGTCCTTTTTCTACATGGGGGAGAAGCAAAATTTAGTTCTTGCTTTTTGGTAAAACAATAGAACTTTTTGATACAAGAAAAGAACTTCGAGATGCAATAAATATAATTTTTGGCACTATTAAAGTACTTTTTGATATAAGAAAAAACTTGTTGATGCAATAAATTGTTGTATTTGGTACAATGAAAGCTCTTTTTAGTACAATCAATTTTTCTTTTGGATACAATAAATTGCACATTGTGAGACATACAAATTTTACTTTTTGGGACAATAAATTGTATTGTTTTGTACTATAAATCGCAATATTTGGTAAAATAAAACTACTTTTTGGTACAATAAATTTTATTATTTGGTTTTGTTTTCATTCATTTACATTCGTGCAAAACATACGAGTATTTAAGCACAAACCAATGTTTTGATCAAAACAAACATTCGTGCAAAACATACGAGTATTTAAGCACAAACCAATGTTTTGATCAAAACTTGTACTCTTTAGATCCGAGGCTCTCTGGATTTTGTATCGTTTATTTACTAATACAACACCGCTGTTTTATTGAAAAAATAGGTTTGAAAATGTTTAAAGCGCATATTTTCAGGGAAGCAACTTTCATATCCTATGCTAAAATCAAAGTTGAAGTTATTAACAACAACACCAAAACAATGCTTCTTCTTCAACTCTTTTATTTTAGTATAGGATATGAAAGTTGCGTCCCTAGGAAAACATGAATAACTTAACTTTTTGTTAACCAATTTTTACAAACAAGTATGCGTTTAACTCGTGAAAGCGTGCACTTTCTGAATAAAATAGTAAACATTAGGGTGTCCTTATAAAATAGGGGCTACAAACTTCATCAAACTACAAAAATAGTGAAAAAATTACAAAAGTTTGAAATTTCGAGGCAAAAAACAAACAGATATGACAAGTTAGCAATATAACTATACATAAGGTTGGAAAGGCCGCAGTCTCTTCTTTCTAAATTCACTTAGAAATTTAAAATCGGTTGATATTCAACCACGTTACTGGCTTATAAGTGCGTAAAGGTTCGAAAAACCGGTATCAACGTGGACTTTATGAGCTATTTAGGTTGCCTAGACACGTTCAGATTGGATTGATATGTTCACGAAAGTTGTTAAATTTACCAGGCTACAATTTTGGCGAACAGTGTTAGAGAAAAAAATGCTCAAAAAAGTAAAAAAAATAATAAATTCTTCTTAAATTTTTTTTGAAAAAGGGCAGGAATAACCAACCTTTTTGACATAATTTGTTAATAAAGTTAGTGCGCAAAACTCCCTGGACAAAAACTGATGACACCTTTTTTCATGGGGCTTACTGATTTTGAGAATCTTTAGGGGCCCATAAAAAAAATGGTCACCATTCTCGCCAAACTGAGTATAGGGTTTTATTACCCTTCGATAGTAGAATCGAACCTATACTATCCCGTTTTTGTATTTTACAAAAAGTCATCATTTGTTGCATAGTGTTATTATACCCTCTTCCAATAACGATTTACAACAATAAGACATTTTCATCTAATCGTCTAGTATTAATAAGCTCATTTCTAAACGTAGCCAAAATGACCAGCTATCAGTGCACTTTATGCTAATTACTTATGGTACTGGTTATTTAAAGTACTTATATATAACTAGCTATAATTGATTACTTTATCCATCCAAGCTTATTAAATATCAATAAAATAAAGCTGAAGTAATTTAATGACGTTTGGAGGCGTTTAGAAATTTTTAAGTAAAATCTTTAATATGAAATATCAATAATCGTAATGTGATGGACTTGTTTCCTTCTTTTTCTTATATTCAAGACATCAACAACTGTAATAAATATATGTTATGCTCTGATCCCAGAGAGGAAAATCCCTGCAGAACTGTGTCGTTTAGAGTTCTCTCCTTGAAATTTTAATTCATGAATTGGTCGATTAAATCAAGCTTTTGGTATTTTTTGTGCAATCTAAATGGAAATATGCCATAATTTTCTTACGGTTGATTGAGTTCACTGTTTCTCCTCAACGCTGGGCAGGCATGATGCAATTACATTAATGTACAACCACGTACATAAACTAACATGTGCAATAAAAATTGCTTATTGACACATATTTGTGGTAGATTAGACGTGATATTTAGCCTGAATTTTAGCGTTCTACTTGTTTCCGTTGCTGTGATCTTAGAGCCAGCCGATAATGCCGTTAACAGTGAACTCATCTAACCGCATTCATCAACACTTTAACGAATTGTAAAAATCCATCAATCAATTCAGCGATAGGTGACATATGTACGTTTTACCTTCAAACGACTTTCGAAACGATTGTGATAAAATCAAACGTACATTTGTACTTAAAGCGCTATCCATGTATGTGCATATCCCATCTATAGTGTATTTTAGTTAGTATGTGTTACAGTTGAACGTTTTTAATAATGAGAAATTGTTTCCTTAGGTCAAGATTTGGAAAAAAAAGTAGCAAGTATTATTTTTATCATATGAAGACAGTTTTCGCAGTTTTCCCACATAAAAATAGTGCTAGGTAAATTCATAAAGAAAAACCATTAAATTATGGGCGCACACAAAGCTAAATATTCTGGCGGGCTCTTAAATTATCACCTTTTATTGATTTTAAATGCATTTAATTAGTTAGAACTGCAAATGCAATGTTGTACTTTTTCGGCACAATGAACTAAATGTTTTAAATGACTTGGAGTCGAGTTGACTATTTGTGGCACCCTATGGGTTCAAATATAATGACCCTATTTATGTTGAAGTTTGGCACAGAATCATCTCCTAAGAGCAAAGAGTAGGAACAAACTGGATGTTCTTTAACCTTTATGTCAACAGCAGAACTGCTTTACGTACGTCAACAGCAACATACCTGGGTATGTTGGGGTTATCCAATCCTAACCAAAATTGTAACTATTGCAGTTCAGAACTACAGCGTTTTGAACACGCAAAACATACATATGTTGCCGTTGTTAAGTCTCATTATGATTTTAGATATTTTACTAAACTTTTTAAACTGTATTGTTTGTTAGTTTTTTAATCGATCGTATTGATTATATATCAATTTATGTTAGTGTATCAAATGATACATCAAATTTGGCTAAACGATCAGAAAAGTGTGAACACTAAAATTGGCAGAAGCAACACTTTTTATCTCATACCGTTTAATTGCTCTAGATATTATATCTATTGTAATGGAATCTAGATAAAGTTCTTTTTTATAATCGTCGAAATTTTTTAGATGAGATAATGAAGAAAGAGCGGCAAAAAATAATGCAACATTGAATCGTTGCGTTCCCGATGCTCAAAAGAGGAAACAAAAAGAGTGGGAGTTATTACGCTCTTTTAGTTTTTTTATAGTTAAAACATATTTAATAAAATGAAGATCAGCTTCATTTAAGTATACATGAGAAATGCGAGACTGATGTATCAAGGGATCAGGTTATCTTAACTCGAGCATCAGATTTATATTTAATTACAGCCACTAGGTGATTTCATAAAAGTGGATCCTTACTAAAATGACCGGTAGAAGGTAGCACCTGGTCTAACATACGCCCCTACTATTCACGCTGTATATTTGTTATATCTTGGATGAAGGTAATAGAACGGTAACAGCTGAGATGTTAAAAATGTTTGTTTTTTTGACTAAATAACAAGATTTTAGCAAATAAAAAAAAATTTCTTTCATTGCCCCCTTGATGTTGTCCACAGCAACATCGCAGTATAAGTGTCGAGTCAATCGGCATGTCTAGTAAAATCTTCTCAAACAGTGACGTTCGCATTCTTTGGTAAACAAGTAGGTGCTATTTGTGGTGAATCTAAAATAGAAAGCGTGTTATTTTACAACAACGCGAGAAGCATCCCATTCCACCTTTTAAACTAGTTCATGACAATTCTTGAAGTTACTGGATTCATATCACTGCTAGTATTATAAAAATATTTAGAAGCGTATACGTAACTGAAAATGGTAGATTATACGTAAATCAAACTAGTATGTGTAACGCTCGTATATTTTTTGTGGACAAAAACAGTACATTTCACTGAAATTTTTTTAAAAAGCAGTACATCGATTTGGAAAAACAGTACTTTTCGCAGTACATATTTACATAGAATATTTTTTATTCAATATGTAAAAAAATTAACAATCATTTCCATAATCAACTTTTGTGGTTGTTTTGTATTTGTCGTTTGAAGCAATTTGAATAAGCAATACCGGCTTTGTGTTGAGGTAATTGTAGAAATCAACGCATTTGTACTTCATATTACATTTGACGGTCAGATTCGCCTTCAAACGGGTTTAGGCAGACGTTCACTGCAGAGAAGATTCGCTCCAATGATGCTGAAGTTCTTGACAAACAAAATATATTCAACGCTCGTGGCCATTTCTTTGAATTCGCAATCAGCGTCATTGAGATGAATAAATATCTCCACTCACCGATCCACATTCAAAACATTGCCTTCTTTCCATTGCATAATTTTGTCGCTCGTTTTTGATATATCGAAATTGGGTCTGCAAATATACATCATTTTCATTGGCATTGTCCAAATTGTATTCCCTTAACTTGTTCATAACGGCTTCGACTTCATTCCATTAGTATAAAAGCATTCAAATCAAACCAGGCAAAATCACCGAAAAAATCAGTGCGTAAAGCAGCCATCTCAATCGAATTGTATCCATTGTCAATAAGTTTTTGCTTTTCTGCTACTACAGCTGGGGATAAACTTATTTTTAAAGTAACAAATGTTATTGCATAAATTCGCTGTTCGCCGTTTATATTTCTATTATATATCGAAAAACAGTACTTTGAGGGAGAAAAGCAGTACGCAGTTTTTGATGTCGAAAAACAGTACTGTACTGCGAAAAACAGTACAGATACGAGCCTTAAGTATGTGGAAAGCCTGAGTGTTTCCAGCTGATGTTTTGTGGTAAACAACGGTTATGTATAAGAAACCTTTACAGAAAACTGCGCTAATGGAGGTAACGATAAAGTGAAAGCGGAATATTAATGACATTTGATTATATATATGTAATTTTTCTTAGGAAATATTTTATTTAATGGAATACACAAAATTTAAAAAAAAATCATACAAGATGTTTTGACATAAAACATCGACATACTGAGATACTAGATTACTTAATTCCCTTTTTTGATCCGCATAGGTTTAGGGAGCGATATACATAAATATCCCATAAATATAAAAATGTAACGTAATATAGCATTGAGATTTATGTTTTTGGATTGTGGTTTAACATTGCTAAACACTCCTTTGAAATATTCACACAATTTCAACTATTATACCTTTACGGAATATAAACCTTAGGTATGTATCTAAAAATTCCGGAAGGACAGATCCCCCTATGTCGAAGTTCTCAGTTTAACCTTAACAGTTGGAAATAGGTCCTAAAAACTATGTTTCTTATTGTTTTGGTGCATATTCGATATCAAATGAAATGAGATGAAATTTAACGGGTTTTCTTTTCCTTTTCGTCTAATTTCGATTAAGTCAGAATAGGACCTTAAAATGGAACTTTACGACATTCAAATGTTCTACAAAAATGTTGCTTAAAAAATTTCACTCCGGGTGTTCGAAAACCAAAAATCGATACCTCCAACTTTTACTAATAATTTTATAATAATACTGTGTGCTGGCGAATTAAAATAGTCAGTACATTTTAAAGATACCCATTTCTTGTCTTAGAGCACCCGAAGTAACATTTTCTGAGCAACATTTTTTTAGAACATTTGAATAGTGTAAAGTTAAATTTTTAGGTCATTTTCTGACTTTTCTCGAAATAAGGACAAAAAGGACGCATACTCGTTAAATTTAATTCAAGACATCTAATATCGAAAATGCACCAAATCAATAAGAAGACAAAATTATTCGCACAAGTTTGATATACTGATTTATGGTCTTAAAGCACACCCAAAAAGAATTTTCTGAGCAACATCTTTGTAGAACATTTGAATGTTGTAAAATCCTTTCCTATTTCAAAAAAAGGTGACGGGATTTGGTTTAATATTTTATAGCGGGAGTAGCGCTTCATTTCATTAACCCATGTTATCACAATGGAGTCCATAGTCTAAGTGAATCGGTCATCGACTGCTAGCAATACCTAATCTAACCTTGCCTAATCATCTGCCATAAGTTATAGTGACCCTTAGGCAAGTGCAAGTTCGATGGATCTAATTGTAAGCATTCAAATCACTGCCAATATCTCCAACAATTTCATTCATATGTTTAATTAATTTTTCTTATCTGGTATATACTTTACATAAAATTAGAAATTCACTAAGCATCTGGTCTCTATCGATTCCGCAAGCCTGTCGGTCGAAGAAATATATTGAATCGTACCTTCCCAGTAGGAAGTTCCGTCATACACGACTTTGTCGTCAACGCTTTCCTCAAGACAAAATGTGAAAAATGTATGTACTTTCGTCAAAACACTCGGTTGAGGTCAAGCTGACCGCGTTGTCACCCATCAGGTCGTGCATGATTGTGTGGGAGACATATCGCTTGTATAGACATCAACCAAAATTTGGTCGACATTGTCGCTCATCAGGCCGTTAATGACAAAACGGACACATGTATGAACATTTCGTCGACGATTTGTATGGACGGTCGTCCCCTAAATGCCATCAACGATTTACTATGGTCATGCACCTATCCTTAAGGATGTCTTGCAGATACTTCCTACTGGGAAGTGTTCAAACCCGAAACCGAAAAACGTCTAACCGGGTTTTTTCTCCCAAACCGTATGTTGGTTTTTTCAATTTGAATATCCTGTTAAACCGCGTTTTTGATGTCGGTTAAAATCATAGAAGACCATTTATGCCTAAACGATATTCTTTAGGTAAATCTAAAAAAATATTTTCATTAAAATATCTTTAAGCATTAAAATAAAATTGTTTGAGGAAATCATTATAATCTCATATTAAAATGGGTTGGTTCCTCAATCTAAAATGGGTGATAAGTCGTCGATATTCATATGTAAACTTTAAAACCAGTTATCTCCTAAACTCGGTGCCCAATCGCAAAAAGGACCTTTATATGTGACCACCACACAAAAGTTGGAAAATCACTAAGATAAAGTTGGAATTTAATATTAAAAAAGGTTGGAAACTCAACTTGAAATAGGTTTAAAGCGATCGATATTTATATGAACAACACTAGCTGACCCGGCAAACGTTGTTCTGCCATACAACTTCTGACTCGGCGAACTTCGTCTCGAGAGTAATACTAAAGCACATATAGTTAAAATTTTGATGTGTTTTCTTTGAATTTTATCGAAATCAGTGAAGAGCGATCTGATAAACAATGTGTTTCGATTTGTTTTCCGGCGTAAAAAAAGCAATGAAGACGGAGTGCCAACACGTGAACAGGTAGCGTACAGCTGACCTTGTGAAAAGCAGGGAAATTCGAGACTGATCCCGAAAACTTCCAAAGATTGGCCTTGCGATTTATTGATTCTTATCGCAAAAGCTAATCGAAAAGGGAGTTAAATTTGTTTGAAGTTGGATGGGAAGATCGGTTAGAATAATAGGAATTCGTGGGATAAGGACTTCCTCTCCTCCGGATTTTATGAATGCAGTTCTATATCGATTCTACTTTGAATAATAACATTCGAGCTATCGACGTCTTTATTCTTCGCTGGTAGTATGGCCCGCTCACTAATCCAATCTATATTTTTATAATTTTGAATTTGGCCATTACCAAGCGCCAATAGCTGTCTTGAAAATTCAGTAGCCGATGGGTCGTTTTGCAAAACGACTCTCATGATCGTATTCAATTTCAACTTCATGACATGCCGCCACAAAAACGACGATTTTAGGCATGAATTAATCTTATAAGCAGCAATAGATTTTGGGATGACGGGAAGCATTTGACGAATATCTCCGGGCAGCAATATCATAGCCCCACAAAATCGTCTCGAATCAACTCGTAAATCCTTCATTGTTCGGTCAACTGCCTCGAAAGCTCGTTAATGCGCCATCGTGCATTCATCCCAAATCATGATCTTGAGAAGATTAAACGGCAGCTTCAAAGTGGAATGTACAGTTCGACCGCCTTTTAAGAATGTGGGAGCAATACCAGAGGATGCAACAGCTGACGCAGTTTGCGAACTTGACGAAATTTTTGCCAGAATCAAAGAAATGACGAATGTCTTGTCTGTCCCACCGGGTGCATCGATAAAGTAAATACCTCCCGTTTCATCGTCAACAGCCTTCATCAGCGAATCGTACACGTTCGTTTGCTTGGCATTCAACGGCGGCACATTTTTTCGGACTCTTTCAGTCAGCTCATCTCGATCAAAGTCTTGATCTCGTTGCAATTCCGATTGAATGCATCGTGCATCGAACGATTTGGCGCTGGTGTTCCCAATTTCGACAGTAGACTGCCGCACATGAACACGCACATGTCTTCTATCTGAAGTCAATTTCAAGATCAGCCATCACGTCCTCGGCAGATGATACGTGGCTATGATAGTCGCAAACAATGTACGAATTTGATTCGCTGGAGCAGAAACAGTTACGTCCTAATGCGTATCGTTTTCGTATCTAAAACACGAATTCGAACTTAAATGGAGAATGAAAAAATGATGACTTGTAAACAAACCTTTCATTCTATTGACCATCTTTAAATTGAGTTTTTCCGAGTTTTCCACCAAAAATTTTTCATTATCCTAAATTTTTAAAATAATTTTTATCAAATCAAAGTTTTCTGTTTTTCTATTCAAAAATCCATTATGTAACAATTGCACACAAAATTCCATACAAAAAGACAATTTCCGATTTTTCAAATTTTCGACTTTTCGTAAGATTTTCCAAAATTTCTTTCACATAAACCTTCTCCTGGCAATAACGAACAACTGAAAAAAAGTTTGAGCAAAATCGGCCCAGCCGTTCTCGATTGATGAACATTTTTTTTTATATATATAGATATATATATTATTTATCTCGTTAAATTTTCCAACCAACATCAAAATCATCAAATCATGCGAAAACTGCAAAGTTTCGTCGATAAAAGAATCAAATTTTTTGCGCTTTTCCGGAATTTTTCGCTAATAATTTTCTTTTTTTGCATTCGAAAAGCCATTTCGTAACAATTGCATTCAAATTTCGTGGCTTTTCCTTAGGATTTTCCCAAAATTTTTTGGCATAAAAAATTCCTGCCAATTACGATCAATTGAAAAAAAAAATAGAGCAAACTGGTCCAACGTTCTCTCTTGGTCCAACGTTTTCTATACCTTTTTCACACTATTTTTATATTTATATATTTCACAATAATCTGAAATTTTTCAGCAACACAACGAATTTTGCAACTTTACGTCGTCTGAAATAATCAAATCAAGTGATACAATGGAAGATTTCGTCGAGGGCATCCAAATCTTTCAATTTTTTTTTTAGAGTTTTCCGAGTTTTCCACCAGGAATTTTTCTATTTTTCCATTCGAAAAGTAATAATTGTTCGAAATTGTTCACATTAACATCGCCCAAAATTACCAAAACATACGATAAGATGCAAAATTTTGTGGAAACAAAATTTTTTTGGCATTTTTCACAATTTTCCAACTAAAATTTTCTATTTTTCCATTCGAAAACGGACAAACATTTAATTTGCGATTAACCTCAAATCAGGCGATGAAATGCAAAATTTTGGTGAAAAAATTTAAATTTTTCGGAATTTTCCGAGTTCTCCACCGAGAATTAATCTATTTTCCCATTCGGAAAGTCATTTCGGAATAAATTATCCGAAATTTTTCGCAAGTTACATCGTTCAAAACTCACATCGTACGACAAAAAGCAAAATTTCGTCGAAAAATAGTTTTAAATTTTTTCGAATTTTTCCGACTTTTCTAACTAAATTTTTTATTTTTCCATTCGAAAAATCATTCGTAACAATTGCACACAAAATTCCATACAAAAAAGCAATTTTCCGTTTTTCCAATTTTCCGGCTTTTCCGGAAGATTTTCCCAAAAATTTTCTTTCACATAAACCTTCTCCTGGCAATAACGAACAACTGAAAAAAAGTTTGAGCAAAATCGGCCCAGTCGTTCTCAATTGATGAATTACTATACATTTTTGCCACCATTTTTATATATATAGACTAGTGGGCCCGGCAATGCTTCGCTATTGCATATTAACTTGTAATATATTTCACATTTAGGTCTACAAAGTACTTTGAAAACGGTACAGCTCGAGAATAATATGTTGAGTTTATTAACTTATATAACTAATTTGAAGTACCTCCCTAACATGGAATTTAACCAATTACATTTTATTGTTGTAAATGATAATAAAAAGTTCATCAGCAAAGTCATATCTATAGTGCCGAGATGTAGATTAAGTTTTTTCTGCATGTAGGGCGAAAACCCACTTCTTCCACAAATCGGAAACAGATATTCCGCTAAGGATCAAAATTTAATTTGTATTTTGATCTGTAGAAGCAGATACTAACTATCTCTTTGGGCATAAAAAATACTTTTGTTATGCCTTCTCCGCCTATTGACCGCAAATAATAATTCAGTTTGAAGCTTCATGCCTTTAGCCATAAAAACTTCTTTTGTCATGTCTTCTTCTCATACGGATCAAGAATATTCCGGAATACTATTATTGTATTGAACTCATATTACCATTTTTTGAGATAATTCGGTCACCAACGTTTGGCTTAACAAAGTGATGGTCTCACGCGCTGTATGGCATATTACACAGTCGTGTTGGAACCATTTCTCCTTCAAATAATGTGCAATGACATGATAAATAAAAAAAATCAATTGATCGTCCACTGGCTCAAATTCTTCCACCAGTTAGATCTTATATAGATGTAGGCCAAGATCTTTCTTCGGCATTTGCAGAGACCGAGTTGCTGATAAAGGCGTCGGTTCGATAAATTCGAGTCCCCTGTCACACTTACGTCTACAGCGTCGATGGCTTCTATAAGCTGCTCATATGGATCATTATATGCACCCTCAACTTCACAAAGGGGTACATTTGCAAGATTTGTAAACGTTGTTCTTGTGTAGTTTTTACATGGTGATTTTTCAAAGTATACTAAAAGAAAGTTTATCACACTTCATTAGTATGACAGCTAGATTTAAACTTATAACTATCAGAAATTCTATACGTCAAAAAAAAAATTACCCCATACATAGGTTATTTACAAATGTTTGCTAATGTTACCTCTGACATACTATAAAAATTTAAATTGTGCCCCAATAAAACAAAAGGTGTTATCCAGTATAACTACAATGAATATTGCTTTATTTTTCTATATGTATTATTTATTACCGATTCGCTCTCCTGAAAAGTAAATGAAAAGTAACTGGTGCACGGACCATTATTTGATACAGTTTATAAATTCAACTATTGAAGTGCGTGGGCAGCGCCTCGGCACTTTTTACTTATTAAGTTTCAATTAGCCTGTTGATTAGTGCGGAACAATTTGTTCGCGTCTAAAAAAATGTGGTAATCGTATACCAGTATCGAAATGTACGATAATTTCTTAGAATATTCACTTTGAAACTATATGTCTACAATCATATCCTAGTTCGCGCTGAGAAGCAAAAAGATTTCAGGTTGAGATATATTTCTAGCAATTTTTCAGTTACGTCAGACCTACCATTCCGATATTTGGAGACTAAGACGATGAGAATAGCATATTTTTGACATTGTTTTGGATCCCGCCCAATATTCTGAAAAATGATTTTTAAAAACTTAATTTCCGTATGCCAACTCTCAGAGGCCATAACTTTTTAACCAATACATAGATTTGGTTCTGTAATATCTCATTTAGTTTGCTGGGAAGTTAGTTTTACGCAGAAGGTCTCGAAAAATACATATCTGCAGTTTTCGGATTGTCCTCATTTAAAAACAAAAAAAAAATCTCTAACAGAAATCTTTATGCTTTCCAGCGCGAGGTAGGAATTGATTTTAGACACAAAGTTTTTTGGTGAAATTTTCTTACAATTCATCGTAGATTCCAATTTTGGTTACGATTTTTGCGAATAAAATAATTGGCCCACCTTACTGTTCATATCTCTAGGCGAACAGCAATGTTCTGTGGAATTTTTACAACAACAGCCCACTTCCACCATTACTCTAATTCATACAGCAACAACAACATATGTAACAAATCACATCTTCATACCACTGATAGTTCATGAGATATAGTCTTTTTTACTTAAAAGTTGTATGGGCGGTGCCACGCTCCTTTATCCAATCACAACTAAGTACAGCCAGTGACTTACAACAGGTCATTAGTACCACTTTTTAAAATTATCTTATAAATCAGTCAATTAGAAAAGCCGTCAGAGCGATTGTTGAAAAGTGGTGTGGCACCGCCTTCTTCCTCCCTGGCAGTAATTAATACTGCTCCAATAACATATATACCAAATCTCATCTTCATACCCCTGAAGCCGTTTTAATTTTCAAGTTGTATGGGCGGTGCCACGCCCCTTTATCCAATCACAACCAAATATAGCCAGGGACTGTCAATAGGTCAACAGTACCACTTGGTAAAATTTTCGTATCAATCGGTCTATTAGAAAAGCAGTTCGAGTGATTCTTCAAAAGAGGGCGTGGCACCGCCCACTTGCACCTCGTCTGTAATTCTAACTGTACGAACAACATATATACAAAATCTCATCTTCATACCTCTGATAGTTCATGAGATATAGCCCTTTTGATTTTCAAGTTGTATGGGCGGTGCCACGCCCATTTATCCAATCACAACCAAATATAGCCAGGGACTATCAACAGGTCAACAGTACCACTTGGTAAAATTTTCGTATCAATCGGTCTATTAGAAAAGCCGTTAGAGCGATTTTTGAAAAGAGGGCGTGGCACCGCCCACTTGCATCTCGTCTGTAATTCTAACTGTACGAACAACATATATACAAAATCTCATCTTCATACCTCTGATAGTTCATGAGATATAGCCCTTTTTATTTTCAAGTTGTATGGGCGGTGCCACGGCCATTTATCCAATCACAACCAAATATAGCCAGGGACTATCAACAGGTCAACAGTACCACTTGGTAAAATTTTCGTATCAATCGGTCTATTAGAAAAGCCGTTAGAGCGATTTCTGAAAAGAGGGCGTGGCACCGCCCACTTGCACCCTGGCTGTAATTCTAACTGTACGAACAACATATATACCAAATCTCATCTTCATACCTCTGATAGTTCATGAAATATAGCCTTTTTAATTTTCAAGTTGTATGGGCGGTGCCACGCCCCTTTATCCAATTACAACCAAATGTAGTCAGGAACTATCTACAGGTCAACAGTAATTCATGGTAAAATTTTTGTATCAATCGGTCTATTAGAAAAGCCGTCTGAGCGATATTTGAAAAAAGGGGCGTGGCGCCGCCTACTTTTTGAAAAAATAAAACCTTTTAAACCATCCGGAAGCTATAGCGAACAAAACAAAAAAAAATTTTGAAAATCAGTCCAGCCGTTTTTGAGTTTTAGCGAGACAACTGCACATCGATTCATTTTTATATATAAGATAAGTGTCTTTATCTCCTAATTATGTTCCATACCAATCAAGAGCTTAAAAAGTGAAATTTTCGACAACTTAACCTCAAATATCGCTGTTTATTCTGTGGCAATGTGCAGCCTACTGCATTTGCAATGTATCCTTTACGCATAAAAACACATTTAGCTTGAACTTACAAAAATCAAAACAGACATTACATCAAGATTACACCATTTATGTATAATAAAGCAGTGCAGTCCATAACTTTGGACCGGGTTCAATACATCAACTGCATATGTAATGATGTAAAGCTTCGTTAAAGGACGACGACGTCCATGGTGATCGCACAAACGATAAATTTATTGACGCGACGGCGCGCTCGTACAACAACAACAGTAACAGCAAAAACAAAAAAGATGAATATCCATGTCACAAATGCACACATGCACACACAAACACGTACTGATCGTTCGTTATGGTCATGAGGCTTTGAAGAATATTTCCTTTTTTGGATTGCCAGTGAAAACATGTTACGGACAAATTGTGTAAATCTTTTTTTTTCGTAGTTGACGCTCCGTTTTTGTTGCAGCGTTGTTCCCAATTTATTTTGATTCTTATTGAATCGTATGGAATGCAAGTTGCACAAATTACATCATCATGATTTTATTTTATATAAATTTATGCTGGTCGGTCACATTGCTCCTCCATTTCAAATTTCAATTTGAAATGACAAACTTTGCTTAAGCGTTTCATAACAAAAGTGCAAACAAATTGTGTTTATTTTTTCTCTTTTATTAGCATTAAACGCGCATGGGCACTGATTGATGATTTCTTTTTTGTCATTTGCAGGTGGTGCGAGAAATGGAGTTGGAGTGCGATCTGAGTAAAATTCAAAATGAGGAATTGCTTCGAAAAATGGTAAGTTACACTTCCATCACCCACGAAATCTACATAACATTATCCCTTCCTGCGGTGGTGCATGAAAAAGTGCACACACATGTTTGTGTGCGTTATATAAATATAACGTCATCGTACTGTTGCACTGTGATGTCATGAAATATCAATTGATGGTAATTGAAATCAATTCCTGCCATACGACACATGAGCCACATGAGTATGTGTATGATGTGCGTGTGTGTTGGCAACACTTTGACAATTTGAATTTTGAACTTGAATAAAATTTACGGTTGTGTTTACCAATTAGAGTATAAAGAATGAATAAATCTCTATTGATTCATCGCCATTTTGTGTGTCAAAAGTCTTCCAATGAAATGCGATGAGACGTGAGTCTCAATCGAGCCGACATCGTAGTGCACCTACAGGTAATACAGGTATAACACGAAGTATAGGCTAACATTTTTTTTCAGAATTTTACAACATCCTGTTGTGCCATGATATTAAATCCGTGTTATTATACAGATCTAACATAAATCTTATACAGCTCTCATACGAATATTGATACAAAGACTGAACGTGTGTTGTTTATTTTTAGCCAAAATGAGACGCTTTTAATAAGTGTCCGAAATATTTGGTATTTGGATAAAAAATACTTTTAAAAGATAACAAGCGTGATTTATAAAATATAACACAGCGAAATATATACTAAATACACATGTCACAACTTTTAAAATTATAAATATTCTTTTCTAAAGAACCTATTGATCAACCAATACAAAATTTAGATTTAAGTAGTTAAAATTAAAATTTAACTTTCTCTTGTTTTGTATTGTTGATCTGTATATGTAAATAATGAGTATGGTTTCATTGTTCGGTTCAAGATCTTTTCTATTATTGCTTATAGAATTTGTTTTACAAGAAATATGTAAAATGGAGTATGTTGACAGCTGGCAAGGCAGATAGCTATTACGATGGTTGCCAAACCATCATCATCAGTGCCGTTTGCAGTGCCTTCTCCACTCATTTTCACAACCTTAAGTGTTAAAAGCTTCAAGCAATCAATGTGAACTCACACACACCGGTGCGAAAATGGTATCAACGAAGACCACACGTCAACATAATTCGATGATGATGGTTTGGCAACCATCGAAATAGCTAACTGCTATCATCGAAATAGCTATCTGAAACCAAACTCATTATTAAAATTTAACTTTATAATAAATCTGTACAAAATTTCTTAATTGTAAAAATATATTTATAAAATTAAATTATACATACCATTTCCTTTGAGAAAGGTATTGCGAAAAAGGTTTCTTTCGGAAGTTATATATATCTCACTACGAAATACGGAGAAAGGGTGGGTTAAAGTTCAAGCAGTATAACGACAAAGAGAGAGATAATTAAAAATAAACTCTAAATCTATTTTGTTTGATGCGCTGTAAGCAAGGAATAAGGAATGAGATGAGAGTAGTAGTAATGGCAATAAAGATTTTGGAAATAAGAACAATTTAAATTTATTATTTTGTAAATAAGTATAACACCCGCCGGGAAATGGAACTAGTTCAAAACATGTAGCATAGTTTGTTCCTAAGTAATTATTATTATTATTTTAATTGTGTAATTTGTAGAATCATTGATACCACATATGGAATGTAATTTCACTATTGTATACATACATGTAATACATACACGTATTATTAGAGGATTGCCTGTACCCATACAACTCCACAAACAGCCAGACATTCAGACAGACAGATATTCAGTTGCTACTCGCTAATTGGGCCCACGCGTTAAAGTGTGGACGGCGCAAGTCGTTGCGACTGCGATTAGTTGTAGGGTGCTGGTAGACGCTCTGCCGTTGAGTTCATGAGAAAAAAACTACTCATATATAAATACGATCACTGATTCATTAATATCCATAAACGGCTTTCGTTCGCCGTTCGAGCCGAGTGCTAAAATAAACATCTCAGCTGTAAATACAAATAATATTAAAGAGGGCGATGGATGGTTATTGTCGTCATATTTATTGATTTTGGGAACATTTACCCATTTCCCATATTTTATTAATATTAACATTTACGTATGTAGGTATGTAAGGCAATAAATAATATTTGCAGCAAGTGGGATACATTTTTATTAAGAATTAGACTTTATTTTTGAGAAATAAAAATAAAAACAAATTAATTTCGGAACATTTAGGGGTTCAGACAAACCGTCAAATGTATGCGGGCGTACGGTACACTTTGGACCGTTTAACAGTGGTAGGTTTTTGTGGTTTTTAACAGTGTAGGGTTGTAAACCACACGATAACCAGAGGTTGGGGGATAGGAACGCTCTTTAATAAGAACCTATGTTATTTCTAATTTATCAATTTGTGAAGTAAAGAACTAATGTTATTATTTTTGCATTATATGTTAAGTTATTGAAATGAACTTTCGACATCAGTACTCCCTCACCCGTAGAGATGGTGATGGAGAAAAAGAAACATATTAAAGGAGATTCGTTTCAGAACTTTTTAGGATGCTTAAGCTATGTCCGCCTGTCTGGCTAGCAGAGTAGCCCCACCCCTTTTGGTACCTCCCATACAAAATGCCTTCTATTTGGAAAATAAATATTTATCTCATAACTTTCGAATGGACAAATGCAGGATATTTGAGTCTGGTTAATTTAAATTACATGTAATAACACCGCGCAACCGTGGTTTTCACACTTGATGAAGACCATATATGCGTGAAACTAGAGACCTTAAGTAGTAAAACTGCGTTTTCAGTTTATCGCCAGAACGTCTGGATTTTTTTAAAAGGACTTCAAAGTTTCATAGGCTGCACCACTTTCAAAAAATTAAATTAAATATTTCCACGAACCATATGATAACGATAACTTTATTTATTTATTTCGGATTTCATAAATTTTGTTCACAAATCATTTTCACAGATCTTATCGTCCGACATTACCGAATGTGTCGCAAAAAATAATGGAATGATGCAAGGCTTCATCAAATGTTGAATGCATTCAATGAACAATTCCTGGTACATATTTCGAATTAAGGCATTTAACATATATACATACATACACATGCAAATATAAGTCTGTGCGTTTGTGTGCGCGTGTTTGTGTGTGGGGGGTTTGTCGCTTTCTTTTTCCAAATCATTATTTTGTGAAAACAACAGCAATAACAATAACAAAAACAATAAAAAAAATATAGCCAAATTAGCATAAACTTGTCTAGAATAACAATAAAATTGATGATATCGAACTGAAACTGTAACAACAGACAACAGCAACACAATGATCATTGTATGTGTCTGTATGTCTGTTCGTCTGTCTGCCTGTCTGTCACTATGTAAATCTGCATTCGTAGACAAAATGTTTGAGTCATTAAATCAATCCGCTGATGATGAAGGTGATGCTGTCATATTGCTGTGTTGGTGTGACGTCATCGTGCTAATGAAGATTTAGAAAATGTTGCTAAAACTGCAATTTATTAACATCATTCGGTCGGGTCGGTTTGCTTGCTTGGCCGTTGCCGTCGTTGTTTGGCTGACGGTGGTTGTCTTTATATTCATGTATGTGACTCAAGTGTTGTTTTATTGTCTGTCTCACACTTTTTGGCCATGATGTCCATTAAAGTTGTCATACAAGCGACCGACGGACCGGACGGCTGGCTGGGTTGTCATAAAACACCGGCATTATAAACCATTTCATGTTCGCAGTGCGTGGGAACTGCGCATGTGTAAACTGGGTGTATGTATGTGGCTGCGAGAAGACCTGTGTGTGTGTAAGTGTGTACTGCAGAAATTGCATGTAGAACACAATAAACGGCGATCGTTCGTTGGATTGAGATGTTGACAGTTCTACTAACGAACCATTTGCTGGTACAGGAAATTTGAAACGTAAACGAAATCCTACGTACGATAATAACAACAGAGTTGAACAGAACTAGCGCCTCGTATGTGCACATGTATGGGGAATATAGTACAGCTAAGCAGCCAATCTAGCTGAGCAAGGCTAAAGTGCATTAAACACCACCCGCTCCTGCCACACGATCAATTCGTGTTGCCTTCTGTCTGCCTGGCACAACGCGTTAATTCGAGTTAAGCAACCAACCACTTGTCATGACTATTGCTGCAAATCAGTGTATGGGAGTATAATTTCCAATTGTTTTTGTTGTTGACGATCGATAGAATTCGATAGAATATGTCACAGCGCAAAGCAGCAACGGCGGCAGTGACGAGTTAGCTCACAGAAATGATGTAGGCGTCAAAGTTTTTGAATGCACAGTGTGTGTAAATTTGTTCATCGCCGTAATGAGAGAATTGTACATATGTATGCACATACATATATGTGGCAACGAGAATAATGAGATGAAAATAATGTAAAACCGCCTATAAGAGATGTTTCACTTAAAACACCTAACAACGGTGTTGCGCAGGTTCCGAATGTCGGATGGACAGCTCTTACCAGAATATAAGCACAGTTACAAAAGTAGACAATACGAATTTTAGTTCGCAAAATAAATACCTAAAGAAAAACGTAGCTATTGATCACCGTCAAAACAGCCAATGCTACTAGTTTCACGAAAATCGGGGAGGATAATAACAACTCCTAACAGAGCAAGCGAGCGATAAAGGATTTTATGGAAATCGTTATTTCATTAGTTACAACTTATAAAATCATCGAATTTTAAAATTAACAGAATTTTTAAATTTCACGGCGTAATCCTAGCACACGAATAAACTGCACAACCCTTCGATGTGCGTATGAATAATATAAAATCGTCATTAAATTAATATTACTTATACGTTGTACTAACATCGAAATGCAAAGGTCCTATTATCACATTTGAAAATTTTACAGGAGGGATAAAAAACTAATTAAAATGAATAATGATTTTGTTTTGTTTTGTTCATCTATGAATGTAAATAATGACTTTGGTTTCATTGTTCGGTTCAAGATCTATTCTACTATTGCTAATAGAATATGTTTTACAAGAGTTATGTCTAATGGATTATGTTGACAGCTGGCAGGGCGGTTAGCCATTTCGATGGTTGACAAACCATCTCATCAGCATTATCACATCTTAACTGTTAAAAGCTTCAAAAAACTATCGTAAAGTCCCAAACACACCAGTGCGAAAATGGTATCAACGAAGACCACACGTCAACATAATCCACACAAGCTCTTGTCTATGCTTTGTCCATCGAACAAAATTGCATAGAATTGTTTTTGGCAACAAATGCCAGTGTACCTCCCGTGTATGTATGCTCTTGTTTGTCACGGTGGTTTCTTGAAGCTTTTAACACTTAAGGGTTGTGATAATGAGTGGAGAAGGCACAGCAAAGGGTGCTGATGAAATGAATAATATTATAGTTCCAACAACGATTTTTTAAATAAATTCGTTATTTTTGATTGTAGGAAGCTAAAACTTTTTGGGCATGTGTATTTCGAAGCAGCGTAACATTTTCAATTAAAAGCTTAGTTTTGAACTTACTTACTTACTTAAGTGGCCCATTACAACTTACGAACTTGGTTCATAAGTTTGAGGCCTGAAGTACTAAAGAATTCCACACGCTTCGGTCTTGTGCGTGTGTTCTCCAGTTAGTCCTACCAGATGGTGGCACGTCGCCTACCACTTGGCCCTTCTGCGCCGTCCTTCAGGTTCGCCTTCAAACACCTTTCTCGCTGGAGCATTTACATCCATCCTGGCAACATGACCCAGCCATCGTAGTCGTTTGAACTATTTCTAAAAAATTGCGATAAATAAAAATTTTTTTAAGATTTTTTTCGATAAAATTAGTCCAACTTGATTTTGTACATGGATATATTAATATAATTTATTTATTTAAGCCTTAGCTACAATAATGCTGAATAATGAAATGAGAAATCATCAATAGTTCTTGATTTATAGCTAGAAAACTAAGCGAACAAACATCAAGACAAGGAAAAATATCAAAGGTGATTACAAAAAGTTTGGCACAGTGTAATTTGTTCAAAGTTCTTAAAACTTAATTTTCTTTTACACAATTTTCATAATTTTACATTAAACCGATTTATAGTTTAAAAAAAAATATTTTAAAAAAAATAGTGGCATATCAACTATTTATATAGCAGGTATATAGACTTCCACTTATGTCAGGCATATCATTCTTAGCCAACTTTTTCTTATACAAGACCTAAATGACATTTCAATAAAAAAACCCATTATTTAATAAAACGACCATTTTAACTATTGCCATAACGGAACAAATATAATCGAGCTACTACTTCACAGATTGGATCTCCTAAAAAAGTAAATCAGGACACACTTCTAGAGCAGGCCAAAACTGTCCAACGATCACTGTCGATCAACATCAGTATTTGAGAATTCATAAATTAGACTCATAACTTTTTGCAAGAACTATATGAAAAAATTTCAAAGATTCCTTATATATTACAAAGAACGTTAACTGGCGGTCCACTTCGCGTTACACATCTGGTCGCGTCCAAAGCTTGCAGCCTTAGTTCTTTCGTTTCAAATGAAAGTGTGCTAATCTTACTAACATTACTGTGACAACCAATGTTTGATCGCATTGTAAACTCAGAATTTTTGTGCGATTCCAATACGTGTACGAGTATCAGAACCCTAACACAAACAACACCAACAACAAAAACACAAACTTTGCAATCTCTCAATTAATAAGTCAAGTTGTGGGCTAAAGCGAGAATGAAAATAACAATAATACTACAACAATAATAATAAATAAGCAAAAAAAAAAAACACAACAACAATGACAAAACCCGAAACAAACTACCTTTTTTCGAAAACATGTTTGTTGTATTGATCGCGCTTCGTACGTTCATACGTATACGGTCACATCATATCGCAGCAACAGCCAACGTATCAGCGCCGCAATCGGTTCTGTTTATGTGGGGTTTTCTAATTTCAGTTTGATTTTGGTGCTCGATCGAAACGTACGTCTTTAAAAAAATACGCGAAACACTTACAAAATAAAAAATACACAAAAAAAAAACAACAAGAATTTAAACAAACCAAAAAAGATAATTTTCTAAAGTTAACAATTACCAAAAACATTATTTTACTACGAAACGAAACATTAAAAAAAAACATTAACATTTAATCAAAACGATTCTACAAAATCTCAGAGGTGTTCTTTTATTCGCGTAAAACAACCGAGAGTGTTTCTAAACTTGGGTTAGTAAAAAAAAAACTGTTTTATATGTTAATCACTGTGTTTTGCAATAGTTGGTCACACTTAAGTATTCGAAAGTTAAAGTTGAATTTGCGTCGAGAGTCCTTTTCATTAAAACAAAATTAAATTAAAAAGGAGCTAACGATGTTTACATTCAACATAAATATTTTTGCTTATGTCCTTTTTGTAAAATCCTGGTAAATAATTTTTTAAATTGTACTAAATTTGACTACAAACCAAAGGCTTGATTGACAGAATACTTACAAAGACCAACAATTTCCATAATGTCATTGTAACTAAAAGTAGGTCTAGTCTTATTATAATCGGCACGGACAATAGTCCGGATGTCACGACTGCTTAATGCTGGACACGTATGTCAATGGCCACAAATTTAGTTCTAGTATCGGACGTGAAGTGAAACGACATTTAAAAGCCATAAGTGCGTTTTCCGTTGCTGCAATAAAAAAACGTGTGCCCCCTGGGTTGAGATTGCTTAGTATGCGCTACGGAATATCTGTTTGGGCGGCTTGCTACAGAAGTGTAATTTGGTGTTATGTAGTAATGAAGTAAAAAGGATGCATTACACGCATATTAATAGATATTGGTAGAAGTGATACATGTTGATACCATGGCATGTTCTCGTTAAAAAAGATCATTATAT
The DNA here is from genome assembly GCA_964034835.1 of Muscina levida. Classification (NCBI taxonomy): domain Eukaryota; kingdom Metazoa; phylum Arthropoda; class Insecta; order Diptera; family Muscidae; genus Muscina; species Muscina levida. The sequence continues at coordinate 3,165,381 of OZ035882.1, forward strand.
ATTTGACAAAATCCGTACAATTATTTTTTTATATATTGTTATGGCGATCCTTGCAGTTGGTTTTCTTAAACAGAGTTCAAAATCGAGCTAAAGATTTTATTTAAATATTTTAGAATTTTTTGATTAAAATTTTTCGACTTTTGTTAATGACTATCTTCAGGAATTTGAGTTTCAAACAAACAAACAAAAAAAATCCCACTAAAAAGGCTTATAATTTTGTTGGTTTGTGAACTTACTTAATGCTATTTGCTTGTCCCGAATTTTAGTAGAACAATTTTTCTTAAAATATTTTTTTATTTAGTCTGTGACATATATTACTTTGGCTTTTTCACAAGCAAATTTATCACCGTAATTGGACACTGTTATAAAAAAAAACACAAATGTTATTTTAAACTGCTTAACATTACTGAGTATGTTGAGGTCTCTCTTAAAATAAAACCAGCGCAGAAAAGTAGTTTCAAAATTAGATTAAGTTCTTATCCTTAGTATAGTTCTATATTATGGCAAAAGTTGATATATCAATTTTCACAATTTAAAAGTAAGCCGATTTAAAATTTCGAAACTTCATAAACCCATGTGGGCATATCAGCTCTCTATATAGCATTTTATAGACTTTCACTTATCTCAGCATGTTATCCTTTGCCAGCTTGTTCTAAAAGTCCTAAAGGACATATGAACACTTAAAAAAATTGACATATCAACTTATTTTATAATAGTATAAAGGTATTAAATCGACTCAAATAAAGCCAATTTTTTTAATGTCTATTGCACTGTGGAACGTTTTCGGTGTCATTGTCTGGGGGTGAGAAATTCCATGTCTGAATAAGTCACTGGGCCGGGATAGTAAAGCACCCAAAGTTTTGGCGTTCTCAGGCCAAATTGTTTTATGACCTTTTATATTTTTTGCGTGTCTTGATGTTTGTTCGCTTAGTTTTTTCACTATAACTCAAGAAACATTAATGATATCTCATTTTATTCTTCAGCTGAATTGTAGCTAAGGCTTAAATAAATATGGGAACGGCAAATACTTTAGGTGTTTTTCTACACTGATGTAGTACCTTTACCCTGACTTGGAATTTCTCACCCCAAGATTGGCTGTTGCACTGTGCTATTTCGTTACCCGATATCTCGAAAACTATCACCACAAACACTAATATACTTTTAAGCAAATCCTTCTCAGACTAATGGCACCATTATTATGTTAATAAAATTAAAAAACAAAGTTAAATTTAAGACAAATCAGCTTTCAAAAGTTAATAAGTCATATTTGCTGGTGTTTTAAGTAAATATTCCTAAAGAAACTTTAAGTTAAAATATTATTAAACTATTTTGTATAGTTAGTGAGATCCGTAGTAGATATGAAGGAATTTAATATAACGATGTGAAGTCTAGCCAGACCAAAGTATATAAATCCTACAATGGATTTAGCTACACAGTGTCTATTTGTCAGAAAGTTCGTAGCAAAATGTCTTTAAAGTGGGTGTGGCAAAAATGATCTCACAAAAAAATACATACGAACATAAACAATTAATTTGATTTAATGAAAATGGAAAGAGAGCTTCTTGCTTTCTCAGACTTCCGCCTCCTAGGATAGACATAAGTGTCGAAGGTGCTAATATTACCCTATTCCTTAGAAAGTATAGTGTCCAATTTGATGGACAAAGACATAGAGCATAGACAAGAGCTTGTGTGGATTATGTTGACGTGTGGTATTCGTTGATACCATTTTCGCACCGGTGTGTTTGGGCTTCATGATGATTTCTTGAAGCTTTTAACACTTAAGGTTATGACAAAGGCACAGCGAAGGGTGCTGATGATGATAGTTTGGCAACTATCGAAATAGCTATCCGCCCATCCATCTCACACAACTTTTGTAAAACAAATTCTATTAGCAATAATAGAATAGATCTTGAATCGAACGGTGAAAACACATTCGAAATTTTTTTAATGTATCACTGAATATTCCCTTCCCATTGTATACAAGTACATAAAATATGTAATTTAGAATGGGAAATACGAGTGAAGGCCTCTGCAATAGAAAGCTCTTTACTCAAATGCGATACGTCAATGATTAACTCTGAAAGTAGTAGCTTCTGTCATCAATTTCTTAATAAATGAATGTTTAATTTGATTTCCGCAAAGTTTGTAATATTCAAGTGCTTACCGGGGTTTTCTACATAATTCCAAAAGAGAATACAACAAAAAACTCAAAATTTTGCTTTATACATACCTACATACATACATATGTACCAACGAACGTATTTATACTTTATACTTGGTATCTTAATTACTGCTTTGAATGTCATTCTTATGTTGATAAGCATTTTTGAAATATGTCATTGTTCAATTGAATAATTTTTGAGCGAAATTCCACCTCTACAGGCAATATATATAATCTCCTCTACGATGACACTAACGTAGAGTAGTTTGTTGGCGGCGTCTAACGCGGATTTCGTAAGGACATAACCAATTACGGAATTTGGGTAATTAATGGTATTCGTTAACCGTTTCAAGTGCCCACCACTGGTGGGTGTTGAAGGCGGTGGCGCTGTCACGCGAAATGTCGCCCACGGTTCTTTCAAGATCAACGGACATACATACATACATACGTGCAAGTGCGGCGCGATCACTCCGTCATCCATTTCACTTAATTTTGCACACTTAGGTCATTTCGCAGAGTTTCTCTGTGTTAACAGCAAAATAATTAAGTTAACATCTCCATCCCCAACCGTAATAACTACTATCTATATATCTATCCATATATTGTGATGTGGGGACTTGACGGTTTTTCTAATGTTTTATTGTTGTTGTTGTTGCTGTATTCTTAAAAGTGTTTACTCTGAAGTGGTGACGTGATCTCGACAAATTTCAATAGTTAAAAGTGTTGTTTATTTATTTGTTTGTCTGTAGATATGTATGTATGTATAACAACAGGTGGTTCATGGTGTGTATGATGGTGGTGGTGGTGGTTGATTTATGTGTGTGTGTGTGTGTGTACGGTGAATTTTACTTTCAGTAACAATCAAAATTGAGTGCAATTAAATATCGTTCAAAAAATAAAATCATAGAAGTTATTAAACGCAAACAACAATCAGCGAGGCAACAACAAAAACAACCCAAATTGTGAATAGTAACCTCGAAATGTCACGAAATTAATTAAGGTAATTTGAGAGCATCAAGGATTTGTCCCCCCGGTGATGGCATCTCTTGCACTAGAGACACACGCAACCACAATGGTGGTGGTGGTGGTGATGATGATGATGACGATGGATGATGACCGCTGTTGTCACCACATGAGAATAACTTTGCCAAGATGTTTGATGGTCGACGTCGTGCTGATGGTGATTGCTCATTTAACAAAATAAATTCGAGATTTAATGTCAAATCCTCAAATACCAATTCTTATGAGCTAAAGAAATCAAGTCGTCGTTATTGTCTGACACCAACTTAATAGGTGTTTATTTTTTTTTTGTTTCGCTTCTAATACATTTAGAGATTACGTCATTTTTCGCAAATCGCCTGTGTGCAAAGATTATAATACTCACACGTACACAACATTCACACATACATACGGTTAGATGTTGTTTTTTTAATACATTTTCACATTGATAAATTGGAAGAAATATTAACAAACAAAAAGTAATAAGAAGAATGAAAGAACATTTCATTTGATCATCACCTTCGCTTTAACCGAAAAACCTGTTGACTAGACTTAAAACAAAATAACTCTTTTGCCGTGGCTATTTTTGCCCATCTTACGTCGTCAACTAGATTCCTGATTAACATTCATGCCAAAGTAAAAGCCGTTGAAATCGCCGGCAGTTAATAGGAAAGGCAAAATTTCAATGTTGACATTTTTAAACAATTTTACTGATCTTGTAGACAAACTGAATGAGATCACATTTCCCGTTATTAATCATAAGGTTATCTGCTGAGCGGCTTTAAATTGCAATGGAACAAACAAACATATTACAGGTTACATGGTTTGGTACAAGGGAAATGGTGGGGGAGAAATGAGGCAGGATAATCGATTACACTGGTAAAAAAAATAATACACATAAGTTTTGCCAAAGCTTGATGGTGAGGATATTAAAACTATTTTTAAGAAAAAAAAAACTCAATTCCGTTTATGTTTTATAGTAAGAACAAACATTCCCATTAATTATGAATGTTTGTTGGCTACTTCGGCTGGCTTCCCAGTAGCTCATTCTATTACTCCAATTTTCCAAGAACTTGTTGATGGTTTCGGGCTCTAGCTCACGGATTGCTTGTATGATATTGACCTTAAATGCTTGTATCGTTGCTGGATTGTTGGCATAGCATCGGTCCTTCACGGTTCCCCACAAAAAAGTCCAAAGGAGTCAAATCGCATCTCCGAGGCGGCCAATTGACATAGCTGATAACACGATTTGGGAATTTGGTGCGCAAAAGATTTATTGTGGCATGGCCTGTGTGGCATGCCCATCTTCGTAGCTTCTTTATCGCACTATTTTTTAATTATTCTACACAGATAATTGAAGTATTTGTTGTTGATTTGCCATTGTATTCCTTGGCTTCTGTTCTCTATGGATCTAATAACATCCTCCATAACTACTAGGAATGATAGAGGTGACAATATACATCCCTGACGCACTCCACTTTGAACATGGAATGGGTCTAAGAGCTTTCCTTTATGGAGAACAAAGCATCTGGTCTGGTTATAACTTTCCTTGATCAGAGATATTAGTTTTTCTGGTATATATTTTCTTCGCAAGGCTTACCATATGTATTCACGGTTGAAGATTGGAATTGAATTCCAAACATTGTTTCACAATAATGCGCAGCGTATTGATGTGATCTGCACAGGAATATCCACTGCGAAAAACTGTTTGACAGGAGCTAATACTACGTTCTAGGTGTTCTTTAATACGGTTTAGATTATTTTTGATATTGCAATTTTGACGGTTATACCATCTTTCCATTCTTCAGGGAAGGACTCAGTATCCCACGTTTCCGTGATAAGTGAGTGAAATAGTTCTGCAGTGAGTGTTGGATCACACTTATAAATTTCAGCAGGGATACCATCTGTCCCGGCGGCTTTACCGTTCGAAAGTTGTTTAATCGCAGCTATAATTTCTGATAAACTAGGTGGTGAGGTTTCAATCCTGTTATTTGTTGTATTTTGTGAAGTGGGACCGGCCGTGGCAGATCCCAGGTTCGACTCCTGGTCTAGTCATCTACATTTTTCTTTCATTGCCCATCCCCTCGATGTTGGCGACAGTAACTTAACTTCGCAATATAGTGTCGAGTCAATCGGCATGTCTAGTAAAAAGTTATAGTTCTCAAAAAGTGACGTTCACATTTGTCGATAAACAAGTAGGTGCCGCACAGTGGTCCCAATGACAAATTTAGCGCGAAAAAAGACATAACTCAGAAGTATCCAGAATCATAGTAATTTGTAGGAACAATTGACGGTATAGTACGACCTCCCGCCAACAATGGGCGGATTCGATTGAGTGGATGTGGCACTTTTCATACAAAACTAACTGACATAAAACCTGTAAAATTATTTCATGAGATAATTTCTTGCGGTTAAAAACAGATTTTTCGGGTCTTTCATCATGTATGAGCTAATAATAACTTGCTTCATCTGACTGTTTCTGCCTCAAAATTGCAAACTTTTTTGATTTTTTCACTATTTTTTAAGTTTGAATTTATTCATATTTTTCAAAAAACGCAATTTTCATAAAATCGACTGATGGTTTTTTTAAACATTTAAGAACTCACACTTTATAGATGATAACGACATAAAAATTTAAGCGAAAGCTGGTGAAATTCACATTTAAAAGATTATCACAAGCTACAATACTGATAAAATTAGACAATCAAAAAATACATTTTAATTTTCATATTTATTTTCAATCAGATTAATAGGTATTAATAAAATAAACAAATATTTAAGAAAATCCTTCCATTCCATTTTACAGTCTCTTCAAATCACACAAAATTATTGAATAAACTTCAATGAAAAACAAAATAAAAAAGTTATTTGTTTTCAAAACAATACTGCAGTGAGAATATTGAGAGTATTTTAAAAAAAAATTTAGCGTTATGCATTGTGGAGACTTGCCATTAAATAACCATCTAATTTTTCACTTTTGTACCATTCGTAAATATGACTTTTTTCGCGCTAAATACGTCATTGGGACCACCGTGTGGCGTTAGTTCAAAATCTAAAAATAGAAAGCGTATTAATTCACAACAAGGCAAGAAACCATCCCATACCTCATTCATTGGGTGTTAGGGGAAATTAAGTTTAAGTTTTATGTTCTGCTTTAGTTAATACCACTAAAGAAATTATTAAAAAAAAAAAAACAAAAAAAAAAAAAGGAAAATATTTTTTTGGAACCATGATCGAAATTATTTTATATATACTTTTTATTTTGTATTTGTTGTTTTTATTAATTCTTTCAATATCCTCAAAATAACCCTTTGTAAATATTAGTAAACCTTATGGCAACTAAATACATGTTCTATTGTCGTATACTTTAATTTTGACATTATATTAATCCATAATATGACATTCAAAGAAAATAAATAAGTCCTGTTATCTAGAAAGCAATGTGTATAATTGTGTTCGGCAAACATTTGTTCAAACCACTGTTCTTTTGATTCTACATTATTATTGAAGCATATTTTTATGGCTACATATATCAATAAGTACCGAATGTGCACCCTCAGCGGTTTTAGAAACATGTATCTCGCTAATAAAATTTAAATTATTGACTGGAAAACAAACTGAAAATATTTTAAGATTATTAAATAAAAACACTAGTGTCAACAATGTAGAAAACTAAATTGGAAACACCAACACATATATACATTAGGTACCCTGTAGTAAATAAAATAATCGGTTGATAAAAAAAACTAACTATAAATTAACTATTTTGGAAATGACTACAAATTGGTTTAAATCTCATGCAGATATCAACCAATCTACAAATAAATAAAAGCAAAATAAGTAAATATGAAACCAAAAGAAGCATGTCATGAAGTCAAATGTCGTTTGTGTTGAAAAAACTAAATAATTTCAATACTTAATGTTTATTTTCTATGAGCACCTACAATTTTATTTTTAGTCATGAAACGCTCTTGAATTTTCTATTAATGTTAGCAACCACATTGTAATAATAATAATGAATAAATATTTTTATATAGTATAAGTATAATATAATTTAAAGGAAAAGATATTTATTTATATATTTTTAATAAAAATTAATTAAAATTAAACTGTTTAAAAACTAATTTCTAAAAAAGTGGCTTTTAAATAATTTAGTTTAAACCGACTTTAATTGGTTGAAAAAAAGTAATTAGTAGTCAATTGAAAAGTCATGCAGAGATTATCAATTGACTACGGCCTATGTGGCCTATGTTAAAATAATGAGTCGGCGACAAGGAAAATAGTCACTTAATCAACTAGATGTGGTTATTAAAAAATCAGTTTGAAGTTACTTAAAAATGTGTTTCTCTTCCTACAGGGTAGCAGCTCATTTTTTGGCATACTGTATCCATACCTAATACATAGGAAACAGTTAATTCAAATAATAATTTCAAACAATTGTTTGTTTTTTATGTGTCATATTTATTTTTATGAAACCCAAAGAAGTTGTTGTAAACCTTTGTTATTTTTACCACTCAAGTGTTAAAATAAATAATCATAAATAATAAAAAGCAAATTTTTCAAATGATATCACCGTTCGAAGATGTAATCGTACAATTGGAGACGTTTGTCTCTACATAATGGTGAATACAAAAACATTTGTAAAACTTCAATAACGATTTCACAGCATTTTCAATTGCGTTTGCATAAGAATTTGCTTTAGTATTAAATTGTGATAGGCCACCGTACTATAACTAGTCAGTGTGAGTATGATACTAATCTATATTTCTTTGAACGCTGTCTCGTCGTTTTTGATGACGACACTTGGAGTACTATAGTTCAGTAAAAGCTTATCAAATCGATGTTTGAAATTTTTATTTAACATTACCCTATCGCTTAGTCTGAACTAAGAAATGCTTACAAGCTCACTCATTAATTAAACTTTTATTTCATTTCCTTTTAGTGGCAGCAATCCGAGGATATAAATCGAAAGAAAGAAATTCGCTCGCAGTTATATAAGCTACGTGAGTCCAGGTTGCGAGATCTATATCAGTTCGATACAATGTCCGACAACAGAGTTGCTGGCTTTGGCAAGGACCCTCTGGCTCCCAGCCATGGTGAATCGTTGGTTGACCAAAGCTTCCAGAGCTTAAAGTCCAAGGAAATACGCGACTCAATGAGTCCCACGGAGATGCGTTTTCAGTCGATGGCCTTGAATAATCCCAATACTACGGGTTGGAATGTCCAATCATCTTCTGAAGTTAGCCCTGATGGTCGAGGATTTCGGGCTGAGACCGTGGCAACCACCGACGGTAAGTCTATCTGAGCTATGCTCATGCTATAGACAGTGCATTAATGCTATTTACTATTTTAGGTGTCGAGAATATTAACGGTGGCACTGCCGAGTTCAAAGGACGTAACGAGCAGCGTTCGAGTGCAATGCATGAGGGGGATGATAAAAACTTTATGAAGAAGGCATCGGAAAGTTCGAATACTCATTTGCAGGAAAAGGTGGTGGTTGGCGATGAGAATTCGGGGCGCACAGAGGTGCGTACGAGTTCGTCTACATCGACGTCTTCGTCGCAAGTGTTTCAATCGTCATCAACTACGGACTACGACAATGATCAGCCCCAATATCTAACGGATTCGCGCGGCGCACCTCACCGAGTGACTGAACCACAATATCATCAGGTTCCATCTCAGTACCAACCGCAACAGCCGCACGATGTGAGACGTTCGGCTGATCAATCGTCAACCACACAACAATTTGATAGACAAACTGAGCAGTACCGACAGAACCGCCAGGAAACCAATACCTCGCAAAATGTTCAAACCAACGAAACACATGAACAAAACAGGCGCTATGTGGACATGGACAAGGCATCACCCGAATATCAAAGGCAAGTCCAGTATCTTATGTCGCAACCGGGCGAAATTATTTCCAATACTGTGGAGTATCCCAAGCCCAATGTAAAAATGATCACCACGGTCAAACGATTGCCCGATGGAACTATTGTTCGCAATAAGCGTTATGAAACTGAAGAGACGGGCGCTAATGCAGCTCCTTCGCCTGCGACAAATAACACGCGCCAAACCTCTTCAAATCTGACTAATCAGAGGCGCGAACCGCAAACTACCCAGCAGCCAAAAAACTACCGGGAACCGTTTGAGCCCCATCGCCGACCGAATGATAACGTCGTTGACAACGTGGAATCTAACCGTTACATTCAAGACACTCATAGCGATGACGTGTCGAATGTGGAGACAAAATACTCAACTGTAAAAACTTCCAATAGGAAATTCTCGACCGAAACCACTTCGGAGACCATAAAGGAATATGATGACCGTCAAGGACCCACGTCTCCCGGTGCAAGTGGCAAGCCAGTTACGAACGACTTTAGTACTCATGGATTTCCTTCCGTAAGACCCAATAAGCCCACCCAGGAATTTGCAACTGATCGGCCCCAGGGTGTTCGCCCCAATCATAGTTATACTCCTCAAAACTTGACATCACCCAGAGATGCTCTTGTGCCAGCTCATGGTCAACCTAACCAAACCATAACTGAGCGACGTATTCCCACGGAAGATGGTGAAGTTATTATTGTCAGCTCCGAAAAGAGGCACAATGTCAAGCAACAATCTAATTCGGAAAGAATAATTGAAACAGATATCCGAACTACGGATGACAATCGTTACCAACAAATTTCCGATATGAACACTAAGACCCACGACGATTTTTCTACTCATGGGTTTCCCTCGACTAATCAACCGCAGCTGCAACGAAATGTCTATCCTGATAACAGACAAGTGCGACCAGTGCCTTCAGGTCCCCAAACTACTGTAGTTCCATCCGACTCCTACGCTTCAGGTGTAAACGACGTTGTTACTGTCAGCTCCCAGAAATCTCACACTACGAAACATAGTACTAACAAAGAACGTATAATCGAACATGAGATAATCGCTGAAGATGGACACCCACGGTCACCGGCAGGTAGATCAACTCCTGGTGCGGTCACACAAGGACATCCCCGTGCTCCAGCAGGAATTGTAACTCAACCGGGAACTCAGAGTTATCCCCGTGCACCAGCAGGCATAGTAACACAACCAGGCGCTCAAGGTTACCCCCGCACTCCAGCTGGTGAAACAACTGCACCTGGAGCTCGAGGTTACCCACGTTCCCCAGCGGACACAGTATCTGAAGGTTATCCACATCCGCCAGTTGGTAACCATGGAATGACCACACCTAGGGATCACTACACTCCCGATATTGTGGGAAAATCTCCCAACCAGGACTTTTCGACCCACGGATTCCCCTCAGTAAGATCTCCAACCAAAACAAATCCTGATTACTCTACGCACGGATTTCCCTCTGCAAGATCTCCAACAAGAGCCACACCGGAGTATGTATCGCCCAGAGATGGCAATAAGCCCCGCGGCAATACAGAACGACCTCTGATGTCACCCACGAAAAACATAACGTCGTCCCCCTCGACCAAGAAATCGAGCACCACAATTGAAACTACCGAAAGGGTTATTCAGAAGGAAAAGGAAGTCGATGCTGCACATAGAGCTTTTGCGGCATCCTTGCGAAGCTCTTCGCCAGTCGACAGCATCCGGCGTGACAGCTTCAGCACAGATGGTCCACGACATACACCACGGTCTAGCGTGTCTTCAACCAGAACATTTAGGCGTGATATGCGAGAAGGTTCGCACGACAGCGCAGGAGGCTCGGAAACAAGTCGTGTGAGCACAAACACAGTCACACGCCAGACGCCGCCTAGAACAGTCGGTGGCAGAACGGTAGTTACCAAGCAAACGGTGGTAACATCTAAGACCGGGGACGACGCACTTCACGTGACGTCGCCACGCGGCACAAAGTCACCATCGCCCGGCAAGTCTGTTACCACAACCACGACTACCCGAACTGTAACGAGCAAGGCTGTACCGAAAGATGTGCCAAAACCAGGTACGCATACAAATTCTAAACATATGTAAGAATAAATGGAAACATATGTTCTCCAGATAACATCCAGAACATTACTACTATCACAAATGATACTATATTTCCTATTAACCACGATCCACTAACCATCACCAAAACCAACTTTTCCGATAATAAATCCAACAACCTGCCTTCACCTGAGGTTGTCGAAGAACCCTGCATAAAAAAACACATGTACTTGCTCTATCCGTCCGCTCCTACGAACACTGTCAAGAAACTTGGTAAGACTAGAAGTATACAAAGCTTCAAACCATCAAAAGTCCACACGTACCCTTAGTGCATCAAAAGCAAGCACTTGCAACCACTTGAACTCTGCTTTCTAAATCGGCCTGCCTCACTATCTCCCCCCCTAACCACTTTCGGGTCACTCGAACCTGTAATGGCAACAGATTTTCTACCTTCAGATAACGGGACTTACACGAGGATTCTGGGAATGAAACGATTAAAGTAATGGGTTAATCATGGGGCACCAGCCCCTCCTCTAATGAATCTCACAATACACTACACCCCCTTGGACGACTAAACCCGATGTGGTGGTTGCATGACAATACATTTGCCTAAACTTAGTCTAAGATCTAACTAACTCCTACACACTGCTTGGGATGCAATAGAATGATTGTAGATGTGCGACTGCAATACTTAAAACTTACTTAAAATATATCTATAGTATATCTATGTATGTATGTATGTATGTATGTATGTATGTAAATAACAAAAGTAGAATTGCCATAGTTTTATGTCCGATTAACCCTAGTATAGATGAAGTATAATGTATGTAGAAATAATAACAATAAACGAAACATAAATAGCAAAAACAAAACACACAATTTGTGGTGAAGACTATAATTGAGAAATTTCCAAACAGAAGCATCACCCAGATCATCACCAGCACCAAATAGTAGAAGTAGTCCATACCCATCCAAAAGTAAAAGTCCACTGGGTGAAGATGATCAGTCGGTAAAGTCATATAGATCACGGCCATTATCACCATCATCACCTACTAGATCACCCCAACAACCAATTGGCTGTAAAGATGTACCAAATTCAAGAGACCACCGGCCCACCGAAGACTTCAGTGATGAGCTTAGAACTGTTGATAGGTATGCGGACGACGCAGTCACCGTGACAAATGACTATTCCGAAGAGGATATCGATGCAACGCACAGTGTTAAAAGAACAACAAAGCAACTTATAGCACACGATAAAGAGCCTGTTGCTAGGCGCAGTCCTACAAAGACCACCAGTCCCCAGCGGCAGCCACAAGTATTTCAAGTGCGCACCGATGTCACGAGACGCACCTCCAGACCAGATGAACCGAAACGTCCCAAAACGAACGATCAAACTGCTCCCAAACTGCCATCTGGCCCCAAATCGAGCCCTATGCTATCTAAAACAACGGTGACTACTTCTGAGCGAAAAACGACAACAAATCAAAAGGTCGTGCCGAAAAATGTTAGCCCCACTACAACAACTCAAAGTCCAAGAAAACCTCAGCCAAAAATTGCACTAGCTCAAAAAGACATTGTGAAAGAAAAGCTACCACAAACCTATGGAGACGACGACAATTACATTCCACGAGATCGTTATCCCGATAACGATAATGCTTCGGAAACAGATGATGATGCTTTCACATCAAACATTCGCGAAATAACTATCGAAACTAAAAATAAGAAAACGACACACATGCCGAGGGAGACAGATGACGATGATGATTTTCCGAAAATTCAGCCTAAACATTCTCAGTCGATTCCAAAGAAACCTGGCATGAAACCATCATCAATACGTGAAGATAGTCCTAATGGAAAGGACCATTACAAGCCAAGGCCTTCTTTGGATACTGACGACGATGGCATTCCGCAACGTTCTGAGCCTACTCGAAGAGATTCCAAAACTAAACCGGAACAAGTTCAACCAGGTAATACATATCAAGGTCCAAGGAAACCTATTTCAAAGTCGTCCCCAAGACCTAGAGACACTCAAAGGTCGTCTAGGCCTGATTTCGAAAATGAAACGTATAAGCCCCAATATAACGAAACAAGCAAAATTACTGTCCAAACTGTAAATAAACAAACGGTTACACAAAGAGTAACTGACGATGATGACATACCACAACATAAACCCAAACATCCTGAGCCTTCCCGAAATGACACCAAACCTAAACTGGGACAAAATTTCCCCGTCGATACGGGTCTAACTTCAAAAATATCTGTCTCGGGTCCATGTCCGAGATCTCATGATATTCCTAGAAATTCTTCTCCTGATAATGATAAAAAAATTAAGTCCAATACTCGCGAAACAACCGAAATCACCGTCCAAACCACCAATAAGAATTCGCTTAAGCATAGGGAAACTGGCGATGGTGACATGCCAGAAGACAAACCAAAACAATCTGAACCTACTCGAAGAGACTCCACCATATCTAATACAAATCAAGGCCCAAGAAAAACAATAACAAAGCCGTCGTCTAGACCAGACGATGTTCCAAAAGATAAGAACCAGCTTAAAACAACAGCTCCAAGGGATTACACACATAAACCGACAGAAGATAAGACAGGTCAAAGTCCAGGAAAAATTGTGTCTAAACCATCATCAAGACCCGAAACTATTTCAAAAGATAAGTCCCAATACATTCCAAGGTCATGTTCTCCTGAATTTGAAACCGATGAGCTTTCATCCATTGTTCGCGAAACAAGCGAAATTACCGTCCAAACGACAAATAAGAATAAAGTTACACAAAGGGATGTTGATGATGATGAGTTTCCGGAAAAGCCAGAACAGAAAGTGCCAATTCAAAGCGAATTAAAACCCAAACCGACACAAATGAATCCAGATAGTGCAAGTCAAGGCCCGAGGACATCAGTCTCAAAGCCATTGACAAAACCTGAAGATAAGCCAATAACCTCTGCTCCCGATTATGAAAATTTATCGGAAACTGATGATGAATTCCATTTTACTAATGTTCGAGAAACCAATGAAATCACTGTGCAAACTACAGACAAAATAATGCCCATACACAGGGAAACAGTTGAATTCGATAATAAATATCCTAATTTAAATTTAGAATCCAAGAAACAGCCTTCAGATGGTGCTTATACCGACATAAACGTTGAGAAACGTACAAAAGTGACTTATCAGCCAACGGTTACTCAAAAGAGTAGGAAACCTAAGGGACCGTTCGATGATAGATCTCCCGTAGAATCTGATAATGAGTCGAGTTCAACAAATATCAGTGAAACAAGTGAACTATATATGCAAAATATAAACAAAAAAACACTCGCACAGGTAACTTTAGACGATTCTGAGACCGAATATGTATGTAAGCCGAAAGAAACTGAGCAACAACCTGATCATTTTAAAACTATCCCCAAAGATGCGGCACCGGTAGATGATTTTCATAACAAAAAACTACGAAATGAAGAGGATTTATTTTTGTCAACGATTACCACACATGTGAACGAAGGAATTGAAACGAAACACACCAAGAAATCTGACATACACAAACAATTTATTGAAGCAGAGCGAACTACACGCCCTGAGTTACTGGATGGTGCCTTTATATCGAAAACTATAGAACCCTCTGTACCAGCATCTCCTACTTATAAAAAGAAGGGCGTAGGCCGTAGAGATACATTTGAAGATCGTTGTCGCCAAATATTGGGCATGGAAAATGATGGTGACACACCCGGTACTTTCAAAAAGGTTCCTCTCGATGAAACTGAAACGTTAAAAGTAACTACGCATAAAAACGATGTAACCAATAAGGTATTTGAAGTAAAGATCGAAGATTGTGGCGACGACGATGATGATGAACCCTTCTCAATAACAGAAGTTAAGAAGACTTTGCAAGAAAAGAAAATTTCGCCAGAGAAGCTTGACCATGAGAGGCCAAGCAAAAGTCAAATATATACAACGGATAGGAAGGTCGATAAATCTATTGTCACAACTACAGAGGAAGTCATTGGCAAGCCTGTAAAAAAACAACCTGCTTCTACAATTGATTCAGAGCCAGAGCCTTCAGGCCCTGAGGACAACACGTATGAGGAAATACATGTGACTACTAAACGAATCGATAGAACAAATGTTGACGTTTCGAAGAAACCTCAAACAAGTCCATCCTCCAAATCGCCCTCACTACCTAAGAAAATACCATTGGACTATGACCATACACACATAACCACCGAACGACTTGAAAAATCTGAAATTGATAGGCCAACATCTCGCTCCGCTTCCAAATCGCCAACAAGGAATATTCCTCTGGAGCATGAACACACACGCGTGACCACCAAACGATTCGAAAAATCTACAATGGAGACGCCAATATTACGGTCTCCTTCCAAATCGCCATCGCCAACACGTAAAATCCCACTGGAGAATGTGCACACACAAGTGACCACGAAACGATTTGAAAAGTCTGAGATTGAGAAGCCAACAATACGAACACCCTTAAAATCGCCGTCACCAACTAGAAAGCTACCATCGGAGTACGACAGTACACGGCCGACTGATTTTAAGAGACCAACATCACGATCTCCATCCAAATCGCCATCGCCAAGCAGGAATATCAGAACTGAGTATGATAGTATACTAGTTATTTCCAAGCCACTTGAAAAAACTGAATTTGAGAGACCAACATCACGATCCCCATCCAAATCGCCATCACCAAACAGGAATGTCAAAACTGAGTATGAAAGTATACTAGTGACTTCCAAACGATCTGATATTGAGCAACCAAGATCGCGATTCCCTTCCAAATCTCCATCGCCAACAAAGAAGATTGAACCATTGAAGCCGAACAAATCAGGAGTTGAGCTTACAAAAAAACCAACCTCTGAGATTGGAAGACCAACGTCCCGTTCTCCAAACAAATCACCACTTAAGCCATCTCAAACTTCGGGTGGTGACGTTCAAAGCAAACCAGCCGCTAAATCGACGTCACCAATAAAGGAGACGCGTCCCTTAGGTTCACCAAAACAAAGACCTGTTAAACCGGAGTCTCCCACAAGGGCTAAGACAAGCCAATATGAAAAGGATGAGAATATAACTGAGAGGACCACCATTAAAGATCGTTTGCGATCAACTACGAGAAAGGAAAAATCTCAGACTAAGCCTGATCAAGTCGATGCACTATCTTCGCCAGATATAAGCCCCTCTCGTTACACGCAGCGTAGAAGATCCAGCAATATATCTGTTAATACGGAAATCATAATTGAACACGCTGACTCAGAAAGTGTAAGTAAAAAGTCGGATGTGAGGACTAAAAAACAAACTGATTCCGTTTATAAGGAAATCATCGATTCAACGATACTTCCTGAGAAAATGCCAAGGAAAATACCAGTTACAGAACGTAAAGAATCTGCTCCGGTGCACAGAGTTACCCGCAAGGACAAGGACTCGAAAATGTCACGCTCTACTAGCGAGAACTTAATCAAAGTGAAGAAGCCAGAATCACCTAGCAAAGTTGTGCCTCAATCGCCCAAAACTCCTGCAAAAACTCCTGACAGCCGTCGTCCCAATAAGTGCTTTGCCACCAAAACCATAAATTTGTCCACCACTGACCGTCTGATGACAAGCGAGGAAATGGAAAATGTCATTATTGATATACAACAAGCAAAGAGCTCACGCGAGCCTTCCCCGGACAAAATAGTGCCAACTCCGGTGCCCGCTCATTTTGATACTGGAAAGCCCCGATATCCGGATGTGGTTCAAGAACCAGAGGACGAACCCCGGAGGAAACCAGTGATTAAAAATATCCCTATATTCGAAGAGGAACACAATAACTACGTGGGATGTCACATCACTGAAGTGAATATCGAAAAATCGCAAAAAACAATCGATAGATCAGACTATAGTGAAGACGTTTTAATAACTGCTCCGGTTGTGGAAGCCCCTCCCAGTTTGGACTATGCCCAACCAACTGAAGCTACCGATGACGAATGCTTGTTAAGCGTGCACGACAAGGTCACGAAGTTCCAACATATCGCCGAAGAAGTTACAAAACCAAAAACATCGTCCCCATTCCATCGTGAGTATGATGAAAGAACCCCTGTGCCCGATGGTGACGAATGTCTATTAACGATAGATGAAAAGGTTGACAAATTCATAAAGACCGCACAAAATTTAACGAAGGAATCTGTCGTGCTGGAACGCGACACTAGACGGCCGCTTATTGAAGTGACGGATGAAGACCTGGATACGACCGAGTGCACATACACCTCCCTAAAACTGGCCCCAAGTGCGCCACAAAGGTCACCAGAACTAGTCAGGCACATTTCAAGGAATATCTCGCGCCAATGCGATGCATCCGAGCCAGAAGAACAGCAAGACGACGTTTATTACACGCACACCCATGAATCGCATGACGAATATGTAACTACGCAAAGTGCACAAGATCGTCTGACTCATCGCCAACACACATCAGCTGTAAAACTACAACCAGAAACGACTGATAATGACGACGACGACGACGACGCCGACGTTGAGTTAATACCCCACACTGCATCGCATACCACGATACTTGAAGAACGACGTCAGAAAAACATTTTAGCCAGACCATCTGTCTTTGATAACGACAGAAACAAGAGCCCTAATAATAAGAAAACACAACCCAAGTATGTGTCACCGGTGAAAGATTCGGAGAAATCGACGACCATCAACAAGCCAGAAGTCAAATCACGCGCGAAGCCGGAGACACTCAAGCACTCGCCAGTGCACGAGAAGACGGCAACCGCACCGACGACGGCCGGACGCAAGCAGCAGTCACCGCAACGTCCCAAGCCGAGCACTGATTGCGATTACCGCCGCAGCAGCGTGGAAGGTAGCCACACAACCAAACAAACAAAGCTGTACAGCATTAACGGACCCAAAAAATCGCCACAGCCAGTAAACAAGAAGCCTGACAGACAGTCGCCATCGCGCACAAACATAACAAAGAATTTGAAGCACGAACGCGACTACGATGACGACGCTGTATTCGAGCTTGTACCTAATGATCGTGAGACAGAAGTAATCATTAACACTGGCACAGCGACACGGTCAACAACCACCAAAACTACGGGAAAGATAAACGTACGTAAAGAGCCAGCACAGAGCACTACAACAACTTCGCCTGCAACCAGAAAAATGAAGGAGACCCCAATAAGTTCTACCAGCTCATCACCCAACAAAAGCACTAAAGCGCACTTAGTAGACATAACAGAAAGAAGCACCCAGAAGTATAACACCAACACTACCAATGCCATAAACAAGACCATCGATTACCACAAAACCTCTGACGCAAACGAACCATTTTTAGAAAAACCCACAGCCAAGAAGCCTCTGCTTCCCCAGCCCAAAAAAACTCCACAGGTCACTACCACTGACTCAGTGGCTGCCCGAAGAAGTCTCTTCGAAAACCATGCCACCACCACCAGTGCCAGGACAACACCCTCCGCCAGCCCTAGTCCAGGGCGCAGACCTTCGTATATGGATCATACGAAGAGTTCATTAGAACACATTCGACGCGATTCACTGGAAGTTAACAAAACAAACTACACACGTAAGCCATCGGCTGGAGGGGATGATGACAATCATTCCATTGATCGCAATACACAGGTAAAGTTCGATGTGCCACAGAAATTGCGAAAAGACATTAGCTGCGAAATCGACGAAGCGGAGATTGAGGATATCTACGACTTGGTAATATTAGAGAAATTGCTAGAAACAGTTACTTCCTACGAGATTCGACGCAGAATCCGAGCTCAGATTCGTTTGGTGAAGAAAAACCTCAGTAATGTGGAGTACAAGCAAAGCGAAACGACAATAACAACAAAAGCTACTCATCCACTTGACCGCAGTGTCAGTCCAGATACCACAAATGTTCGAGAAGTAGGCACAAAGGTGACTAAGAAACAGTATTACTACAAGGAAGAAGAACGAACATCATCTTCCACTCACACTTCTCCGGAAAGGACGCATCGCACTGTTGCGACAAATGGTTCGCGTACTCAGAGTCCCGAGTCTAAGAAGTCAACAAGTCCCACCGGACGTAGCCGCAGTCCCCAACAGAATCTAACGCAGCATCGAGTGTGCAGCCGAGATCATGGTCGCAGTCAAAGTCCCGACACCACAAATGCCATACACAGTGAAGTGTCCATGAGGAAACATTATGTGTTGCGTGATGAAAACACAGAGAAAACAAAGGGCACCGAACATACCTACAAGCCATTGTCCCCAACACCGCAACGTTCGTCGAGAAAGTCGTCGTCCCCTAACTATTCACCAGAAAGATACGATGTCGACAATTCGAAAACGCCCCACGATAAGCCAACACAAGTTACACGAGTAAGCAGCAGAAGTCCCGATAACAAACTGGTCAGTAGCACAGTGAAGAGCAACGCCACCTATGAACAATCGGTGATGGTTAAACAACAGAAGCGTTTATCTCCAATGCCCACCAGTACAAAAGCGAAACCGGAACATAAAGCTCCTGTTTGGGCTGATCGTAAAAACGTTCTGAAAACACCCACCTCCACCACCCCAATACCGA
Source organism: Muscina levida (assembly GCA_964034835.1). Classification (NCBI taxonomy): domain Eukaryota; kingdom Metazoa; phylum Arthropoda; class Insecta; order Diptera; family Muscidae; genus Muscina; species Muscina levida. The sequence continues at coordinate 3,185,046 of OZ035882.1, forward strand.
AGAAACAATCTTCGGTAACAGATTCCAGAACTTCCAGCTTAAACAGGTCGTTTAAAGCGACATCGAATCAAAGCCAAAAACACACCACCCACAAATCCTCTTTTGTGGAGGAAGATTGTATAACATCCAGTTATGGCATTGGGCCAACTGATGAAAATGGTCTGCCACTCTTTGGCATCAGGGCACTCAAGAAAAAGAAGCCCATCACTGAACCCTGTGAAAGAACCGAAGGTAGGAAGAGAGAAAAGCATCGTTGGGACCATACTGATCATTTGTATTTATTCGCCTTTTACAGAAGTCACCGGATATGTAGTCGAAGAGAAGTATTATTCGGACAATAAGTCCGCACCCCATACAGAACGCAAGGAAATAATTTACTCCACCAATCCCAAAGATTTGGATGCCCTCAAGGAAAAGGTAAAAGAAACCACTATCAAAAAGTCACAAAGGCCTGACTACGCCGAAGAACCGCAACCAGTAGCGACAACGGTAAGCAACTTGAAAAAAATCATAACCGTACAAATAAACTTGATCGGTGGTCTCTTTTAACAGTATACAACGAATCAGAAGGGGACATCATCGGTCCGATCGAGTCCAGAGGATTCGTACCTCGAATCTTCTACAAAAAAATATGTTCGTCGTGGTTCTGTTAAGGAAATGAGTGAGAAATTTATACACAAGGAATCATCGTCATTGATTTCCGAAAAGGCCAATAACTACCCAAAGGCTGGTCTAATTCTGCGCACTAATTCCCGTAAGCATAGTCGCGACAACGATGCCATGGAGGAGGATAACATTGGTGAGTATTACTCAATTGAATATACCTCAAAGCTTTGTTAATGCAACATGATCTCTCCCCGTAGATACTTATGCAGATCAACAAGATTCCGACGGGGAACAACAATGCTTGGCAAGAGTGGGGGGTAGCACTCATACGACGCGTATAATAGGAGACAGTGAAAGTGAAACTGAGTCTGTGCAGACACAACGTGAATTCAAGAAAATAACGTCGACCTCATCCCGATCATTTCTAAACTCACAGGGAGAGGAGAAAATAATAACAAACGTCAGTGAAGTTTTAGATCGCATGCGCAACGCTGACAATGGTGAGTGTTAAATTAGTTTGCTTACAACTAAAGCTACAACGAATTTTGTCGCATTTCAGTCGTTGAGAAGGGTGACACAGCCGAAGATCAAGAGGCCAGAGCCTTGCTCAATAAATTTTTGGGTGCTAGCATTATAATGAAAGGTGTTGAATCGACGATACCGATAAATCGCGAAACGAAATATATTACCACAACCTCCAGCAGCGGTGGAAAACAACCAATGAAACACGAGGTATGACCATAGTGTATGGGTGTATGTAGTGTAAAACACTTAAAAGGAAGTTCAGTTATGGTGTAAATACTTTTTTATGAAAGAAATGACTTGGTGATATAAAGTGGAATTCCTTTGCCATATCTAATGCATTTATCGAAGTGATTGAAAACACTTATTGAAGAATTTTTTTTTAAGCTCAAGACCATTTTATGAAATTTTTGTTTTAGCTGAATCATATTCTCATAATGCCCTGAAAACACTTTAACTAACCCCATATTAATTAATTTTTTAGTGTTTATGGTAGACTAAGCGCCATAACTCTTTTTTTTTATCTACTTTTGCTTTATCTAACGATAAGAAGCAGCAGTAATAATGTGTAAGATATACCTACAAAAGATACTCGTATCTAATCTAATCTAAACTAACAGAGGGCATGCAGTTAACTTGAGGTATACCAACGCATACATTTTTTAATGTAGCGTCTAATGAAATTAGTAGCCACGGAGTTGGGTTCACTGACACTCATTAGATATGCAATTTATACAAATCGAGCAAAGCTTTTGATATCTTGACGTTTTTGCATCACTGCATGTTCTCAGTTATGTCTCATGAATTACAAATACACTGGCTTATATTTGTGTAATTGCAATAACGTCAATCAACTAACAAATAAATAATATTTATATTTAAAATACACATTAGTATATTAAAATGGGAATAAAACATTCAATAGCAAAAAGGAAACACAAAACTGCTGTTACCGTTGATTGTGAGGAACCCACAACACATGACAAACAATGTAAAAAAACTATATACATACGTTATTTGTATATCAGTTTATTATATGGAAATTACCAACAGTTTTACAGTTGTTGCAAAAAAAAAAAAGACGAATAAGCGATACAATTTTACAAAATGAATAGTGAACGTATTGTATTGGTGTTCTATTTGCCTCACAATGATAAAGATTATTTTACAAATCAAATTGAAGATTTTTAATTGATATTGATACCAAAGAAAAAAAGACAAAAATCTGTATTCAGAATGTGGATATCATTTCAGAATTGTGTATTTGCCTTGAAATATTTTTGGCATTTCACTTGGAGTAAGTGCACTGATGTTCATAATATATACTGTGCCAGTTAGATACTCCCCTTCAAATCACTCTTAGACCTCTTAGATTTTAATACGCGATTATTCTATCGATCTTAACGTGTTGCACAAATTGATCAAATCGATCCAGAACAAAAAACAGATACGCGATTGTTTGTTTACTGAGGGAGTCAAATTTGATTATAATTAAAAAGGCCAGAAGAGTGCATTAAAAACATTGTTTAATGTGAGTTTTTACAATGTGCATATTTATAATAGTAGTAACTCGCAATTAGAGTTTCTCTCCCGGGATTTCCCGGGCGGGAATTCCCGGGATTCCCGGTCATTTTTAATTCCCGGTTTCCCGGGAAATTCGTCCGGGATTCCCGGGAAATTAAAACACCTTTAGCAGATCAAATTTTAGAAGCTTTAAAGAAGCGAATTGAGGAAAGAAGGGGCAAGCGACTTTATACTTTAGTGAAGTATCTTAAAGATCCAACAGTATTTGATAAGAATGCTAATAACTTATTTCAAACTGCTTTAAAACAAAATGTGATCGCGTACGCTGAACAAATTTATACTCGTCTTTTTAAAGAAGAAGTTATCGTCCTATTGTCCTTATTGTCCTATTTGTGACATTAGTACCGAAAGACCATTTGAGGATATTTTAACCGATGCCGTAACAAATGCAATGTTGCATTAAGTAATATACTACTTAATTGCTCGATAAAAAAGGATTTTCAATATAACGAAGCAAGTGGAAAAGAAACGGAAAATGTCACCATTTTATCGAATGCTCTTCTGACAATAAGGCCAACATCAGTTGAAAGCGAGAGAATGTTTCCAACAACAGTTCAATTTGTAAATAGAATTAGAAACAGACTGTCTGATGAAACTATTAACGATCTTTCTGTTTTCAAAACATATTTTCAAAATGACAAATTAACTTTTATTGTTTAACTCATATTTTTATATACATACACATTAAAATGAATGTTTTTCGTTTGTTATGTTTTCTTATACTGCAAAATTAAAAAAAAATTAACATAGTTTGTCTTGTTTTTCTACTGCGCGAAAATTCCCGGGATCCCGGGAAAGGCAAAAATTTTTCCCGGTTTCCCGGGAAATGAAAAGTCCGGGAAAAAGAGAAACTCTACTCGCAATCTTATATTGCAATGTTGCATGTATTTATACACTTTTTTAAAAATAAACAAAATAGTTCCTCAACCAGTTTTTATTTATAAATTACGCTGAACTCAGCTATACTTAACATTTCTTTTAAACAAAAATGAATGATTCTTATTATCTTGTGTTTAAATAAATTTTTATTTTTTTTTTAAATTCATGTTAGCGAAAATATAAATACCCTTCAATTTATCATTGCAGATTGTCTGAATCAATTTAGAATAACATAACACCTAGTTAAAATTTTTTATTTGTATCTCAAATATGAAACATTTTATACTTTGTTAGATGTACTTAGTTTAGATACCCCACACATCTATGGTAATGACATCATTTGTGTTCTTTACTCGCATGCACTTTCCCAGTAAATTGCAAACATATGCCCAAATTCGGATGTTTAATTTATGGATAACAAAGATCCCGTTCGTTCCATTGTTTGCCATAATGCACAACTAAATTATGACAAACACACATTATATTTGGTCACTTACACATGAACCCATGAGTATTTCATACTTGTATGTACACTACGAATTTTGGAAACTTGCGTATTTTTCGTCATTCCATTCCGTCCATAGCTTTGGAAATTGTTGCCAAATTAACATAAAAGTGTTGCCAAATTAACATAAAACCGAGAAAGCTAGAGAATTGTAAACAAACATCACGCTCAGATCTCTGAAATTGTCTGCACTACCGACTAATAATAGCTCCATACAACATTCCCGTACATGTGTACATACTTACATATGTGCATACATACATATATGTGGAGTAGACCAATTACCAATGCTCAAGGATCTTAAGCACAAGGTGATTGCCAAGAGACCCCCATCGTTCAGTTGCGCCAGCACTCACTGTTCTCTCATTCTCTTTAGCTGTTACTCTTTCGCTCTGTGTTCTAAGGAAAAGTCGACAGCCCGATGGCTGATCGTCCTCTGGCGCATATGGTCGCCGAAGATTGTTTAGTCATTCCCCAACTGTGAAATGAAAATTGATTTCAGTACACACCTAGACTCTCAATAGATCACTTGTATTTTCCAACCAACCAACAAATTGCTGTGCTACGGAGATGGTTCTAATATAAACATTCAAAAAGATAGATAAAAAAATATTTCATCTATATGTATCGAAAAAGAAAATCGAAATCCAAAATCAAATAATAATGCAGTAGTATAGCAGAAAAACAAAAAAAAATCAAAATCACATCGGACGCATAAATCTACACGAGTGGAAAAATATTGTCGATACAACCTACATACTCACCTACATACATATAGATGAATAGTAGATGCGAGAACACCACCTACTACATAAGTATATAAATGTGAAAATTTCCAAATTTTGAATTTTATATAACGTTCTGTGACTCGATAACTACCCAAATTCATAACGGTCGGTGTTTGACTCAAAAATTAACTAAAAGTGAATAAATACCACAATAACCAACCACCAAGTAATATATACGAATGAGTTCATTAGATAATATAATATAAAAAGTGTAAGCACACACATCCACACAAATTTTCATATATATATACATATATACGTATGTACGTACATACACATCAGAAAGAAAAAAAAAACAATGGAAGAAATGATTTTTCAATAATGATTTCTCCTTTACTATATATGGTCAAATTCGAATGAAAGAATCGTAAATAACGACGTACCACTGACGGATGGATGCGAAAAAGTCATTTATTAAATGCGCGGTTGGACGAAAAATGGACGCAAAACGGGTACACCTGACATTTCCCTTTCTGAAAAAGTTACCTTTAGCCAATCCGGCCCCGTTCCCCTTTCGGCTGGTTCAAAGCCGACAAGATGCTGTGCTGCTGGTGTAAAAAGATAAAAATCACACGAAACAAAAAAAAAATAAATAAATAAATAAATAATAATAAAACGAAAATCACTCAAAAGACGACGAAATTGCGACGAAAATAGATTGTTCGTTCACTATTTTTACATACACAGAAAAAATGTATATTTTGGCTAAAGAAGAACATCGAAGAAGATCTTCTTGTTTCGATTCGTGCCCAAGGAGAGGAAAGCGAGCGCACAGTGCGAGAGCAAAACGATCCACGAATTGGCCAATAGTGTGCTCGTTTAACCAGCCAGGCAGCCAGCCAGTGCCACATTGTTTGGCTAGGTCCATACAAACTTTCATCTGTGGCAGCATTGCCAGAAAGATTGCCAGAATCACAAAAACAACACTCGCAATGTTCCATGTGCCGCCACTGGTGCGGATGCTTGCTGTTGTTGTGCACGGCGCAGAAAGGAAGTAACTAGTACAACAAGTACAAACATGACAAGACGCAGTGCAGTGCAGTGCATTCTTGCTTCACGCTTCACTAGGAGAAGCCCTAAATAACTTTCTAATTATATACATAGGCGCGCATACTTGCACCGATTACAATTCCAATTTAAATCGAGTGCTATGAGAGCACACGCTGCACTGCGGCCGTGAGTAAGTACGAGTACTTCAATGTGCGTGTACAATCAATCGCACGTGGGTACAGGTAGCAGGCTGGCAGGCAGGCAGGCAACATCTTAACAAAATTCTATTCGCAGAAAGGTCTATAAATAATGTTTTGAGAAGCATAAAATGCTGCTCCTGAACTACATCTATAGAAAGTTATGTATATCGGCTCTTCTATTTGTCTTATTTCACCAGAGAGTCCGTTTGATGGCAAAGATGCATATTCCATAGAGTGTTGACACCGGTAAAGAGACATGCACTCGCGTTATTATGACATTTAATATATTTTATAATCGTTATTATAAAATTCTGCTCTGACATGCATCTTTAGAGAGCAATATCGTCAAACCATTGATATTTTCAATTTTGCAAGAAAAACTGATTTCTACCAAAGAGGGTAGACACTGGGACACAGGCTTGCACTTGCAATATTATAACATTATTATTTAATCAATATTTTATAATGCCTTTATAATTGAGTTCGGTGTGAATCATATTAAATGTTCAATGTTATTTCCTCTTCTTGAGATTTAGTATCAATCATACATAAGTTTAATTAATTACAGTTTATTATAATTTATTTTCCAATCATTGAAATGTTTAATTTTAAAGCTCACTTTACACTGACAGATAAGTTTGTGGGATATAACTTCTGCTCAGACTTATCCCTCAGACTTTTCTGACTGAAAGAATGTAAAATCGTTGAGTTCATTAAATTTAAAAATAAAAGTTAGATAAACATTTAAAAAGTGTTGCGCTAAATTTTTATATAAAATTCATCTTGCCTGCTGGTGAAAAATTAAAGTTCGACAGATATGTATGTAACGTAAAGGGGAAGACAAATGTTTACATACACTTTTAGAACAAAGAGGCTTCAAAAAAGGCAATTATCGACTCCCTTTAAACGTCGTTTACCTCTAAAATAGTTGGTATATATATATTGACCAGGAAGGTAATTTCGTTTTGCATAATACAAAATACACGCAAGTAAATGTTGCAAGTTAAATTCTGTTTGTACACAAGAAACGTAATATGGAAATATTAAAAAATTAGGAATTCACATACATTTGAGCCTATAGGCTGGTACGAAAACTGTTGAGCGGCATCGATTTGTTCGCTACAATATTTCGTGTTCAATATTTACAATATTTTCCATATATATATCCAATATATAATAAACCAAGTGGAAATATATTTAAATATAAAATATATTAAATTCTTAATCCATACCACTACAGATAAAACATTTTTGGTTTTTTGTGGACGATTTTTTAATGTTGCTCTTAATGCCAGCCTTGGAAATTAACTGCCTTTATTTAGTCCTAATATGAATTAATCGATCAGGTAGAATCATAAGAACAAAATAAGAATTGTATTTATATATAAACGTACATCTTCACCGTTATGGCAAAAGTTGATGTTCTTTTTTGAAAGTTGAGTGGCCCCGAATTGCGTCGCCTATGTTTTGTTTTGCGTCGCAAATTAAAATTGTGACTTTGAATTGCGTCGTCAATGCTTCGGTTTGCGAACGCTGAATCCCATTCTGCAATTGGTTTTTTTCTATCAGCCCTAATTTTCGCGATATACCGCTATATAAAAAATGAAAGCACTTCCACTACATTTATTTAAATAACTTGCAAACGGTTCCCCACATTCAGTAAAACAGAATCTAAACGAATGGGCCAATTTAACTGAAATTCAGAATCTATGTTTGTTTGATCATCAGAAAAAATCGTATGTACAAATGGACCCGGTAGATGGCGCTAGGGTGGATTTATATCGAAAATTTGAAAACATGTATCAATTTAACTGAAATTTAATATTTATGTTTGTGGAACCTTGAGAAAATTTTTTTGTATAAATTGACTCGGTAGGTGTCGCTATGGTGGAATTATAATGAAAATTTTAACGAATTAAACAATCTGATTGAAATTTAGAATGTATATTTGTTTTATTATGAAATTTTTTTTTGTATATATGGACCCGCAGTTGATTTGGCTGGGGTTGAATTATTTCGAATATTTATATCGATTGTCCTATTTTACTCAAAATTAAAATATATGATTTTTTTTGGCATGAGAAAAATTTTAATGTATGTTTGGAACCAGTTGCCGGTGTTATGACACACTTAATTTTTGGAATGTCATTTAGTCACTTTTTGTAACATCATAGTTATTCAGAAGTCTATATATATAAAAGAGATGTACATTTTGATGTCACCACTAATAGAGAAAACGGTTGACCCCATTTGTCCCAAAATTTCAGTGATAGTTGAGGATTGGCTGTAGATGGTCACCCAGACCGTAAAAAGGCTTAAAGAAGAAGGACTAACTTTTATAATGGCGCACTTCCTACAGAATTAGAGAGCTTCACAAAGTGGTTTTTCCCATTTCGAAATTTTGGAGGACAATAACGAAAATAGGAATAACTGTTGATATCACCCAGACCATACGGTTAATGGGTTTGCTGGGCCTAATGAATGCATTTTTGGAAATTTTTATAGTGGATATTTGTTTGATCATTAGAAAACATTATATGTACAAATGGGCCCGGTAGGCGGCGCTAGGGTTTATAACCAAAATTTGAACGAATGGATCAATTTAACTGAAATTTTAAAAGCGTATTTGTATGATCATAAGATCAAATAGTATGTACTAATGGACCCGGTAGGTGGCGCTGGGGTGGATTAATACTGAAAATTTGAGCGATTAGACCAATTTAGCTAAAATTCAGAGGGTATATTTGTTCGATAATGAGACAATTTTTTGGTATATATGGACACGGTTTGTGGCGCTGAAGTGGACTCATTTCGCACCAAATTGGATGATTATTTTTATTTGTTGCAGATACAACACGGATGCGCAGAAAAGATTTGGCACTGTAGATATGAATATACAGGCCATAATATTATTTTTCAGTAGTAGACGGAATTAGCGTGGAAAATGTTTTTTTTGTATCTACAGAGCAATAAAATTCAATGCAAAGATAGCAATTTGCACTGCAGATATTAAGATACATACCAAACCTTTAATGTAATTAGTGGCTGGAAGGACGTGGCAAATGTAGTATTAGCCCAAGAGCGATTAAATTCGAGACAACAAAAATACTTGACACTGTAGATGTTCATATATAGTAGTGAAGGAGGCGTGACACAAATATTTTTTAGTCGTGAAGAAATACAATTTGATACACAGATACTACTTAGCCCTACTCAATCAGAGGGCGAAGAGCGCTAATCTAAAGTTTTTCTAATTGGTTTTATGTTCCGTTTCATTGAAAAGATCCAAAATATCCACTTTAACACTCTGAACAAAAGAATGTATAAAAAGCAAATGTGGTTTTGTAAAAACTCTACACTCCATTTTATGTATTTGGTTTCTTACAAGTATGTACGTATCAATTACTTTGGAGGCAAGACGAAGTTTGCCGGGCCAGCTAGTTTTAAATAAAATTAAAATTATTTCATTGAAATCGGTGCACAACTTTTGATTTAAATTTAAGGCTGGTACTGAGTTCAATGTTTCGTACGAAATGTTGTCAAATTATTATTTTCTACGAAATAAATGTGGAAAAGTATTGATATAGCAGTACTGAGTTGTTCCCACGAAAAGGTGAAAATGTTCCCAGCAGCATTTACAATTTTATACGAAATAATGAAAAATTTCAATAATTAGTTCAAAACGAAATGTTAACTTGAACTAAGTAAATATATATTTGAAAAATATTTGAAATATTAAAGAAAAAAAATTATGGAGCAGGCAAATCGATGTCCCTCAACAATTTTCATACTAAGAAAACTGAAATGACAAAAATTGCGATACCCATACAAAATAAAAAACTATTTTTAATAAGTGTGTGTGTGTGTTTGATGCTGTGTATTTGCAACTTAAAAATGGGAGATAAGATTAAAAATCAGCGACCTTAAATTAGTAAAAAAAATTGCTATAAAGCTCCAGTCTGCACAAAAAAGTTAAATTTTGTTCTCTTGTGTAATACATTTATGATGAACTTTACTTTAAAACAAAAACATCTTAAAATACGTTATATAGTCCATCGGACACATTAGCAACGAATTCACGCCTCTACTACAATTATGTTCCATGATTGCAATTGTTATTTTAATAGAGAAATTTGCAAAATGCTTGTCAACAATAACTAGCCATAACAACAACAAAAGGAAACGGAAATGTACACACAAAGAATATGTTCTATTCTTGAGCATAAATTCTCCAAGAATTCGTCAAGTCTAATTCAAATTACAAATAACAATTACAATTACAAATGAAGGAAATGAAAACAGGCAATTGAAATGAAAACAACAAAAAATACAACAAATTGTCTATTAATCATTGTTTGCATTTTTTTTTTATATTGTTTTGTTCTTTGGCGGTAAACAAAAATAAACTATTTTGACGCATTGATTTGTCTTATTTTGCACCTTTTCTATGCGACAAAGTGCAGTGCCAATTTACCACATTTGTAAAAGCTGTCTGTTCGGCTACTACTACCACTAATACCACGGCCAGCAGCAGCGAAACCGATTTACGCTGTATGTCTGTATATCGTATACGAACATATGAACGTACCCAACCATCCGACCATCCATCCACCACCACCCATCTAACGCGAGAGAAATTGTGATTTGGTTGAAGAACATTTGGCCAAGATTCAGAGATTTCCTATAGTCGAAGAAACACAATTAATATCTACACGATACGTCACTTTTGAATACGAAATTTATTTTTAAGCTATCGCGCAGCGCACAAAGTAAATTTGTCTGGCCTTATTCGGAAATAGTTTTGAAAAATATTTTTGCATCGACGGCCGGCTCATCCGTCTCGTGGGCAATTTGTCAAAAACGTATATCTGTCAACGTGTACTGTGTATATGTAGTACACCTACATACGTACTACATAACATAGTGACGACCATTTGTTCTTATACTGGTGAATTTCTTGTGTTAATTGGAACATTTTTCTTTTAATCGTTGCCCACAGGTAAAAACTACACGTGTAACGAAAACTATTAAATCTGGAAGCTCTTCTTCACCAGTTACTGAGACAACTTGTGACATCGAGGAGATCTGGGACGAAGAAATTTTAAAACAGTTGGTAAGTAGATTAAATTATATTTCGAATGTTTGTAAGAAAAACAAATAATTAATCTGCATACAAAAGTGAAGATTTAGAAATTCGTCCATACGAACAGGATCACCCTAAAGAAATAAAATCTGAACTCCGAATTTGACATTTTTTAAATTTAAATGATTACACACAGAGAACATTTTAGTATTATTTGCAAACATTTGTTGAGGGAATACCAATAACTGAAGTAAGTTCTGTAAAATATTTAGGGATAACGTTGCAATGTAACTTGTCATGGGATTTGCACATTGCTGAAGTGAAAAGGAAAATAGCTCCAGCTATTGGTATATTGTATAAAATGAAAAGAAAACTTAATGAGAATGCAAAGCTTATGATATTTCAATCATTAGTACAATCACATTTAAACTACCTGGCTATAATATACGCATATAAAAAAAATAGTACTTCACTTAAATCTCTTCAATGCTCTCAAAATAGGGCATTGAAAATTGTGTACAATTTACCCATAACTTATCCGACAGTATTGCTGTATAAGAATATAGCTAAAACCATATTGCCAGTATACAGCCTACACGAGTATCAAATTCTTTTGTTTGTTTTTAAATGTTTGCATAAAATTGGCCATCATACCATATTGTTTTGCCAGAATCAATCAAACTTTAACACAAGAAACCAATCTGATCTAAGGATTCCAAGATGTAGACTAGAAAGAACAAAACAACGTATTGATTATATTGGTGGTGTTAAATATAACGATCTACCATCACATCTTAAAGTCAGTCATACAATTTCAAGATTTAAAATTATATGTAAAGAATACTTACTTAATAAAATGTAACCTCTGATATTATAAAATCATATGTGATTCATATTTAAATTCTCAGAGTTTATAGAAGTCGTTTTTCAATTTAATTTGTAATTATTATTATTATTATATTTTTATTATTACAATATAAATATTATTATTATTATTATTATTATAATACTGTTACTATATTATTGTTTATTTGTAACAAAATGAATTAATTAATGTTGCCACTTGCCTCTAAAATGCCGTAAAGGCGCTGAGGCAGTCAATAGGCAGTCAATAGAAATAAACATAACAATAAAAAAAAAAAAAAATGGTTGTAAAGTATTGTACAAAAAGCCAAAAACACATTTAACTAGCAATTACTTAAGCATATTTTTAATAAAAATTTTTCTATTCCCGTCCCTTTTTTTGCAGTTGGAACAAGCTAAAACATACGAGGAACGTCGTAAGATACGATCACGTTTGAGGGAACTTATGGCAGACCGTGCAGGTATTTTTTAAAAACCTAATAAGCATGCGCATAATACATCTCGAGCCTTTTGTTTCGATCAGCTGATGGGCAGTATAGTGAATAAAGCCAGGGGTACAAACGACGTACATATTATATACCGATCACCATTAAGCAATTTTCCTTTTGCAATAATATCAAAAACTTGTTCATCCAATCCATTCCCAGAGGCGTAGGCGAGATCGAAACGAAGGGCTTAGGATGTCGTCGATTTTGTTTTGCTAGGAGGATAAAGATGTCGGATGGGTAACAATGGTGTTAGTAGGAGTTTAGGCGACATATATTTATATATCTATACATATTCATATAATATATATTTATCAATACATTTAGTATATGCAATAACTATGTACGAACTCAACACTTAAACGATCTTTAATTTTTGCATTTTTTATTTACTATATTTATTCTAGATTTGTAATTAGCTTGAAATTTCTCGTATTTTGGAAAAGAATCAGAGAAAGTGAAAATTGAAGAAGAAGAAAGAGAATTGTTATTTGGATAGGTATTATATACTGTGCATGCACACACATGCTGAGATATCCTCTGTCTAGGCGTGTGTATGCGAGCGTGTGTGTATAGTTCAGGAGAGATGTAAGCATCAAATCACTATTTCTGTTCTGTTGTCATTTCGAATCGAATCCGATCACCACTGTCTCTTCCAGAGAATCAATCTACCCACATGTGTGATGTTCTCTTGTCATTTCGTATACTCGTTATCGACCATTGTTTCAGTCTGCAACACGATCACGATCACGAATCAATCATGCTAACATCTACTGTTCGGTTTCGCCGAGTATGAGGCCCTGTTGACGGCCTCTGTGCTCAACCTAATCATCATGTTTACCCCCCTCTTTGTGTTCTTGTTCTCGTTTGTTTTTTGCGCTTTTACAAAGTCATTTTTTAATCGTTGGCTCACACATTTCCTATATTTAGAAAAGAAGGACGCTGACGTCACACCGTCGCCAGTTCAGAGAAGCGACAGCAGCGCAAGCGAATACGAGGAAATAATCGAGATTATCGAAGAGGAAGTGACCGACAGTGACTCCGAGGAGGCCGACAACGCCCAGCAATCCTCTAAAGAAGAGACTGCCAAAAAAGCTGAGGCGCCCACCGAAGTCACCGAAGATAGGAAAGACTCCCAACCGGCTGATAGCAAGGCCACAGATAATTCGGACGAGTCCGATACTAAGCCGGACAGTTCCCAGTCAACTGTCCAGATCAGTGAGGCCCCGCCGGCGACTGAGTCGAACGAAAAGCCCGCTTCGACCGACGATAACGACGACGACGCAACTGACAGTGCCGAAAAGGGTGAGTCGACAACGCCCGTGTTGCATAGTTCAATGCATCAACCAACAATGCTGCAAAACAATCAGTCAAACTCTCAAAAAATGGGCATCAGTAATACGTATAGTAAAGCACCCGGTGGTAACACTCCCAAACATAATAGTAGTGATCGTAGTATGCACGCTCCGAATAACAAAAACTCCACTTCGGCACCGTACGCGAGCCAGACCCCCATAGTGACTGTGACTGCAGGCAGGGCAGACAACGCTGGCGGTAGGGACTTTAGTAGTGCTAGTAATAATTCGTTAGACGTAGTAGGTAGTAGTGCAAGACAAGTAGATCGACTAGGTGTGCCTCAGAAGGAAGACTCGGGCACTGAGAGTGGTGAGGATCTGCGCTTGATCGCGGCAGGATTACGCGATCAACTGCAGATGAAAAGCGACTCCAACATAATTGACGATGTGACGTGTGCCCTGAGTCGCCTGGAAAGTTCCCTCAAAGAGGGTAACGATATATCCGTGGACACGGAAAAGCGGAAGGCGTTATTAGCGCTGGTGGCAAGGCTGCAGGCTGGCCTAACGTCTCCCGAAAAACTCGCCGAAATTGCCGCAGCCATGTCCGAATTGGATGGCAATGACATGTTGTATGGCGAAACCTCTTCGCCAGAGGCCGATGCTCACCGTTCTGGCAAACAAAGATTCGCAAAACGCCGAAGCCGCATAAATCGGCACACGGTAGGTGTGAGTCGCGAAGAATTGGCTGACGCTAGGCGTTACATGGAAGACATGTTGATAATGGATAACATATCACACAATACGACACCCGAAGCTAACGTACAAAGCTCAGCGCCGCAATGGTACCCTTTGGAAAAGAATGCCTCAAGTGGAGCTATTCTTGTACAGCAGCAGCAAAGACCGAACCATTTCCTAAATGAAATCAACGTACAAAGTCCTGTAAAGAGCAAATTATCTCCTACGAATGGCGCTAAGCGGCGACCGGTGTCGGGGGATTTTTCAGTCAGCTTTGAGCCAATGGGACATGAAACGAAGCCCGACACCATACCGATGATGTCCGAACCCGTGCCGCCATACGATCAGAGTCAAAGCCACATCGCACCAAGCGACAATGGTTCAAAGTTCTCCAGATTTTCGAATAAGAAGCTTCTGATGAAACGAGCTAACACCATTGATTTGGCAAAAGCTAAAAGGTTCGGTTCTGACTTTGATACCGATTCCGATGCCGAGGACAAGTCTCAACTTATAGGTTTGAAACGTGCCGTGCACCCTACCGTTAAGAAACGTGTCCAGAATGTAGTGCCCCCCTTCGAACCAAAAACAGAAAATGATCGAAAGTTTTTGGCTTTCATTAACAAGCAAAGCGACAAGCCGGGATTAGGATGGACTTCGTCACGTTCAGTTTCCAATTGGACAAATAAATTCGGCTCTTTGAAGAACAACTTTGAAATTGGCGCAACGAGCGCCATGACATCCGCTAAGCCACCACAAATTCCGGGACACTTTGTTAAAGCCACCCAACCACCCTTCAAACAACCCACCCTCCAAAGAGATGCAAACATGTACGCCAGTACAAATCAACAAATCGCCCAACGTCTACACCAAGAAGCAGAGCGCCAAGCTGAAGAGCGCAGAAGAAAGCTGGAGTACGAGCGTTTGGAGTATGAGAGAAGGGAACGTGAGAAAATAGAACACCAGCGCCTACTTTACCACCAGCAGCAGCAACAACAACAACAACAACAACAACAACAACAACAGCAGCAGCAGCAAGACAGATTACAAAGAGAACGTTTGGAAAAAGAGTACTACGAGAGGCACATGAGAGAACATGACAAACGGGAAAAACAGCGCGATACCGTCAATGTTCCCCAGCCAATACCTGTTAATGAATTCAAACACGCGCCCCAGTCTGTGTTTAGGCCAATTGACAACGGAGAAATAGCGCCAAAGCCAATATATAAACCAATACCGCAGTTACCTACAACAGTAAACAACTGGCAACCCCCTTCTCAAGTCCAAAAGAACCAGCCTCTCTCTCCCAGTAATTACTCATTTGCTAGGCCAGATAACTCCTTCATTACCTCCCCACCACCATCTGCCAAATCTCCCATTGGATTACCATGGGCGGCAAAACCTGCCGTCGATGCCAGTAGTTTCAAGAACAAGGCCAACAGATTCGAGGAACGCTCCAGGTACGACAACCTAAGCAGTGGCACACTCGTGCAAAGACACAACTCCCTTCGATCGCCGAATGTGATTCCCGCTCAAAATGACGACTTCAAGAAGCGTCCCTCGTTACCAAATACATCGGATCCTTACGGCTCACGCCAGATACCTCCACAAAATACCCACGCCCTCTCATATTTGCCTCCACCTACTAACGTTTCGATCGTCTACAACAACCGGACAAATAGGCCCACATATTTGAGTTACCCCTGTTTGCCCACAGCTGTAAACGAGTCCGATAACTACCGACACCGCGAAGATTCGCTGACAAATCCTCAAGCTGTACCCCTGGTGTTGACAACTGCGAACCCATCTTATTGTCCACCCCAACCGACTTCAAATCTCCAGAACCTGTCTCTAGAATCAGGGCCTCAATTAGACATTGTAAGCCCTGACGAGAGCAATTTAACGAGTCCAAGTGTCGCAGCCACGCTACCCAACGAATACACTGATGACGATTTAGAGTCAGATAGCCTAATGGAATATCGTGCGGTCAGCAGGGTCATGGGAAAACCACAAAGTCAAACAGCCGTTACGGTCGGAAGGAGAACGGGTCATGTCAGCGATGATGAAGTGTATGGCAAAAACTCGAAAGCCGCAAAGAATCTCCTTTCCACAATGAAGAACATAGGCAGCAATGGCACCAAAACCAATGACAAAAAACGGCAAGCTCGCACAATTAAACAAACGGACGTGTCTACACCACCAAGCACTTGCCTGTCGCCTGATGGCCGATCCTATCAGGCACCTCTTGTGGAACCTCTATTTCCAGATCTTACCACTTTTGAACCCAATCGACAGCCGTTGTATGATGCCAAAGCGAAAAAGCATCCCACGCCCACCACCTACAGCCAGCCGGCAATGTTCAAAAGCATGGAAAACATTTCAATGCGCACTGCCACCACAAACCAGCTAAGCAACGCCTATGTGCCCCAGAAGACATCGCCTCAAGCAACCGTGCATCCGTACGTTAGTGAGACTCAGACCTCGTACGTTGTCACCTATCCCACAGAAGATACCACTGACGACGAAGAAGTCTACCGCCATAGCCACAAGGTAATTACCGATAGTCTGCCTTTAAGCAGGGCGCGAAAGATATCGGAAACCTCAACAGCCAGTTCCACTACAGCCTCATTGACATACGCCAATAATTTACCTTCGCCAAACACAAGCTGGACCTCGAACCCTATCGTTGGCGAAGGCAATGGCAGTGGCAGTACACCATATTACAATTCACCCAGCGAAAATCAACATCAAAACTATTTGGACCAGCCCAAAAGGGTTGAAGAACCCCAAGTAGTAACGCCTAAGTCACCCAAATACCAATATGCAACTTCTGCGACCGGGGCCAAATATGCTGACGTAACTCCATCACAATATCAGAATCTTCCTTCGAACAGCATCAGTGCGACACAATATACC
Source organism: Muscina levida (assembly GCA_964034835.1). Classification (NCBI taxonomy): domain Eukaryota; kingdom Metazoa; phylum Arthropoda; class Insecta; order Diptera; family Muscidae; genus Muscina; species Muscina levida. The sequence goes on from OZ035882.1 coordinate 3,202,495, forward strand.
AAGCCTCCACAAATAACAAACTATAATGTGGCACAACAACAAAGCAAACGTCTGTCGGCTAATTATGAAGGCATTCACATGACGGACGCTACAACAGGTATGCACAACAAGAGCGCGGCTCAATCTATCTCAACCCCACAACAACAACAACCGAAGCAACCTGTGGCTAACTATGAAGTTATGCGTCAGAAGGCAACACCACCAGTGAGTCTTCAGAACCAAATTGTGGCACCAAAACAAGTTGCTCCTAAATCTCAATCAGTCAAAACAGTTAAGGCCGAGAAGCAACCACCTAAACAAACGGAGAAGACATCAAATCCTGCCACAGCTTCCCAGACACATCAGCAACAAAGTGTCCCTACCAATAAGACAAAGCAGGAAAAGACTTTGAACAAAAAGTCGCAAGCGCACATCAGAAATACATTAAGTGAAGATTATAAGGACTCAAAGACAATGACAGCAGTAAGAGAACAAAGCAGCAACGTTCCACAACAGACTTCGGCCGTGACAAAAGTCACGCAACAGTACAGCGACTGCGCGTCCATGGAAATGCGACGCAAGAGTTTGGGCAATACGATAGACAGCCACGAGCAGCTCAGACAAGAGCGCAAAACGACTCTGATTGAATCGCATCAGTCGCAGCAACAAGTGTATAAGTCATCTGCTCCCACTGATACTCCAGACATTGTGAAATCGTCGCTTCCGAAAGACGAAAACCAGCCAATTCTTAAAAAGTTTGGTCCACCACAGAGACATCATTACATGCCAAATGCATATCAGAGTCCGGTGGCCAACACGGGCAAACCAGCGGCGCCCACTTCCACCGCCATCACTGCCGTACACACCAAAAGCGTCGAGGTCTCAAGCAACAAGTCAATTCTGAAGACATCACATCAAACGGCCACGGCTGCCAAACCGGTCATAATAGAAAATCCAGCTACGCCACAACCAGACGATGACTACATCCCAAGGAACATAGTTTTCAACAATGTCCACGCATTCACGTCGATGTCGAGGCGGCAAGATGAGGACAGGTCCCATCACACCGATCAGCCTGTGATAAGAAGCAACCGATTGAGCAAGTCCGACTCGTGGAAACAGATCATCAATCTACAGAATCAGCACATGCCGCAACCAATGAGCCACAAGTTCTCCCAACCGCCCATCAATGAGCTGAGACGCACAAAGTCCGGCCACAGTTTGGCTATACCCAAGATGTACGAAGCGGCCATTGACAAGACCGAAATAAGCGAGAAACAGAGGACCATGGCCGCATACTTCGCCGCCAACAAGTCGCCCACCCTGCAGGACCAAACCGTCGTGGAGCAAACAAAGCGAAGTGTCATCAATCGCACGAAAACTAGCGAGAAAATATCTGCCAGCCGCAAGTCGATGAGTTCTCATGTCGCCCCGACCTATGGTGGTCTAACGCGCAGCGCAACAATGCCACACATCGCCAATCTGAATTTGCTTGACGAGAGCAATGTTGAGGATGCTTTCGAACAGCTTATGATGGGTTCGTAGTCGCACATTGGTAGCCCATCGTCGGCAGTTGTGTCTACTTTCGAGCAGGCCAACGATAACAAAAGCTAGACCGCCGAACGCCACCGTACCATCATAACAACAGCCATTCCAAAGTGATAAAATGCATATTGACTACGATAATCCTCTAACCTCAATCATCGATTTAGGCCGAGATCATAGCCAACACATAGCATCGCACTCTGTACAGTTAGTTATAGTCAATCTCTTGTGTTGATCTCGACCATAAATACGACCACAACTCGACGACGTATGACGGATTTACAAACCGAACCAGAAGTATCAAAGAACAGAAACGGAAGTTGAGGGACTTCATGTTGTTAACTTAGTTTATACAAAGCACTCCCCACACCCAACCAAACACGCCCAATCGAACAGAACAGCCCCAAACAACCTAAACCCACAATCAAACGAACATCAATCACAGAATATTGCAGTCGGCACAGAGCGTCGGCCGATCACTACTGCCGATCAAAGACCAGGACATCGATACAACCTTGCGTCCGTCGGTCCATCGTCAATTCCATGTCGCTAGCACTGTCGTCCACCCATGCGTGTGCGGAAAAGAACAGAGAGAGAAAGAGCGCGAAACTATTGCAATCGGAGCAACAGGCGTTGTTCTCGTTAAAAGTTTCGCAAATAACTTGTGAGTTGATATGTGTAGAATCTAGATTTGCCATAGAGTGCCCATAACTGCCAAGAATCAAAAAATAAAACCCTGATGCAACCAACGCGACACTGTCCTAATAATGGCGCATGTTTCAAAACAGTCGACTCTCGATAAATGATGAAAGTTCTGTCGTTTGCTTATTCCTTTCGTTCACTCGCTCGTTTCCTAAATTATCGTTTCGTTGTTCTTTTGTTTGGTCATATTCACGTAATATTCCTTGTTAACCCTTAATCTTTAGTGTGCGTCAAGGATCGGTGTGAATTGCCTTTGCCTTTGTATGTGAATAAATGATATGGATGAAGGGGAACAATTGAAATTGAACATCTTAACATCCGGATCCTATATGCGACACGGTGGAAAATGTGTGCTTAAATACTATTAATTTGTCCTCTGAACATGAGCCAGCAATTATCACCGTGTGGCATTGCTTTACTTATGTTACTGGATGCGAATTTTGTGTTGAAAAGTTTATAAATCTGAACAAAATTGTTAAATTCCAATTGCCACCAGCCTTATTGTCCAATTGCTATTGTCCGTTACGCCACAATGGAAACGAAACGAAGTAGTTCGACAATACGGCCGTCTATCTCACATTGCCTCACGTATAAACTCCTTGGGGTTGCATTACGGTGCTTTTCTAATTGCGTTGAATTCAAATAAAATTAATAAGCTTCTGAATAACATTGTAATAAAAACAAACAAAAAGTTGCAAAACCATGACGTCCCTCCTTCTGTAAACACACACTTGTACATAGAACCACACAACCACCCGCCCCCCTAAAAGTGCCACATCGAAAAGCCGTCGAGAGTTATCTCCGCCCGACGCCTAATCCCTGCGAATTTCTGTACATTCCAAAAATTACCCTTGTGATCGTTCGTAAATTGCCGACGTTAAATGTAATTTTCAATCAGGGCCTCCGCTTTAGCATGGATTTCTGTTTTAAGCCAATTTAATATTAAGTTTGTTCGTTTGTTTGCTGTTATCTTCTCTAAGTTTGTTTTGTTTCGTTTGTTTTCGTCCCCATATGTATATTTTCCCCCTGTTTGCATGTTCATTAAGTATCCGTCCGATTCATTGTTTTCCTTAACCACATCGTTTTATTTTAGCATTTAAGCCAAATACTACATTGCATTTTAGTCTAGTTTAGTATGTATGTATGTATGTATGTATGCACACATCGAATTTGTCAATAGACTAGACTGTATGTATGTAAAAGGTGTAACATGTTGCATGTCGAATTTCTACTTCAAGTCTACTGACTATGTCCTGCCCACACAAAAGGGCGGCGATGTCGTAGTGATCATAATTCATTGTTGTAATATTTATTATCTTTTCGCAGATCTAAAGAAACCAAAGTCTTCAACATCGACTACAGAGAAAACGGAAACAAAGGAGCGAGATGGAGCTGTTGTAACCACTACAACCAAAGGTATGGCCAGAGCTAAGTTTTAGTAACTTTAAAACAAGTGTTGTTTATTTACACATAATTTCATATCTTCGATTTCAGTTACAACTCGTACTGTGACCGGAGGAACAGCCCCTAAAACGGTTTCACCCTTTGCTAAATTCAAACAACTCGATCGCCAGAATTCTCAACAATCTGCAAAGTAAGAACTTCTTAGTGTTATTTCATCAGTTCATTCGCTCGATGTCAAGCATTTGACATATTGTCATTAAACATTAAAACCAAGTCAAATGATGATTAATTAATTCATTCAAGGTGGCTGGGTAAAGTGTAACATATTGGTATAGTTAATAATGATACGAGTAATAATATTATTAACTGTAATAGAAAACCTAGTTACGTTTCACATGTATGATTCCATTTAAAAGTGTGATCGTCGAATTGATATGAACCCATATACGACAATGGTGAAAATTACTCTGCAATTCGTTGGCCGTAGTATAGTGTCAGAATAATAAGACGGGTTACACACGCACCCCTCAATAGGCAATGTGTATTCTGTTTACATTTCAATATTGATGCATTTTGAATTCCAATTAATGAGAATTTAAATTGATATTTTTCGAATTTCAAAAGGAATATTTGAATTTCAATTTATATTAATAGAAATTCAAATGGAATGTTTGAATATAAATTGAAGATTTTTAAATGATTTTCTTTCAATTTCAATTGAAAATGGTGTATTCACGATTGGCAATTGTATTTAGAATCAACATTTGACGCTATAAATCGGATTTTACAATTTGATGACAAAATATACATTAATTTCGAGCGCGCTCAAATTAACAAATGAATTACTCATGGAGTTATTGAACTTGTTTACTAATTCTTGAACTAGGCCCTTACATATAACATTAAACTCTCGAACACAATCGATGGATTGTAATACACATATGATTAAGTATACAAAGTTTTATTGAATTATAAGTCATCATAATCACTTTCTGACTTACAAACAAACAAAATTCCTTTAATCAATGCCATTAATACATACATACATACATACAGTTACGTGTGCAATCGACTTGTCTGAAGATCTTGTTTCACTTTTAAATGGAATCATATATAGACAAATTTTAGTAACTTATAATAATATGACGGAATTATCTATGACCACTTCAATCTGAATACAACAAAAACACAAACTACATGAATTTAATACGTTATAGTTATCGATTTAGATGATTTATTTAAGTACATATACAATATATATGCCTCAAGCTATCGTTTCCACCTACCGTCTCTCTACTTCTCTCCTCCTCCACCATTGATATAGAACCGTAGTAGAAGATGTTTAAACAACACGAGTTTTAAATTTGTAAACATTTGTGTAGAGATTTTTTTTGCTTAACCACTCAATCAAAATTCGTTTATGTGTGAATTGTATCGCTATATCTACTATAAACCATTTGTTGTTCAGATCTCCAACAACACCCTCAACGCCGGGTAGCGGCTCTTCTGCTTCGCCCACCGGTACCGGTAATGCGCCGATATTCAGATTTACCGATCCTGCATTAAACGCACGCGCCGCCACTGTCAAGGATCAACTTCTGCAGTGGTGTCAGTCGAAAACAAAGGAATACGAGGTATAAATTTCAACTCCAACGCAACGAGCAACCAAACTACTTAAATGTTTTTTTTTCATTGTTTTTACCACCTAATAAAATAATAATACAAGTAATACCTAACGTCATGAACAAGTGTTTCAAAAAATTGTTTATTTTATTATTTTTTTAATCTAATACCACCTGCCCCCCTAATCAAGCTACTGCAACCGGAGACGCAAAGTAACTCAGCTATTTGCAAAATATATTTAATTATGTACATATGCAAATAATAATAATTTATAGCTACATTCTATTAATAAAAATTGAAAAAAAAACAACTAAGAATCCTTCAGAACGGATCTGTTACTAGGACTACGCTTAAGCAAACAATATGTGCCCTACATTAGCATGACGCTCTAGTTTTATATTTTATCTATATACTATTTACTACTTATGTATCTGGTATATTAATTATGGATGTAGCACCAATCATTGAAACATTGGATTTTCTTACCTTCTTTTCGGATTACTCGTAGAACGTCCAAATAACTAACTTCAGTGCGAGCTGGGTCGATGGCTTAGCATTTTGTGCCCTCATTCATCATTTCTTGCCAGATGCCTTCGACTATAGTCAACTAACACCACAAAATAGAAGAAAAAATTTCGAGTTAGCTTTCACCGTGGCAGAGTAAGTATCGAAAATATATTATGAATTCAATTAAATCCGGAGAGCCAACAAACACATCATAATACTATTTAATTTTTGTATTTTCTGTTTTTCTTGACAGTGAGAAAGCCGGCATAGCCCCACTATTGGATGTTGAAGATATGGTTGTGATGAAACGACCCGATTGGAAATGTGTTTTTGTCTATGTGCAAAGCATCTATCGCCGTTTTCGAAATTGCCAATAATCATGAGACAAAACAATGCTGGAAACAAACCCTCAACGAAATACTTTACTCTTACTAATCACTGAATGTTCTCTACCTATCACTTTATTATCTTCGATGATTGTTATCCAACTCTTAAACTTTGTGCTATCGCCCGTTTGCAATACTATTTATTTGGCGTGAATGTCCCTGCCAAGGATCCAATATACTTTGTTGTTATATTATTAACCGAGATATATGCATCTTATAATCGACAATTAATCGACAAACACTCTTTTTGTGAATTTATGTTTTTTTTTGTATTATTTTATAATGTTTTTTTATTATTGTTGTTACGTGTCACGGCGTCCACATCCACTCCTGGAGTTGGGGCTGTGTAGAATGATATCTTTGTGAATGTCTACATACACACATACACTTTTTTTTAGAGATACTCATACGAAATTGTAATTATTATTATATATTATCATATTTATTATGAATTTTTATCATTTCTTTGACTACTAACATTAAAACATTTTGAATCCTCAATATAGTTATGATGTAATCCACGGACGGATACATTTGATCTTATCTGATTGTTTAATTTATAAATTGCCTTCATGAGCATTAAAGAGTAAAATAAAGGAATGTTCTCTACATAAGCTCTCATCAGGTTAACATATGAAGAAAAAACAAACCAGCTCAATTTTTTATTTAACTAAATATGTATTGAACTAATTTTTGATATAAGAATGAAAATAAAAATAAAAATATTAACATTCGATGAGAACATCATGTTGATTTAGTCGAAATTGCACACACGAGTGTAAGTATTCAGTTTGCAAGATACGAATTTAATAATTTTAATGGAAATTCATGCCAAAGTTTTCAACTAGAACGATACGAAAACAAGGCCTATAAATAAGGTAAAGAAGTAACTTGGTTCTGCATAATATAGTGGGTACTTTTGTTATTTTAAATTAAAATTTCTTCTTTGCGTACGTAATTTTACCTTAGAGTAATAAGAGCATTTGTATAATATAATAAAAAATTCTGCTTTGATTGGTTATATTCAAGAAACATTTTAATGTAATGTACCCTACTTCATAGATGAACAAAATATAAACCTAATATCACTAAATTGTTTTGGTAAGGAATTTATTGCCTGAATTTAAAAAGAAAATGCCATAGAAACTAGCGGATTTAGGCAAATGACAGTTTATTTGAAAATTTTCGAAACCCAAAACATTTCACAAAAGACCAAAATATGTTTTTTTAACATTTAGGATGTCACAAGGGAAGAAATATGCAAAATGTTTGTTCAAAATCGTAGGGGTAGGTTGGAGGGATTTTTTTTTTGGATCTACACAAAAAATTAAAGCAGAAACATTAAAACCCTTTAAAATTAAATGTTTCTTTGTACATACCTTTCTTAAAAGAATTAAGCACCTATTGATTTTCTCAATTGTTGTGCACTACTCAACCAGTATACCAAAAACTTTTTTCGTTTGTGCCCTTAGATTTTAAAGAAAGATACATTCATGAGAAAAATAATTTCTCCAAACGAACGATAAACCGCTACCACTGCACGGTGGTCCTGCAGAAAACTCCATTTTTTTTTTTATCTTTAAATGAGTTATTGTAACCATAATCTTATAGAAAACACTCAGATGCAACAAAAAACATATTTTGTTTTAGGGAACGCCGGTTTACCGTTATGTTATAAACCATCAAAGTTGACACTCTCAGAGATTTTGTAAACAGAATTCCGTGGACCCTTTTTTGTGTTTACTTTTAGTAGCGCCAAAGAACAATAATCAGGTGTCTAGAGAACTCAACTTCATGGATAACGAAGTTGACAGTAAGTATTTTGTTTATATAATAAAAAAGTTTAAAAAGAAAATACGTTGTTGTAAAAAATTTCACATGTTTATTGGGATAAATGTAAATTTTTTTTTTTAACTTTTTAAAATTCAAGAATGCTTTTAAAAAATTGTTTAAAATTGTTAAAAATAAATTGTTAAAATCCAAAATTACAGAAGATAGTTTTGAACATTTTGCCTAAGTATGAATGTGGACTTTTTTGCACTTTTTGAGAAAAAAAAATTTCTTTCTCTGTTTTCAAAATGTAGATCTTTTTAATATTTCGTTGATAAAAGAGAAAAGAGGAGGTGAAAAATACTTTCTGTTAAAATATGTTGCACAAAAAGGTAAATATGAAGATATTAAAGTAGATGTCTACCACCAGTTATCTGAAAAATGCGGGCTTTTTGTATTAATTTAGCAGCAAAGAGGACAAAGTGTCATAGGAATTTGTAATTGTTTCACAGTTTGTGTGTTTAGGCAGCAGCAATTTCGTTTAGGAAAGCATTATCATTACACACTGAATTAGAATAATATTTTTAACGTACCGATAGTGTTGCGTAAGAAGGGTAAATCTGTTTTTTCCAATAAAATGTTTGGTCCTAGTAATGCTAATTGTATACCTATTTCAAATAATAAATTAAACCAACATAGTACAGTTTGGCCTTTTTTTACATAATATTTCACAATATTTCTCTTAATTAAAAACTTAAAAGGCCAATCTGTTAGTTTGGCCTATTGTAGTTCCATATTTATACCCAAATGTAATAAAAGTTGTCCCCATCTGCCTCTACATTGCATAAACATTCCTCATGTTAACATAGAATTAGAAGAAACAAATATAGTAACTTTTTACTTTTTTAAAAAATTTTATTATTGGGGAAAATTAACATTGGAACAAAATCCAAAAATATCACTTTGTCACAAAAATCACATTTTTATTGATTATGTAAAGTAACGTCACTTTTTTCTCTGCAGGTTTCGTTCCTTTTTAAAGAACTATTAATTTTAAAAGGATTTTGCATGATTTTAATATGTAATTATTTTTGTACTCCTCCTAGTCCTACATTGCTGACATTGACAATCAGGGAAAAGATGTGCAATATTTATACTTTCAAAAAATTTTCATTGAATATCCTTAAAAATTTGCAATAAATATTTTTGGAAAAATTACATATTGGAGGCTATGGATTTCTTCCATTCAATTAGTTTTGGCCAAGAAAAGTGGTCCGCTGGACCATAGTGCACTGATAGAAACAGAACGGTCGTAATTAGCAAACTGGTTTTTTCAACGGACAACAGATTGAATTTTAAAGATCAATACGTTTTGAGAAGAGCAAACATCTGGTTTAATTAGGTACATATCACCTATTTTCTACATATACCTGATATTATCAATTTCCAAACCAATCAAGATATCGCAAAACGGATTTAACGGTACACATATCTGATTTAAGAGGCGCAGTTCAATAACACTGCACAGTTGAGATAAACTAAAACTACAACACACACACATGTACAGTTAAATCTGTACGTGAGTGGCCGGCCTGGGACCGGCCGTGGCATAGTGATTAGAACACGCGACTACCATGCGGAAGATCGCAGGTTCAAACCTGGCTTTAGTCATCTTAAAAAAATTGTTCTTTCATTGTCGGCTCCTCTCGAATATTGTTGACAGCACCTTCGCAGTATTAAGTGTCGAGTCAATCGGCGTGTCTACCCAGAAAACCAAAAGTTCCGACGTGTCGGACATCAGATATTTCACTTACATTTCATCAGAAAATTTGCCGAAAAGAACTGATATCGTCATAAATGCCTCCAGAAATAAACTATAGTAAGAGCTTCTCAAACAGTGACGTTCGCATTCGTCGATAAACAAGTAGGTACCGTAAGTTGTGAATCTAAAAATTGAAAGCGTGTTAATTCACATCAACGCGAGAAGCTATCCCATACCTCATTCATGGGGTGCAATGGAAAATTAAGTTTCTTTTTTCTTAGAGTGGCCGGCCTAAGGGTAAATACAGATACAGACATTTGTTAGTCTTAATTACCGTTAATCTGAAAATACAAAATTGGATTTCTATATACATACCAGAGCTGTAAACGAATTATTACAATTTGTACTCATTACTGCTCAATTACAAATACAAGTACATCTAAAAAGGAATTGAAAGTTAAGTACAATTCTAAATACATGAGGAATTGGAATTGAAACTAAAAGTCTCAACTACACAGGTAATTGTACTTGAAAGTAATGATTCCTAATTACTTTTCAATTAGCTCAATTACTTTTCAATTACAAGGAATTGAAAGGAATTGACGGAATTGGGAGGAATTGGAAGGAATTAAGAGGAATTGCTGCAATTTGGAAAGGTCCGTTATGTTAAAAAATTGAATTTATTGTTTTGTTTTCAGTTATTAGAGAGTACCCAAACCTTTATTGAAAAAAATATAACGCATTGATTAAACAATCAAAAATACGATTTATTTTGTTTTAATTTTTTATTAATTATAAGGAAATTAAAAATTATTAGTGGAAAACTACTAGTTATTATTTTAAGAATTAAATTTTTTTATTGTTGTGGAACTTACAATTTCTACCCCTTATTTCAAAATTATTTCAATACCTTTCCAAATTTCAGCAATTCCTCTTAATTCCTTCCAATTTCTCCCAATTCCGACAATTCCTTGTAATTAAAAAGTAATTGAGCTAATTGAAAAGTAATTAGGAATCATTACTTTCAAGTACAATTACCTGTGTAGTTGAGACTTTTAGTTTCAATTCCAATTCTTCATGTAATTAGAATTGTAGTTAACTTTAAAATACTTTCGAACATGGTAGGTATTGATTACTTGTACTTGAGTTTACAGCTCTGATACATACGATAAACAACATCGCATGGCTTTGAAAGTAATGTCGCCTGCGTTGATTGACATATTGGTTCATGTTTCAAAACGAATTGTTGTACAAAATTATACGTTTTTTTTAAGATCTGCCAGGAATTCATTGAAAGGCATTTAGCGATCTTCACTGCATTCAATGTATATATCCGGCATCTAGCAATGAATAACGAAGATACCCTAACGTCCCAGACCCTTAATGAGGATACGGCCATTCGATTGTACAACAGCTTAGCTGCAACGGATGCCACAGTAGTAGGTAGTAGAAAATCAATCGAATCTGTCCAGTCTATTTCCCAATCTGGGCAATCATGCCGTATATGTCGTTGGAATCGCAGTGACATGGAAGTAATGAGCTGTCCCTGCCATTGCAAGGGTTCGGTGGTGAGTATTTGTACGCCCATATTAAAATTATAAAAAATCATCAGCTAAAATGGTTCTATTTACAGGGCTTCATACACATGCACTGTTTGAAAAGATGGATATTGCATAGAAGGGATCACCACTGTGAGATTTGCAATGGCTCTTTCACATTGCCTGAGGACAAGCTAAACATAACACGAATGTTCAAGAACTTCTGCACCCAGTGTGCTGGCCCAATTACGAAGCACATGCTCTTTGGCTTCTCTCTAATACCTCTGGCGCACGTAATCCTCCACCAAGTGCTCATTTGTATGGATAATATTAACCAGAGTCCCCAACAACAACTGACAGTTTCGGAGGTTCTGGTGGCTTCGTGTGCCCTCTTAACATCAAGTGAGTAGGAATTAGAACAAGAACCGTATCTCCATAGAATTGCTTACTATATGTACCTCTTTCAGGCGCTCTCTTCTTTCACATATTTGAATTTGTTACCACACGACTCCTAACGATCCGCTACATCTTAAGGCAGTGGTGGTCATTTGGTAACACAAGCGACTTCCCCCTTATCGAACTGGACAGTGAAATGTTGGAGTTTTTTTAATAATGCAGACTTACGTTTATTTGTGTTTGCACAAGTCGTAAAAATTCTAAACTATGTAAAATAAAAAAAAAACGGAAAAATGTTTACATAAACAAATAAACCATAAGATTAATTATTTTGGTGTGGTGAATAATTCCGCAGAGAGCCGAACCACGATGGCGCTGATGTCGTTTTTTAGATAAATATTTGAACTCAAACTTGGAGTGAAGATAAATCATTTATCTAAATTTTTTCAATTGTGGCATTATTTTCAACGCTTTGTAATTAATATATTTCATTAATTTAGCGCGATTAAGTCAAGTTGTATTAATACCAAAAAATAATATCAAATGCAAGACGCATGTAAGAAATTGGTACCACTTTAATAACAAAATCGATTTTGAACAAACAAAATGCACATCGCTTTGGTAAATTGTCGCGAACTATCAAATTGATTTGACGAATGTTACTTTAGATTGTCAATAATCTCAAATCGAATTTTTCACCTAAATGATTAAGTTTTACTGTTGTAACAAAAATTTCATGATAAAAGTGGACTTGTATCATCAGTAAACATGTTATTATTCAAAGAGGTGACAAGGTCAGTAATGCAATTTTGCAGTTAATTTATTCATAAAGGAAAATAAGATAAGCTTTGGAATTTTAATTCAATAACATGTAAGTATTTGTTTTTACTAATACAAGCCGGAAAAAAGTTTTGGTAAATTTTTTATTTTTCGATGACGGTAAACATTTCTGTTGCTCTTATATTAGATAGTATAAAATAAGTCATTGCACGGTGGTTCCGCCCATAAGCCAAAAACCAAAAAAATGGTCACAAAGTATTCAAACAAAATGTTTTGGTAAATTGTCGCGAACTATCAAATTGATTTGACAGAAAGAACTTCTAACGTATGGGCTAAATTTTTGCAGTACTGGTTCTAGATGATTGAATGAAAAATCCATTTGATTCTTATTTCTATGTAAGGAAAATAAAAGAAATGTTTTTACAATTGATTATTAAAACTTATTTAAAATATATAATAATTAATATTCATTTTTATTTGTTAAAAAAAAGATATTTAACCGGCGCTTTTCTAAGGTTTTCTATTATTTTGAAAGAATAAATACTTATTTATTCAAAAATACGTTTTAATTCGAACATAAATTAAAATTGGCTCTTGAAAACAATGCTTTGGTGCATATCACATTTGAAAAATGTACTTCTTAAATTTGTCTCCTTTCCAACAACTTATTTTTTCAATCATGTAAAAAAAATTTTTTTAAAAAAAAAGCAGCCAAAACATAATTTGAAAGAAAAAAAATGGTAGAATTTTGAAAAAATCGCTACAATCACCTTATCGCTCAAACAACTTTTCACTCATTTGCAGCATTGCCATTTTAATATTATCCCGTAATAGACCGTCTACAGGTAGCCCACGAATTTTAAACATTTTCAACATGTACATTAGGGCGTTTCACCAAACGCGTTTTTTGCGATTTTTGCAACTCTTAAAGCGGAATATTAAGGCTTGTGATCTAAAAGAATTTCGAAATTTTTTTGGATTTTTTGAAGATGGGTATGGGGTCGCTGAAATAGATTTTATCAAAAAAATGAGGTTATGGAGAAAAAAATTGTATATTATTTTTTTCTGGTGCTTTTTGTTCATACAACTAAACAATTCTCTTCTTATGGATCCGATCCCACGACAAAAAAATCATTGGTGTTAAAAATTATTATATTATGGACCACTTTGATAGTCTTAAAAGTGAAAAATTATTTTTCCTAGATTTCAAACCTCGATAACTTGAAAAGTTTTCAACATTTTTTCAAGATGTAAAATGCGTTGGAAAGGTCTTTAAATTACCTTGCATTCGGTACATAGATTTATTTTTAATTGTTGGAAAAATATAAGAAAAAAATTAAAGTTTGAGAATTTTTTTTTATTTATCAAATTTTATGAAAATTAAAAGAATTTCATTATGTTTCGTTCTTGGTTAAGTAAAAAAAAAACTTCTAGAATACATTGCTTTAATAAAAATATCAAAAATTCAATTCATCAATATATTTGTATTCCCATACAAAATCAAACTATATTAAATAAACAAAATCAACATATTTAATGAACAAATTAAAATTAAAAAGTAAATTTGTATCTAAAATTACAATACATTAACCATTAAATGTGGAACAACTGTGGAAGTATTTTCAAATTGGTTTCTTAAGCGCTTTTTCAATGACATGTTAACATTATGTATATTTTTTTAATTGTTATCAACTCTAATCAATTAGTTTTGAAAATCATCCTCATTCTTTGTAATTTTTTTGTTATATATTGTAGCCGACGCCACGCTTCTTTCTGATAAATCATTCACAACACATAGTTTTTCTAGTTTTTTCTTTGAAAAAACAAAATCATCATCATTTTCCCATAAAAGTGTTTCTTTCGAAAAAAAAGGAAGTGGGCAAATTTAATTCATCAAAACCCCTTTTACTGTTTGAGGTTACAAAATTATGCATTATGAATTTTGTTACATTTTAAAAAGAGCCTATTTCAAATATTTTAAAATTCAAATAGTATGAATTTAAAAATAAAAAATAATTTTTTTTTGTCTATTTTTTATTTTTTTCAACATTTTTCACAAGTAAGATATAAACTTATATATACCAAATTCGCAATTCTCATATTCTCTACTAAAATCTAACAGTTGAAGTAATTAACAACAATAACAAAACAAAACATTTTCGCTAACTATTTGATTGAAAATTTCGTCCCTCGAAAAATAGTATAGTATAGGATTTCATTACCCTCGAAAGTAGAATCGAACCTATACTGTTAGGTTCTTGTTTTTTACAAAAAGTCTTCATTTGTTGCATAGTGTAATCATTATTTGTTTAAGTTACATTCATCCATAATATAATGTTTCGAGCTGTTGGATATTGTTTACAGTTTTATTGGATTTTAATGTGTTTAACAACTTAGAATCCTAAAATGAAGGTGAGTGATGGTGTGCGGTTATGCTAATTATATAATCCAGCAAATGTTTTTCTCTAATTTTAGAAGCCTGGGGACCGGCCGTGGCATAGTGGTTAGAACACGCGACTACCATGCGGGAGATCGCAGGTTCAAACCTGGTTCCAGTCATTTTAAAACAAAATTTTTCTTTTATTGTCGGCTCCCCTCGAATGTTGTTGACAGCAACTTCGCAGTATTAAGTGTCGAGTCAATCGGCGTGTCTAGTAAGAGCTTCTCAAACAGTGACGTTCGCATTCGTCGATAAACAAGTAGGTGCCGTTAGTTGTGAATCTAAAAATAGAAAGCTATCCCATACCTCATTCATGGGGTGTAAAGGGAAATTAATTTGGGTAAATTTTGGAAAAATAAGTCGCCGCCTTGTAATAACAACCGCGTTTATAATTCCGTGTTGCTGAATTTATGAGCACATGGCAGGAAGCTGTACCCGAGGGTATGAAATGTGATGTGAGTTGTTTAATGTTAAAATCAGTTTCAAATTGTGAATATATATGTTTTGCTTTTAGGAAAGATATTTGCGTGGCTTGGACATTTTTGATAAGGAAGGTGCTGTACCTTGCATACGTTCCCCGCCGGAAGATAATTTGCCTTTGAAAATCCACGATCGCATGCGTTTGCTGTTTAAGACCAAGTCTAAGTGGACACTAGATGAAATGGAGTCTTATATACAGTAAGATTGTTGGCAAACTACTGCAAAATGCTGTGACTAATATTTGGTTATCATAACTTCCAGATGTTTTACCACGCCTGTTCTGTCTGTTTCCATTTTAATAGCCAAACATGCGCATTCTTTCATGGAAAAAGGCGTGCGCTACTATGTTACTAAACATTAATAGCCTTTTTACACCGGAACGCATTTAACATATTTCCGCGTTAATCCGCATGATGAAATGCGAATTGATGAATGCGGCCAAAATGCTAAAATTTGTACATGTATTTTGTTGTTGGAAAGATGTTAACATATTTTCGCATCCATGAAAGATGCGGAAAAATACACTGAGTTGTACTCTGAAAATTGGAATTTAAGCGATTTTTCTCAGTAATGTTGATCCGGCAACCACCATTTTAGTTGTTAGTTTACTTTTATCGGAAAAAATTCCAAACAACATGGACGGACAAAAAATTTACATTTTTGCCAAAATATTAATAAATGGTTATTCCAATAAGTTAAAACTATTCGCGCTTCGTCGAATACTGCCTCCGTAACAATGTTAATAGGTTTGTGGCAGGAAAATATTGCAGTTTTACAAGGCAAATGGAAAAATGTGTGAGCTAGACAACAGCTGACAATATGCGAAACTGCGGTGTAAAACCACTTTTTAGCATTCCGCATCTTCAGCTCAAAATGCGGAATGCTGTTTTGGTGTAAAAAGGCTATAATAACGTTATTTTATATTTGTTTAAAGAAAATACGCAATTGACATTCTCATATTTACACAAATCTAAGTAATTGAGTTATCAAAATCGTCACTTTTTCTTTTTATTGCACGTTTTCTTAGCATTCTTCATATCTTCTATGGCTTCTTTCATAGCTTTCACTGCACTATTGGATTCTTGGTTATCTGCGCCCATTGTAGGAGCAGATATTTCAGGCAATTGTTAACCGCCAGTAGCCGTAGGATATCTAAATGTAAAGGATATAATGTCAATATAGACGGAGTAATTGAAAAGCTATCATAATTACTTGAAGCTAAATCCTCGTGGAAATATTTGTTTGGATAGCAAAGATTTTAGCTCATGCCTAACGCTATCCAAATGTATGCGATTACGACGCTTTTCTATGATGTAAGCATCCCCATCCTGATCACTGTCACTGTAAAGGAAAATACGATTTAATGGCCGTGTTTTTTTGGTATCGTATATAGGAGACCGGTATAGGATACCAACAAAACGCTTCGCCGTTAACAAAAAGAAATTACTTGGCAGCACAGTAATTTATGTCAAATAATTATTTGTTTTCATTCATTCATAAATATTGTAATAATTGTATTTTTGATTTTTTTGTTGATATTTTCGAAAAATGTTGTAGCATTTGTGTAAAAATGATTCACATGACCCTTCTTAGGATCTAATGTTCCTCAGGGGCCTTAAGCCACAAATTGGAACTATTATTTCTAGGGGTTGCATAACAAATTAACTGTAATATAACATTTTATTGAAAAAATATCAGTCAAATGCAAATAATTTTATTTGACGTTCTCTTTTCTTTTCTATTTTTTGTTTAACCCTGCAATAAAAAATGTGGTCACATTTTTATTTTGACTACTATTTTAAACAACTTATCCCCGTTAAGCTTAGCATGTAAATTTATCCCCGTTAGCGTATATGGGATAGCATTTGCATGGTTAAGCGGATATAAGTTACCAACAAAATGCAACCAATGTTAACTAAATAATCTTGATACTAATGTTAAAAATTAACTTACGATTCATCGTTGTAGCCGTCAACAATTATATAGTTACTTCAAAGTTACTTAATTAATTATCATTTCTTATTGAAACATCGAAAATTGTGTGTGTGAAAGGTTGTTGACAACTACAATCACCCATTTTCTGGAAAACAATTCGGTTTTCAAACCATAGGTGAATGTCATAGCAATTCATTATATTGCGGTTTCTTTACCGCTTAAAACACTTGTTTAACTTTAAACACCTCAACCACCTCAACTACGGTTGAAGTGTTTAGGTACTTCAATTTTTCGAAGTAAATTCGAAGTAAACATTGATTGCAAGTAAGCAATGTACTATTTTTCTGCCACAAACCTATTAACACTTTTTCGGAGGCAGTATTACATGAAGCGCGAATGCTTTTAACTAATTGGAATAATCATTTATTAATATTTTGGCAAAAATTAAAATTTTTTGTCTGTCCATGTTGTTTGGCATTTTATCCGATAAATGTAAACAAACAACGAAAATGGTGGTTGCCGAATCAACATTACTTAAATTCAGCTTTTCAGAGTACAACTCTGTGCATTTTTCCGCATTTTTCATGGATGCGAAAATATGTTAACATCTTTCCAACAACAAAATACAAGTACAAATTTTAGCATTTTAGCCGCATATGCGGCAATCTTTCAAAGATATATATATGCATATATATGTTAAATGCGTTCCGGTGTAAAAAGGTTATTACCAAAGAAAGTAAATTATACAAGAAGTACATTAACTGATTGCTTTGATCAATGAATAACACTACGGTAGGTTGGTAGAAGAAGAGCGTAGATTGGAAGAAGAAGAGCGTAGGTTGGTAGATGTGAATATGCAAAAATAAGGAAAACTAACTATGAAATTTTAATGATGATTAAATGTTACATTTATCTCTTTGCCTGTCGAGTCAAAAAATAGTGGATATCGTTTTTATTTCCATCGTTTTTTATACCGTGCTATCAGTTCAGTACCGATCTACTAGTGTGCGACTTAAGGGCGTAAGTACACTACATACATACACCAACCTACCGGCTTGTTATTTAATGATGATAACAGACAACGAATAGACTTCTTCTGTATCTGTGTTCTTTCGTGCCGTGCTCTGCAGCGTCTTGTTTTGTTCAGTTTCTTACGATACTTGCGCTTTCCAACACTCAAAGTTGTTTTTCTTTTTTCATTTTTCTTTTCCCTTTTCAATCGTTTTCTAATTGTGCTCGCAGTAGGTAGTAGGGTCAAAATATTATAAAATAGAAAAAAAATGAAAAATTTTACGTCGGCATACACATTTACATTTTACTAATTTGACAAAATTGAGCACAATTCTCAGACCCTAAGGGAATTCGCCTGCCACCACGCAATAACAACCCGCGATATTGTCAAAATCGACCATTTGTGACGAGTGGAAGAAAATTGAGTTCCTTTGTTTCAACAGCAGTTTTCGAAGGCACAGCTCGCGTCATTAGCATTGGAAGAATTGTTTGTTGTTATTTGCAAAATCCAGAATATTATTGAAAGCCGAAAAAGAAATATTCAACAATAAGTTAATTCGCCAGAGTGAACACGATTTGTGGGAAAGTCGAATCGTGAGTGTCTGTGTGTGTACTCCGGTCATTGTTGATTACCTTTGCTGCTGTGTGCTCGCTAGTCTTCCAAGATGGCGCAGCTTAATTTAGTGGGGACAAATCGCGAAACGCTCTACGATAGGTGTATTTGCTGTTTCGTTACCAAGCTTAACTACAACCAGAAGACATTGGACGATGTCCAACATCTGCGATACCTGCCTCCAGGAGTACTAATAGACATCTATGGGTTGGTAAGTCTGCATTAATCCTATGGCCTTGTCAACACCGGAAGAATAATATAAGTACATCTCTACTCAGTAGACACTTATTCCTCATCTATAGTAGAATATCCGTAGTAGAGATCCGTCATGCTAGGAATTTAACTACCAATGTTGGTATGATTGCCAGGGTAATAACTAGATGGGATGTCACCTGGCCCTACACTTAGTTCTTACATAATATGTAGCTAATTTTTGGGGTCTCTCTTGAAAGCGAAAGCACAAATATTCGGGATCCATTGTTTACTATTGTTTACAGCTTAAGTAGCGACACTTTTTATCAGTTGATTTAAATGTCATTGATCCGTCTCGCTCAGTTCACTGGCAATCTTATTTTTGTACAGCTTTTCAATACAGCCAGTATGTACAGCAGTTACGTCGCAGTGCGTTGCTGTAGCATGTTTCTTCTTGTGGGTACAAACAGATGGTTTTATTTCCCTACAGGGAGTCTTAAGCTCATTATTTGTAAAGGGTGGTTCAAATACAAGTAATTTTTTAAAAATAAACTAAATAAAATATGATTTTAAATACATATATGTTGTATTTGGACCACCCCGAGAAAATTGTGCTAGGACATGGTATGCATGTCTACCGTGTCGTATTTTGCCAAAAATCTAGTACTAGATACTACTTCTTATGTATGATAATACGCTTACAAACGTAACTTCCTTTGTTATATTTTTGTAATGTTATTTCTAGATGTCGCAGCGAGATGATTTGAAAGATATGCTCTTTGAACAAATGGCCGATTTGGAGATATTTGAACGATTGCTACGATTCGACCCGGCTCGCCAAAAACTGTTCCTTTGTCTAGCCACTCTGATAAGTAGGGGCAAACAATTGGCAACCCAATTGCAGGAGACATTTACTAAGCGCTATAGGTCACATAATGTCGCACAAACCACCACCAAGACTGCTTCCAAATTGGCAAAGTTGGCTAAGGCCCAATTAGCGTTAACTTTTCCCTACAGCAAAAACACGTATCATCCGCTAACCACCTTTTCATCCTCCCATGCCACCAGCACCAGTTCAGTAGATGAGTTAATGAATGCTGCCGACACACTGGGTATGATGAGCCCAGATGATGAATCACATTTTGGCATTGAAGTTATTGATTTTGGTCTTCGTTTGGGATCTTTCCTTTCGGAAGCTGGTTGGTTGTCGGAGAGCATAACAATATTAAAATGTGTGGCCAAGCGGCTGAAAGCAATGGAGCAGGATAAGAAGACCCAAATGGTATATTTAGACTGCTTACAAAGGTAATTAATTCATCTAGCAAATGTAAAGCGACTTGAAAATGATTGAATATGAAATTTTCCTAGACTTTTACATTCTGAAGCAGGTTTAAGTAATTTCAAATCAGCCGAACGTACTTTTGATGTGATAGTCGAACTACTTAAAGACATGGAAACAGATGAAATACCGAAACCTTTGCTAGCAAATACCTACACAAAGTTTTCCGAAATGTATTTCGCACGCAATGAATACGATGACAGTCACATGTGGAGTGTGGTAGCCATGCGAAATTTGGAAGAAACTACACCGGAAAGGTATGTAGATTTACAAATCAATGTATGGAATGTTTGCATGACAATAGATTTTTTGTTTTTTTTTTAGAATTGCCATTGATGTTCTGAGACAAGCGGCCAAAGCTTGCGTGGTTAAACGTGATTATCAACGTGCAAACATTTTGATTTGTCAAGCAAAAAGTAGAGCGAAGTAAGTATCCCCCACATAGGAGCCGGGAGTCGTTAGTAGCATCTTCCCTCTTGTTATGTCAAAATAAAAACTTATCTAGGCTTTTTCCTAGTTATGTTTCTCTGTTGACTAGTTAAAGGTACGGCATCCAAACTTTTTAATGCTGAGAGTAAATTTAAACCAATTCATAGAATTGTAATGAAACACAGTTTCAAAATATGTACCAAAACATTCTATTGAAGGTCTAAAAAGAATGCCATAAACAATTATATTGTCTTATCTAATTTTTCAACTTCATTAGTAAACAATAAGCCTTTATCTGTCATTTCAGAAAAACGTTTGGTTCCAAACATCAAAAATATGCTGATACTCTGCTGGACTACGGTTTCTTTTTATTAAATGTAGACTCGCCGCACCAGAGTGTTAATGTCTACAAAGAAGCCTTGGATATCAAACGTTGCGTATTTGGCAATCACAATTTCCATGTGGCTATTGCCCACGAAGACCTTTCTTATGCCTACTATGTTCACGAATACAGTACAGGCAATTTTACTTGCGCCCGAGACAACATCGAGAAGGCAGTGGATATTTTAAAACATCTCGTTCCAGCTGATCATCTGAAACTGGCCACAGCGAAACGTGTGAAAGCTTTGCTATTGGAAGAGATAGCATTGGACAAAATAGCCGAAGGTGTCGACGATGAGGGTCTTCTCAAGCAGTCGGAAGAATTGCACAAATTTGCTTTGCAATTGTCATTGGAGGTTTTCGGAGAAGTAAATGTACAGACAGCTAAATTATACGGAAATCTTGGTCGTCTATATCAAACTATGAATCGATTTGAGGTAAAACACATTATGCTGTCATATATGGTGTTGTGAGCACATTTACGATTTCCCATTGAATTCAAACGTATTTGACTACACATCTATCATATTAATTAGCATTTAATTTATGCTAATTTTATTGCTTGTGAATGTCGAACGATGTTTTTATAATTCCTTTTATTTTTTTTTTTCGTAGGAGGCGGAGCGTATGCATCAGAAAGCAATCAAGATTAAAACGGATCTCTTGGGACCCTTTGACTATGAAGTCGGTCTTTCCATTGGCCACTTGGCATCATTGTACAATTATCAAATGAAAAAATATAAGGAAGCTGAGGAACTTTACTTGCGAAGCATAGAAATTAGTAAGTCGAAATCCGTCACAACAGCTTATGTGATCAGAGCAAATGGATAAACACGAATATTTTTTTTAGGTTTACGACTGTTTGGTCGTTCTTATTCTGGTTTAGAATATGATTATCTTGGCCTCTGTCACGTCTATGAGGTGTTAAGAGAATACGAAAAGTATTTGCAATATGCAAACATATTGGAAAATTGGCATATATTGCGTGGACAAAATTTAACAATGAACGTAAGTTGAACAAACGTCAATGAGATATCATTGCAGTCACTTGGATATAAGTTTCTAATCGGATTGTGTGCCGTTGTTTTTATATTGTAGAAAACCATATACCCTGCTATAAACGAAGATTGCTCCCTGGAGGATATAAAACATCAATTTTTCAATATGTGCACTCACAACTTAACTGCTTGCAATTAGTTCTAATTAATTACTATTGCTATAAATATAAATTTCGTGTCTACTTAATATATTAGAGACTATATTAAGAGTAATTTAGTCGGTAATTTATTATGTTAACGCCCAAAACATTTGCTTTGTTTATTGTTTATAATAATTGTGTCATTTTCAAAAAAAAAAAAAAAAAATATACTACTCGTCTAAGCGATAAAGTCAATCCCATTTTAAGCTTACTACCAATATGTCTTCTCCTTGAAAATGATGCATATCGTGAATTTTAAGTGGCTGAATTCCTGGTATATATGAACGTATACAGCTACTGCTGGTCTTCTCACTTGTTAATTATTCATATATTCTACTGTAATTGTATTACAATGTTATTAAATAATTAAAGATTCTCAATTGTCTTATCGTGCAAATTGTCAGACTTATTAATGTTCTTTATTTAATTTAATGTGTAAAGTCAAATGCTAATATTTCCACGACAAATTCGGGCATGTCGCTCCACATCACCCCCATACATTTCCCAGTTTCATACACATTCAGTTCGCCTATTCTTCTCTTCCCACTTCTTTGCAATATATGTATATGTAAAATAGTTATTTACAAATTAAATTTGAGACTGCTGCCTAAAAATGTAACGTAAATAAATGTATATTATGTCCTAATACAGCCCATAATACGGCGTGTTCAAACTCATTGTGGCTATCAGTATTTAATCATTCATGAATCACTTTTGTCATCTCTCCTGTGATGGAAAAGACTTTTTTGTAGCCATTATAGCGTAAAATCCCACGTGCGTCCGAATGTTGGAGTCAATATTTTATGGTGTTTTTTTTTTAATCTATAATGTAACAACGATATGATATGTATTGTTTATTTGTATAATTTTCGTCTTTTTTTATCGATTGAGTTTATGTAGTATTTAGTGAAAAAATTGGTATTTAAAATGCAACAACGTAAAAAAAACGTAGTTGTTTCTTAACTTTTGACAAAAAAAGTTAAAAATACATAGCAAATTAATTATATTTAATGTATTAACAAACAAGTTTTTTTTTATTAAATTGTATATGATGTAGTCTTCGAATAAACTTGATTTACAAACTACTACTGACGCGTGTATCATTTGAAGGGCCGATAGCGATCGGTATTTACCGTGTATTTGTTCCGGATGGCTTTTTTTGTAAAAAATAAGTGTTGGTTTTAAACAAATTAGATGGATTTTTAGATTCTTTGCAAAAAAATGTATAGGTGAATGGGATTGTAATTGTAATCTTCTATGTATATCAACAGATACAATTGTCATTTTGTTAAATAACCGATAGAGAGTCGGTTTCTTCAAATCAACATGAATCTTATTTTCTAATTGTTTTTATATTAAGAATATAAAAGTATAAAATTTCACTGCAAATTACATCGCAATTGAGTAGTATTTTAGTACATATAACTAACTACCTAACAAAAAGATCTCAATTGAACATGTACTTTACGACTATTAAGGGATTTGAAGATAAGGTTGAGGTTTGTGATTAATATTTCATTTGCTGTTTTTGTGAGGAATATTTATGCCTAGGTACGTTCTTCTATTGAGTGCAAAAGTTACTTCTATTTTCCAATCAACGACCAATGTCTCGATTGTTTGACGTGAGTCCAATTTTGACATTTGGGCAGAATAAACGTTTTCTAGTGGTTTTCTATAAATTCTTTATAGATTCGTCCCCAAAAGAGTCGTTAGTCCTCAGTGTAGCCGATATTAGTGTATTGACTTTAAACTGAATGTGATATTTTATAAAACCAAAATTTTTACGACGTTTTCTTTTTAAAATCTGTCAAATACATTTTTTCACATAACTGACATTCTTAAGAGTTAAAAGAGTTCAGGATGTTATAAAAGCAGACGACAGATTTTAGATGTTTAATATTATCTAAAAAAAAGACAATATATTACTGACCTACTTTTAAGCACTAATATGGTTGTGTGTTTTTACAGTCCGCGTCAAAAATAAATGCACCAATTTTTCATTGCGGATTAAAAATTACACAGAGTTTTTAGTTGGCTTTCATGAAAATGTTAACACCACCTTATAATTGATACATCTTGACTGTGTCATAAGCTTACAAGTGAGGAAAGTGACGAAAAGCCGATTTTCAACCTTAAGTCATATATTTTGTTAGGAAAAATTGGTATGCAGAAAAAATTTGTACTCGACCAGACCTACAACATGCACTACGTAACTCTCCAATTTCCGATTGACTGCATCACAGTGTTATTATCAATTTTAATACGAAACTTTATACTAGTTTTGTTTATCATTATACAAAACGACTATACTCGATAGTCAACAATTTTTGGAATTAGACTGATTTCAAAGAAATTGCAAAATTAAAGAGTATTAAAGAAATTTATCATTAAAAAGTGAAAGAATAATGAATGTTAAGAAATAAAAATAGGAATTTGAATTTTGCAACATGACTATTATAAATATATATGTAAAATTATATGTATTTATATTTTTTTCATAACTAATTGCCATTAAGATTACTATTTGTGTACATTTCTTTTTGTCACTGACTGTAAAACCAGATAATGGTCATGGGATCCCCAACTGTGCTTTCGATTTCATATGGCAGCATTTGAAATTGTATATATGCAGTATAGTGTCTCTTGGCAATCCCCTACCCCCATCACTATTCATTGTCACTTTTTATTTCAAATGCAACATAAACAAACCAACTACAACAATTGAGCAATTGCTGCAACTGCATCGAGTGATATTAGGACGAACAGACTGGACTGGTTTAACCTGATCCGTCGTTTGTCAGTCACTCTGGCCAGTTCGGCGTAAATATACTTCTGTGCATATATACAAACATACATACACATGGATTACCCAAAAACTTTTCTTATCGCCAAAAAGTGAATTTCACTGTTTTCAATAATTTTGGCTGTAAACAAACATTAAAAACGAGTTCGAGTGGGGGCACTTCAAGGGATACGACCAAAACTCATCCAGTCTTCATCAGCTTACATTCGTTAATACATATGCACACATGCGCATGCATATGTACAATTGGATTGACAATGATGATGGCTTAGGGTGTTAGTGTATTGAATGTAGAAACCGAAAAACCGGCAAACCGGTCGTAATGCCGAGTATGCCATGTATTTAAATTGACAAAAAGATTAATACATGTTGATATGAAACACAGTTCGAAGACGTTAGAGGCAAATGTAATTAATTTTTATGTTGCCGCCTTTTTGATAGTCCGTAGTGCGTATGTATGTATTCATCTATAACGTATGAGTAATATTAATGTTATGCGGATTTTATATTAATCATACACACTTTGCTCCAATATTGTGGTTTAATAATACTGAAAATTTGTAGAAGATCTCATTCGATAAAATTAGTCCAACTTGATATTTTTATGGATATATTAATATTAATAATTTATTAAAGCCTTAGCTACAATTCTGCAGAATTATGATATGAGAAATCAACAATGGTTCTTGAGTTATAACTAGAAAACTAAGCGAGAACATCAATATAAAAGGTGATAAAAAAAGTTTGGTCTTAGAACGCCAACCCCTTTGGGGGTTTTACCTGATACCTTCACCCTGACTTGCAATTTCTTACCCCCTATACAATGACCCCGAAAATGTTCAACATTGTTATATGAGGTTTCACAATAAATAATTACAAATGTTACCAAATATTTAATTTAAGCGATTTTTTAACGTACTTTTTTGGCGACATATTTATTTTGACGATTTTTATTATTTGATGCCAAATAATAACTATCCAAAAACGGCAGTTGAAACCCGGTTTCCAGTACTGTCTGGAGCACTCTATCTTGAGGCCCACTCCAAGTGTGTGTCTGTACATACACAAATTATCTATATGTGTGCGTATGCTCAGGTGATAAGTAGTTATTCATACCTCCTCAGCTTTCAGTAAAAGTCGTGCAGAGAATACAATTATCATTCATGCAAAGATGTATGTAAGCGTACATACATACCTACATATGGATATATGTTAGCCAGCCTGATATCAGTTTATGCTTTAAAGCCGCAAAAGAGACAAGAGGACTGACTGACTGGCAGAGTGTTTGTTTCGTTGGTGATTTTCTATTTTTTTTTTGTATATCTTTCGCTTAGTGAACCCGCTTAAATGGTTGTATGCGGAGCACGTTTTAATAAATTTTGTTGTAAACATTAACAGGCAAACAATCCATAGAAGTTACTATGAAATACATAGTGACGCACACATGTACACACGCAATCGCAAGTGAACATGAGGAATGAGCGTCTATTTTTGTACGCTAGTGTACCAATAAGTTTCTCTTTCACTAACTAGCATCATAAGGGATGGGACTATTTAGTACGATTGAATTTACAAAGTTTGAAAACATTCAAGCCTTAATTTATTTGTTTAGTGCGGTATTTAAAAAAATATTTCCGTTTCTTATTACAAAACAAAATATAAAACAATTCCCATAGCAGATTAGGAATGCAATATTGACAAGAGACTATTGTCAACAAAAATTTTTTAATCATAATATTTTAATTTAAGTGCAAAGAAGAAGGTCAACATTTTACAAAAAGAAAATAGCACAACTCTCGTTATGCGCAACTTCTTCATTATCGCAAAACCTTAAACAAAAGCATTGGATACTCAGTCAACTCAACTTTAAAAAATTAGCTCAGTAAGCGGAACTACTTTGTCGGGAGCAATTTCTAATGATGAAATCCATACAACGATATTTTAAAAAGTATTTCTTACTGAATATGTCAATGAAGTGAGAGAAATCGATAGTTCAGATTATAATGTCGTTGAAATCCTGAATTACTTCATATAACATTTGAATTCAATTGACTGAAGAAAATGGTATCGACCTATACGATATTCTTGTGCTAAAAACTCATCGTGAAACCGCGAGGAACAGATGAACACATATCAGAAAAGTAAATAAGAAATAAATTTAAAAATAATTTTGAAAATAATTGTATATTTAAATATGAAACTATAAACTTTTGCGTTCATTGTATATTTAAGCATAATATATATGAATATGCATATGAATATGCATAATTCAAAAATCACCTGTTTTGAGTTATGCAGGTCTTGCACCAAATGAGCGAATTAACATATTTTTCTCGAAAATAAAGGTTGAAATTAAGTCACTGGCTTAAGCTGATTAACCAGCAACAATTGACGCCCTGCATACTATAATTGTGCGTATTATTCGTGTCATTCGGCAAGCCATGTTCAAAATGTGACCCAAAACAGGATATACCGAATGCGCTTTGTCAACAAATGTAAATGCCATGTATTGATATTATGACTACAATTTCCATCTATTAACTTTATTTTTAATATCTTACAAACTATATATGTAACAAAAAAGTAAATTTAATCGATAAATATTTGTCAACACCATTATTTGCCAAAAGTTGTTCGTCTGAAGGCAAAAGTTAAATTTTCATATGGAAAATAGAGTGTGTCAATAACTGTCTTCCAGTGCCTAATATTTTTTTATATAGATGTACAACTTTGTCTTGTCTCAATCATATGCATTTCTTTGGTCGGCAGCCCCTCGATATTGTCGACAGCAAATTCGCAGTAAAAAGTCTGGTAAAATTTCTCAACCAGCTGACGATCGGATTCGTCTATAAAATATAGGTCCCGTTGTGTAAATCTAAAAGTAGAAGTGTTAATTCACATTAAGATGAGATCCCATATCCCAGTTTAAAGTTTTGTTTTTTACTCAACTAAGTATCTAAATTAAATTAATAGTCCAATAACAATTGATGTAAAAGAATTTCTGGAGAAGTTTCAAAATAAATCATTTCATAAGTGTCAAAAGAAACTTGGTTATTTATTTAAAAAAAAGAAAATAACTTAATATAAATACGTAGAATACTTTTAAATGTTGTGAAATAATTAAGCATCATTTAAATTAAATCGTTGTGAATACACTGCATAAAATTACCTAAAACACAAACTAAAAAACTAAAAAACTATGTCTTCGAATCAAAAGATTTTTCTGTACACAAAGCATTATTTATTGTACGCGTCTACAATGACAATCGAATGTATTCAGTGAGTAAGAATACCAGAAGCTCTCCCAGCTCTCTAATGCTTAGGTTTTATAGGGAATTTGTTTTAATTTCTATTTCAAAAATAGCAGAGATATTATCCGATCACACTCTTACAGACTTTGTAGAACGTTTTTCCTTTCATCTCGTGTTCAGCTCAATAAATCTTTTAGCGAATAATTATGTAAACTTTTCATTTTCCAGAGACACTCAACACAAGCTCTGCTCCATCGGTACAAATGAATAAATCTTTTAACAATCCCATCACTGATTGGCTCATGTGCAACAACAGCAACAACAACAATAACAACGCTGAGCTATGCTCGCGATCGCTATAAACTGTTTCGCAGGGTATAGTGGTTTAAGCCAACTTAAGCGTTTGGTAGTTGTTGATCGAACAGCGCAGAGAGCAAAACATAACAAAATATAAATCTTGAAAACGTAAACTTAGAAAAAGCCGAAAAATACGAAAACAGCGGACATTTTATTCGAAACGTTTCGAAAAAGCGGATAAAGGCGTTGTTAAACAAAAAGTACGATTTTGAAAATTTAAATGTAACTGACGATTTATGAGTGGCTCAAGAACTTTGAAGTGTACATTTGTTGTAATCGCGTGTTTTTATTATTGTTACGAATGGAGCATACTGTAAAGTGCATTGTATTGTTGTGGCGTGGCGTGCTTGACCGCGTTTCACTGGTAGCGAGAAGAATTATTGGGAAATTCCAAATAAAAAAAAAAACATACAATTACAATTACTATTCAATGCTCCTCCCTCCTCCATGGCCAAGAGCACATGTGATCTTTCCCACTCTTAACCAGACATCATCGTTGATTGCTACCATGTCTTAGCTGAGCGAGGCAAACTGATTATTATCTTGTCGTCCCGGCTTGGCTTTGATTTTCTTTCAAACATTTTCCATTTCAAACTCATCTCTCATTTGTTGTGGCGCTTTAATAACTCATTAACCGTGGACTAGATGTCTGTTGTTGTTCAGTTTTTGCCACTTCTACGTCGTTGTTGTCGTCTTTTTTTTTTGGAGAAGGTTGTGAAAGTTTCATATAATGATCAAGATCATTATGACGTTGATAAGCTGGTACTGCCTGTTGTTGTTGTTGTAACGTGTTGGTTGGTGCTGCTGTTGGTGGTGGTGGTGTTGTTGTTACAGATAGGGCAACCACCAGTTGTCCGTCAAGAAACAAACGAAAATAAACAAATTTGTCTTACATGAAATCGAAATGTTGGCCTTAATGCTCCGCGCTCTTTGTTTGTGTTGATGTTGTAAGAAATCAACTGTTTGAACACTGACCTATGGCAATAATAACGTTTTGGACTTTGTGTATGCCGCGATACTGTAACAAAACATATGAGCATGCATATTTAATCTCACTCAGCCTTGATTCCATTTATTATTGGGGCCTTACCTCGGTAGCAGAATATTTCGAACGCAACGACTACTGCCAATGCTATGTCCCACCGTCTTTGTACCCTTTTCGGACCCGTTTGTTGCCGAAAGTGAAAATGTGGCCTAGTGACCCTATAATGGTGGTGTGAAATATAAAACAAAGTCATTTACATGTAGAATTGAAATGGCTACAAACTTGATTTGTGTTTTTATTAAACTCTTTTTGAAGATCTTGTTTTGAGAGTAGAAATTGGTAATTCAATAGGGTTATTTTTATTGCATTGGTGGATATCAATTATTTGCATCAGATATAATTATTTTTACTTAATGTGTATATTACTAAGAAATTGTATTTTGGTTCCCCAAAAAAAAATTTGATTTCTTGACTTATGTGGTTATCTTGAAAACCTCAGAATTGTATATTTCAGAAAAGCCAAAACTTTAACATGTTTTAAAATTGTCACATTGTAAAATGTGGGACATCAATGCATTGAAATACATATACATACATATAGATAAATTTTACTCAGACGACCAGACACCGTCAATGGCACGATTAATTAAAATTGTGCTGTTGTTTACGCAGTAATTACTATTAACATTTTAAGCGTTCTCTTCTTGACTACGCCTGGTACTTAGTATACTTAGATTGAACTCTTTGAACTTTAATAATTGTCTGCTTCTAAAACGACAGCAAAATGCATATTGTATCATTATATATCTAATTATTTCTACGTAAATCATTCTGTCATACATCAGTCCAATGATGCATCAATCTCAAACCTGTGCCAACAAATCAAAGCGATATAAATATGACACGACTCCAGTGTTGGTTTGAGATTTGACAAATCATTGCTGAATTTTCAGTTGATATCTGAAAACTTGATGGAATTTTTAACGTTCACAATATTAGACAATTTAACAGTTTGGTGTAGGGAAGATGTTACCTGGCGACTCCAAACTTTTTATTTGGAAAAATTGTATATAAGGACCACTTTACACTGGCAGACAAATCTGTGAAATATAATGTCTGCTCAGACTTATCCCCCAGTTTAGGGCGAAGTATTCGGTCTGCGCAGAAAATCAAAACGATTTTTATTTTCATAAATCTGGACAGACATGTCTGATAATGTAGGGACAGTTTCGACAGACTTTTTTTTCGTGTCAAAGAAAAATTTTAAAATAATTATAGGAAAAATGGTTAAATTACTTAAAATATACGAATAAAAGTCAAATAAAGAAATATTTTAATAAATTAACATTCAAGAAGTGTTGTGCTTAATTTTTGCAAAAATAAAATACAAATATTAGGCATGGTCCGGTACACCGTTCATGTTGACTGCTCTTGAACAATGAAAGTTCGGTAGATACGTATGTAGTGTGAAGAGGAAGACAGATGTTTACACGGATTTTTTTTGTCTCCCCAGACAAGTCTGCTAGTGTAAAGGGCCCTTAAGAAGGGAATCTAAAATAATTTTTTTCTTCAAATCTGTAATAGATCAAGATATTTTCAAAAATTTTTAAATAATTTTGTTAATCCATTTTGAAAGTTAAGGGAGACTCCATGTATCCAAATCAAAGAAAGTCTAAGAAAAAAGTTTTTTTATTAGAGCAATGATTGTATTTTTTTAATACAAAATAATTTTGAAAAGCTTCACCTACTTGTAATAGAAACTGCAGATAATTCTTTATAGGTGTGAGTAAAAACTGAGTGAAATATATAAGTGCGACAAAAGTCATCAATGAGGGGTCTTACAAGTGATATTGTTCTGCTGACACCACATCTCAGGTGTGTATTAAAGCGCAGGATGTACAAAATGTTCTATTCATAAATCGATAGCGCTCTTTATTTATGTTTTTAGCACTTCCATCTTCAAGTTTTGTTAAGTAATGAATCTTTCCAATGCACATTGGTCGGAAATCGGAATTTTCTGGCCGAAAATAAAAAAATATTGTCCAATTCGTACTTCTTTTTGTTAATATATAAAGTAAACACTCCCAATAAGAAGAAAAAACAAATATTTTGACCATGTGATAATTTACCGTTATGTTGTAGCCATTGACTTATGTTTTGGGCATTCGTCATATAAAATATTAAGGCAAAATATGGTGAGTTATAACTAACGGTAGATTTTAGTTTAAACCATATATAAATATATATTTTTTTGTGAATTGAAATGTTGAAATATTGTACTTTAATTGTGTATAATTCAATAAAATTGGGCTCAAAACTTAACATAATTTGAATAATTTCTTGGACTTAAACTTATATTAAATCACCTAACATCAGCAAACCCTTATCACTACCTAAAAATTGGTGTTTCCTCTATCGAAATGACCGAGGATTAACAAACACTTTTTGCCATTTTTCATTATTTTGCCCTTTGAATTTATTATTCCTTCGAAAAAAATTTTAAAAAAATTTAGTCCGAAAATTACGGAGACTTTTTATATGCATAAAACAAAGCACTTAGGGGTTTTTGGGGTCGTTGATTTCGAATCAGGTGTCTTAGGCAAAAAATCACTTAATTCAAGCATTTTTTAAAAAAAATGTTCGACATTTTGCATACGCCATTTTGTTTTTTTTTTTTTTAAACTTGACTCCAGATTCGAAACTACCGACCCCAAAAACTCCCATAGGCACAATATCAGTTGAATGTCAGCATTTATTGAAAAAATTGTGCGCCATTTTGAATCCGCCATTTTGTTTTTTCAAAATTACCATTTTTGAGGCCCATTGGAAGTCTCCTTCATAATAATGCCAAATTTTTCACACATTTATTTCCCAGGTGTTATTTAAATAAACCAAAAATTAAAAAAATATATATATAAACGAAAAAGTAATAAATTTTTAAGATAGCATAGTTTGACTATTATGCGTACATGAGAGTAATATATATTTGAGTATATTAATTTTATTGATATCAATACCTAAATTTTACACTGTGCTAAGTATAAATTGTATATTTACAGGAAATGCATTTAAAATTTATTTATACCATTATGGCAAATGTTGATATGTCAAGTTTTTATAATTGTATAGTAAGCCAATTCAAAGTTTTGAAACCTCATAAAGACATATGGTCATTTCAGATTTTTATATAGCAATTTTATACATAGACTTCCATATATATTACATATTTAATTCTTTACCAACTTGTTCAAAAAGTCATAAAATACATATTAATCAAAAAATAAATTTTTCAAAGAAAGAAACTGACATATAAACTTTTGCCATAACAGTTCAAATATATCTGTGGTCACACGTCATAACAGCCTAAATATGTTTTTAGTTTTTTTCAGAAAATCAGTTTAAGTTTTAAATCCTCAGTCAGTTTTTTTTGGTTTAACATTCTCCAACTCCAACGTAAATGAATCTTCCACATACTTTTTAAAACAAAAATATTTGTATATTATTGTGAGCACTATTTATGATACTGTTATGGTGATGGCTGTTATGGTTTGAGACCACTGATATCCCATTTATATGTTTCATTTACATTTCAACCTGAGATTTAAAAAAAAATATAAATTGAAGCAAACTGAATACAAAAACTCTATTTAATTAAAAAACATGCTAAGAATATCTGTTTGCATAAATTCTGAGTTCATTTTAGAGAAGATCTCTGCTGGCCCAGATTTTACTGCGGCAGGGCGTCCTTTCTAATTTGTGATAAATATAATTAGAAATATTTATCAATTATTACAAATCGCGTAATTTTTTTTGAAAATACACCTTTTTAAATTATTTATTTTCACTACTTAATATGTTCTCAATTCTTTCAAATAAAATTACACCGTTAGATGCTACAAATCAGCTATATCCAGTGGATGCTATCAATTCGTAGCGTTTAGTCTGACTTGTTAAAAATCATCTGTGACAGCTGAGTTTAGTAAAATCGCAAGGATTGCACACATTGCAATTTATTCAAGTCGAAGTTGCAAAAATCGTTTTAGCTGTTAACATGAATTTACCTCACTATTGCTTTGTGGTTTCTTGGTTGCGGGGTCCATTCACACTATCAATTTCCATTAACATGACAAATGTGGTATGGTGGCTATTGAACCTATCAATGGAAATATTTGCGTGTATATTGTCAAACATGTACGCGAACAAATTATTTCAAATTAATCGATTTCCGTTGTACACGTAGTGCGAAAATAATTGATAGTGACGAAAGGTAATAATAAATTGGTTAAATCTTTAAGTATTAGTTGAATTTTTTGCCTAAAATTTACTTTTCTCAGATATCAACGTTGGACTAGAGGCAGCAAAATTAATAAAATGTTTCCTCTACTAAATGTGCCTTTAAACGTCGGAAGTGACTTGTGCGATAGACTGAAAAAACGCAGTAAATATAATTAGCTGAGATTTACAGATAGTTTTATAGTTTAGTTGAGGGTATCATTTACAATAAACATTTGATTTTCGAAATTAACTAGCTGATATTATATCACATGTTCCATCGCAACTAAAGATTAGATATTATATTTCAATCTAAATTTTAAGCTGTAGAACTATGTATTTGAATCGGTATGCAAAACAGGTTTAACATTGAATTAAACGTGGTTACGGTTTAACTTCCGCAAAAAATTCACTGTTAATTAACAGTGACGAAATGAACACAAGAATCTTAATTAACTAAATAAATGTCATGTAGTCTTCTCGACATAACACAGATTTTCTTCACGCGTCTAGTATTGAAATTTTAATTTGTTTTAAAATGTGTAAACATGGAACGAATTTCATTAAACCACTGGTATGCATTTATTAGAAAGCTACTTTTCTTTCTTCTTAGTTTTTTTTACAGTTTTAAAAATGTATCATTTAATACAATTAAACTGCATAACTATACCTATTTTGGTCCAAAAAGATTTTGCAAAGCTATTTACGGCGACCTCTCCATAACCATTTGTATAGATCTATGGCACAATTTTAAGTCTTGTTATTTGTAGAATATTAGTACATAGTAGAATATTAGAAAGGAACAACAAAGATGCGGAAATTCAATAGACAAACGCAAATAGAACAGGTATATATCACCTTACAAATATTACCGTACTAAGCTTGGGCATATATGCCGGAAACTAATTCGAAAGAACGTCGCATACAATAAGGAGCTTAATTATACTGTTATTGTTAACAGTAACGTTTTCCATAAAGTCATCATGGTTTATCATATTTCCTATATGGTTTCAGGTAATATCACAACATTTTACATAAACTTGTATACATTTCGATTTTGGCATTTCATTCAAATTATTAAATTGTGAAGTTAAGTGAAATCAACTCTATGAGTGAAACAAAAAAACAAACAAAATCAAAAGTGTAAACAAATTTTATGTAGTATCACACGGCGGTGATCCCATGGACCTTGTGAATGAAATTCAAAAACATTGGAATCATAATTTCCGTTGCCATATATAAATGCAGTCAGAAACAAGTGCACAAGTCACAGGTTAATGCTTTGTTTGAAATCATTTGTGGCTCATGAATTGCATAGTTAATGTATATTAATAATGTTTATTAACACTGTACATTGTATTCTACAATGTAGAATAACTTAAATGCAACCCAGTTCTATCTCGTAAGTTCGTTGAAGGGCATCACTAAAAAAATCATCACGGTGGGAAATAATATCGGAATATCCGTCATATCTGAAACTTGTACAAATCTCATCAATATACTATGCTTCAAAATATACCTTGAAGGAAACGGTGATGGTTAAACGTCACTAACAAACCCCCTCCCACAATAGTACACAAAAGTGGTGACATGGGGACACTTGGAGACTTCCTGCAGGTTAGGCTCTTTCTCGGGTTTAAACAAAATAAACACAAATAGTGATATTATATTTTAAGATTGACACCATCCATACGTGATCCATGTTTATCACTGCTGCAACCTGGAGTGGACATTTTTCTTAACTCTAAGTATCAAAGTTGGGATATAGCGGTTTGTGACGGTTAGTACTCATGATCTTCTTTATATTTTCTAAGAAACTATTCTGAATATTGAGATTTTAAGTCGAATTGGGCAATGTTAAAAACATAAAAATTTATTGGCAAATTCCACTTTCAAACAACTTTTCGACAATTAATTTTATTTCTATTTTGCAATAATTCTAAATTTTTCAGTAAATTTTACGACTTTTTTGGTCAAGCTATGTTTAGACGGTTGCCAGATCTTGCAATGTTGGCAGATCTGCTTATGTACCGGCAATGTACTGACATGAACAGTGTTGCCAATATAATTGTTTCTCAGCAAATGGTGTATTTGGCAGATGCATAAACTTCGCACATCCACAAATTAAAAGTGTTTGCAATTATTTATAATAATATGATAATGGCAACATTTTGTTTCCACTCGATTGTCGGATGTCGGGCAATATTTTTGTTTTACAATGTAATAGCAATGCTTTTTTTGTTGCAAACGTTGCCATACAAAAATTTGAAGCGGAAATTAAAATAGTTCCTGCTAAACCCATTAGCACGGTAAATAAATCGTTTTCTTGCAAATTTGTACAAATATGTGATTTCTTTTTGTAAATTTTTACTGGATTGCGTTCTTTAACTCCAAAAGTCCAATAATTGATAGCGAGATAGCGTAAAACTTTGACAGAGAGTAAAATCGTTCTTACTCTCCCAAAGTACAATCTTGCAAATTTTTACTGGGTAAGTAAACGAACACAGCTAATATGATTTATTCTATTCTAACTATAAATCAAATCAAAACACTTAAAGTTGATTACAAATATGTAAAAATATTGCCAGTATCGATATTTTGACATAATAGCACTGAACGCACTCATGCCAAGCGAAAAAAATGAACGATAGCAAAGCAAACTATATGACCAACACAAAAACAATAATAATTAAATAAAATACAGAAGAAAAAAATGGGCTCTACAATAGGATTAGTATAGTGCCAGCAGGGGAGAGGGGTGAGGCTAAAACATATGTCAACTAACATAACCGAGCGATAATTTAATAACAATTCTGCTTATTTTTTCATAAGTTTCTCTTAAACTACAATGAATTGCAGCAATAATGTTTTTTATAACCATTTAATTGAAATTGAACAAAATTGATTTACTCCAGTGGAGACGGTCTAAGTTTATTACAGAATTAAGCGTCGTAATCATGCACGTGGAACCACGCTCCTAAAATAGTGTTTTTATGTGGAATAAATGATTTGAACAGTGCAATTTTTTAGAAAAGGTGAGTGGACGGCTTCTATTTAAATTTGATTTATCTGAAGATAATCCGCACGTCCGATTTACCTGTTTGGGCGAATCAATAATAATCAATTTTTAACAGATGCCATGAATTTGAAATTCTATTATATTTTCTAAATTATGTAGTAATAATTATTTCGCAATAATATGACGGTGAGTTTTTGCTAACACAATTTAGATCGAATTGAGAAAAATTTTCCAAATTCATATTAACAAATTAAAAAATTAAATTTAAGTCAGTAATATTAAATAGTAGATGTCGGAGCACATATTAAGAGAAGCAGACTCAAAATATCATGCAAATTGTCTACCGGAGACAATGGAATACATAAATGCTCTCCCGTATCAAAAGTGCCTTCCAGTTGAACGTTGATTTACGAAAAAAAAATCGGACACGTTATGCTAAAGGTCCTCAAAAAAAGTCTCATTTGACATTTTTTAAGAGTTGTATCGGGAGTACTTTTTAACCACTGCAAAAAATAGCTTTTTCAGAGTAAAACCTGCAAATCCTACAATTATCGTCCCAATAGTTATAAAACCTTCCAGTCTTCACCAACGGTTTTTTTAAAGATCCTTCCGAATATGGTTTATTGGAAGACAGTCTTGATGACACAGATGTATAAGCACAGTTCGCCAACTGTCACTGCGCAGCACATATCAATAACTAGAGAAAATTAATTATTTTTTGGGAATGTATCTAAGTAAACTTAATTTCCCTTTACACCCCATGAATGAGGAATGAGAAGCTTCTCACGTTGTTGTGAATTAACACGCTTTCTATTTTAGATTCACAACAAACGGCACCTACTTGTTTATCGACGAATGCGAACGTCACTGTTTGAGATGGTTGTACTAGACACGCCGATTATCTTATACTGCGAAGTTGCTGTCGACAACATCGAGGGGGCCGGCAATGAAAGAAAAATGTAGATGACTGGAGCCGGAAATCGAACCACGGATCTCCCGCATGGTAGTCGCCTGTTCTAACCACTATGCCACGGCCAGTACCATGGACATGTTTCTTAGTATATTGCCATTTTTTTGATATTTCGGTTAAAAGCTGAGCTATCATTCCTAGATGATTTAGCGAAATTTAGGTTTATCCAAATTGCAATGATATCATCAAAGTATAAGATAATATTATTTGATATTAAGGAACACTTTATGATCCACGATTACGCCGACGATTACCAACTGTTGGTACAATTTAAATATTTTCTTAGGACTTACATAAGTTCAAGTCGTGTGCGATTTCTTTTTGCTGAAATAAACCGTAATGTACGCAGATGAAAATGCTTTATCATATCTTCTTCAATGACAGACATAATCAGCTCATAAAGCAACAAATAACAGGCTTTGTCGCTTGTGAACACATTTCAAAAACTATTCAACAGATCGTATACTTCACACAGTCAGTCAGTCAGTTAGTCTGTCACATCTAACATGGCTATTACGAAACGGTAAAACAACAAAAAAACGTCGCCAAACAGCATCAATATGAAATCATAAAAGTTTATGACATTATTTTTTTTTGGCATCTTTGTTAGACAAACAAACTCTCTGTTGTGCAATCGAAACTCACAATGACTTTGAATGCGATTTGTTTGTCTCGAACTCATTCAATAATTATGTTATGTACATTGTCGTTCTTGTTGTTGTTGTTGTGCCTCACTAACCCTAATTACATGGCAAACAGACATATAGAAGTGTTACACACAAATTACATAGCAGCCAAATCAATAAAAAGTTTATTGAATTTCAATGGAGTCCTCGACATTGTCCGCCTGGGACTTGTGCCATATGTAATGGACTTTCCAACTTGTATCGTATTAATCTGGGAAATGCGACAACTGCTCCTGTAAATAATTTAAAAGTTGTCGTGTGTTTGACAAGTGAAAAAACTCTTCATCGCTTACAAAACTTAGTGATTGTTAACATAGAGAAGCACAAGTAGTATTTTTTAGCCCTCAAAGTGTTAGGAAGCAATAACGTTTATTTTTTTTTGTGGCGGTTACAACTACATCCGTAAATATTTCGTATTTATTATTGTTTCTAGATTACATTTGAAGTCAACTATAAGACCTATACAGCGCGGCCCTTATATAATGTTCAAGTTGTAAGCAATTAAGTGGAATTGCTTAAGATCTGATGTCATTATTGATCTGTGCCGCGGACAGCATTAAAGCGCGATGCCCAGAAGTAAACCCCTCACTATGATGAACTCTCAGCTTGGCCTGAAGCGTCGGATTCAGCTGTGCTGCTTGTTGGCCAGCGCCCTAATGGTTGGTCTGCTTAGTACAGCCGGTGCTAAGCCGACTCTCACCTTCAGCTTTCCCCAAGGTCTGCAGGGATTTCCCACATTCACATCCTTCACCCAGCAAATCATCGAGAACCGCAGTTCGCGACAAATGAAAACCTACAGGTACGTGGCGGTCATTATTGTTTACATTAACTTACATTATGCTAAGTATGTTAATATTTCGATTTCCTCTTGTAGCGGCAACCGTTTGACCAACGATTCCCTGCTCATGATTTACTATCACGATTCGACTATTGCTGTTACCGAATTGGGACCACAAAAACTTTTGCTGGGCTGTGAATTAATAGAAATATAGTAAGTATTTTAAGTTAAGTTCATGATTACTAAGACCATATAGAACTTTGCAAAGTATAAGTTCAAGTACTTTAAATGTGTCGTCACTTAACATTTGGATTGTGTGGAACGCGTTTAATAGTTCGTAAAAAGTCGTTCCTTTATGTGCAAATGTATGGCAAAAGAAATAAATGTTTAAAGCTCCGAGATTTTTAATTTAAAATTGAGATAGCTCAGAGTTCGGTTATATGTGGCGCATATAGGGTACAAATTCACCGGTTTTGGTATTCTAGGTAATTCTATTTGTATAACTATTAATGTTAAGCGGCATTAATTAATACAAATTTTAAAAAAGTACATCGACTCTGCTGATCGTCAATCAAGAATGGACCGAAAGTTTTGGAAAATGTGAGAAATTAAAATTCGTAATTTTTTGTATCGCATACTGCAGACAATAGAACAAATTTATTGCGTCCAGCAATGCCGACAACAATATACTAATTCAACGGTTTTATTACTATGAAACTGAAACTAAAGTCAACTTTAAAAGTGTAAAAAGAATGGAACACTTAATAGATGTGACTGAGTTCCTCACTAAAAAGTCAATAAATTTTTGTGAATAGCTCAGAATCCATAGTCATTTTAATTATTTGCCTGTATCATATGCGTATTAAAGGAATTCGGATGTTAAGTCTTTACAAATTTTACAAAATAAGTCTCTAAAAGTTGTGTTAAATTTTCCACGCCGTTGTTCAACTACATCGTTGTATCGAAATTCCCCATATAAAGTGTTATCCATTTACGGGTTTTATAAAATGCAGTTACTAACTTACGTGTACAAATATATAAAAAAAAACATTGGTCATCATACCATTAAGTTTTATAGAACTTCGCACTCGTTTAGCACGCGAAACCAAGCTAACTTAAAAGCAATTGGCGATGTTGTTTGGAAACAACAAAGCAACGAATACTGTATATGGGAAACAAGGAATATAATATTTTGCCGCAGTTTGTTAAAGATTTAGAAACTATTTAAATTTTTAAATGCAGATTAAAAGAACATCTATTTCAAAATTTAGAAATTATTCTACTACTATGTACATTTAATACGGTTATTGTAATTTAAATTTATTTTTTTTTATAAGTTATTTTATTTTTTTTTTACTTTAATTTTTGTAGTATTAAAATACTTAAATTGTAAAATAATTTAAAAACTAGAGATTTGTTTGTCACCAACTACCGTCAATAATACACAATAGGCGCTGAGTTACAGATTTAATTGTATAATTATTATAAACTTGTCTGAAAGCCAATTAAAAAAAATTTATAAAATCAAGCATTTTCAGTAATACGTAGGTTAAATGAAAATGTTTGTCACGGGTAAACTTAATAAATAAACAACCGATTTTAATAATTCTTCTTTTTAATCCTACAATTTGGCACTATGCATGCATCTGAAAAGACTAGACCTCTCCAACTTCTCTTTAATCGAAATATGCTCTTAGAGTTGAAACAGTAAGACAAAGAGTAAGAGAGAGGGTTTAAAACAAAAAAAGTAATTAAGTGTGATTGTAAATTTCTCAAATAACTTCGAAATGAACAACTAAAGAATACATAAATTTGGTCAGTTTATTGATTTAGTAATACTGGGCACCCGAAACCTTTGCCCTTCTGATATCTTTTATACATATGGCCGAATTTAACCTAATAGTTTCACATACAATATCTTTTTTGTACTCCAAATTCTGTCATATTTTGCCCAAGGTATACGTATATTGAATAATGGCCATGTAATGAATATCAACTATATCGGCCTAACCATAAATGGACAACTAAAAGATATTAAAATTTGGTCAGCTCATACAGCCGAGACCGTTTACGTTCCACAAGCAGACAAATAATAACACATAAGTAATTTCAGTTAAAAATCGGTTAATTTTATAAGTCCATAGGGCGCGATTATTTAGCAGCCAGTTCACCTTTTTTTTAGATTCTAAAAACGAAATGGACGAATACTTGAAGTCAATGGTTCAAGTACGAAAAGTTCGTGGTTCTAAATGCAGAATCTTTGTATATTTATACATTAGACTCCCAAAGTAGATAACTTACTTAAAAATATATATTTTTCCTTTGCATCTCATGAATGAGACATTTGAGATAAAAAGCCTTTATTTTTAGACTCGCACGACATGTCCTATAGTTTAACGACAAATCCGAACGTCTACTTTTACTAGATATGTCGATTAATTTAACTGCTTAGAAGAGTTTCTGGGAACTTACAATTTGTTGTTTGGAAATGTCGCATTACATTATCCGATACACGTTTTATTATGTATAATTAACCAAAATTATTAAAATTGGTTCGTTATTTAACGAGTTTAGCCGTGACAAACCTTTTTATACAAGCTGGTTGATTTAATAAAAGAATTATATACCAATTAATTTACGAATTTATTATATACAACAATTTTGTTATAACAATCTAGTAGGCCGCCAAGTTTACAACTTCTCAAGTTAATGTTTATTGGTGTTGACCCACTTAACTTAGGAGTTGAATTAAATGTTCTTACATATAAATTAAAACGTGAGTGTTTAGAAACAGAAACCAAAGCAATGTGTATTTATATACCTATATACTAAAGTATATACATGTATATCAGCGCAGCCATTTGTGTGACGACAGGTCCAAGCCTTAAAATGGGTTAATTTACATATTTTATTTGTTTTATGGGCCAAAGCGGAAGTTATTCACATTTCCTATTTTTTTTTTATATATAGTATTTCGTGTATCCAATGCAACGACATGAAATAAAAAGATTTAATTTGAGGGGGAGTCGATGTGGGGGATGATTGTTGTTTTGTTTTGTTGAACCTTCCAGCATTTGTAACATCAAGTGCGTTTGAGCCCGGGCCATAAGTGATTAACAATTTTTAACATGTCCATTGTACAGACGGACACCATTAATACTGATGTGCGTACAGTGCTCTCTCCCGTGTTGAATTAAATGAATTTCTTATTTGTTGTTGTTAGAGAAAACACTTAACCTATCCCCAGCTACATTTCTACAGTTGTTTATGAGGCTGGCTGTAACGATGTGAAAGGGGTTGGGTGTTTTAATTTCGTATACAAATAGTTGCATTACGTTATCCGTATTAAGCTTGGTATTCAGCACTGATAAACGTTTGTCATCGCAACGTTTAATTTCATTACAAACAAAATGTAGCAAAATTGTGAATGGGTTAAAATTAATGCTTAGATTTTTAGGGAGTTCGTTGTAAATATTAGACTATATAAAAAGTTCGAAGAGTACATACAACAATTCTATATATTCTTTAAAAATAAGTATTAATTTTTCTTCAAAAATTTGTATAGCCTTATGTTTTATTTTACAGCAATGACCAGGAGGGTAAAATGTTACTTACAAACCTCTCCAAATACAATAGACCCTTGGAAATCAAATTCGATGAGATGCTCAAGTTAATGAAACAATGTGAGCGGGTCGACAAATTGACCTATGCGGCCCGCAACCTGGGGAAATCAATCGACTCGCCAGAAGCCACAGCAGATACCACTAGTAATGTGGCCCTATTGGCTTCGAATATATTTCCCAAAAGTCCACTGTCTATACTGAGTGGAATTATACCAGGTAAGAAAACAAACGAGCTATTGCCCCGGACAACAATAATTTATTTATGTACCTCCCCCCCCCCATAGGTACAAAGTGGTGTGGCACTGGTGATATAGCCGAAACTTATAGCGATCTCGGCACCGAAACCAATATGGATCGCTGTTGCCGTCAGCATGATTTGTGCCCCGTCAAAATCAGGGCGTATCAAAACAAATACGATTTGTCCAATGACTCATTGTACACAAAGTGAGTGACTAGTGCCGCTGCGATACAATCACAGCCACCGACATTACATTACAAAACACTGACTACTCTCAATTCCAGGTCCCATTGTATTTGCGATGATATGCTCTTCTCCTGCCTGAAAAAAACCAACACCTCGGCGTCCCAGCTAATGGGCTCGATCTACTTCAATTTGGTGCAAGTGCCGTGTCTGGCGGGTGACAACAATCATTATCAATTCCGGGCAGCAAAAGAGGGCTTTTGAAAGTGGTACGGACCGCTTTCAAACGGTAGGAGGGAGTGGAGCAGAATGCATGACTTGTCTCAAATTGTACATACTACATACATCCATATATAGGAATAATCGTAAATACATATTTATACCACATACATGAAGACACATTTTTATTAAGCATGAACAAGAGTTAATCGATCGCTTTTTCATAAAATGAATGAGCAGTTTGTAACGCGTGTGTGTGTATGTGTGTGTGTGAGCGTGTTTGAAGCGAATAATTTCGCACACCACGAATGTGTCGTCGCACGGTGGGCAGAGATTGGAAGAGATGATGTGATACATATGTATGTATAAACATTCAGATGTGATTTAAAACGTTATACTTTGATTACGCCTGTGGGGAATGTTGTAGTGATAATAAAAAACCGGTTTTTAGGTTGATTCGGTTAAAAAAGTTTTCGCACCGATAGTGAGTTTCTAAATGCTTTTCCTTAGAAAAAAAACTGAAATAAGTTAAAGAAAGTTACTTTTTCTGCTTAAAATATCACGATTTGATCAAATGTTGGGATTGGACTTATGAATAATGATTTAGTATTGAAGATATTAAAAGAATTTAAACAAAAATAACTAATATGAGACAAAATTATCTGTTGAAATGAAACAAATAGCATCAAAACTGCAAAGCGATCGGTGTGGAAACTTTTTTTCACAATAGAGAAAAAGTGTTACAATATTTCTTAATTCTTTTTTATGCCCTACACTGCTATGTCGAGGTATTTTTGATATTTGCAAAAATTGCGAAAAGTTATATTTCTAATAAACATATTTCGTAAAATGAATTAAACGGAATTAAAATCGTATCAGATATAATTTTTATTATTTTGCAACTTTATTCCTAAATAGTTGCATTTTCAATTAAACTGTCATTTTGTACATATACGCATCAAATCGGCAAAACTTAACCGAATTGTTAACCTAAGAAGATTAAATTCTGCCTAAAAATATCTATTGTTAGGCTCCTATAGAGTCGATCAATTGGAATATTCGACTTATTATAGTTTGAATTCATTTATAAA
The DNA here is from genome assembly GCA_964034835.1 of Muscina levida. Taxonomy (NCBI): domain Eukaryota; kingdom Metazoa; phylum Arthropoda; class Insecta; order Diptera; family Muscidae; genus Muscina; species Muscina levida. Next base: position 3,247,380 of record OZ035882.1, read on the forward strand.
TGTTAGCTAAAAATTTAGAGATATCACTTCGTATTTGTTGATCAATTTGCATTGTTTCAATTTAGCATACAACCTAAATTTTATCATAAAACATTCCATAATTTTTGAGCATAATGGAATGCTATAAAAATAGTTTAGGCATTACATCTTGCAAACTCACCGCAAAAAAACAACAACAACAATGGGACGTAGTTTAAGAAGGAATTTAAACCATTAGAGAATTTGTTTAATTTGTGTTGGTCAATGCCTAAATTTCATATTATCGGTCATAGGCACTAGTCAGTGAATTGGATTATATTATTTTTCATTGGTTTCTCTTTTACATTTATTAAGTGGAAGATGTTAAAATTAAATTAAGGCAATTATTTTATTCAATTCTATTTGAAGCAGATTGCAAAGACAATTTTAAATGTATTTTTTTTTTAATTTGATAATACCCGTATTAAAAGTTATTTCGTATTTAAAGAAACTTCAGCTGAATAATTTCGTTTTGGGGGAGAGATACATTTATGTTTTTTTGGTTAGGAGATTAAGAATCATGTGGTAGTTTTTGACAAAATTTTCGAAGACAACGCCGGACTCGACATTTTTACCATATTTCGGGCACGAGGAATCGAGCTGCATTATTAGTTTTTTTCAGTTACAACGACGGTTTCATACGAATTTTTTTTTAGGTTTTTTTTTACTTTGCGTAGTAGGGGTTAAATAGATTTTCGACAAGTTATAGTTGGGTTTTCGGATAAGCGTGACTTATTTAAAACAACTTTATCGAAGACGGCATATCCGAAAACCCAACTATAGTCTGCAAAAATCGATTTCTATGTTTTCTAAATAAAATTAAATCAACACAAATCGCCATTGAGACATAAGAGCATATCAGTCCTTCACATAGCCACTTAAAAAACTTGCACTTATATCATCGTTTGCCTTAAAGACAACTCATGTAAAAAAAGTATAAACTTTTGCCATAATACCACAGAATGCTGATCAAGTTCATAAAGGTCCCTCTTGTGAACTGTCCTAGAGTATCAATGTAGGAGGAGACTTTAAGACTTACTTTAATGAATGAAATATGAACTCTCAAGCATTTGTTGTGTTAATAATGTGTATTAAAAGTCTAACAAATTGTCATTTAATGTAAATGTTACATCGATCCCCTATTGCTGAACGACATCTGATCTTTACCCACTGTGCGACATCATAAAGTTAGTTAATCACTATATGTATATGGATACTTTTTATTTATTAAACATAAAATGGAAACAAACAAATAATTATGAATAATTTACACGTTTCGCATATATTTAAGTGAGCAATTGTTGTTGTTTTTTTTTACCAAATATAAAAAATGAGAAAAATATATTTAACAATGGTGGCCTACATTATAATTTAATGTATTTATTGATTTTTCTTGTTGTCTTAGGAAAAAGTAGGTAGATAATACTATTTCCCGTAAATAGTAACAAAATAAGTGTTAACAAATTTGCCTGCTTGATTTGCGCTACTTCCGAATAGTTCAAAAGAAAGAGGCACTTTTGATTTTACTTGGCAGAAATACTTTTTGCTAATAAATAGAAATTCCTTTCAGTGTCAAAGGGTTCCTTAGTTAACTTAAGCCAAGAACATTTTTAAAACAAATATGCTGTATTATAATATATCATGAATAAGGCTCGTATCTGTACTGTTTTTCGCAGTACTGTACTGTTTTTCGACATCAAAAATTGCGTACTGCTTTTCTCCCTCAAAGTACTGTTTTTCGATACATAATAGAAATAAAAACGGTGAACAGCGATTCATGCAATAATATTGTTTACTTCAAAAAGAAGCTCAAAGAAACACTAAAAATGCGTCATGAGGATAATTTTAATCCCCGCTGTAGTAGCAGAAAAGCAAAAACTTATTGACAATGGATACAATTCGATTGAGATGGTTGCTTTACGCACTACACAAACGAGCGACAAAATTATGCAATGGAGAGAAGGCAATGTTTAGAATGTGGATCGGTGGGTGGAGATATTTATTCATCTCAATAAAGCTGATTGAATTCAAAAAATATATTTTATGTTTGTCAGGAACTTCAGCATCAGTGGAGCGAATCTTCTCTGCTGTGAACAAAACTTGGACGTCAGACAAAACCCGATTAGATGTGCAAACATTGAAGGCGATTCTGACCGTCAAATGTAATATTATATACAAATGCGTTGATTTCTACAATTACCTCAAAGCCGGCATTGCTTATTCAAATTGCTTCAAACGACAAATACAATACAACCACAAAAATTGATTCTGGAAATGATTGTTAATTTTTTTACATATTAAATAAAATATATAGCTATGTAAATATGTACTGCGAAAAGTACTGTTTTTCCAAATCGATGTACTGCTTTTTTAAAAAATTTCAGTGAAATGTACTGTTTTTGTCCAAAAAAAATATACGAGCGTTAATCATGAATAATAATAAACTTTAAACAGAATTTTATGTTCTTATCAGATAAATTCATTATAAGTTAATTAGTATAGCATATCGAGCCGGCACTGTATTTGGAAGATTCTATAATTATAAATACATAATTTGAAATTCTGTAGAACCAATAATTTAAACAATTAGAGATTGTATTGAATAGATAGATATACATATGTGTGTTATCCACGAATTAGTCTTTCACATGTGTACACTGATTGTTGTCTTTTCTTTTCCGTCGGCTGACGTACGGCGACGCCGATGGGCAGGATCTACTGGACTGACTTAGAAAATGCTCGCCACATTAGGTCCGGGTGGCGAATTAGTTGGCACTGTTTGCGCTGGTCTATCGATGTCCTGATAGCTTCGCTGTTGGGACGTAGGGAATACGGAACCGGTCTGCAAAGTGCCACCGCGGGTGTTAAACTCACGATACAGAAGAATTACGCTGAGCGGACGCACGAGTAGATTTATGATTGAGAACGCAACAGCCCAGCCATCTGCAACAAAATAATGGAATGAGTAAAATAAAATGTATCATAGAAATAGCTGGTATACTGAAGACAACTTACTCATAAAATTAAACATGACAATAATGCTAACCAAGTCGAAGAATATGCTGCTTAAATCTATGATAAGGGCCTGCAACAAGATAAGAATCATACAATTACAATGCTATATTACAGTTTATAAATATTGTTTAAAACGACAGTGCTTTTAACATTGCTAAGATGCTATTGAGACCATGAACAATCAATTTTATTGTCTCTCTTTGAGAATTTCATGAGAAAAACGTATAGATATGTTTCGGTGAAAGCGAACTTATCAACATTGATAGTAATAGAAAAATACATATTGTGATTCTGAATATTGTTAAACATTTAATGTTTGTTTGATAACACTGTGCAACAACCAAAATAGGAATGGGATGAAACCAAAAGCAAATGAAAGTTTACGTCATACATAACCAAACCCTCAAGGGTTTTTTTTAGTTTAGTGCTAGATTTTTTTCTACAAGCATTTGAAGTTGGCTTTTTTGCAACGCTGGCTAACAAGAAAAATTCAATAAAAATGTCATAAAATAATGCTTCTTATCCCAGAAACTTTTGGTATCTTACTGTTTTTGGGGTCGAGGAATACATATTTGGTAATTATTATTATTTTTAATCGCCGCTAGAGGGCGCTTTCGTACATTTTTTGGATTTTAACGAATTTTTTGTCTTTTCTCGCGATTACAGCCGTAGATTAAAAGCTTTCGATCTGAAATTTGGTATGCAAGCTTCTATCCTTTAAGTAAAAATTAAGTGCTAAGATGGGTATGACAAAGAGGTTAGAAGTTTGCGCACCAAATTTCAGACCGATAGCTCTTAACCTACGGTTGTAATAGCGAGGTCAAACAGAAGAACATCCCCAAAAAGGGCTATTTTGTATGGGAGGTGGAAGTAGTTTTTGTCCGATCATGCCCATCGTAGAACTTAATCTCCGATTTAGGGATGGAAGCTTGCATACCAAATTTTAGCACGATAGCTCTTAATTTACGACTCTGATCGCAGGGACAGACCCAAAAAAGGTATAATTTGTATGGGAGGTGGGAGTATGTTTTGTCCGATCATGCCCATTCTAGAACTTCATTTTAGCTTGGAGGATAGAAGCTTAAAAGCGCCCTCTGGCGGCGCTCAAAGATTAAAATAAATATCATAAATGAATTCCTCGACCCCAAAAACAGTTAGATAGCATAATTTTCCTGGGTAATAAAAATAAATAATCATTATTTTACTGATTTTTTCTTGTTCGCCAGCGTTCAAAAATCACAAACTTCAAATGCGTGTAAAAAGAAATCTCGCACTAAACTTGAAAAATCCCCTGAGGGTTTTGTTATACAAAATGTCAACTTTCATTTGCTTTTGGTTTCATCCCATTCCGATTCGAAATGTTCATATTTAAATAAATAAATATTAAATATTCTTCTTTGGAAGATACCTTCATTTTATCGGTGAATTTCTGGAAAACGTCTAAGACATATCGATCTTTCTGCGCGAAATCATGTTTGTATGTTTGTTGTACCAAAAGTACTTTAATTGTATCAAAAAAGCCTAAAATTGTACCTAAAAGTGCTGTTATTCCTAAAAAAAATAGTGTACCTAAAAGAACATTAATTGTACCAAAAAGTAATTTTATGCGACAAAAAGTATTTTTGTTGTACGAAAAAGTACATTCTTTGTCAAAGGAGGTCAATCACCTATGACATTGTTTTTTGTTTTTATTGCACTAAAATTATACCAAAAAGTGCTGTTATTCCTAAAAAAAAATAGTGTACCTAAAAGAACATTAATTGTACCAAAAAGTAATTTTATGCGACAAAAAGTATTTTTGTTGTACGAAAAAGTACATTCTTTGTCAAAGGAGGTCAATCACCTATGACATTGTTTTTTGTTTTTATTGCACAGTATAGTTTTATCTGAAATGTATACTTCAAGACCGCGCTGCAACGCCTTCCCAAGCCGTTTAATATTGACTTTTATAAGAAACAGCATTCAAAATGAGATCGAATCATTCGATAAACAATAGGGCGGGTCGATTTTAAAATCGACCAAGTCACAAGAATCGTATTGAAAATCGTGGTGGATTCATTGTAAACTAAAAAACGGGAAAATAATCCATGTGTCAAAGCACATACACACATGAAATGGCTCCAAAGAAGAAAATTCATTGTTTCAATGAAAAATTTGTTGGACTCGATTGGGGCGTTCTTAATGGATCCCGAATTTTTCAAAATATGAACCTACGAAAAGGCGAAACATCAGAAAAAACTACTATAGCTAACAAATTCATATTCTGATTTCCGCCTTTGAACTTTGCACTCTAGTGAGTATAAATGCAGTTCTGCGTGTTTTCATTTAGTATATACATAGTATACGATACGATATAATGTTCTACAGTTCCATTACAGCATTTACCCTTTGATGATATGTATTTTGTTTGTTTTTCGAATTTTTCGAAATGAAACGCGCATTTGGTACACCATTTCCCATGTTATTGCATAAATAAATTAATTAACACTTGGCCGTTTGCTAACAGATGACAAAAAAAAGCATAACGTTGTATTCGAACATGATAATTATACTGATTTTGCAATCATTACATTTAGTCTCATTCAAAATTTAGCACTTCAATGGGGTTGCACGCCAGACACGGCCCAGTTCAAATGAAAAACCAGCTAACGCACAGACACACCCAGTGTGGAAACTGATTGATTACCTTTGGAAATGGTGTTGATGAAAGCGAAAGGCAACCGACCGACCGTAAGCACACAAAAATCAGCCGCTGAACCCATTCACACTTGTGTGATTGCGTGAGCATGCGATTACTTGGAAATTTCTTGCAAGACTTGGGTGCACGCCACACCCACACCCCCTTTCCCTCTTCTGATTCAGGTCAAAAAAGTCGGAACACAGGTGACCACTACAACGCGGCGTATGATTAATTTATTTTCTAAAAGCACACTATTATAAGGTCAAAAGTGAATAAATTCCATGCTTTGTGAGAAATGAACCACTCACTTACACCGTGTGTACTAAAGCATGTACGTGTGTGTGTGTGTATAATTTTAGTGAGTAATTATAGCTTCGCGAACGTTGTGATTCAACAATTGCGAATTTACATAATTTCGTCTTCATGGTAAGTGTGTTTTTATAGCTTTTTGTAACAATCTATATTTGTTTATACATATGTATACATAAATACATGAAAATGACAAATGTATGCATACATATTCACTAATACATGGTATATATACATTATTTACGACATGAATCAAAGCAGCCCCTGGAGAAGGAGAGAAAGACTTGATCAGTGCCTGCACAAATTCTCATGAATTAGTTACAAATAATTTCTTCTTAGATAATTGAAGGATTCGATGAAATAACAATAAGGTTATATGGTAATAGATGTTTGAATGAATTCTTGTAGTTGAGTAAATAACTAAACAATAACAAAGTAAGAATCAAATTACCATAAAAGTATAACGCAGAATAAAAAATTTTTATTGAATATTTAAAAATATTCTTTGGAAATAAAAATGTTTTTTTAAAATATGTACATATATCTCATTTTTAGAATTTCTATTTGTTATTGGTTTTATTTTGGCTATAAAACGGAGGATCTTGCGGAGTCAAGGGAACATTTGCAATTCGCATGTCTTCTGTTCCACAATATATAAACCGTCTGCTAAGTGAAACTCCCATTGCTATATTTGATTTTTAAACTAAGTTTGAACATTTAAAAAAAATCTTAACCGTAACTGAGTACTATCGATTACAACAACATTACAAAAATAACAGTGACATGAAGAATGCACAATGTGCACATAGCAACGACGTTAGTTCAAGTTGTTACAAATCCATTAGCTGATTGTACTTACCGTTTGTATGGCTTCCACGGAGTCCTTACTGTGCATGGTCCAAAACATGGCAATCATAAAGAGGAAGTTATAGAATTCATAGGCTCCATGACCCCACATTCCCAGCATGGCATTCGATATGAAAAGAAAGTGCACGAAAGCAACCAGCTAGAATAGAGGGAGACGAAAGAACAATTAGAAATAAATAAAGTATGAAACTTGGTGCATAGGTGTGTGTGTGTTTCACTATCTAAGTACAAACTAAAAATTACTACTCACTACCTATTACATAGCAAAGTAAGAACATTGAATAAAGTAAATAAATCTTTGCCAGAAACATTAGAAATGCTACATCATACATTTAACAATCTTGACTCTTTTTTGCTGTGAGCGTATCATATTTTGTGGTTACACAAAATACATTTGAGAGCCATAGCTTAGTACAAGTAAGAGTAACTAATCAAGTGTCTATAGACCAAAACGCATATAGCGGATGTTAATAAATATATTTCAATTGATTAAAAAAAATCTCTACATAGTGATTTCATATTTGTCTACCAAATTATCGCCAGACTATGGTAATAAGTTCCACAAGAACTGATGCGGCTTAAGGTAGAAGGTGTCAACAAGTTTATCAACAAATCAAATTTGCAACAAAAAGTTTTCCAAATTGTAACATCTCCTTCCCATATATATTGGTAGCTCTTGCTTTATGAAAACACTACTTTTGTACTTTTGTCCTACAATCGAATTGAATACATGTACAAAGGGAAGTAAGGGCAAAAGAGTACATAGGTAATGACATTGATACACATTGTTTACCATCCAAATAGAGCAATAACCGCACGTAATTTAACGCATAATAAATGGAATTTGGTAGAAGTACTAATACAAAAAAAAACTAAATATAACAAAATTTATAACAAGGTGTAAATGAATCTTAATATTCTGTGTTAAATTCTTTTTAAAAAAATATCTAACATTTAATGGCATATTTTAAAAAGAAAGGGGTCATTAAGTATTTAAAATGCTATAATTTTTTATTTCATGGTCCTTCACTTGGTACTTATTTGTCAAGTCAAGTTATCCTCTTGAACGCGTGTACATTTCCTACCTGTGTAGATTCATACATACAAACATACATAGAAAGTGTGTCGCTGAAAATCGCCTAAACGGCCCAACTCCCACACACCCTCCCCCCACTCTCCTTAAACAACATCAGCTAAAATGAAAACAATTGGTTAGCCTATACCGCCTTTTTTATTTGCTTTATAAAATATTTAAAATAACGACACGATTCACACATTTATGTTGTCGTTAGGACAAAAAACGAACACCTGGACTTAACAGAGTTTTAAAAGTAGCCAAGGAATCGGTGGCACCTAGTTAATATTAATGACAATGCATCATTCTAATTGATACCATTTAATGAAAATGAATAATAATTAATATTGATTTTATAATTGGATATTTCACAAATACTGATGACATGTCACTTGTTATGACATATCATAAATTTTGACAATAGCTTTTGGAATTAACACTTAATATTGGCACAATAAATGGTTATGAATAACGTTTGAGCACAAGGATGCTGCATACAGGGGAACTTTGCAGTTAAACTTGGAAAGTCTCGTATTGCTGTATCACGAAAAGCAGAGGGAGAGAGCGCAAAGTCAAATTTTTATTATAAATAGTAAAAATGTAGTACGATGACACACAATGCCATTTACCAAACCAAAATAAGGTTGCAATACTATTGTCGCATCTGATAATAAGCTATTTATAGAAATGATTAGCTCATAGACACGATTTGCTTTACCTAAATAAGTGTGTAAAGGCAGTCATACGAGATCGAGACTTGTTTCTCAGATATTCGGCTGAACAATGTCTGAGTTGCAAATTTTAAAGGATATGCAAGGATAACAATTGGAAAGGAATTTTTTTTCTAAATTGCCTTCTAATATTTCCTATCTATATCACCATTATACTGTACAACACATGATTTTAGGACTCAATTCTGAGAACTGCACGTGAAAGTAGCCCAAAAATAAGAAGTTCTGCATCATTAATTTTGTCAAGTTACATGCCATAATAATTTAATAACGATTTGAAGCTAGTAAGTATCGTATATAGGAATATGTTACGTCTTAGGCTCTTTTGTTATATTATTATATGGTGGCGTATGATTATCATAAGTAATATTCCACATAAATCATACGCCACGGAGTACAACAGGTTATTGTAACTGCTACAAAATAAACGCAGTTCAAAATCATTTGATGAATGAAAAAGTGAAACTGTTGCTTATGTAGGGAAACATTACATGAACAGATTAAAGGAATTGTGATTCTTAATTTTTTTAAAATCGGACTAGTGGCTCTCGAGTTATGTCAAACAAAAAAACCTAAAACGTGACAATTTCCTCTATACGATACGATACTTGCGATGCTTACTAACTTTAAATCGATATTAAATTATTATGGCATGTAACTTGACGAAACGAATGATGCAGAACTTCTTCTTTTTGTGGCTACTTTCACGTGCAGTTCTTAGAACTGGGTCCAAACCATTGGTCTGAAAGACATTGTACTGTGCTATACAACTGAGAGAAATACAAAAATTAATTAAACATCCTTTAAAAAATTTAAAATCCTTAAAAAAGGTAATGGAACCTGCGATTGAAAAAGTGAGTATGTAGTTTTATTATACATGGTCACCACTATCACTTGTACATAGTTTCGTTCATGGGTCATAAATGGTGTCGAAGGCTGTCATTTACATGTTATTGTGCATAGGAATCCAATAACCAAAATTTCTTTTAACTGATTTTCTGAATCAAACCTGTTTTAAGAGTAAAGGTTTGTTACCGAAAATTGAAAACGTTTGGAACCACGAACGTAAACAAAAAAAAATTGTATGAAATTAGGGTAAAACCGTCGAATTCGGTCTTGTCTTTTTTTTCGACTATCACAGTGTTATTTATATAGACAGCAACCTGGAAATATGTATGTATGTATATCTCAGACAGGGTATAACGTGTTTTTAGTGTCGAATTAAACATACAACTGATATTGTATGAATAGGGACACTAACTACCTCAATATTGCTTGTGACCATGAAATTTTTATACAACCCTCGTTTACGAAATGATGACACAAAATGGACAACCAAAATATAAACCTGATGTTCAACACATTTGGTCAATATTAGCCGAAAACCTGTTCATTAATTTAGTATACTGACTATGAAGTGATAAATGGGATAATAGATCTAATCAAAAATGGAAAATGATAACAAAACAAACTAATTCCAGCATACATTACTAGAGATTTCCAAAAGAAGAACTCTAACACTATAAGCTAAACATTATTTGATGAATTGAAATACATTTCATATTTAATGCGAAAGTCCAATAATTTTCAGTTAACTGCAATTAACATTAAAAATTGTCACTCAATATTATTTTTAACAATAATAGGAACCCTAAAGTTTACTCGAAACTAGTGACCGTATTGACTGTTCTTTAACTTTTTATTGAAAATACAGTAAAAGCTCGATTATTGATAGCCCTAAATATATAGATTTAAATATTTCAATACCGGTATAATAGCGAACTATAACGCTCGTTCACAATGGACAGAATCGTACAGAATGTTGAAAAGAGAGCATTTATGCCCCTATTACGGTTTACAACTCAACTCAGTTAACCCTTTAATGACGAGAGCGAAATAATGGGAATTTTTTAAAGATTTTGTCAGTACTATATATAAATTAGTTAAAAACGAATTTTACATAAAAAAGTAAGACGAAAAATTTCAGAAAAATAACCATTTTACTGGTGTTATACCGACTTTGACCATATGGTAGGTAACAGCTTTAACACAGGTAAATAAAAAGAACCAATGCTTTGATGAAATCAAAAAAAAAAATTCTTGACATTTATTCTTATGTTTATTTTATTGCGTGCAATATCTAACGCTGTCGACGTTACCATATGGTAACAGTCGTCACTAATGGGTTAAGTTGTAATTGAAAACAACTGATATTTTTGGTTAAGTTGTTTGGTTCAGTTGTAATTTTTAGGTGTACTACACAGGTTAAGTTGTAATCGATAATACCACTTTGTAAAATTACAACTCAACTGATTTGAGCTGTAAACCATAATAGGAGCATTAAACATTACGCATTATTCGAAGTACTTACGCTCATGGAAACCAAAACAATAATAACAAACATAAAGCAAAAGAGACAATGTTATCGCGTTATTAAAAAAGTTTCACATATTGCTTATAATCCTTAAATTCAAAAAATGTCGGTTGAGCTAACCGAAGAGTTGCTGATATCGAGGGGTGCGAATATCGACTTTGTTTTTATATTTTAACTCTTATTTAATTGAAAAAACGTATTTTTCAGAAAAACTAATTATTTTCTAAATTTTATATTATAATTATCTTAAATGTATACACACATACATGTTAAATTATTTTCGATTTAAACAAATAAACATAGTAATTGTCATATTTTAGTTTGGCACTAAAAAAGTTGAAGAAACGCAATTTTTTAATTCGGCGTCCGCCTCACGTTTTGTGGTTCTACCAGGTTGAACATACAGACATTAGAGCGACTCATTTTGTATGGGGCCATACAAATTATCTTTGGTCCTCCCCCCAAAATGTACCTTGGTATGATGAATCCCAAAAAATTTCGTGCCTAGGATTAAGATCCAGTAAGCTGGACCGTTTTTAAAAATGGTTTTTTTTTGGGTTTTTCAACAATTTTTGATATTTAACTTAAGACTATATGCGCAATATTAGTATCATAGGAAAGAGTTTTTTAAGACGCATCCAATGGATTTGGAGCGTAACCTTTTTTAACGATAGAGAAAAACTAAAAACGCAGTTCTTAATATTTTTCCATGCCCTACACGATTTTGTCTGGGGAGATTTGATATTTGCAAAAAATGCAAAAAGTTATTACCCTAATGGGCATATCCAGGATGGCGAACATGACAGTCGTACGATTTTAAAGTGAAAATGGCACTCCACTTAGTGCAGCTTTTGTAAATTTGTTGTTTTCAAAAAATTTTAAGAAAAATAAAAACATGCGATGGCGAACGCGACAAAAAATAGAAACATTTTTTTAAATGCATGTAGAAAAATGCTAAATTCAGCGTATTGGAACTTTTATTTTTAACAACAAAAGAGGGGTGTGGCTTTCTATTGGTAGTTGTCATGTTGTAATATGGACACCGGTTTTTTTTCCTAGAACTTTTTTCATGGTTTAGCGACATTTATCACGTGACATTTTTTTCTATGACTAAATCTATATACATATATGGCCAATTCCCTGATTTATTTATTATTTGCGAAATAAGGGAATTTTATAAAGTTTATATGCCACAAATTTTGATCACGAATGTTACATTACAACGTCAATAATATATACTTCAAATTTGCGAATATATCAATTTTTACTCTTATTGGATTTATTTACTTTTGTAACACTATTTTACAGTCCGTTCAATCATAAAAGAAAATTTTTAACAACTTTTTATTTTTCGATCACTGTAGACCTTTCTGTGGAATTGCCCATATGTATTGCATATTATGTATTAATTACAGACACCATCAGTATTGTTCTAAATTTACTTTAACAATAAATATTTTGCTTAATAAAATTCCAAGAAAAGAAAATATAATATGTATATTTTTTTCTGATATGTGTTATTATAATATAAAGTGTTGCATCTCATCACGTCCATATGTTCACATGTACACGTAGTATGTATTCATTTACGTTATTTTCATATTTGCATTCTTACATACGTTTTAAATGCGAATGAACTGTTACTCAGGTTGGACAATTTAATCGTGGGGGTCGTTCGTCGATTTGTTGTTGTAGGCTCAAATAACAGATGTCATCAGCACTGCCGCCATTGGGAGATTCATGAATAATGTCTCTTGTCAATGTTATCATCAAATTGAGTCATTTGTCATAGTCACAATGACAATTTATGATTTTAGGGGCGTGTGACTAAATGACTGAATGGAGGCTTAATCGGTCCATTCTCGAGGAAGTAATTGATGTGAAATAAAAATAATAAATAGAGCAAGTAAGTACCTATGTAAATTGTGGGTACATGGACAATTTATGACAAAGCTAATAGGAAGAGGTCAAAACAAAGAGATATTTCAAATATAACCGATATTAGTCAGACGTTGGCCAGTGAATGCAAAATTTATAGACTTTCAATTTAAATTTTTGTTTTTGTATTTATTTACCTTAACGCGCACAAAGGAAGATCCCATTATTTCACTTAAATCCGTCATGTTGTTGTCGTTATTTTTGCTGATAAACGTTGATTACAAAACGTTATATCTATGATTGTTTTTGTTGTTGTTGTATATGCTTTATGATAGCAGTAACACCGCCGAGTTGTTGTTGTTGTTTTTGACGATTTATCTACGTAAATGTGTATATAGTTTTGTTTATATACATATGTATATTACTCTCACTTATTCGTGTTTATTTCAGTAATTGCACTCTTCGAAACTAAATTTACTATCACACACTTTGTTGTATTAAGTAACAGCTGCTGCGGCTGTTCTCGATCTAATATTCTAAGTAGTGGCACAAAAACACAATCGGAATATTTTTAAAGAATTTCAAAATAAATGTTCAGGCTTGTTTGTTCACTCGTCCGTTGTTACTTGCGAATAGATTTGTACTTAATTTCAAATTAAATGCACACACGACGATGATGACGACGAGCTGACTACGCGATATCCGACGTTACCACAAAAGAGCACTTGTTGGTGGGTCGTTTGATGAGTACTAACAGCCAACTGAAAAAGGCAGTGGCAGAACACAAAACAGAATGAAAACATGTCGCAATCGCTGTGGAGTTGCCAGATGTTGTTCCCCAAAATGGGGAACTCAATAACGGATCCCATAAACATATAGAAGTTTGTAACAAACAATTATTTTTAAAGATAGGGAACCACAAAATATTTTTAATTGAAAATCAAGGTCATTTTTCGAGGCCATACGAGATATATATTTTTTGGCTCTGGGGGACCGTTACTGTTATAACTTTAAAAATTAAAATTGCAATATAACAATTATTTCCAAATTTGTGTTTAAAAGTTACAAAGTAAAGACTTACCTTTGGTTTTTTTTAATAAAAGTTACGAAATAAGACTTATTTTTTTTATAAAAAAAAAAAAGTTAAATTGAATATCTTTTGAACCAAAATTTAAAAATATTCTAAATCTATGAATAAATTTTTGAAAAGAGTGTATTGGCTTTATGAAATATTGTATCGTTACAATATGTGTCGCACTTTATTAAGAATAATGTACATATTACAATTACATGATACAACGAATCTTATTTTTAATTTAAACTCCTATATATTTTACAACATTTTTCAATAAACGCAATACTTAATCAACAACAAAAAAAAACATTTTAGATATGCAATCGTGATGGCACTTCGATCAATCCCCATGTTGACCAGTCTCGGGTAAAATTCCAGTTCAGGGTTATAGTTAAACACCTAAATCATACAAGAAATCACACCTTAGACCATTTTTATACCAATACTGGGAACGTTTTGGGAAGAAAGGGATACAAAAAATATCCATATTTGGTAAAAAGTCTGTACATATTTTTGATTTTTGAACAGGGTAAGGCAGATGTTAAAATTTTGCCATAATCAATTAAAATGTTGTATAGAAGAGTATTTAAAAGTTCTATTGTACTTGTGTAAAATTTTTTGAAGAAATGTAATTTTATTTTACAAATGGTATTTAAAAACCCGGTTGGTATTCTGTTCCGGTTGTTGATTACTCTAACACCAACACGTAGAAGTCTAGCATGGGGTATCTGCATGCATTGAAGCAAACATTAACAGTATGGCAAGGTTTCATATGAGGGATGCCAGGTCTGTTTAATGAAGAGCAGTACATGACAAACTTTCGATGGGTTTTAATTACAACTACTATTATTTGAATTTACCGGAACTCATTTTAAATAAGTTATTAGATTTGTATTAATATTTATAAAATTCTTGTCCGTTACATTCCCCCTTATTAGGTATGTCATAGTCGACTTTCGACAATATTTGATTGTTTTTTTTTTTTATTTTTTAAAATTAATTACAATTTACAGAAATGTTTAGTGTTAAGAGTTTTTCATCGTCTGATGAAAAAAAACATTATAGGAGTACGGACAAGTTGTATTTCACTGTCACAAACGACATCAGGGGTGCCATATTTGAAAAACGACGAAGACTCAACCTGACTAGGACATACATGATAAGGAGGACTATTTTCGTTTACATCTTCATGGAATCAAATAAACTCTTAGGGGCTGAAAAATTCGCGGAAAATTTAGCATAATGCGGTTTTTACAATATTATCAATATCACTTAATATTACAAATCAATGAGCTCAACGTTCATAATAATTCAGAAAAACATATTATTATACAGGAAAAACAAACCAGTTCTTTTGTATGCCACCAAAATATTAATCTTACTACAATGATATTTTAGTTTGTATTTTTTATGAGAATTTTAGCTCCAACGAATGAATATGTAAATAATATTAATAGTATTGAGAAATTAAAATGAGTGTGCTTTTAGCGCGCTATGCAACGTAATTGCTCAAAACGAATTACACTGAGTTTTTCTATATACCAGGCAGTTAAGATTTCGGCGGTTTTTAGTTTATTTTAAATTTTATGACTTATGCTGTGGTAATAACAAAGAAGTTTTGTGGTAATGCCAAGTTTATTAAGAAAATCTAAGTTTTTGTTATTTATACAAATAGAAGAGTGGCAGTGATTTTGTGGTTACAACATCAAATATGTTTTCAGCATGTGTGTACACTTCCCTCGTTAATTGAATCGCCAGCACGATGATTGCTAAAACAAGAAATTTAGACTACCAAATGTTTATAGAAATTGCAATTGACATCTTCGAAAAATAAAACATTTGTTATAACACATCTCCGCTGTTAGTCTAAAATACACGCGAATAATGCTTTGACATATATTCCACATATATATTTGTTTCAAATTTTATTAACTTATATTTATAATATATGTTGATGTAAATCGTTTAGAATTAAAAAATTGTTTTTTTTTTTGGAAAATTATAATACGTGTGGTTGTAGTGATTGTGATACTATTACTAGGACAGTGTTTAGAAATATGTATATCAGTAGTAGTAAGTGGAAAAGTTTTCGCTTCTTAAAGATTATAATAATCCACAAATTCCACATTACGGCGGTTGCAAATAGGGTTCAATCTTACTGGTTTCCATACCTTCTATATATGGTTAACAATTATGAATAGAATAAAAGTAAAATAAGAAAAAATATATTAAATAAAGAGCAGAATGAGTGGTTTGGTTTCTTATATACATTAGAAAAGTAAACGAACATCAATGGAATGTTTCACAGTCCATCCATCAAGTGATATTGGTCTGCCGAATGGGAAGCACCTCGTCAAGCAGAACATGCCGAATTGCGGTTAATTTTAGAGACAAGAAAGCAACGAAAGGAGAAGCAAACGCAGTAAAGCACATATAGGTTTTATATCAAATGAAGATCAACATCACTCGTTTGGATTCAGTATGCATGCTTGCCCAATTGGAACAGTATGAGGGGTGGTAGGAGACATACAAACAGACAGACAGACAGAGTACAACAATCAAAATTGATCAAAGCTGTGTAGTAAATAAAATGTGAACTAAACTGTTGAACTGGGTATTGGTGGTGCGACAGGAATAATGTTTGGAATGGCTACAACACATGCTCCTGCTCGGCAGAAGGTCAATTGCGAAACTTGCGTCCACTCGTTGGCCTCGGGATCGTATTCTTCAACAGTGTTCAAATAGTGATTACCGTCATAACCACCGACAGCCATTAAGCGGTCTCCCAGCAAAGCACAGCCGATGGCATCTCTACCAACACTTAAGGAACAAATCTGTGAAAAAACAAGAATATTAGCTGTTAATCTTAACGCAAGGAATGCACACTCACCAGGGTCCAGGTGTCCGTTCCGGGATCGTAACGTTCCACCGTATCCGTGCGACAGACCGACGGATTACTAGCCGGACAATCGTGGCCACCCAAGGCATAAATAAAACCGTGTGCTACCGCCACCTAGAATAATCAATACAAGTGAGAAACGCGCGCATTTCAAATTTAGTTGGAATATTTACCCCCACACCTCCTCTTCGTTTATTCATTGGGGCTAGCATAGTCCATTTGTTTGTATGAGGATCATAACATTCTATTGACCTATGGCATACAGAGCCATCACGGCCACCTACTACATAAAGACGGCCACCTAACACAGCAACGCCAGCAGTCGACCTCATGGAATACATAGGAGCTACATAGCTCCATGTGCGTGCCAGGGGATCCCATCTAAATGGCATAAAAATAAGTACAATAACACAGAGACACCAAATTATTTGCTAACCTCTCCACTGTGTTCAAATAGCTCCAACCGTCATGGCCACCCACAGCATACAACGGTCCCTCAAGAACAGCTACACCAAGTCCGTGACGATGCGTACCCATGGGATTAAGTGGAGTCCACCTGAGGCTATCTAAATACAAACTTTCGACAGTGTTGAGAGTTTTAAGGCCATCACGACCACCGACTATTATTAATTTGTCATCCATCACTGCCACGCCAAATTGTAATCGTCTGGCCGACATTTTCTTCCACATAGTCCACTTGTCCAGTCGGGGGCAGTAGCTTTCGATGCTAATAGCTCCCTAAAATATTGTACATATAATGGATAGATAACATTTTTTTCACACGCCAGACCTACCTTGTGAGCGTCCATTCCCCCGACTGCCAGTAGTCGGCCCACAGTAGATTTTCGCGGCTTAGTGCGCTCGGATGCAATAAGTGATCTTCTCTCTGGTAATAAGTGCCACTTCAAAGCCTCCATTACCAATTGCTGGCACTCATTAGAGGCGCACACGCTCTCAACGTGGTCCATAATGAACGATGGCTGCAGCAACGGTATTCTCACCAAAGCCAGCAATTCTGGAATGTGTTTTTCACGGCTTCCAGGATCGTGTTGAATCCATGACATTAAGCTATGAAAGACATCCTGTTCTGAAGCAACATTGAGATCATCACTTGCCAGCAATTTACCCAACTGCTCGACGTTAAGTTGGAAAAACTCTTGATTTTTGCAAACCTTTGAAATATAGAGAAGTATTTCATTCATTACCACTAACCATTCACCAGACAGTCCCTTCAATACTGACCTGCATAAAATGTTGGCATGTGAATGCTTTGGCAAGTCTTAACAAAGTATTGCAGCTTTGTTGTTCGGCAAAGAAAGCAAATCCCAAACAATTGGATGGATGCAACTGTCTGGCTAAGAAATTACAGCAAGCGGTGACTACAGCATTCAGCTGCAACAGGCATGCCGTGGCCAATAGTGTTTCTACGGTATCTTCTCGCAATTCTATGAATCCTGTGTAACAATATTGCACCAGAATTTGCAGTGCATCACCATGCACCTCGCCCAGTGTTACCTCCTCCTCCTTGGTTTCTCGCAAGGAACCCGTAAACATTGCGGAAAAGTAGGCACTAGATGCGGACAATACCAAACGATGGGCAGGAACACTGAAAGGAAAATTATAAACAAAATAAACGGTTAAAATGCATTCACAGAAGAAACTCTTTGTTGGAAATGTTAAAGGTTCTGCAAAACTATATACATATGTATGTATGCATGTATGTATATCTATAACTGAAAGCATTTAATTAAAACTCTGCTCTTAGTTAGTCTTGAGTGTAAATTAAGCTAACAATTTCTATAAATAACATATGAGGTTTTGATTGAGGGTCAAGCGCACGAATTGACAACTGCCAAAAAATCAATGGTATTGTAGGTAATTGAATAGTAAAAATCTTTGAATGTGTTTTGGAATTTATATGCGTAGATTTTTCCTATTCTTCTAAACATAAAAACTGCTTAAAAATTTTAAGTGAATATTTGATCCCTAGCTAATTATCATCAGAAGAAAATATAAATTTAAATTTAAGTTTTTAATCGTTTTTTGGATCTTGTATTCGTTCCGTATGATTGTAATTTTACAGTGTGCGAGTGTTTACTGCCAATTTCTCCTGCTAATATTTATCATAAGCCATTAGCCATTGAGTTAAACTCTTATTCATTTGCTCCATCTATAACTTCTTTTGATTTTAATTTTACTGTATGTAATTTTGATTTGCTTAAATCAATGTTCGCGTGTATTGATTGGACTACAGTGTTTGATGGGCAACAGACCGAAATTTGCTACAAAAAATTTTTAGATGCAGTTTTAGATGTATGCAGGAATAATATACCGCTAAAGAAACCCAAGCCTTATAAGCTGCCATGGTATACAAGGGATAATTTCATTTTTTATCAACGAGAATTTAATTGCCTAAATAAATTTCTTTATCAGCAATTCATTTCATTCTGGACATTTATTAAATAAAAAAAGCAGTCTTTAGATATCCCATCTACAGTTATGTATAATGGCAGAGTTTCTAAATCTTGTGATGATGTCGTTAATATGTTTGCTGATTTCTTTAAATCTAATTTTGAACCAGCTAATGATAATTTTTCTTCATCAGCTGACTCTTGTTCTTCCTTTAATGTTGGTCATATGACAATTTCCAAAGATGATGTTTTAAGTGCGATAATAGGCACCAAAAATGGTTTCAAGCCCGACATTGACGGTTTGTGTGCTCACTTCTTAAAAAAATGTGCTGCTACTATGGCTTTTTCATTAACGTATATTTTCAATTTATCTCTTAGGGAAGGTATTTTTATTGAATGCTGGAAATCGGCATTAATAACACCTGTCTTAAAAAGTGGACGAAAAGATGATGTAACTTGTTATAGACCAATATCCAAGTTATCATGTGTGTCAAAAGTCTTCGAGCATATTATTTTCAAAAAACTTTTTTTTCTTACTAAAGCCTTGATTTCGCCAAATCAACATGGATTTTTTTCTGGAAGATCCACTACGACGAATTTAATTGTATTCAGTGAGTATGTCTTAACCACTTTAGAAAAAGGTGGCCAAGTTGAGTCAATTTACACTGACTTCTCAAAAGCATTTGATAAGTTGTCGCACAGCATTCTTTTGTCAAAGGTGCATCAATTGGGTCTGCATTCGACTTTCCCTTTATGGATAAAGTCTTACTTAAAGGGTAGAGTTTGTAAAGTCAGAATTGGTAAATATGATTCGAGGCCATATACACAAACTTCGGGTGTGCCTCAAGGTAGTATATTAGGGCCATTGCTTTTTAATTTATTTATTAACGACATTGCGACTTGTTTTATGAAGTCGAAGTTTCTTTTGTACGCTGATGATTTAAAAATATTTTTTACATCTACATTGTTTTACATCTACATTCGGACTTGAACAATTTGCTTAAATGGTGTAATAATAATAATCTCCATTTAAATCTTTGAAAATGTTTTTTTCAAAAAGGAAATTTATGCCACATCACGTTACGTTACGTGTCACAAAATAGATTGTGAAAATAAATTAAAAAAGATTTTGTAATTCAGCAAACTGTAAACCAAATTTATAATAAATTTACGCGTCATCTTAGTGCGTGACACACTGAATTTGACCAAAAATATCAAACAATAAAAAACACTTTTCTGATCGTAAACCGAATTTGATGTATCATTTGATACACTCAACGTAAATTTAATATATATAAATTTATAATTTTACCTAAAAAAAATGTTGGTACAAATGTTTTTCGTACGATTGTCCTACGATATGCCGTCGTGTGGTGTTTCGACATATTGTACTCGAGGGAGCACTTAATTTTCTAGAACTGAGATTTACGGGGCACAAAATAAAACCAAAATTAAATGGCATAGCAGGATTAAATAAAAGTTGTTTGATTTTTTTCTTTGTGGCCAGCTTTAGCGACAAGGAACTTAACTTTTACATTACAAAACTACTTAGGTTGATCACTGTTAGTTATAACCAGGGCCAACACAAATATGCCCGGAAAACTAAATATATGCGCATTAGATAAGCAGGAAAAACACTAAAAAATGCCTTCACCACAATTTGTCTCTCATATTCTTGATTTCCTCTTTTGAAATCTTGACCAATATGTTGTTTATGAATATATGTGATTTTAAGAAGTTTTTTTGTGAAAGAAAGGATAACACTTGCTTAGTGTTTTGTATGTGAAAAACCGATTTTTTTCTTCAAATTTATATGGCTTCTGAAGGAGTTAGAAAGTCCAAGTAGTATAACGTGTGTTGACTTTAGATGTCTATCTGCTTTGTCATTTTAAAAAAGAGTAACGCTAATTGACTATTTCTATTTGGAAGATCGACAGAATCCTTAATACAAACACAAAAATAATATTTCTTCGGAAATGCATATTTTAAAAAATACAGCGTTTGTAGAAGATATCAATTCATTAATATCAATTCTTTAACAAAGGATAGGCGTCGCCAGTTGCAAAAAATTATAGAGATTATCTTCCAGTCCTAAAGAAATAAACAATTGTTCTATATACTGCCAAGAATATATACGAAAAGGAGAAAAAAATAATAAAAAAAAAACTTGAAAACCCCAAAATATGCTTTTGTATGCATAAACCCCCAAAACATGCCGGAAGGGCTCTAATATGAATTTGCATATGCAAGTATGCAATGCATACTTTTGTTGGCCCTGGTTATTACATTTTTTATTTTTTGTGTTTGTAAGTTAAAAGAATATTTTTCAACAACATCATACAATAAAATAGTACTATTTCATTACGGTCAGAATTTTAGTTGGCAATAGCTAAAATAATTTGTTAAATCTTCAAATAAAACCCCAGAAAATGACTAATGAATTAGGATTATATGGTAATATTTGCTTTAATGACTGGACCAAACAGATCAACGGGAAGAGAATTTTTACTTTAAAGTTGCAAGAGGGTGTACTGAATTTGTTTCTTAGGTATGTATGTATATATGTATAATTTATTCATCAATACAAAACATTTCAATATATAAGTATTGTGAGTTAGACTGGAAACCAATAATGACTGCCACAAAATTCATAAAAATTAATTGACGCTGCTTTCAGTTAGCTAATCATGAGATGCAATCTATTTTTTAAATGGTAAATAATGCAAAAAGGTCAAATAAAAAATAGAGGTATTGTTTTGATTCTACAGTTTGTTTGAATATTGTTTTATAATTGAAAATTGAAATTTATCAAATCGTTGTCTGAAAAATTGTAACTAAATGCATTATATGTCTATCAAAAAGTGTAATTTACTAGGCAATAGTTGATTCATAATATTTTTGAATATGAATATTAATTATAGACAATGTAAGTTCTTATCCAAACTGGTTAGCTTCAGCCACAATTTTCTATAATTAAATAAATTTTTTTCAAAAAATTGTCGCTGTCATTAAGATTGAAAGTTTTATCATTTATAATTCGATATCTCGAAATTGGATAAACTGATAAAATATATTAGTATTTTAACCTTAGGAAGCAGCCGGTAAATTACTAAACAAGTTAAAAAAACACCTACGAAGAGTAAACGGTAATATTAAAGGATGATGCGATGCAATGCCTAACAAAGAACTTAAGATATCTTCCTTGAGGAAATCTTTGATCTACCCCCTGCGTGCATGAAATATGTAAAGTTGACACATGACCACAGCAACAAAGAATTAATAAAGCGAATGAACAACGACGACTCTGAAGACTAATTGAACATTCCTAACACGAGACGGAATAGATGCAGTAATAAGTGAACGATCAAAAACCATATCCATGCGTACATGGATGGATATATTCGTATATCTGTACAAAGGCATTCATCATGAGAACAAGGAAACATCTGAAGAAAAGACATTGGCCAAAGCTATAACTGCGACATCAACTGCCTCAGTAAGTACCATGAACCAGTGTTCTCCAGCACAACAAGTACAATTCACTTTCGTCTACAATATTCGTTTCTTATTCTGCGCATTGTTGTCAATAACGAAAACAACTACAAAAACATCAGCTACCAACCAACGACGGACGGGAGAAGATGAAAAAAAATAAATAAAAGAAATCCAAACAAAGAAACTTACGATTCCGTCCGTCTGTTTCTCTGTCAGTTTGTCTGTGCAGATTGTTGCATTTAAAACAAACACAAAGCAAAGAGACAAGATGAGTAGAGAGGCGATGCTGGGAATCGCATAATGTGGGAAATTAATGAATTTGTTTGTTTAACATCCAAACGGAATGGAAAACAATAAAAGAAAAGCCATGCTATCGATCGATCGTTTGGGGAAACTTGAGCAATCGAAGTGATTTGAAGATATTTCAGTATGGCGAATGAATTGCCCATCCTCGGATTAGAGATGAAAATTACATTTTAGCCACCCCCTCTTCTACATCCGTTGTTATATCATTTAAACTATATTGAGGAAAATGCAACGTCTCGACTGTAAAGTTTATTGCACTTACCGACGACCATCTATCCCAGCGATTAGAACAACATCACATAACTGATGACTCTCCAAATACAACTGCATCCGTTTCAAGACACTTTCGGCATGATCGCGGCAGCGAAAGAACTCATCCTGGCTCACCGCGGAATTTAAGCTGCCTAAACTGTAGTCCCGCGTTAGGGATTCGGCATCGGTGAGCAGTGAAATGCGGGCAGATGAAGAGTTCGTCGATTCCCGGCTGGGACTCTCATTGTTAGTGGTGTTGGCCATGGTGACTGTCGAAGTTATAGCTATAAATCATTGGCTTCTTGTTTCAAGCAGGATTAGATGATCCGCGCTGTATAATGTCAACTACTTCCGGTGTACAAGTGATATGTACGTAAATATATGTATGTCGACTTAGTCTTCTTAATTTTAATATTATTATTATTATTATTATTATTGTTTGTTTATGGATATTGGAATACGATGATATTTGGTTGCTTGTGGACAAATTCTCACTGTTGGCTCTCCTATAGCGATGGCAGACAGGCAGTGCAATTTCGCTTCTTGATTGTGTGTTTAATTAAACCGTCGCTGTGGACTCGACTAAAAGAACTGAACCAGTACAACCAACATTCTTTATGTGGTAAGCTCTGCAGCAACTGCACCAGGTTCCACCGTACGTCCGTCGTCTACCGCTTATTTGCTCTTGTTACAGCAGTAACAATATACTCACTCGCAAGCGACTACTTACGAGCACTCACTCACACAAGCGCCACAACTCACAATGGAACAGCAAATATCGCCGTTTTGTCGTCGTCGTCGTCGTCTACACACTACACTTCTTCCATTCGCACAACAAGCATACATACAGATGAGCTAACCCTACAGCTCGGAGAACTGCAGCGGGGACCTGACCACAATCATAAATTTTCTCAGCCAGAGCAGGAGGAACGCACTTGCACTTGACTATGTGTCGTGGTGCGTTATAATGTCATTGTTAAGATCATTCTTTGCACTCTCATTGCATTCGTTTTTGTTTCCTTCGTGTTCACTAGTGCATGCATAGGTTCTGCGAAATGTCTTCCATAAAATAGTTTTTGTCTTTTCTTATTTTCTTTCCAATTTGTTTATTATCTTTTTGAGGCTTTTGTTTTCTTTCCTCTTATGATATGCGATTCTTTGTTTTGATGAAAATTTGTTTTACACTTCTGTTCTATGTCTGAATGTAGAGCTGTACAAGTTGCGAAAGCAGTTGTAGCGAGTATTCGATTGGAGCCGTCGTAAAGGTTACCCGATAAGATCATTTTCATACGAAGGCAAACCTTATCTGAATTTTTTATGAAAGTTTCTGGCTTCCTTCTTTTAAAATAATTTTTTAACCTCATGTATATCAAAAATTAAAAAACATTTAAAGTTTGTTTATCCATAAATTTGTTTAAAATAATTGCCTTTATAATTTTTAAACGAAATTCTCTGTTTTTTTAAATGAATTATCTAATGAATTGATTCAAAAAATTACTTCTTCCCTTTTTATAAAAAAAAATTAACAACAAAAATTCCCGAAATTGTGATTTTTACAAAATTTTTCAGTTTTTTATTTAATTTAAGATAAGATTCCTGCTACAAATACCAATTTTTATCACATATATATTTTTCACATACAATTTCTGAAAAATAAAATGTGTATGTAGTTCAATTTATGAGTACCATGTGCATTTATGGTTTAGGTTTTCAAATTGTATGTTTTTTGAAACTTCTTTAATGTATGTAATTTTATTTTATAAAAATGCATTATAAATGTGTATGTTGGGGTTGTCCCCAGAGTAGAAGTTCACTTTATTATTACCATGTGCTTAAATAAATAAAAATAAAGGTGTGACTCGTTTTAGGAGACCCGTAGCGAACTGAAATTAACAATATTGTATAAAATTATAGATTTTTTTTACCATTTTTCTTCAATATTCTTGAGCTCGACTAATTATTTCAAGAATATTGTATTAATTTTAAATTATCATTATACAATATTTTGGCGATTAACATTATTGAGGAAAACCGCTAAAATTCAGCTATTTCAGAGTACAACTCAGTGCACCTGTACGCCACCTGTATTAATACATCTTGGATGCGAAAATATGCTAATATCTTTTCAACAACAAAACAAATTTTAGCATATTGTTTTTTTTTTTGTCTGCTCCATATTCTCCTTAATAATTATTTTAAATCCATCGACAGTTTTGTGTTTTGTTTGTCAAATTTTTTTGATCATGTTTAATGCACCAACATAGATTGAGTAAAAGATTTGTCATTCCACATCTCTGCTCTGTAGTTGCCACACGTTGGACATTTAATCGAATATCGACTTCACTCCAATTACCGGCTGTTCTGTACTGCAATTTTGTATGTTCGTTCGTCTTTTCGCAGAGCAGCAAATTAAAAAACAAAGGAGAATTGAAGAGTTAGGGTGTATCTGGAAAAACTGTTTGTCGAGAACAAAAAGAAAAGAACTTGCACCAAAACCAAGTAGCCACACATCCACTGGAGGAACTTTGTCTAGGACACATTTAGACAATGTCTAAGAACAAGCTGAATCTTACACTGCCACCGGTGGATGCGTCAGCAGCTTCATCACAGGTGGTGCCCACACCCCCTTTTAAGACTCCATCGGGCACAGAGTAAATATTTATTTCCATTACTACATTCTTGTTTTTTGCTGTTGTTTATCATTGTTTTTTCAATCATGTTAATGCTTTCCAATATCTAACTATACATACATACATATATAGCATTCTTTGTCATCAGTCAGTCCATCAATCACTGATAGATAGATTCATGTATACACACACATGCACACTTGTTGTATCTCTTTTTCATCTCAACTTCATGTGGACATCTGCAGTAGGTAGAATTCTTTGTTGAAAAGCATCCACCATATTCCGAGTGGCCAATGCCACCCGAGATGAGACCACGAAGACACGCATCATGCTGGCACTGTGTACATGTACATTACCAAATGATTACTGTCATCATGTTTCGCATAGAGTGGATCCTTAAACAACTTGCCTTTCGCTGGCTAAGGATGTTGCATTTGTTGTAGTATTTCATGTTGTCGTAAGTCTGCAGAGCAGCGATTACTATTACTGTACGGAACGAGCGATCCTCAATTTTAAACTCTCTCTCTGTCTGTCTACCGAACTAAGCTATCTGTCCAACCAAGTGTCGTAGTAGTCGCTATCTTCTCTTCTGTAATCAATCAATCCTATCAACACTGTCAACTTTTCCGAGTCCTTTTTGTTTCATCATTGTTTGCCTTGCATTTTTTGTTTTGTTGCACAAAAATTCATTTAAAAGTTAAATTAAAGAAAACATAGTTTGCTGGGTAAGCCGAAGACGAGTATCGAGGCCCTAACCGAGACCCTGGAGGAACTGGAAATGGATGATACGGCACGAAAACGCATCAAGGTCTTCCTAAGCCAAAAGGAAAAGATCGGAGAGCTTTCCGACGATGATCTGGAGAAACTGGGAGAACTTGGCTCCGGCAATGGCGGCGTTGTAATGAAAGTCCGACACATACCCACACAGCTGATAATGGCTCGCAAACTAATACATCTGGAAGTAAAGCCGGCCATAAAGAAGCAAATCATAAGGGAACTTAAGGTGCTGCACGAGTGCAACTTCCCGCATATTGTTGGCTTCTACGGCGCCTTCTACAGCGACGGCGAGATAAGTATTTGCATGGAGTATATGGACGGCGGTTCGCTGGACTTGATCTTAAAGAGAGCGGGTAGAATACCAGAGTCGATTTTGGGAAAAATTACATTGGCTGTTCTGAAGGGCCTCAGTTATTTGCGAGAGAAACACGCCATCATGCATCGGGACGTAAAGCCAAGTAATATCTTGGTCAACAGCAGCGGCGAAATAAAAATCTGTGATTTTGGCGTGTCGGGTCAGCTGATTGACTCCATGGCCAACTCTTTCGTGGGAACCAGGAGTTACATGTCTGTAAGTATGAGCTTTGCAAATTACATACCCTGGAAGTATGTTTCAATGTTGTTACTTCTTGCAGCCTGAGCGCTTGCAGGGCACTCACTACTCGGTCCAATCAGACATCTGGTCATTAGGTTTATCTTTGGTAGAAATGGCCATTGGCATGTATCCAATACCCCCACCAGATGCCAAAACTATTGAGGCTATATTCGATGAAAACAATGAAGATGGCACTCAGACTCTGGTGGAGCCCAAAGTTATGGCGATATTTGAGCTTCTTGATTACATAGTGAATGAGCCACCACCGAAACTGGAGCACAAAGCGTTCACCGGTGAATTCAAAGATTTTGTGGATATATGTCTTAAGAAAAATCCCGACGAGAGGGCCGATCTCAAAACGCTATTGGTAAACATGATGACTTTTAAGAAGTCAATGTCAACGATTTTAACATATTGGTTATACTTTTTTCTTTCAGAATCATGCCTGGATACGTAAAGCAGAAGTTGAAGAAGTCGACATTGCCGGCTGGGTGTGCAAAACAATGGATTTGCCACCATCGACCCCAAAACGCAATACATCTCCAAACCAATAAAAGTATTCTATTTATAGTTACCATTCATTCATTCGCTACCGCTGTTTATGCTAAACACAAAGAGACAAGAGATGGCAACAAAATTTTAAAATTATTTAAATAAATAATGTCTTCATTAAGTGATATATAAGAAAACAACTTGTTGTCATTAAGGAAAGTTACTATACAATAATCAAACATGCAAGGGCGTAGCCAGGATCTAACGTAGGGGGGGGCAGTCGGTTTTACATTTAATGTTAATAGTTTGTTTACAAAAAAACAATTAAAACTAAGTACCTAACGAAAAATCAATACTCATTGTTTTGACAATATTTTATTAAACAAAGGTAGACCAGACTAAATTTTTTTAAAAAAATTTTAGGTCGTCGAATTTCAGAAAAAAATATTTTTATTCATCTGTTGTTTTTGTTGCCTTTTTTTTTTGGACATATAAAATGTTAAGCCGAATTTCTTGAGCAATTTTAAAATTTTTTTTCTTGTCTTATTTGAAGTAAACTGTGCACAGAATAACCGTTTTTTTTATTCTGAATTCCTCATGGTTATTTTTTTTTTAAATGTGTCAAAGTCGATTGAAAAAAAATAATTTTTGACTTTAATTTCAAATATTTTTTGGGGTTTATTTTCTCAAATCGATTTTCGCAGACCATTGTTGGATTTTCGGATATGCCGTCTTTGACAAAGTCTTGCTTACCAGAAATCCCAACTATAGCTTGGCGCAAATCAATTCAACCCTTTAAACACTATTCAAAGTAAAAAAAACTTTAAATAAAATTTGGTACGAAACCGTCATTGTAACTCAAAAATCTAATGATGCAGTACAATTCCGAATAAGGTTAAAACCGTCGAGTCCGGTCTTGTCTATTGTTTCGACTACCATAGTGTTCTTATTCACAGAATGTAATCTACAAATCCAAAGAACTAATTAATTTAGTATCATGTCTTGTTAAAAGAATCGATTCGAAAATCGAGTACGGAATTAGTTGCCTCAAAAATGACTAGTTTCACACTCGATTGCTTTTTTTAAATATTTATACTGTGTTCGTTCAATTGGCTGCATGCGGCTCGCATCGAAGTACCTCATTCTGTCACTCCAATTTTCCAAGACCTTGCTTATGCCTTCGGGCTGTAGCTCACGGATTGCTTTGATGATATTGGCCTTAAGTGTTTGAATCGCTTCTGGATTAAAATAAACTATGATTTTAAAATTAACTTGTATTTGGTCCACCTTATAAATCATTTGACACGAGAAAAAGTGTACAGTTAAAGGAAACACGTTGGGTCTTAAGTATCTGAAAATCGAATTCAATTCTGGAAAAGTGTCAGTCTGTCTGGGCGGCTGGCTGGTGTGAAGGAGAATTCGAGTTAACTTTACTGACCCTTTTTAAGATATAACAGTTTTGTTAATTTTCAAAATTTGGTTTTAACTTCCTAAATAAAAATATAACTTCCTAATGAAAAGCTGGCAGATATTTGAATTTGGTACATTTACATACATACAAAGTATCTTTATTGCAATTGCACTAAATACAGTTAAAATTTCGCACAATCTAATCAGTTATTGAACGTTAACTTACGAATAAAAAAGAGCCTCGCTCTGCGTACTAGTACTTCCAACACAATGTAGTCTAAATTTTCCCAATATTTTCAAGGAGGAACTTTTAATATTTTTTGAATTTATTAACACTCTCTAAACTCTAACCATTTCTACAGCTTTGCTACATGGCTGTAAACGTCTGGCCAACAGTTACCCCTGCACAAGCAGAACAATAACAATACATAAGTACTTTTACTTAAAAATCAGTTAATTTCATTGAATCCGAGTTAAAAAATATCCACTACAATTTTTGAGAGTGAACATGTAGAGAAAGTTTTTATTAGTCAGTTCACCTTTTGTAAAATTTCGCTACTATTTTATTTTAATTTTCATATTTTCTAGGATTTTGACCAAATTTTTTAAGCTGTAGGGGGGGGCAGCTGCCCCCCCCTGCTCCTACCTGGCTACGCCCTTGCAAACATGAGCACGAGCATGACCGACACTGTGCTATTCAATAATATAAAAAGTTAGGAAGGCAGAATGGTGCCAACTGCTAAGAAAATATGTCGAAAATCAAGTGCATTTATTTGAAATTGTAGATTTTTTGGTGAGTTTGTAAATATGTGACTGGTTGATACATAAAATTAAAATAAAGTTCACAATATGTACATATACAATTCCCTAATGAAGGTGGGCATAAATATGTCCTGATACTAGACGTTTTTAATTGATAACCTTTCTTTATAAGGCACTTACTATACAGAAGATGTATTTTAAGTTAACGTAAAACAAAATATATTGGATCCAATTAAATGACGGCTTTTGAATATTTATATGAAATATTTATATTAAAGGGCTAAGAGTAGTTGTCCTTTACAGGTGAAAAAAATTGTTCATTGAACCAGAAGAGCGGATAATACAAATATATCATCTGACGCAGTATGCATTTGGTATCAAATGAAAACAGTAAAAAAGCGCGCCAACTTCTTAATGTACACTTCCGAGCTTTACAAATCGTCACAACGAAACAAGTTGTTTTATAAAAAAAAATTTTGGCAGATCTTTTCTTATACTTCTTTGAATTTTGGCATAGTTTAACGACGCATTAATACAGTTATTAAACCCATTTACGCTGGCAAACAAGTCTGTGAGGTATAATGTCTGTCCACACTTATCCCCAGACCGATGTATTCGGTCTGCGCAGACTTGTATGTTAAAAATCAAAACGATTTTGATTTTCATAAATCTGGGCAGAAATGTCGGATAATGCAGAGACAATTCACAATTCAAAATAAAAATATAAAAAACTGTTAAATTAAATAAATTATACGAATAAATTTCGTATGTCTCCCAGTCAAGACTGCCAGTGTAAATGGCCCTTCAGATGCCTCCAAATGAAGTCGTCATAATTATTATGAAGCCAAAACAAAACTTTTTCAAACGACGAATTGTATTGGTCTAGCCTCCATGGGAACAACACAAATGTTGTGTACTTTTTCTTGAATAAAGTACTTTTGTAATGTACAGTCCATCCCTGTGGCTGTTTGAGTTGGTGAACTATTGATTATTTCATTACCGATTATTCGACAACATACATCATTAATTGCAAATTGATGTACGGTTATTTTTGTCAAAATAAATAACAAAAAGTATGAAAACAGAAAAAAAAACATTTAAATGTAAGTTTTATGAATTCGGAAAATTTTGGCCTTGAGAGTAAAAAAAAAGTTAATATAATCAAGTAGGACTTCTACAACAATGACTACTGTCACATTTCATTGGGCGGACATTATTTATGGTTACTTTAAGTTTGCTGTGCCAAACTATCTAGTATCGTTGAATCAAAGAATATAAATATCACAAGAAGTCAAATGAGACCATCGCGAAATGTTGTGTACCTACGTCCATAAATAACATACTTGTAGATCGGTACTGGAAATGATGGAAATAAAAAGGATTTCCACAATTTTCTGACTCGACAGCCACAAAGATTAATGTAACATTCAATCAATTTTTGCATATTCACATCTACTATCCTACACTTTCCTACTTCCAATCCACGCCCATTTTCTGCCAACCTACCGCCGGGTTATTTAATGATAAAAACAAACAACGAATAAAGTTCTGTCCCTTTGTTCTTTGGTTGCATGTAACTTTATTCCAACATTTGTGAACGTCAAACAGACAATAATAGCGAGTAGATCCACATATCAACCTCTTTACGCAAACAAAATGCTAGCACATGTATACCGGCATTAATGTGGTCAAGCGCATTATAAAGCGACCACTGCATATGTATATACCTTTTCTATCTGTGTTATATAATATAATCGGTAATTTAAGATTGAAAAGAAAAAAGTGATCTAAGTAAGAATGATAGAAATTTATTGTATTTTATGTATTTGATCATATTAAACGCAATTTATTTCTAGACAGAGGGGTTGGTTTTAAATTAATAATAATGTCGAAACTGAAAATATAATTTAAGCTACTAAGTAGTTCATGTTTTATGAATGCTTTAATTTTAAATACATATTCAATATGACATTTTAGAGATATATTATTTATTCAACAACAATTATTTGTCAAGATACTTTAAATTGTACGGCCTTATACATTTAAAAAAAAATACTAATTTGATTTGAAGGTACTAAAAAAGTACTAAAAAACTTTTATAAATAAAATTTTGTCCGTGTTTGCGCGTGGTTAAAAGTATGAAAATAATTTATAAGATAATGAAACACTTTTTATTGTTTACAAATGATAAAAAGAAAAAGGTTATAGCTAGATGTATTAATAAAGGTTGAATTATCAACAAAACAAATTTGGCATTGCAACAGATACAGGCATTTTGTTTTTGTGCAATGCTGTCTCTACTGTCAAAATCTCCATACAAAACTTTGAAAACCGAAATGCGAGGTGATTATATGTATACGTTATAGTAAAAACACTTTCGATTTTTTCGTTTGGGTTAAAATTTAGAGTTTGCGATTTGTTTGTTGGATCGGTCACCAGTCAAGTGTATTTTGAAGAAAAGCCGCAAAATAACTGTAAACATTCATAAAACCGCACTTGCCTTTATTGCCACCGAATACTTATCCAATATTCAACAACTCTATCATCAACTACTCAAAGTGGAGAGTGGCAGTGCTGCCAAATCGATAACCCAAGTCGCTCATATTATACACACTGGGAAAACTCTCCTTCCTATATTGTTAGCTACCATAGAATTGCGTATGAAATAAATGTATATGTTAGATTATTGTGTGTGCGATTGCACAAATGTTTTCTATTATCTACGTTTAGTTTCCCAATCACACAATGTTTTGGCCTTCAACAATTTTGGTGTTTGCAGTATATACCGCTAGCCATAGGCATAGTTAGGAAAACTTCATTATTTGTATTGTTAGGCTCCGCCTTTCATACTTCAAGCATTGCCGTCTCTTTTCCACCAGAATTTGCCCTCACGCAGTTACCCAAACAAGCGACAAAATCTTGTTGCTGTGAGTTTGTTTTGTTTGGTCTTTGCCTTTTGTGCACTCTCTTTCGCTCCCATTGTGGGGATTAATGATGAGTCAATTAACTTGACTTCTCTTTGGTAGACAGTTATGTATTTGCCATATTGGCGTTTATATCAAGAACGAAACAAAAGTAACATAAAGCATCTAACCCATCGCCGCCCTTCGGCCCTCTTCCCCACCACACACAACTCTATAATTAATGAAAATAATAAAATTGATATTTTTCTTATTACCCAATTTAAAGTCAACTTGTTTGGCTGTCTGCCACTCACACACACAACATACAAGTCGCCATCGTTGGCTTGTCGTCGTCTTCAAGATCTAACCTTGAATTACTTCCTTCTGCGTTGTTTTCGCAATGTGGCAATCAATCAAATGCTCGCTTGTACACCGAATCAATCAACAATTTTAATTGGTCATTAGTTAGACTTCTCGCAAGTCGCATTGTCAAAATATCCAAAACAAAGCCAACCAAAAATACGCCACCAAATTGTTTATAGAGTGCTAAGCAGTCATCAATAAATAATATTAATGTTTAAATTATGAAAATCTCGACAATAATTCATGTGGTATATATATTTATTAAACAGCTGTGGCCAAAACAATAGCACAGACGGCACTGAGCCACTCAGATGGCTTCGAAACTAGTTTAAATTTGTTATTTTATTTTCAAATCTTGCATTTAGGTGATATTCAATTATAGGTAAGTAGGTATGAACTTTTAAACTAGCTTTGTTAACTGGATCACAGTTCTTTGTGATTTTTTTTCGCCTGACGCGCTGTTAATAGCTTTTTAAATATTGGTGAGACAAAATGGCAATAAGTGCGACTATAATACTCGACTTGATTGGATTGCAAACTTAATCAAGTTTTTTTCGCCTCCGGAATTAAGATATTCAAATATATATACGTATTTCGATCGTAATTTAATTTATGTTTCTGTACAGATAGGTACATAGTACCTATGATGATTGATCAAAAATGGGCATGTGATTTTAATTGACTAAGACAGAAATGTCGGTGTTGGTAACAAAACAAAATACCTACACATATTCGAATTTACTTGAATACATTCCTGCACAGGATGCGGAAAACATTTATATTTGTGTGATTGTCGGAAAGATGTGACCAATGGAAATTTCTCCATTCAGTGATTATAATAAGGTATATACCTAGGTACTTACTCACACATGTTTCGTGGATTGGTACCTGTTTATGGACGACCAATCGAATAAGAGCAAATGTATATTTTTATGACTATTTCTTATACATGATATTCAGGTATCTAGCCATTTTAGCTTTTAATTTTATTTTATTTTACTAATAATATACATACATACGTATATTAAATCTTATTTAAAAAACAAGTGTTTAGTTTCAGAAACAATTTGAAATGTATTAAACGATTGGTTGGCCGCTCTTGCAGTAGAACTAGAAGGAAGAATGTTAGATAGTCAACCCAATATCTGCATTCTTGGTAAGCATAGAGCTGACAATTTTGCTGCTATAGCCGACAGTTTGCTATTAAAGCCAGGAACATCAATTTGCCACTGGCTGCTCCATTATAGCCTCGTTGCTAGTTTTTTAACTTTACCCGTGGCTAACCAATTAGGTCGTGTCCAGGAAAACTTGAATCTGTATATCAAAGCTCCCACACACCACCAAAATCTTGACACGGTTAAAATTACAGTTTTTCCTCACCTGAAGGCATATGGCTTAGTTATTTCTTAACCAAGTTCTGATTTTGAAATACTTATATTTATGCACTTTCAATATTAGTTGATGTACATAATGTAGACTTAAAACTTACTTAATAAGAATACAATTGTTTTTTAGTTTAAAAATTTTGGTAACATTTTTAAAATACAGTCTAGTACGGTTGTAGCGGAATTCCAAGCACTAGATATTTATGTTCGTTACACGCGATGTTCCTTATATCCACGGTGTAAAAAACAGACATAAAATAATTTGTATTATTTATTAGAAATTTTAATATTTTAATACATTAAAAATAAATAAAAAAAAACAAGTTGGGTAGCCAACGTTTGTTGATAAACGAACATTTGAAAGCGTTACCGTCGCTGAAATAATTATAAATATTGTTGTGTTCGGTATAACCATCCAAAAATGTTTCATAACTAGAAAATGGGACAAAAAACATTGTTTGTTATACGAAAAGTTCGCTATAAACAATGCTCGCAATAACAAGGAAGCAAAGCTGTTGGTACTAGAACAAGTGGTTATAATTTAAAGTTCGTTGTAAACGGTGATCGTTATAAACGAATTCGGAGCTAACTAATATATGTATTTCGCCAAAACAAACTTATAATTATGATTATTTAAATAAAAGAAAATTTTTATGTTTTTAACAATGTCATAGTCAAGTCATAAAAGTATAGCTTCTTTTAAAGAATATGATTATTGCACCAAATTTCAACAAAATTGGAGACATCAGTCGAGTTTGCTGTGCTCTCACTGCGAATAATACCATAGTTTCTCCATTGATTTTTCAGAAAAGGACTCTTTTTATTCATTTTATTAAGAACAACGAAAAAGGGTAAGACACATTTTGGCGTTTTTTTTTTTTAAAAAAAAAGTTTATTGGAAGTTTTGGCTGAAAAAACATAATATATCACGAAACATATCAGAAATATTTAAAGATTTATTTTTCCTCTATTTGTTAAAAAAAAAATACAACTATATCCAAGGGCGTAGCCAGGTAGGGGCAGGGGGGGGCAGCTGCCCCCCCCTACAGCTTGAAAAATCTGTCAAAATCCCGGAAGATATGAAAATCACAATTAAGCAGTGCAGAAATTTCACTAAGGTGAACTGACTGATAAAAAGTTTCACCCTATGTTCATTCTCCAAAACTCTAGTGGATATTTTTTAACTCTGAGTCAATGAATTAACTGATTTTTAAGTAAAAGTACTTATGTATTGTATTATTTATTATAGGGCAGTCATAAGCGCCAAAATTGAGATAATGGCAAATTCGGAAGCGTGAATTAGTTTCTGATTTTTGCATTAAACTTAAATGACTTATTTTCAACTGTAATTGCCACTTCTAGCGTGTTTTCTAGTCAAAAAAGTCGTATCTGCCACTTACTATGATAAAAAGTCGGCTTTTAAGACTTTTTTCCTTAGTATCTATGATATTTTTGACATGACAAAACCGTATTTATTATATTAAAAAAAATAGCAACTAATATAGGTAAAGACACTATTACTTTTGCGAAAAAATGCAAAACAATTTTGAACTTATTTGTAGAATATGGTTTTTCTTGGTTTTTTGGGTGCCAAAAAAGTCATAAGTCCATTTTCTCTACTTTATCATCAAAATCATACCTGTTTGTTACGATAATAAAATTAATAAAATAATATTTTTTTTTAAATTTTCAAAAACTGTTAATTTTAATACGCGAGAGATAAAAAATATAAAAGCTAAATATCTCAAAACTACTAAAATGGAGATGTGACTTTCTTTCTTAGGAGGGCAGTATAGTCCTGCTTGTGCAGTGGTAACTGTTGGCC
The DNA here is from genome assembly GCA_964034835.1 of Muscina levida. NCBI lineage: Eukaryota > Metazoa > Arthropoda > Insecta > Diptera > Muscidae > Muscina > Muscina levida. The sequence continues at coordinate 3,283,907 of OZ035882.1, forward strand.
AGACGTTTACAGGAATATATCAAAGCTGTGAAATGGTTACAGTTGAGGAAGTGCTAATTAATTCACAAAACATTAAGAGTTCCTCCTTAAAATTATTGGGAAAATTGAGACTACCTTGTATTGGAAGTACTAGTACGTAGAACGATGCCCCTTTTTTATTCATAAGTTAACATTCAATAAGCGATAAGATTGTGGAAAATTTTCACTGTATTTAGTGCACTTCCAACAAAGATGTATGTAAATGTATATGGGTGAATTTGGTCATTTGCATTGAAGGTACCGAAAGGGTTGTAGAAAATATTTCAGTTTTCTGAGTTTTTACCTACTCTTGTAAGATAATTAAACTGACCAAATCCAAATATCGTCCAGTTTTTCATTAGAAAGTTATGTTTTTCATTAGGAAAATAATTTTTTGGAAAATAGAAAAACTGTTGAATCTTTAAAAGGATCAGTAAAGTTCAGTCGAGTTATCCTGCACACCAGCCAGCCGCCCAGACAGACGGACATTCAGAATTGAATTCGCTCTTCAGGTACTTAAGGTCTAACGTGTCTCCTTGAATAAGTTACACTTTTTATTGTGTCAAATGATATAGAGGGTGGACCAAATACAAGTTAGCTTTGAAATCATAGATTGTTTAGTTTTAGTTTTGTTCTTTAAATTCGACCTTTCCCAGTTATCATTATTTACCTTATTTTTATATCAAGCTCGAGATGAGTATTTTACGTATACTTACTACTTAATTTCCCTTTGCACCCCATGAATGAGGTATGGGATAGCTTCTCGCGCTGTTGTGAATTAACACGCTTTCTATTTTTAGATTCACAACTAACGGCACCTACTTATTTATCGACGAATGCGAACGTCACTGTTTTGAGAAGCTCTTACTAGACACGACGATTGAATCGACGCTTAATACTGCGAAGTTGCTGTCAAACAACATTCGAGGGGAGCCGACAATGAAAGAAAATTTTATTTATTTTTTTTCTTTTAAGATGACTGGAGCCAGGTTTGAACCTGCGATCTCCCGCATGGTAGTCGCGTGTTCTAACCACTATGCCACGGCCGGTCCCGTATTTATTTTATTTTTATTATTTTATTTTATTTATTTTATTTTACGTATAATTTATTTATTTTTCAATATTTCGATCCTCTTGGAGGATCATCTTCAGGAATGACACAAATTAAATTAAAATGAGTGTAAGTGTAGACTCTCGTCTATGTCTTCTATTCTAACACTATTAGAATGAAGAGAGTAGAAATGTTGAAAAATAAATAAATTATACGAAAAATACTTGACCTCGAGCTTGATATAAAAATAAAGATCATAGATTATTTTAATCCATTAATAAGGTATTGGAAAATTTGGGAGACAGAATGAGCTACTTCGATGAGAGCCGATGCAGCCAATTGAACGATCACAGTAAAAATATTTAAAAAAGAACAATCGAGTGTGGAATTAAGAATTTTTGAGGCAACTGAATCTCTACCCGATCTCCTAATCGATTTTTTTTAACAAGACATAAGACTAAATAATTAGTTCTTTGGATTTGTAGATTACATTCAGTGAAAAAGAACACTGTGGTAGTCGAAAAAATAACAAGACCGGACTCAACGGTTTTCACCTAATTCGGACACGAGAAATCGAACTGCATCATTAGATTTATGAGTTACTATGACTTATCACAGAAAATTTTTGTTTTTACTAAAATGGTGGGGTTTTTTTTGATTTTGACTCAATTTTAACAGACATTAACTTCTATTCGGTTGGTTGTCCCGATAAAATGTTTTTTAGAAAATTGTTCCAAATATTTTCTGCTTCTACTTTTGGAAACAAACCTTAACGCTAAAATCAGGTTTGATCCAGAAAACCAGTAAAAACTAATATTCGTAATTGAGATCCATTACCCAACACCAAGTATATGACACCATGCGACACTAATTATGACCCATGATCGAAACTATATACAACTGATAGTAGTGACCTTGTATAGGAAAACTGCATACTCACTTTTTCATCCGCGGTTTCGTTTACTTTGTAAAGGCCTTTTAATATTTTAAAGGATATAGAAGTTTGAACCATTTATTTGTGTATTTCTCCTAGTTGGAGGCTATGGCATGCTTCTATGCATGCTAAATTTCTCCTTTTTGTATAGCGTTTTTTTATTTTAAATTCCTTATCGTTATTTTTTTAAATTGTCTAATTCCAAGAAAAAATAAATTTTTAATTTAAATTTCAAATATTTTTTGAATTTAACAAATATCTTTATTCAGATGATGTAACATATTATGGCATTGGACTTTTTAAAAGAAAAGCACATAACTTAGCCTACTAATAAACACAAAATAGTATTTTCAGCTTAAAACTTAATTTTTTGACTTAATTTGACTTATTTTTTACAGAAGACTTTCTTAAAACTTAATATTTATTTTCCATGTTATATATTAAGATTTTTACTAATATGATAACACTGTGCTACACACAAAATATACAAGGGTTCTCATGTAGCATTTCTGTTAGACTGGAGTCCATAGAGTAAAGTGGTACTTTTAGTTTTTCTCGGTCACTTCGTTAAGTAATGTTTTTATAGCAAATTAAGTGAAATGGCGATATTCCTAAAATTACAAGTTCCAAAATTCATAAGACTTCTCTTTGTAAACCGATTTTTAAAAGCTTACATTTGTTTTAAAGTTATGACTTTCACCTTTTATTAAAAAAAATAGTTTTGAAAATCGGTTAAAAGATAGTGAAACGGCGGCAGTTTAAGCAAAACAACACCGAAAAAAAATTTCGAATTCTCATTTTCTCAACGCTCTCAGTTGATCATGAAGCTGCGCAATGTATGGTTTTTATATTTGTATTATGTTATATTAAAGTAGCTTTCTAAAATAGGTAAGTTTATAAGAATCGGTTGAAAAATGTATGAGTTAGGCTAAATTTTGTAATAACATGTTCGCGTCATTTTGTGGTTTTTTCTTAGAGTGTGTGTGTCACTTTGTACCAATACATATGACGTATACGTATCACAACAAGTAATTCGTACTACATATTCCAAAGAATGTCGAAAAACATATTACAAAAATTAGCATAACTAATTCATTTTTCAACCGATTCTTATAAACTTACCTATTTTAGAAAGCTACTTAAATATAGCATAATAATAAAAACTATAGATTGCGCAGCTTTATGATTAACTGAGAGCGTTGAGAAAATGAGAATTCGCAATTTTTTTTCGGTGTTGTTTTGCTTAAACTGCCGCCGTTTCACTATCTTTTAACCGATTTTCAAAACTATTTTTTTAATAAAAGGTGAAAGTCATAACTATAAAACAAATGTAAGCGTTTAAAAATCGGTTTACAAAGAGAAGTCTTATGAATTTTGGAACTTGTAATTTTAGGAATATCGCCATTTCACTTAATTTGCTATAAAAACATTACTTAACGAAGTGACCGAGAAAAACTAAAAGTACCACTTTACTCTATGGACTCCAGTCTAACAGAAATGCTACATGAGAAGCCCTGTATATTTTTTTTCTTCACATTTGTATCACTGTGTAATTGTGAGCAGAACAATATTGTTTTTCCTTATATTTTCACTTAGTTCAATTTGTAACATATACTCACAATTATTGCGGAAGTTTTTGGACATGTTATCCAAAAGGTATTTGAAATTAAATTCAAAAAATATTTTGTCATCGACTTTGACACATTAAAAAAAATAAACATAAGGAATTCAGAATAAAAAAACGTTCATTCTGTGCACAATTTTGGTTCCAATAACAAAAGAAAAAAATTTTTAAAATTGCTTAAGAATTGCGGCCTAAAATTTCATATGTCCAAAAAAACAAAACAACTAAAATGAGTAAAAATAATTTTTTGGTACTAAATTTAATCGATGACCTTAAATTTTTAAAAAATATTTTGTGTACCTTTGTTGACTAAAATATTGTTAAAACAATTAGTATTGACTTTTTGTTAGGTACTTAGTTTTAATTTTTTTGTAGATATACTATTAATATGAAATGTAAAACCGACTGCCCCCCCCTACATGAGATCCTGGCTACGCCCTTGACTATATCATCAACAAAAACTTCGTTTCTGTGAGCCGACATAGTAAGTGCTAAAAACGATAACCTTTCTTTTGACATTCTATTTCTTAATTATGTTTTTACTTTGCATAGAGTTGAAAAACTTCGCTCTGTTAAAGCTGTTGTCACAGGTATGGTTAATAATATTTGTAGGATAACAAAAATGTTGGGATATAAAGTTCACTGCAGGTAAGTATAGTTATTAGTGGGTTAGAAGATCTGTCAGGTGTTCGTTGCCATTAATTAATCAACTGACCTACTTCTCCCATAATAGCTCTTGAACTTCCAATGAGATCATTTGTATAAAGCAAAACAATAATTTCAAAATCTTCACTTTCACAGTTGACAACACGACATGGAACTACGTTATGTAAAGTAACAACACTATCCCCTCGGTCGAACAATCTGTTTGTAATATTTGCAATAATTTCGACCAAATATGGGATGAAAAGGGTTGATCTGTAAGTCTCTTCTGCGTCATATTGTCATATTTCATATCGTAATATTTGACCTATACTTCTGTCTGCAAACTCTTCTGGGTAGTGTACTTGTAATGCCTCAGTTTTCTGCAAGATATTGAACACTGTCAAAATGTTTTTTAAAATCGTTATAAGAATTTTCTCACATCTCTCTAAGCTTTGATTTTATGCCGTTAAATTGCTCATATGCCATGGCAATGTCTATAGTCACAATTTGAAAATAGCGTGATAAAGATTGGCAGAGGTTTTATATTAGACTACTTATAGCTACACCCAGAATTAAGAAAAACTAACAGACCTGATTATGAAAGCTTAATGCACTTTTAAATCCTATGTGTTGAAATAAAATTACATAAATTACAATTATAACGAGTTTAAATACTCATGTTTATATAGGTTGATTTAAAAATTTTCTAAATTTATTTGATATGTGTAAAATCAGCCCCCGAGCTTTGGCCCCGTGTCCAACCCCTGGCTTGCATACATAATTGAATATATATATATCTTTACTGCTGGAAAAAGTTATATTAAGTTGTGCTTCCAGTGTTTTGGAACACAAAAATAGCACACATCACCCTATTTGCCATTAGTATAAAGTTAATCCACATTTCTGCGAAATTTGTCTTTTAATGAAATACCTAATGAATAACCTAAGTTTTATGTCTAAGTGAAATTTTTTTTTTTTTGAAAGGTAATTGGTGTAAGACATGTTAATCATTTGCCATATACATTTGAATTAGCTCCTTGAGCAACAGACATTTAGTTTTTATTTCCATAGGTAAGTATGTAAATATTATTAACAATTTAGCTCTTGCACTTTGAATGACAATAATTATTGATGTGGGCACTCAAGCTCATCTGCCGTCATTGCTTAAGGATGATAATTCCATTGGGTGAAATGAGTTTATCACCAAAGTGAAGTATAATACCTCACATGAAATTGATGCCGGCCGTTCCATCACTAAACACCGACCAACCGCGTTCATTTTTTCCAAAAGATCAATTAGGTATTTTTTTCACAAACACAAACACAACCACACACACACACACAAATACACTCAAAGTCATGCAAATATGTACATAAAAGTGGTCATCCGAAAACCAGAATTCTCAGGCCAGTAGACGTTGTTCGCAAGGAAAAGCGGCATATGCGGTAGAAACAAAACACACTCAAGATTTACGCATGATCGCTTTCGATTAGGATCATTAAAGAAGAGAACGGCAAAACAAACAAATTCACTCGTTAGTTATATGGGTGGTTCCCTACGATTGGGCTAAGATAAACAATTTTGGCAGTGATGAGACTGAAGAAGATGAATGTGAGAATTTATGTCGATGGTAGACAAATATGTTTTCTTTATTAATTATGTATTAGTTGGCTAAAGTTTCATAATGAAATTTCGCATTTGCCTGGGATCGTTGAAACCACCATATTTATAATAAATATATTAATGAATAACCGGTTCAATGGAACATAAAAGGGGTTGTATTTGTGAAAATGCTTAAAGAAGAAAATCAGCAGATGCTAATTTTCCAATTGAATTTCTTTCCAAGTCATTTGCGTGAATTTGATACGATGAAGCCAGTGCCATTTGCTCCGGACATACCTGTCGCGAATCTTGTCTGCGGCGAAGTGCAATGGGATTTTCAACTATTTAAATTTTTTTATTTTTATTCCAATTAATTAATTTAATTTGTGTACATATAAGTATATTGATAATGTGTGAAATCGTTAAAATAGTTTCGAAGTTACTCGTAGAAATATTCAATCTGCTGTATTATTAAAATTAAAATACATAATAAGGCGACATACGAAATTTATGAATGATTTAATTGCATATTTCGTTATCCGATTGTGTGATTTCGTCTGGTTTTGTGTACTTTTATACCTACAATTTTTTTAAAAACTTTAACAACAGCCTGCAACTGAAGTAAGTTTTAAATACAGGGTGGAGCGCGGTAATTTACTCTTTTGCACTGCAGGTTGTGGCGGCACTGTTGGTCGAAGAGAGTGGAGAGTGTGCGTGGCTTATAGTGGCTGACGGGAGATTTTCAGTTGCCATCATGCATTGGACACGTGAGGAGGGTCATTTTGTGTAGAAGCGTATTATTCAAATGTGCACTCGATCATTGAAGTGCAGCGTGTATTTCGTTCCAATCAATTGTAAATTGGGTAACGAAGGGGACCTGCGAGAAGGATTACAACACCATTGGCCCTTACTTTTTTCATGAAAAGCATCTTGCCGTAACTGTGAACTCCGAACGGTACTTGACTATGATATAGAATTTTTTCCAACCGGCTCTTGAGGAAATGCACTTAGAGGATACATTGTTCCATCAGGACGGTGCCACTGCACACACAGCGTGGGTTACCATGAATTGTTTGAGGCAATTGTTTCCTGGACGGCTAATCTCTTTAAATTAAATTAAGGTGAAGGGTTGAGGTGAACTTGCCGGCTCGCTCACCAGACTTAGCCCCATGCGATTTTTTTCTTTGTGGTTACCTGAAGTCGAAAGTTTTTATCAACCGTTCCAACACCTTGGAAAGACCTAATTACTAATATTGAGGCTGAAATTGGCAGAATTTTAGAAAACTTATGCAACAGTGTGTGGGTAGCGAAATTGGAAAACTGTTCAATATAATTAAAATATAAAATACATTTTTCTAAGGTTCATACTTTTCTTATTTCATTTCCAAATAAGCATATTACCGCGCTTCACACTGTACTTACAAAAACAAAACACATATCAAATTACAAAAAAAAAACAAATTCTTTAACATTTTTACTACAAGACCCTTAAGATCGTGAACAATCTAATTTTCTTTAAATTTTTGTTTGATGAATTTTTTAAACCTCAAAGAGGGGAGGTAGACGAAGTTTGTGTCAGGTCTTGCTCATATTAGAACTTAACCTTGCTTAATTAATTTCAGCTCGATAGCTTTTAAACTACAGCTGTAATAGCGGGGACAGACATACCTACCTTGCCTTCTTACTGGCGTTAACATGTCTTAAAACGTTCTTCAAAATACTATTAGAGAATGCTTTGACGATTGTTCGATAAACTCTAAGTACCGCAACCCACATCGGAGACCGCAGCAGCAACATAAATTCAACCAATATTAGCCACACGTAGAAAAGAATTCCAAGCACTTCGGTCTATTGCGCTCCATGGATAGATCGGCACATCAAGTTTAGATAACAGTTCTTTCACCTGGTTTATCCAACGAAGTTTTGTTCGCACCCTCCTGTGCCTTCCACAGACTTTTCGAGTTAAAACTTTTTCATTCATTCGTACAACGCGTCCATGTGTAATACACATTGTGTATTCTGCTTATCCGAACGCGCTTTACTACGTTGATGTCGTCATACAGCTCATTCGACAATGGAACTCGCTGTTAACGATGGTGGGTCCACATATTTTGCGAAATATTTTTCTCTCTCGAAGAAGTTGATGATCCGCTTGTGTCATTTCTCAAGTTTCTGCACTGTAGGGCAATACAGGTAAAATCAGTGTCTGGTAGAGTTGGATCTTTGTTAGTCGAGAGAGAGAGAGAGCTTTGTCATTAAATCGCTTTTATAGTAATCAACGTTCACACAGGGTCCAAACGAGTAGAAAAAAAAACTTGTTTGCGTCCTCGTTTATCACCAGACCTTTTTCTGCCGAGCGCAGTAACATCTCCCAGTCCTTGACAGTGTCCATTATGATGTTAAAGCTATCGCATGACAGACTATCGTCTGGTCTAAAGCCTTACTTTTGTTTGCCTATTTTCACTGAAGACTTCGTGTTAGTCAGTTTCATCAGCTTCGCGGTGATACCAAACTCAGTCATAGCATCTAATAGTTTCTGGTCAGTCGTGGATTTGCTAGGTAGAAAGCCACGCGGTTGTTGGACACAAGCACACTTAGATTCCAATAATCAGGCATTCAATCCTTTAGCCAAATCGTGTTAAAGAGCTGTTGCATGCACGTTGCCAGCTTATCGTTGCTGGCTTTAAAGCTCTGCCGGCAGTCCATGGGAGTCTCAATGGAATAAATATACTTAGTATTCGGTTCTCTAAGCATCGTTATTTTGTGTAACCTCAGGATTTTTTGGACATTTTTCTTTATATCGTTTATATAGTTTCCAAATTTTTTCTTTTTAAAGTCGGCCAACAATTGAAAACCAACCAGGTTACAGGCTTAACCGGGTTTTAACCGTATGTCAAGAACAAAACTAAATGTACCTTCTTGCTATGGGGAGAAATTAGTCAAAGTCCAGGCCATCAGTCTACTGTACGTTTCCGGTACATTTCTATGGTAAATAAAACTACTGCAATCCTTTCTTATTGATATACACTTTGTGAACAACAAGAACACCCGTTGGAAAAAGTTGGAAAAAAAATTAATCCTCGAATAAAACCGATATAGTGTTTCTTAAAAGTCAGATTTTGCACCCTCTATACCTATGTCTATACCATGTAAAATTTACTAGTGTTAATACAATTTTTTACTACATACTTCCAATTCATTAATTTCTACTTCATATTTGTTTCTTAGCAATCAACTCATTTTGCTGGGACTCGTTGACAGTTTTAAACAAAAGCTTAAAATGTTGCATCTTTCATGTTGGAGCCAAAGTAATATTACAATTTCTCCCCTGTGACCTCAGAAGTGATGAATTGCTGTGTACGTCTCTTTAAAAGTTTCATGTACATTCACCTAATGTTAATATTTAATTATCCTTTTTCTCTACAGCCACAACTGCATTCATCTGCAGTTTTTGTGCCATGTAATACCCTACAGATGCACATACGTACTACATTTCAATAAGTAAGTAAATATACACCTAGTGTTTATGTACATGCAGTTACGTGTACATAAAACAGACGAAACAAACACAAAATATACAAATATGTGCAATTTTGCTTGCATGCAAGGCAGCAGTATGTCCGATGACTCCTTCGGTTGTATTCTCAAGCGTTTCCTCTCCCTATATATATGTGTCCATCACCATTCTCATCATGTTGTCGTATATACAGGAATTTCGTTAACCAAAGCTTCACTCCACATTTGTTTTTGCATATCAACATAATTGTTTGTTTTGTTTGTGATTGTACTCTCTCCTATTGAACACCACACACACACACTGATAGTGTGTATGTGAGCCTTTGCAAGGATATCGCCGTGCCTTTTGTGCCAAAGGATGTCCGCAAACTCATGCATATAAATACCCAGAGCATGTTGTTGTGTAGCGTCCATTGACACTAGATTTATTTGTTGTTTGTATTTATTGATCGATTGTGTTGTTAAATACTTTTTGGGGTTTTATTTTTGCAATTTGCTTCCTTTTTTGTTCTGCCTTTGTCTTGTTGTTCGTTTTGGTTAATTGTTTTGTCACTATTCAAGTGGAACTATTTATGTTGGACCTATTGATCTGCAATTGAAAATATGGAAAATGTTTGAAAGATGATAATTTGTCAAAACGAAACATATGTACATATGTATCTACAGACATTAATACATTCTAAGATTGTGTGTATGTAAATAACTAAATGCTGATGAAGGGCATAACGAATGTGCTGTAGGTTTGAGTGTTCTCTAATTTTCTGTTGCAGATGAAATTATTTTGTTTAATGGATTTACATTAACTGTATGTTTTAAAAAGGGAATGTATGCGATTGATTGTTGTTCCTTTGATTATTTAAGAGACTATTATTTGATTTTATTAGTGCCCATTATTAGCGACCGACCATCTGCGGTGCGACCGATATATTGAGCTATTGCTAAGATGTTTGTGATATGTCGTTGCATGATGGTTAGAACACGCGACTATCGTGTTGGGGACCAGGATTCGATTCCTATCACAGTCATTTACATTTCTTCCATAGCAACTTTGCAGTAAATGTTCGGATTCGTCTATATAATTTAGGTCCCGTTGTTGGAATCTTAAAATAGAAGAAAAAATGCGAGAAACTATACCATACCTCATTCACGGAGTTTTAAAATTAGTAACCAGTACAGAAATTTCAGGCAGATGAACTGACTGATAAATACCCTCACCCTATAAATATGTTAATTGTGTTTAACACCCGATTTATTAAAATTAACAGATTTTTCAATTAAATTACTTATGTATTATTATTTGACTTTCGGTTGTTTGAGAGGTTCCAGAAGGCTTGAGCCAATTATATCGGTTTACTGCAGTTTTGTATACTATTACAAGATAATCAAACTGGTCAAACTCAAACATTCTCCAGATGTCCGTTTGAAAGTTATGGGAAAATATTAAATTTCCTAACATAGGTGTATGGGAGGTATCAGAAGAGGTAGACCGATATAGACATTATTGATTCCAGAGAAAATTTTTTATAGGCGAATATCTTGCGCTAAGAATGACAGTGGTCCTATAGAAAATATATGTACAAGGTGGACCAAAAGAAGTCAAGATGCTGTTATTTTTGACCGTTCCAGACTTTTTTGTGGGGTTTTTTTGAAGTCCCGTTTTTACGTGAACAGTCCCGAGAGCCTGGAAGCCCTCAAGGACATCATTCGACACGAGTGCGAGAATCTGTCGCCCGAAGTTCTCATCAAAGTGATGAAAAATGTCATAAAACGAGCCCGTATGGCAATCAATTGTGACGGCGACCATGCCAGATTGTTCTAAGCATCATGTCACAGTCGGTCCCTTAGGATTGAATTTGATCCAAAATCGATACTTAACCACAGTAATACTTATTCATTCATATATTTTACATTTAAAAAACAAATAAATAGAACTAGTTGACTTTTCGTTTTCCAAGAGAGGAATAGCTAATAAACTATCTTTATAATTACATATATGTATTTCCTCAGAAAGGTCCATGGCGATCGACTTTTTTTCTAACTTGTATTAGTAAAGACGAATACTAATGATTAAACGAACTGCTAAATTGCATTAACGATTTCGCATATGAAATTTTTTTTTTTAATAATTTTGTCATAATTTTTTATAAAAATAAATTTATGTCACATCACGGAACGTCTCGTCACGTTTGACAAAATAGGTTGTAAAAAGAATTTAAAAAAAAGTATGGGAGCATTCGAGAGAAAAGTACTCTGAAAAATAAATACAATTTTTTATTAAATTTTATATCTTTACAAAACTGTCCCTGCAGTACTGTTTACAACTTTGTTTGTTGAAGGAACATTTTTTAATTAATTAATATTTAATATTTTATTTTTGTTTATTATTGGAAATTGCAGTTCATGCTATTTGTTTAAGTGTTCTCTACTTTTTTTTATCCATCATTGGGTTCCATCGTCGCCCTGAAGGTTGAAAATGTTTATTGCATACCCATTTAATAAAAGCATTCTTTTACTTTTTTTTTCTTAACAACAATTAATTACAATTGCAATTCTAAAATATTTCAGATTAACATTATTTTAGTAATTCAATGCCAACAATTTACTCCTTTGCCCTCATGCCAACAATTATCCGATATGATTTTCTACATTTATAAAACCAAAAGTTGGCAATAAATTATTTTAAATTTTTTTGATACTTGTAATTGATTTGTCTAAGCAGCCCTCTCACAATTTTCGTGTTTGAAATCCCCATAGTTACATAACATATTATAGATTTTTTTTAATTCTTCCGGTTCTCAAGATCTGCCACATACCGAGCTGCTTTGTACGATCCATGGCGCTAGACCACTTAAAGTTTAATAAACTCATTGATAGTATTACTGGAAGACTTCCTGAATACAGCACCCACCCTGCGGTAAATATTCTAAGACCACCCATGAATTGCCAAAAAAAAGTATTATGTCAATATTTTCACACGATCGCTGTTTTACACCGGCCAACAGTAGCTGGAAAGATAGTGCAGTCATTGTAAGTGATAACTCCCTGAATGGCATTCAGAACAAAGGTAGCAACACTAATTGCTTGACATTTCAACACCAACAATGACACTTCCTTCCTGTCTCAAGGATGGTAGAGAAAGATAACAAGTGAAATGCTGCAAGGTGGATGTACTCGATGCAGAGTCTCGGCAGCCAACTCAAAGTGTCGTAATAAATATCGTAAAGACAATTGCTCCGTCCTAATGATGCTGATGGTCGGTCTCCCACTGTCCTGATAGACAAACAATTAGAAAAAACACACAAAAGAATATTCCAAACGGCCACAAAGGAAGAAAAGTGTGAAATAGGTTAGGTAGATCAATTGTTCGATTGCATTTGCACCTGATTGAGAGTTAATTATGGTTTCCTAGGGATGTCCAGGAGTAGAAAAGTCATTCATTCATAAAAAAAACCAAAAAAAAAATGAGTAAAGAAAAAGATGTGAGTGACCTCGGGTCGTGGATAAACACCAGTTGCAGTGCTAGCGTAATTGTTCTCTTTGACAGCCTCAATAAATTATGCTCGAAATTACTATTGGACCTTTATTGTTGCTGCCCCCTACCCTATCCCCACGGTGTGTCGACAATAATGACCAAAGTAAAAAAAAAAAAAAACGAAGAAGAGTTACCGTTTGTCCAGCTTTCTTCTTTTACATTCATTTCTCACAAAACTATAAAACGGTGGTCTTACGTAATGGTGACTATTCATTGTCTGCTTCCACACAAAGGTCGATCGATGTTTTTTCCATCTTTTTTTCCGTCATTTCACGTGAGTCCAAAATAGAAATTTTACTGTGTAATTTCTTCTAGTTATAAGCTCCAATTCATTCATTCTTCGTTTCTTCAGCTTTGTTTCTTTTTTTTCAAAACAATTCATTTCATCCATCCGTTCAGTCAGTTGGCCAGACTGTGTTTTCTTTTGCCCGTCATTTACTTTGCCGCATTGTATAGAGAAGTTTTCGAATGTGGCTAGGTCTGGGTCGGGGGTTCGATTCGGGAGTTGTTGTGTTTTTGTCGTCGGTCTTCACCTTTTTATTACGCTTAATTTTATTTTTCGTAATGTTTACGTTTTTATGGGTTTGGTAAAGTCGTGGCATCGAATTAATTCCATTTTCTTTTCAATTTTTTTATTAGTTCAGTCGTCCCCTGTCGCATTGTACTCGCACGGGATTATGCTCGTTTCATTCATTTTTCATATGCAGTTTGTCGAAAATATTCCGGTAGCCGGAGTGTATTCTACATCACCGGGGAATCGGTTAGCTTCGTTCGAATGCAGTGATGTCAACTGAGTGTGTTGAATAAAATGTTATGTTAGCACAAAGAAAAAAAAAAGGAAATCTATAGGAAATTGTGTTATTGCGCGATAGTTTACTATAATAGGACGGGGTATAGCGATGCAAACTGTTACGTTGTGGCACATGGAAATATGTGAATAGGAATTGATGGCGTTATAAAAATTAACAGTAGACATAGTTAAAGCGTGACTAAGATCGAAAATACTCTAGAAGACAGTGTTTCGGCCCATACCACAATTAAAAGTTTATAAGTAAAAACTAGTAAGATAAATACACTGTAAGTACGTCAAAATGTCACTAAAAAACGCCGAGATAGCCCAACATAATATTTGGCCGTAGAACACAGTGGTACAAATATTAGGGGTATTCATGATTATATGTATTTGGTCAAGAATTGCAGTATTTTTGATAAATTTAGTATTTGAAGTAAATTTAAAACACAAAAACAAAAGTTATACTAAACTGCAAAACACATTCAGTGGAATGAATTGCAAATTCATTCTTCTAATTCATTTAAATTAACTCAATATTGCAATTCTTTTTTCATTTGAATTTTTGATAAATTCTTTTCAACATTAATTACGTGAATTAATTTAAAAAAGAATGATTCGTTTACTGCTCTGTCATTAAAGGCCTAGAAAATCATTATCACATTTTTCACATTCCCACCTTTTAAGATCAATTAATTATACAGAAACGTAAATATAAATTTAAAAAAATCGCAATTATGTTGATAGAATTTTTGAGTTGCCAACGCTGTCAGAATCTCTCATTCTCATTTTCATTTAGTGCTAATAGATGCAGAGAGGAGGGAAAGGACAACCAATGCTTCAATAGTTTGAATTGTTTGCCCCGCAATATGCATTCATTGAGAGGCTCACGTAATATAACTGCCATAGCGTTTCGAATGACACGTCCGCCATCAATTGGCCGACTAATATGCTACTGTTTTGATGTCGATTCATCGTCCCTGTCTTGGCCCTGGTTTGGAGTGCAGATGTGTGTCAAAAGGTCAATTTATAGTTTGTCTTTTGTTGCAATTTCATACGTTTCTTTAATTCCACTTTTTAGCAATAACAATGGCGAAGGGAAACTAAAAAAAGGAACTAACTGCATACGCACACAAACACACACGCACGCACACAATATGAGAGATCGTTACACTCCATTCGCGTAACACGATTTCCTGTTAGACTCTGTGTTTATTGATTTGTTTGTTTGTTGTATTTTTTTAAACACATTTCCAATGATTTTTCGTCTCCTCCACCACCACCACCACCATCATCGTAACCGTAGCCAGAGTACACGGAAGTCCACCCGATGGCCATTAAATAGCGTCGTTGTTATCGCCTTTTTTTAACATTTAACATTTGATTCCGATTTCAATTTCGATTTTATGGCCATCTGTAGAGTTCTCATCATCAATGATGCATTCTTTGGCAGCGAACAATGGGGCTTTCATAGACTGAAAATGATTTCCTTTCGTTCATGGATAACGCTGATGATTATAAAATTTACAAGAGAATAGTTTTGGACAACTACACATACATACATAATGACATGTACAATAAAACAATTGAGTATGTGTGTGTATTTATTATGTTCTCTGTAATCATTGATTGTTATTAAGGTAATAATAACTTTTATTATGAAATAGGTATAAAATTTATTTGTAATGTGTACTTTTTTATTATTCTATTGAAAATGATATTTGTGTTTTCTAATTTTATTATTTAGTTGCTGGCTACTAAAGATGCTTCTAAGATGTATTTTTATTTTAATTTGGCTTTTCTTAAATGGTAGCATTTCTTTTGTCTTTGTATGGGCGTTTAAACAAACAGATTTATGCTTTTTTAATATCGGTCAATTCGAGACTGCCTCTGTCAGCCATTCTGTCTGTCATAATTTCTAACCAAAAATGTATTTTGTCAATTTCCTTCAGTTTTGTTTAACATTAATGCAACCCTAAAGCAATTGCAAATGTTAAAACATTTCATCTTTTACTGAGTACTTCTAGAATTTTAATATTATCTTAAGATCTGTTTTGTAAATTTTATGTTACAACTTACAAATTCAGAGTTTAAGATAGTAAGTAATTCTAAAAATGCTCTCTCTGTATTAGTTGAGCACTTTTAGAATTGAAAAGAAAATTGATTTTTAGAATTGATATTGCTTTAGACGAACAAATTAAAACGGTCGTAGATTATTATCAGGGCATTAAATTGTGTCCTCTTTGCTCTGCATATGACGCGGTTTATTGAAAATATGCGCCAATATGAATGATAACAAAGTAATCGATCTGAATATCCTGATTCGGTGTCTTTGGTTTCAAAGGCTTTTTCCCATTTTCGTTAGATATCACCGAAAAAATTCCAAAATTGTGTGATCACTTCGTCCGCAAGCACTCGAGTATGAAATTTATTTGAGAACTGTGAGATTTTCTCCCCTTCTGCTCTTCGCACCAGCTGTGATTGGTAAGTTTGTTTAAGCCTTTTAACTGGTGGTCAAGACGTATTGCGTCTTTCCACCTTTTGTGTTGTATCAAGATGTGCAGGGAAAAAAACCAGAAGCGTGACGAAACAGATAGAATTTAAGAAACGATCAAAGGGAGAGTCATAAAGTAAGAGTTGTGATGGTGGTGCAGCAACGACTAGGGAACATCCTATGATACAATTAGTTGCTAAATTGATGAGAAGTTAATGAAGTGAATGGGTAGCATGCAGTTAATATTAATAAATAGTTTTTACTCGTGCATTTGTTCACCTGTGAATTTAACAGTAACAATACATAAAAATCATTTTGCAAGAGATATATCATTAAAACAATACAATTTTATTTTTTAATCACATCAAAAAGTTGTATCTCAAAGGTTTTAAATAATTCTAAAACTGAGTCCCAAAATTCTGGACATTTAAAAAAGACAATTCAATTAAATTATTATGTTTTTAATTTATTAAACTAAATCCCCATATTTAAGTGAAATTGTATATTTTTTTGATTATTATTACCCGACCAACCATGCGGTGAGGGGTGATTCGCTAACTATTCGTTGGCAATTTGCTAAAGCGATTTTAAAACAAATTCGAAAATGATAATATTATAGAATCACTGGTGATCATTCTCAAACGAATCGTAAAAGCGATTCCTTCACTAATCGTAAAACCGATAAATATTCGATAGAATTCTAAAAAAACATTTGAAAATGATAACATTATCGAATCGCGGTGAACATTCGTTAAAGTAAAAGCGATTCTTTTACCAATCGTTGGGGTTTCAATCAAGGAGTCTTTGAAAATTATATCATATTTTACAAATTAAAAGGAAGTCGTTATTACGATTCGTAATATAATCGTTTTTTTATTCGTAGAAGAATCGCTATCGGGACCGGCCGTGGCATAGTGGTTAGAACACGCGACTACCATGCGGGAGATCGCAGGTTCAAACCTGGCTCCAGTCATCTTAAAAAAGAAAAAAAAAAGAAATAAAATTTTCTTTCATTATCGGCTCCCCTCGAATGTTGTTGACAGCAACTTCGCAGTATTAAGCGTCGATTCAATCGTCGTGTCTAGTAAGAGCTTCTCAAACAGTGACGTTCGCATTCGTCGATAAACAAGTAGGTGCCGTTAGTTGTGAATCTAAAAATAGAAAGCGTGTTAATTCACAACAACGCGAGAAGCTATCTCATACCTCATTCATGGGGTGCAAAGGGAAATTAAGTTTTTTTTTTTAAGAATCGCTTTTTGATTCATAATAGAATCGCATCTTTGATTCGTAAAAGAATAGTTTTTATCTAATCGTTGGCGAGTATCGTTCTCGAATAAAATGCTAATGATATATAATTCGAAAATGATACCATTCTCGAATCGGACGGTCTGTCGGGTATGATTTTAAAAATATTTATTTTATGTATAACAATTCTTTCTAATTAGAAAATGCATTATATATAGATACCTGAATCTCTCTTTGGAGGTCCCAAGCAGTTCAAAACGTCCGATAGATCACGTGTTTCCTGTCCCCTGCCACTTAATATCCGGTCAGTGATAGCAATTGGGAGAAGACACAATGTTGAGCAACCTAAATGGAATGCTACCGCCTATGTGTCTTAGGGAGAGGTAACAGAAGATATTCAAGCTCAACCAAAGGTATTAGTAGCCCAAAAAAAAACTAGTATCGGGCACCGTGTCCTAATAAGCCCGACGGAAGACAAATACGAGGAAATTAAAGATGCATTCTATGAACGCCTGTAGGAAATATGTATATGACCGATGCCCTGCCCATAACATTTAAATTGTTCTGGGAAATTTTAATGCTAAATTAGAGAGGGAAGATGCTCGTAGTTCAGCAGTCGGAAAATTCAGTCAGTTTGCCTGTTACTTAAACCTCTTACATTACCTGTTTTATGTGTATGATAGTTGCATATCGATTAAATTGTTTACATCTTTGTCGCATTAATTAATAAATTTTTCTCAATCAGCCTTTTACCGTTACGATTCTTCTTCTAGAACATTTTATAAAATTCTTAAATTAGAAACATAATGTCTCAGCCCTAACGTGTGTGTAGGGTGCAGGAAAAAAAAACGAATGCAAATAAAACTACCTACATATATGGTTTATACATGTGAGTTTGTTTTTTTTTGATGCACGCACGCGCATATAATTAGAGTTATTTCCACTTATAGGCGTGTTGCTTAACAAATCTGTTAAGAGCTCCAGTGGAGAGCGGTGTCTTTTTGCCCAAAAAGCAACAACACAGAAAACCTTCAATCTGAATGATGACGAGCGGCGAAAAGGATCGTTTACCACAAGCAACTCCATGCTAGGAGGATTCGCGTGCAAGGCAAATGCGACAAAGGGAGCAACACCAACATCGCCGTCCTCATCACATGCAGCGACAACAATAACAACACCAAAATGACTGCTACTTTAGCACCGCCGCGCAGTCTCGGCGGTCCAAGGCATTTGTTTGCGGGTTTGGAGCACCTCAATGGCCGTGCCAGGAATGTCCATAAATTTCACAAGCAAATGAAGAAAGAGCCTTTTCACCTGAAAACGACAACTCTCGCAGTCGCAGCCGTCGACCGTCCGTCCACGTTGCTGGCCTACGAATGTGCAACATTATTATTCGATAAAAATTATAAGAATCCATGATCGCTACGCTCACTGGTGTATGAGGAGTAATAATACTGGCTGGAGTGGCAGTAAAAGATTCTTCTGCTCAAAGCGCAAATGCCGACATTAACGTGTTTTCGTTGCTGCCTTTTATTTGGAGGTTTCATTTTTTCGGTTGACCATTTAATGCGTCCGCTGGTCATAATGCAGTGACAACCTAAAGGTGTGGTAACTGCCGATGGGCTGCGTTTACGGCCGCCACTGACTGACAAAATGACTGAGTGACAGACGGGCTGCTTAAGCTTATTTTCGGAAAATACATAACAAACACGCACACACACACACAAAGCTGCCTGACTCATCGATCGCTGGCAAATCAGTGGGGAGCATGGAAGAACATTTAAACGTACAACATCTCGATCGACCTCCTGGTGCAGTAGCATTTAACATCTGTTGTCTTCCCTTTGATTGCCATTCGATGTTCTGTTCTGTTTTGGTCTTGCTGTCGTCCCCTCTCTGTCCTCGGCCCCTAGAGCTGGTCATTGTTGGAGCAACTTGCAAGGGTCACCATGGAGGAGGGCGGCATACCATGGAAAATGTTATTATTAAAAAACAAAGTAAATAAGTCACAAGAAGAGATTTCCCGCATAATAAATTATCGATACACATTGAAATGGGTAGGTCGGCTTAATGGGCTTCTGTGCAAGCCCATTATAACACATTCAGGTATACAGCAGTTGCCGTCAGTCTCAGACGGGGACTATTCTGGCCATGTTTATGGTCTAGTTTTTTAATTACCGCGTAGTCTTAAGTCTATTGCTACAACAGTAGCAAACACGTTTTGAAATTTGGGGATATTAATTATTTCGATAAGTAAAAAAATATTATGGTAATGTGGCTAAAAAGTGTTTATATTTTTGTAAAGATAATATCTGACACAACAATAATTGAATTTAAGTGTAAAATTGTCCTTCGAATGCAAATAACTCCTACTTCTACTAATATTGAACTTTGAAATTTACTACATTTCACAGCTTTCGCGACACTGAAATGTTAGAAAAGTTGAACTGCATCTTATGACAATTTAACATTAAATGCATTGGTACTTTTAATGTTCTGGCATGTGGCGAATTTCCAGCGGCCTTCATTGGGTTTTTAGTGAGGATTACTAATAAATTGTATTGCATAAAAACTTCAAAATTAGTCTGATATTTAAAATGGTTGTAAAAACATTAAAATACGGCAAAAATGGATTTATTGGTGTAACTATAGACGCGGAGTAAAATAGTTGATCCATTCCAGTTTACACCTTGGCTTTGGATGGTCAAAAATATAATATTTTAAAAGCACACAATATTGATACACACTTTCACTTCAGTTATAAGTCTCATCAATGATATGATGCCTTTTAGGCAACTTCGTTAAAAACTGCTAGACAGAACTGAACTTAAAGAATTCATGTAGAGCTTTCTTTATGATCGCCATCAAAATGCTCAGTCGGAACTTGTTCTTATTAACCAGATCATATAAAAAAGGCGTTAAAGACTAATTATAATGTATTGATTCTAAGCATATTGTCCAGATATTTTTAAATGTTTCCCTCTTTGATAACTACAAGGCATTTTATATCCCAAACAAAAAAAAATACTTCTTTCATAGAGTTAATTTAATACTAAATGGAATAATAAATAAAATAATGTTTTGATCTATACTCACCTGTATCCCGTAGTGGCAATTAGCTGTGGAATATTATCGTAAAAATTGTATGAATAATATAGGTGTACTAGGGAAGTTATTTCATTACCGGCAGTTATTTCAATAAATGTCGTTACGTATACGCTCTATAGCACTTTTATACTAATTTTGCTGTGCCATATCACAGCTGTTAAATAATATTTCTTATATTTTTGCCCATCACTGTATATTTAAACACTAGTATCGTTTAGCTTCGATGCCGATACTGACCCGTAAATGATACACAAATTGAGACTCATTAATAAAACGTATGACATGAAAAAGAACACGCCAAAGGAGCACAACAATATGGGTTGTTTCTCTGCCGCCGCATTGCATGCATACATGATATGGCTGCTGGGTCTGGTCGGTCCATGTGTGGTAGCACCGTGTTGTAAATGCCGCGCACAGTGGATGTGGAATTTGTTAAAATCAAGTGAACAATGGCCCATAATCGTCATCGCCACAATTCGGAATCGTTAGTTTTGTAAAGGGAAAACATTTCCAGGCGGAATGCCCGCTGCCAATATTTGTACTAAACGATAAAAATAGACTCCAGGGGGTCATCACCTCGATTGATACGCTCTGCTACTTTTCATGGCCCCACTAATAACGACGATGGGAATAACAATCGAATGCATTTGTCAGTGGAATATTTCTTACGTTCGCCACATACTTTTGCTAACGAATGTAACTGCATTTGGATGCGGTATGAGAGAGATGATAATTTCATAAGTAAAAAATAAAGAAAATGCTAATTTCATATTTAGATACGACGACGGTTCAAAAGGGGCATTTGGAAATGAGAGGACTTCTTAAATATATAAATAATGTTGATATGCAGATATGTTTGAACGACAAAAACTAGGATTTTTTTCATAATTTTTTATATACAAAAGTGCAACGCTTGAAAGAAGGCGCTTCAGACCCCAAGTACATTAAGATAAAATTCGTTTGAGGACTTTTTAAGACGATTGAGACATGTCCGTCTGTATGACTGGCTGGTGGGGACTGATACTTAAAACTATTTGCCAGTATCAATATTTTCCAAAATTATGTATTGAGCATGTAAATGGGTAAAATTTGCTCCATCCCTTCTGATACCTCCCACAACTACGTTTTTATGAATAATTAATAGAGTACAATTTTCATGTGAGGTGAGAGGATCGTGCGATAAGTTTTATTATCAAATTTGTTAAATCTAGCTTAACGATCAGAAAGGTTTTTTCATTTCACTCACTAGGATGACGCGTTTCGAACTCCATGACGAGTTCATCATCAGACCCCTTTGTGACGAATTGTTGCATTTGGGTACATCAGCAGCTGTATATAATTAATATTTATTTCATAACTTCCACACAACAAACTGGAGGATATTTGAATTTGGGCAGTTAAATTATCTTGTAATAGTAGACAAACCCCAAGAAAACCAAAAAGTTTGCCACTTCCATATTGATACCTCCCATACAAATGACCGAATTAACCCTCAAAGTTGTATATATCTATCTTAGTTAGTACTTTGAATGCAGTCATATTTGATGTCCCCTTATTAAAGTTTGAGTCAGTAATGGATATGATCCCAGAAGGGGGTCGGCAGATTAATATTAATATATTAATATTTATCCCATAACTTCCTACCGGATAACTGGAGGATATTTAAATTCTGAGAAAATTCGAAAATTTTGCCACACCCCTCTTAAACCACCCACACAAATGACCGAATTCACACTCATGGTTTTTGTAAGGACACTGAATGGCGTTATTTTGCGCAAGATGTATGCTTATTAAAGTTTAAGTCAGGAATGGATATAATCTTTATCGGCCGACACCGTTCCAGAAGGTTTCATACAAAATGGGCTTTTTGTGAAAAAATTAATATTGTGCTATAAATTACGTACAGAAAACTGCAGGTTATTTTAATTGTATGGATTTATTATCCTGTAATAGAAGCCAACGCCCCAGTAAACCCAAAAATTGTATATTCCTCCAATACAAAAGACTAAAATCACCCTCATAGTTCTACAGTCATATTTCCTATACAAAATATGTTATTACAAAGTTAATATTAAAAAAAACTTACAAGTTCAAAATCAAATGTTTGTTCCAATTGTTCTATTTGAATTCTAGAAATGTTCGAAATTATATTAAACTCTTGTGTTCAATAAAAAATTTTCAACCGATGGAAAAACTAAATAACAAACAATGGTTCAAAATAAAGCTATTAATCATTGTCGAAAAACAAAATGTAACGCTCATGTTAAAAAAAAATAAAGAACTTTTCATTATCTAACGAAACTGAAATATCATAAATATTGTTTCGACAAAATTATACGCAAGAAATATGTTTGTATTGAGATAAGTCACAACTATACAAATGAAACGCAGCATCTTGAGAATATCAAACAAAAATATTTGGGAGAAAATCTAAAATTTCAGAAAACTCTTACTGCTATATACATATTATCCCTCGCATCTAATGAATGAGATATGATCGATACTATACTATTGCAAATAACAGAGGCAGAAACTTTGAGTTTTGTTGAATACCGTGAAATAATCAACTTGATGCATCTTTATAGAACCCATCTTCAGTTTTTCCATGTATGTATAGAAATGTGGTACATTTGTTATAAATTGGAAAAGAACATTATTGGAAAAGATTATCTTTGTTGAAAATACAAATTTTATAGTTTTTCTTCATTGTTCTTTATTTATTTTGAACATGAGAGTTATGTTTTCAAACGAAAATTGTTAGAGAACATATTTAACTCATATGTTGAAAAATATTATCGTCATATGAAATCTAAGTTACCAAAAATTCAAAATCGACTTTTTGATTGAATACTATGCACCGCATCAAAATACATGTACCTGCTAAGTTTTACAGTCATAAGACTAAAAACGACAATTTTATTAACAAATTAGAAAAAGTTAGAAATTTGGTATCATATGATCACCAATTAACCTCCGTTTTACAATTGGGTTAGTGATTTCCCAATTATTGGGAAATGATGACAAATTAAGCCTATTTTTGCGAATAAACGAAAACGAATAGACGGGTTTCGGGTTTGAACACTCTAATTCCTTCCCATTTGGAATGATGATTCCATTTAAAGTTTTTAGTTCTCAGTTGGTACCGTATAAGACGCTTTTGGTAAGCCCACACAAAATTACCAAAATGGTCATAGATATTAAGAACTTTTCAAAATTTTTGGCGTATTTATAACATTTTTTACACTGTAACCTCTTTTAAAGTTCTACTGCATGTCTATAAACCTCTGGTCTTACGACGGATAGTCAAATAATTATACAAAAGTAATTTCAATTCAAAATCGATTGATTTTAATACCCCAAGATTTTAACATAATCATACAAAGGGTGAAGGCTTTTATCAGTTAGTTTACCTGTCTGAAATCGCTGTACTGGTTGTATAGTCGATGAATGGAGTCGAGTCAATGTGTGTCATCGAATTTCTGAGGTCCAATTGGTGGTCGACACACATGATGACATCTTATGACAAAAAAAAACAATATGAACAAATTTTTTAGTTTTAGTCCAGGAAAAACAATCAAGTTTACACAGAAGTTTGAATTTTACCTTAAATGACAAAAACTGCGAATGAGGTTTCAGTTCATATAACTTCCCTAATAAGAATCCGTGATTATTTAAATCGAATCAGTTTTTTTTACGTAATGACAAGAAACATATATCATATCGGTGGGCCTAAAAAATATTGGATTTATTTAAATCGAACTTCACTTCACAGCGGTCCTCAACTGGTTTGAGGTTTACATATAATGACGACAAATGTGGCGAATATGGTTTCAGTATATCGTCGGTATACTGCGTAAACTGACCAACTCTCTTTTTGTGAAATAAAAATACTGATGCAAAAGTGTTCAAAAAGTGTACTTGAGCACCTTTTTTGCAAAGTGAAGTTGGTCAGTCTACGCAGTATACCGTCGATATAATTTTTGATTATTAAAATCCAATGAAATCGGTCATTTTATATTGGAGGTGTGGCTACTTCGCCAATTTTCTAGCCAACGAGATCGGTATATCGGTAAATTAATTAAGAATTACTTTAGATATCGTCTTCACCATTCACCCGGCGGGACAGACGGACATGGCTCAATTGCATTGAAAAGCCCCAAAACTTATTTCTTTTTAAGATTTCTAGGATCTCAGTTATATAATGGGCTTATTTGAAAATACTATTAAAAATTCGTTAAAAATTTAAATGTATTCTGTCCAGCTACATATGTCAACAATACTCTATAAACTTCTATCAAACTATTTATTAAACTCTAAAAACTTAAAGAAACAACATTTATGCTTAAAGTACACAATGCGCAAGTTAAATGTTTAACCACATACTTAAAATAACTTATTAATAACATTATCGACAGTAATTAATTGTTTAATCGGAACGCCAACGGTGGAATTTTAAGCAATGCATTTATTCAATCACATCATACAGTGGCTAAGTCGATTGTAATGCAAAACAAGTATGTATTTGAAATCTTTCAACACCCTATTTGTTATTGCACTCGCTCGCTACTGTTGTATTTATTTAATTGTGTTCTATACAAGTGTTGCTTGCCGGCGATTTACCCACTCATCTTATTTATTGATCACAAATTGAGTTTCAGCGATAGAGGAGGAGGGGCTATGTGCAATTTGTAATTGCGAAAATCCATCCTAAATCAACACCTTGTCATAAAGTCTTTATCTCGGTGCTGCTCTTAGCTCTTTGAATACCTCGATATGTTGGCATTTAACTCCTCTTCCTCTCTTTCACAGACGGCGTAGTAATTACTTTTCTCCGAATTCCGATGCTCGATCAATAAGACGTAATATGAAGTAGCTGCATGTACGGGGTACATTGCCATTGTCCTAGTTTGCCCTGTTTGATTGACGCAGGTAATTGTTTCGTTGTTCATCCATCGATTCTTTCGTATTAGTGGCAAGTTGTTGTTGGCGGATTTAAATCGGTTGCTTGAGAGTGCACCGCACACAAATCAACACCAAAAGGACTTTTTGCGCTTCGATCAACTTCTGGTGAAAATAGTGGAACTATTGTGATATTCTCGGAGTACCTAGCACCAACAACAACACATGCAACAACGACATCTGTAGCCTTAGGTGTGTGGTGCATACCCTCCTATGCTCATGTGGTACTGGGGCACCGACAACAGTTACGACTCAGGTCTCTCTAGTATAACTTTATTCCGCTCGTCTGTGATTATTGCCCGGATAATCCGGCTATTCATTGAAATGCACAGGGCCAATGAATGTAAGCAGGCATGCAGGCAGGCAGACACACACGAAGGACGGAGGACGTCTATTTAGAAAGCTACGGAGGCGACTTAACATAAATACGTCAATGGAAAAATACAATGCAACAATCAATACATGCGACTATTGAACTGAATGCGAGTACTCATATGTTGGCATGGTTCCTATTATGTACGAGTATCTGTACATGTATTTGAGCAGGAACTCATCAAAAACGCACAAAAACAAACTAAAATAGTTTGATGGCACAACAATGCACCGATGAAAGGGATCGCTCGTCAACACTGGGAGCATCGAGACAAATTTGAGGATTTCAATGTAACTAAAGAGAGCCTTCAACTTGAGAAAGGTCAAAAGAAAATGAATTTGAATGTAATTGTTTGAAAATGATTAGGAAAACATTTCGTAGCCCTCTGTTCATCAGTGGAAATCTCTTAACTAAACCAAAAAAGAATCCAAGAGTTGATCGCTGAACCTTTGCATTTCTTACTTCGTTTAGTTCATTAGCCTCAAACGCAATTGAAGGTTAATGAAAAAGTTGGAAAACAAACCCAAATTGTCCTAATTTCACATGCAGATGTATTCGTAACACTTGAAGGGATTCCTATGCTAATGGCAGGACGAGAGAATAATATCGTGGGATGGATACCTATGTGAACCAGCTACCGTATAGCCGAAATTTGTATTTCATCGCAGTTGTTAGCCGTTGAACTGGCAATGGCGAAGACTTCGCAGGGAGTGCAAACAACACCATCACTTGATTAAGCACTGCCATAATAGCAGCCATAAATGTTGCACAGCCATTTACACGTAGATTGGATCCGTCGATTGCCTCCACCTCTCTCTTGATGGTTGGTCGGTCGGTCGATCGGTCTTGTGCTTAGCGATGTGTGGACGCTGAAATCGCCGGTAGCCTAATCCGCTGTTGTACGACTAATAACATTGTTACGATTATTTTTCTTTTTATTCCCTATATTTTGATTTTGTCTTCTTTATCTTTTGTATTCGAGAGTTTTTCGGTGTCATCTTCTTCTTCTTGTTTATCCGACAGTATTGGTTTTTATATGTTCAAATGACCGAAGAAACTGCTCGTCGACCGATGCACAGACGGAAAGGAGATGACACGATGCACGCAGACTCATCTGCTGGGAATGTGGTGTAGTGTTAAGCGTTTTGCTGCTACTGCTCACAGCTCATAACTTTCGGCCATCTATTTGCCCATTGTTCCGACCCCAAGCCAGGTCCACATTCTTTTGGAGCATGAGTTTGTGTTAGTGAGTGAATGATCATTCAATAGTATAAGTGTGTCTGTGTTGAATATAAGTTTATTTTGATTCTTTGCTGGTATTTCTTGCGAAGCCACTAAATATTCAAATTGTTCATTTATTTTTACATCTGACTTTTCCGTCTTTCTGTTCATATTCATATTTTTATAACCTTCACCCTACAAATGGCATGATCATATTGTTAGGATTACAGAGTGTTGCTAAGATATGATCTGAATGATATAATCGGAGATTGCAAATGTTAAGATTTACGATTGCTATGATATTTTATAGAGATTTCTATATTTTCCGACTTAGTTAGTTTTTCTTTACACCCCATAAATGTGCTTTGGGATAGCTTCTTTATTGGGAAATAACTAGTTTTCCATTTTTAGACTTACACAACGGCACCTACAGTTTATAGACGTAAAATACTTTTACTGCGAAGTTGCTGTCTACAACACCGAGGAGGCCGCCGATGAAAGAAATTTGGATGCCAGGAACTGAATCATGGTCTGCCGCATTATAGTCGGCTCCTAAATACATTTTCGGAGGCGTTTAAAGAGATTCCAACATTTTTTATTTATTTAAAAATGTGACCTCAGAGACAGTTCAAACTAAAGCAGTTGTTATTCTGAATAAATGGCCAAAAACTGTTGCGTATATAAGCATATCAAATCATCGAATAAAATTAGGTTTTAATTCTTAGTATTTTATTCCATGTTCTCTTCTTCTACACCTTAAACCTACTGCCATAAAAAATGCCGACTATGGAATGTGCCAGGTTTAAGAATTCAGTATTTCTTAAGGAGACCGCACACTAGCGATTCATGGATATGAACATAGCCATTAGCTACCACGAAAGAGAACAGATAAACAATGTTTTAACTACCTTGCCGCCAAATTAATAAAATGCCGTCAATTTGCTTTTGAAAAGACAGTCCTTTATGAATACAGCTAATTTATATAATATAATTCAAATAACTGTCATATGTAAATCTTTGAGGTACAAAAAATTAATAGCGTAAAGTATACGCTCCAAAGCACTCTCTAATGTTCATAGGAATGGTGTTTCCCCTCGTACCGTTAAAAGTACATAGTAGTCCTCCGAATGAATAGAATGTGTTGCCTATCATTGTGAATGAATTAATAGCGCGATGCACATTGGTATGGAGCTCAAAAATGGTAAATAACCTTTGAAAATACTGTTCAGCTTCATGTTTTGGTTTCTCAAAATTAGCAATCTTGTATGTTATATATCGCTGGCTTTTCATGCAAAGTTCACATTTGAAAATTGTACATTAACATAGATATAAAATAACTATTAAAAGCTCACTGCATATTCGGAGTGTGGCGAAATATGTGAATTGGATGAACTCTCAGACTATTTCGCTCTAAACAGTTGATATGACAACATTCTAAAAAGCGAGATATTACACAGAGATGTAATAAATTAGATAAAGCGCTTTTATTCATCACTACAAAACAATCTTTTTTTTTTGTAATCGATGTATTTTTACTTATTGTACATTATTGCAATTAAATCTCAATTTCTCAAAAAAGTGGACTTAGAGCGTTTGCATGTGGAACCAGTAATATGTACATTGTATTCAAAAAAGAGCAAAGCTGCTGGATTATGATAATTTGAGACACACAACTGAGTTATGATATTTTTAGACTCACTCAACTGGTCCAAGAGTTTAACGTCGATTT
Source organism: Muscina levida (assembly GCA_964034835.1). Classification (NCBI taxonomy): domain Eukaryota; kingdom Metazoa; phylum Arthropoda; class Insecta; order Diptera; family Muscidae; genus Muscina; species Muscina levida. The sequence continues at coordinate 3,312,749 of OZ035882.1, forward strand.
CGACTGTCTGTTTTATGAGAAGCAAAACATCATCGAGGAGACTGCCGATCAAAAATGCTAACAAAGATGTTTGCTTGTGGTCTCGGACGTAGGTTACGTAGGTTGATAGTTACATCCCAATATGCACAAAAACGCGGATCAGTTCAGACCAGTTTCTGATCCGAAAAATTGGAATCAGTGAAACCGGGATTTTACTGATCTGACACGGACCCGACTTAAAAATGGAATCAGTGAAATCGTGATTTTACTGATCAATTTCGGATTAAGTTAAGAAAAGTTAAAGTAAAAATACTCAAAAGAATTGTATTTAGATAAATATAAATTTTGTTTAAAAAAAGTTTTAATTTTTTTTCAGTTTTTTTGCGAGAAGATTACACTTATCTATATCACAAAAATAATCGTTAAACAAAAAATTTGCTTGCAGAAAAAATTTACCAAAAAAAAGGAAAAAATAAAATTTATTCCTATTCAGAAAATAAAATTTTCTAAAAAAAATTGTTTGAAAAAAAAGCAAAAATTTTGAATCTGAATAGATGGATGGTAAGCCAAATTTACATTCTTTTGTAAATTTTGGCTAAAAGAACTTGTTTTAAATTACTTTTAATTTCATGTAAAAAGTCCGTAACGGATTCCGTTGCGAGTCCGAAACGGAATCAAAACAGGATCCGAAACGGAAATCAGTTTCGGATTCGAGTTAGATCCGATTTCTTATGAAATTCCTCTGGAAAAAACGGAACGTTTTTTAGCCTTTTTTAGAATCCGTTTCGGATCCGAAACTGAATCCGATTCGGATTCGAAACTGATTTTCGTTTCGGTTCATTTTTTCGAATTCGAAACGGATTCAAAAAAGGATTAAAAAAGAATTGATTTTTCGGGAGGAATTTCATACGAAATCGGATCCGACTCGAATCCGAAATCGATTTCCGTTTCGGATCCGAATCGAAAAGGATAAAAAAGGTCCGTTTTTTGTGAGAGGAATTTCATACGAAATCGGATCCATGTTAGATCCGAAACGGAATCCGGAAATGTACGTACAAACGAATCAGTAACGAGTTCGAAACGGATCCGGATGGCACACTGGAATATTTCTGATTTTAAGAGTTGATTTTGGGACAAACTTTAAAAATGCACGCACTTTTTCGCTTATCGTCATTTGCTTATGGACAGAATTATTTAATCTTGCCAATTTAAACATATTTGTTACTTCAAAATGATAATTATCTAAGATGGGAGTGACGGTAGTCCAAACAATATTTTAAAGGTTTTTCTTAAAATAAAATTGTGAATCAAACGGCATCATTAGTTTTTTTCGTCTATCGTGAGTCCTTCATACTAACTTATTTTACTAAGGGGTAGTGTTTTAAGAACTTAAATCGATATTCAGCAAGCTATTAGTTTTCGAATAAGCAGTCTTCAACAAAGTTTTTTCAAATAAGTCAAGCGTATCCGAAAACCCTACTATAGATTTCGAAATTCCATTTAAACTCTTAAAACACTTAGTAAAATAAATTAGTACGAATGACTCATGATAAGCCAAAAAAACTAGTTATCGAAATCGATTCCTCGTATCGTATTATTAAAATCTAAGTTTCATGAAAATCTCAAACATCAAATAATATGTAAATACTTGTTATATTGCAAATGCTTTACCTTATGCTAAAAATGCATAGTGCTATAAATTTTTTTTTAATTTAAATATTTTTAATAAACCAAAAAAGTAGTATTTTTGTTCTTTAAATTAAATTAAAATCGAAATTCCGTAATATGTATGCCGCATCTATCGTTTAGGGTATCCCCTGTTTGGATAAGCCCTACTGTTGGTCAGTTCAGTTTTTATGCTTGATTGTTCATTTGGTCTGTATTGTCTGTGGTTGCTGCCGTTGCCGTTGCTGTTCGCTGCCAATGTTATTGGTGTTGCTGCTTCTTAAAGCGAGCGTTGTTCCATATGTTTATCTTGGCAAGAATTCGTTTGATTTCAGCGCTTCCACTGCTGTGCAGCTTCATATATCAAAAATTATTATGACGATTTTATGCGTTCGAAATGTCGTCTCATTATTTAAATTTTTCATAATTTTTTTTTTGTGTACGCATTTTCGAACTTTATGACTTTTAGCCCGCTACCATAGTAAAATTAATTACGATCGTAATAGCGTCCCTGCCAGCCAACGAGTGATGCGGCCAAAGAATACCAACCGGAAAAAAACGAACAAAACGTGCACACAAAGGTACAATCGGAATGAAAATTTCAAAAACCCACATAAGATTAAAATGAAAATAAACAAATTTATTTTCAAAGCATCACCATCCACCATCCATCTAATGCAGCATTTGATGCTCGCTGATGTCCGGTGGCAGACCGCAGCACATTAGCTGACACTCAGGTGGGGCATGTGGGCCCACACCCAGGCGGGCATTGGAGCAAGTTGTTGCTTTGACAGATAAGTAATTGTATTGTTAAATTGTTCCGTTCGATGTTGAATAGCTCAGGTCGTCTCATTCGAAATGCATTGAAATGCACTTTCAAAACTTTCTTTATAATTAAAAGTATTGAAAACCTGTACAGAAGCTTCATTGTGGTGACCACAAATTATCATCCCTTTATTTATGTCAACATAATTGTCACATAAATTGTACTGGTACGAAATGCATTGACCGACTCCAACATAAGTTTCAATGGGAAATAAAATAAGTTTTGTATGGCTACATGTACGTAGGTCTGGTAAGAAACTTAATTTAAAAATTTGTTTAATAGTAATCAAACAAATTTAAAAGCATTGAGTAAACATTAATGAATTCATGGTTTGATACAGGTGGCTCTGCAGTTGACGAAATAGCGATGACTCCAACAGCTGTGTATAGTAGTAAATGTAGACTAAATGACACATAGAACACATTATTTTAGGACGAGATATTACATTAATAAATCTATAGTATATAAATACATATATGAACATGATCTATGGAAATAAGTATAACTAATCCAACTTTTCTATAGCATTAATCAAGACGAAATAGACGAATAAAGAATGTTCCCTATAAAGTGGTAATTTTTCGGTCCCTAAATGCTACGCCATATCTGTGAACTACCGTTTTAACTTTAGCGATACATTTGTTAGGCAGACATTGACTTTTTTTGCCTCCCAGTTATATGTTGCAATGTCCGTGTACCCCCAAATATAATTGTATACTTATTTTTTAGACGCACTTTGAAAGGAACATCCAATTGTTTTCCACATTTGATCACAAGTAATTGTGTAATTAAATATTTATTGTTTTACTTTTTATTATTGGTTTAGAATCAGGGGTAGGTGTGCACGCATGAACCGATAGCTTTAATTTGTTTCAATTACGTCTGGAATTTTTTATGTCATTCTCAGTGATGGCGCGTATCTGCCACACCATTGGAGCTTACATGGCTTATTTCCGTTTCGTCATTTCTTCCTCATTCAGTTTAGAGTTTTCAATATATTTCGTATCGAGTTTTTGTGGTGCCATGGGTATGTTTGGCGTACCACCGAACAGTGCACAGTGTATTAGCCATGGCAAGACATGTTGCTGTTGTTGTTGTTGCTGTTGGTAACCAAAATTTGACAAGTCAGGAAATCGAGCATGACACGGCAATGTCGCGGTTTAAATGATTGACATTTATTTGCCGTAATATTATCGGACGGAGTCTTCGAAGTCGCACAGTAAGTGATCGATACGTTTATTTGCCTTGTCCTCTCCACATCCCCCTCTTTCCAACATCATCGTTATTGCTATCTATGTATCTCTTTGCCTGTTGTCGTGGTAGTCTCCATCATCTTCTGTAATATGCAAGTCAGTACATCAGTCAGTTAGTGATCAGAGCGCTATCCAAGCCAAGATCTGTTCTAAGAGATACAGTTGTGCGGTGTGTGGCAGCACCACCAGCAACCCAATGGCATGGCTCCCAGTTAAAGAAGAAGATATCAAAAAGGATTCGAATGTAGATCCAGCGACTAGTACACCAGCAGCAGCATTTACACGATCCAACGACGGCCGAGAGCGAATAACTTTTACAATTGATCATATCATGCTGGGAATGACGAAATAAATCATTGCTGCAGAGTCGGGGCGGACAAAAAATGTGTTTCATCAAGAGGGGATTAGTGTCTAAAATGTGTTAAATGGACTGAAGGCTGTATGATGGACGGCTACGCTGTGTCACTCACTCAGGCGTCCGCCACGAATTGTAGGACAGCAGCCAAGCCAGTCGTCGTCCACTGGTCACCGGACAAGTAGAGCGTAACATATAGCACAATCGTCACTTTTACAACAATTCCGCTATTCAAGTCGAGCCCTGCCTGCAATGGACGGACATTGGACGCAAATGCTCAGCGTGTGCGCTTACATAATGATGCTACCACTCGTAATGGTGGCTGGTGGTGCTCCCGCTCGCTCGTACTTTATGTGTCCGAGATAGTTCTCCCTTGGAGGTTGTGATTTGTGTTGCGTTTCATTTTCATTTTCCGTTCGAGTTCTCTTCTTTGATTTATTTGCCTTTGTGATTTTAAGTCATTTTTATTAATGAAAATCTTTTATTTACTTTGTTTTAGGACAACGCATAAACATTTGCTGCCGTCAGCCAAAAAATAACAAATTGTGGTCGATGACTTAACGCTTTTTTAAATTATGACCATTTCAGTTGCCAGCTCGCTTTGTCTTACTCCTATTAACGGTGGCAATTTCAAATTACAACAATGAAAGCAGTAAATAAAATGGTAAATCAAAATGAATGTCAAGAATTGCTACGAAACGTAACTACTGGGAAGAGGGATTTCAAGGGGAGATGATCAAGACTTATCACCGCGTTGAGAATGAAACAGATCGATAATATGCCGAGATCTGTTAAATCATTAATGATTATTTAGGTGTTTGGTTAAAAGTCGTAGCTGTAAGATGGCTAAGCATTTAGTTGTCATTATGCAAAATATAGAAAATGTCGATTTATTTAATATAGAGAATATCGAATATCTAAAATAACAAAAAGGTACAAAAAATCGTTAACGCATTATAGTTATAAGGTGGACCAAAAGACCTCATGGAGCTTAAAAACTCGATAACAGTTTCGTTTACATATTGTAACGGCTCATTTGTTCCCCACTTCTCAGAAGCCTGTTTGCTACCGTTTTATACTGGCCGTGATCAGGGAAAATGGGTGGTTTTTTTGATATAACTACCGTATGAGACGTACTGAAATGTGAATTCGAACTCTTTTCTGATTTAGATTCATCAACAATGTTTTATAGTGATGATGAGGACATTGATTTTACACCTTCTGGAAGATCAAAACATATCAAATTGTCCCTAAACCAAATTGTCCCTAATAGTGCAAGTTTGAGTACCTATAAAGCAAAGCAGCCAAGGTTTGTAAATAATTAGCTGAGTCGGGAATAGACATTTCAACACCTTGACAGTCTGGAATTTTTAGAGCGGTAATTAAGTTCTCAGAAAATTTTGAAGAATTTTATATAAGAACGATGCAAAACGAATTTGTGAAAGAATTCTGTTTAAAATGAAGGACACATCTGATTTCGAATCCGGGACCGGCCGTGGCATGGTGGTTACCATGAGGGAGATCCCAGGTTCAAATCCTGGCTCCAGCCATTTAAAAAAAATTTTCTTTCATTGCCGGCCCCCTCGATGTTGTCGTCAGCAACTTCGCAATATTAGAGTCGAGTCAATCGGCATGTCTAGTAAAAGCTTCCCAAACAGTGACGTTTGCACTCGTCGCTAAACAAGTAGGTGCCGTTAGTTGTGAATCTAAAAATAGAGAGCGTGTTAATTTACAACAACTCAACAAGCCATCCCATACCTCTTCATGGAGTGTTAAGGAAATAAGGTTTTTAAGTAAAGATTTCCGGAATCCGGAATCAATTTTTGATAAAACAAAATCTAATCACAGAACAGGTACAATATAAATTCGATATTGAATATGATAATTTCCCTGGTCGCATACCTATTTGTCTGTCTTAGATGAAAAACTTAATATTATGTTTACTTATTTTACTTTTTAAGTAAAACATAAGAAACCTTATATTAAATAAGAGAGAAGAAATCAACTGAACTGAATGGTATTAAAATACTAGCAACTTTTGAAGGTGACCTGACAAAAAAAGATATAAGTTTTTCCTTTTTTTCAAACACGCAAAGCAGTACGGCTTAAGTCTGAGTTTTTTGTAAAAACTTTTTTTAAGATGATTTGGAGTATAATTATTTTGTTTTACACTTACAATTTTCTGGATTTCAAAAACTTTTTTTATTTTATTTTGACAACCTACGTTGTGAAGAGTGATGTGACGTTACGTGATAGGACATATATTTCATTTTTTTCTCTTATTTTTTTTTGAGAAGTAAGGAAATATTATAAAGAGTGATCGAATGCGACATTAGAACATCAGTGAAATTTAAATCAAGTTTTTGCCGTTTTATTGATATTTTTTACTCTTTTTGGAGTAATTTATAGTTGTAACAAATAGTTTGCGCTTGCATCATCAATTAAATAAAAATTAAATAAGATGGACAGATCAAAAATGCAACTTTACATTATGGAAACTAAGATAAGCTTTGGACATTTTAAGTTAATAAAAGTTAAGTATTTGTCTTTACTAATTTAAGCCAGAAACAATTTTTTGTCGACTTTTTATTTTTCGAACTCAGTGGACCTTTCTGTAGAAATGTCTATGTCATAATATGTATCAAATTCTATTCTATCAATTTATTATCATTATGATCATTTCCGTAATCGATATTCTATTTGCATAATAAATCAAAGTTTGCCCCCAGCAAAGTCGTTACAATTAGATGAAGATCATGTATGTGACTAAATCCGATTTTTGTCACTAAATCTATTAACGGCGTAATTGATACGCTGGGTCACAACCTCAAACAGCCGCGTTGGCGATTAAGCGATTATCGTTGCAGTAATGAAAAGGCGGTGCAATGCTGTAAAATACCCCGCTTAGCGTTATTAGCGGCAGCACGTTCTAGAGCGTCATGCTCTAACTTGATTGGTATCGTCGTCGCGGTTGGCTGCAGCGTGCTTCTAGCTTATTCGCACTGGCATAGCTTATTTAATTTTAAACCGCGCTTACACTCTACAGATATTTCGAGTAAATTCCAAATGTGCCTAAGTGAACAGCGTCCGACCGTAAAGTGTTTACATGTAGAATTCCACGGATAATAAAATCATAATCACCGGCTATGTAAACATTTTATCTGGTGGCTTTGGTGCGGGCTCTCTTCGTAAGACAAATATATGGATTATCCCATTGAATTATAATGGTAGCAACAACAACCACAATCAGGAGCAACAAAGGTAGGAAGCAACCTACCTCAAAAACAAGCGCTTACATAAATCTGTATTCAATCATCCTAAGTGATTAAGTCGCTGCCTTAGCGAAGCAGTTGCAGATCTAGATATACTAATAGATTGTCCGCAGAGTAAAGGATTAATGTGCGCTCGTGCTGGGTCATCGCTGGCTTTCTCCCTTTCTAAGCACTCGAACGTGATTAAGGCGGTCCTTTAGTAAACCGCACCGATCTGTGGCCAACTGGTCGTCATTGTCATCGTCGTCGTCGGCCGTTCGTTCCGTAATCCGCCATTTAATCCTTTTGCTTGCTAATCGACTGTCGTATGTAAATGGCTGTTGCATGCAACAACACAAAGGAAACACCAGGCACACAAGATAGTCGGTCGGTTGCCGTTAAGTACCTGCTACTAAACAAACTGACGGCCTTTCATCTGCCACGGCCTCGGCTCTATGAGCGTTAACTAAATCCGTTAGGTAGGTCAGTAATAAAACGTTGCATTGTTCCAGCACGACCCGCCGAAAAGGTGGATAATAGAGGCAAATCTCTGTGAAAAATTTTGCGGTTACTCGCCTAACCACAATGCAAAATGCCACAAGGCATCATAAAATCATCATAGTTTTATGTCAGATTGCTTCACTACCGAACGGCCATGAGGAGCAGCTGCTGGTGCCGCCTAATGACATGCTCGTTTACGTGAGTAAGGAATAGAAGGAAAGCAGTGATTTCCAAACCCAGATCTCTATTAAGGCACATACATGCACGCCATGGACTTCATTCCACGTTCAGTGGCATATCATCACATTTCCAGATGCGTTGAGCTTATCAATCAATCAAGCGCGATGCCATAGTGCTGTCCACTTGTACCCGTTGAGAGAGAGAGAGAACAACGCTGATGTGATGATATTTACACAAGGCTTTAAGAACCTGTTACATTGGTTTATCGCTCCACGTATATCTTAATCCCGGGGCAAACAAAAAAACAAATAAGAAGTAACCATAAAGATGTTTGCTGATCCAAAATGCAATTAACACATTACACAGCCAGCGTTGGCTATGGCAGCGCCAGCACATTCGCACATCCACAATATGTTTACGATTTGTTTAGTTTGTTACACTGTTACCCCCTCGGGCTACAGGGTGCTGGGTTTCGTCCCCGACCCCTCAATGAAATGGCCTGATGAAATTATCAAAATGCTGTCGTTAAACAAATTAGGCAGCAAGTCAAAATCCGTTTCCGCTATCATCACAAACTCGAGTACTTGATTTGATGTGATTTCCGTTGATATTCGTTGTAATCGTCACTATCATCGTCCCGAAGTTTTGATGCCAATGGCACGATGATTCTGGTTCGGTCGTTCGTTCGTATTGTATTGTATTGTGTTGTGTTCCATCCGTAGAACATTTTAAGGGAAGGAGTTTCTGCCTTTACTAGTTCGTGTGCGACGCTTTTCGTCCGCTTAAATATCAATTCGCATGTAATACGGGATTGGAGTTGTTGTATCCATTTCGCTGTAATAAGGGGTGACATATTTCTCTCACTGCCGGTCGACATTTAAGAAGCGACGAGAAAAAACAACATTTGCTGACTGTACATTCATTTCATATCGAAATTATTTATTTAAAAAGGTTTTTTAATCTCTTGTGTTGTTTTGTATTACTTTTTTCATTCAGCCTTGAAATAGAATCAAATACAATTTCATCAAATCTCGACGCATTCAAAAGATAAATGGAAAAGATTTTTTTATTTAGTTGGGACCAGAGAAGATGCTTGTGTATGTATTAGGTAGGAGTATATACGCACGCTTATGTATATTGACTTACACACATATTTTTGTGTATGTATAAAAATTTAATTGTAGGCCTAAATGATGCCTACGCGAATAGATTAAGCTTGCAATACTTTCGATGGAAATTCCGCTCGATTGGCACCGACTTAATGCCAGGAAATATTGAGGAAACTCTTGGAATATGTTGTTTTAAGCCATAACTGTATGTAGTATTCCGAAAAAAGATGAATATCTTTATAGAAAACACAGTGCAGCACTAAAATCTTGAACCAATCGAGACCAAAAAAATCTGAAAGCTTATGAGGGAGGAAGAAAAGCTCTAGCTGGGCTTTGAATAATTAGCTAAGGGTTTTAAAATTAATTTTTGAAGTTTTCGACTGTGGGTGGATTTTAGTACAATATTTAAAAAAAACATGTACTGATTAAGTCTATATCTCGTGAACTATTTCAAATATTGCTTGTCTCTTAACTTAAACTTAATTTCCCTTTGCACCCCATGAATGAGGTATGGGATAGCTTCTCGCGTTGTTGTGAATTAACACGCTTTCTATTTTTAGATTCACAACTAACGGCACCTACTTGTTTATCGACGAATGCGAACGTCTCTGTTTGAGAAGCTCTTACTAGACGCGCCGATTGACTCGACACTTAATACTGCGAAGTTGCTGTCAACAACATTCGAGGGGAGCCGACAATGAAAGAAACAGGATGACTGGAGCCAGGTTTGAACCTGCGATCTCCCACATGGTAGTCGCGTGTTCTAGCCACCATGAGATAAAATAAAAAAAACAACAAAATCTTATTCAAAACAATAAAACTGCCATTATTTATTCTATTTATTCTATTCATTATTTATTTCTATTTTGAACCTATTGCATTTAAAAAAAGCAAAGCATATTTAATTTCGATAAACATACAGTTGAAAGTGATTTCTTCGTCCTTTATTGAATTTTGATGACTTTGTGGGGCTAAAACTATGTAAAGGGGTCATCAAATGAAATTGGCTTGTTAAGAAGAGTTGTTTGTTTTGCTTTTTGTCATATATTGTCTGGTCGAGTTCGTCGCAAATTCTGAAAAAATTGTGAAAACCCCCAGAAAAATATTTTTTTTATATTATTTTGCTGTTTTGAGTAGATGTTGTTTTTTTTGATTATATCTTAAGGTAAAATTTTTAGATCTGATTAAGAGCTAAACATTTGCCGAACAGATAGAAACAATATTTCGGATAGTTCACCAGATGTAGACTTAAGAATAAAAAATAAGTCGTCCCAGTCTAAAACTTCAAAAATGAATTTAAAAAAAAAACCTCTACTATCATAGGCATTCAGATTTTTGGGCTTTCAATTGGTTCAAGATTGTGAAGTTGGAACATGTGCTACTGTGTAAGTTGTTTATAAATAAATATCGAACAGGGGGTCTAAGTACAATGTCGTACAGTTTTAATAACTTGCTACAACTTTCATATATGTCATATTCGAAGTATGATTGGCAAAAGCAGTGTTTGTTTACATGCAAATTAGTGCAAATTTCTACAAATTTGTACTGGATTGCGTTCGTTTGCTCCAAAAGTCCAGTAAATGAGAGCGAGAGAGCGTAAAGTTTTGATTGCTAAAGAGTTTGCAAATTTTGGTTGGATAAATTTTGGGCAGTCAAAATTTGCAAGATAAAAAAGCTGTTAGAAATTTGAATTCTTTACTGTCCAACTCCAAAATAGGTTCCATTATTACATCGCACAGTGGGTTAAAACATAGGTAATTATATATATATGTGTTCCTCTAACTCCCATTGGAGCATAGGCGTAAACTGGCAATTAACTCAGGCAAGCCCATTAATTTTGATACATTTATATTTTTTTGGAATAACTATACATTATTTAGTTAGCTAACCACCGGCCGTGGCATAGTGGTTAGAACACGCGACTACCATGCGGGAGACCACAGGTTCAACTCCTGGCTTCAGTCATCTTAAAAGAAAAAAAAAATTTTTTCTTTCATTGTCGGCTCCTCTCGAATGTTGTCGACAGCAACTTCGCAGTATTAGTGCCGAGTCAATCGGCGTGTCTAGTAAGAGCCTCTCAAACAGTGACTTTTGCATTCGTCGATAAACAAGTAGATGCCGTTAGTTGTGAATCTAAAAATAGAAAGCGTGTTAATTCATAACAACGCGAGAAGCTATCCCATACCTCATTCATGGGGTGTAAAGGGAAATTAAGTTTTTTTTTTTTTTTATTTAGTAAAAAAATGTTTTTTGATAAAAAATAAGAGAAAAAAATGTGCATATATCATTATCATGATCATCATTATCATCATCTTCTTCATCATCATCATATGTTTTTAGTAACTGGCGTTCCTTCACAATAACTTAAATTAGTAGAAAAAACGCAGTAATTCCGCAAGATTTTTCTTTTGGATATATAAGCTGATATCTCATATTATAAGAGCATTTAATCAAATTTGCTTGGTCTCGCCCAGAAACTTGTTAAAATTCAATGTTTATATCGAAAATACAACATTTATGGAGCACTTTAAAAAAAAAACATTAAAAATATTTGCAAAACATTGATCTAAACAAAATATATTTAATTACACAGTACAACATTTTTCAGTTAATTGATTGCCAACTCAATTCTGTGAACTGTATGTGAAATTAGACCCAAAAAGAAGAATTTCTGCATCATTCGTTTTGTCTTCTTACCTGCGATTTGAAGTTAGTATCGATTTGAAGTTAGTACTATCGTATAAGGGAATTTATCACGTTTTGGGCCCTGTTGTTTGACATAGCTCGACAACCACTAGCCCAATTTAGTTGAAATAAATTTTAAAAAATTAAGAATTACAATTCCCTTAATCTGTTTATATATTGTTTTCCTATACAAGTAACACTTTCGAAGTTAAAAATGAATGTATGAAGGGAAAAAATTATTTTTTGCCTAAAAATTTAAATTTTTTTTTTTAAAAATACATAAAAAATCCAAAATGGAAACAAGTTTCAAGTCTAGTTATTTTTTCGCAAAGTCACATAACCTATGAGCAAAATGAGACAAAGATCATAAAAATCGATGCACGCGTTTCGCTTTTATTCGCAATTGAGTAAAGGTATGAATTTCAAAAATCAGTTATAGCCACCACCCTTAAAATAAAAATAAAAATATAAATTAAAAAATTATCATGCAAAAAAAAATTTTATTTATAAAAACTTAATGAAAATAAAATAATATGCAATTAATACGCAATTATAATATGCATAAAAACAAAATTTAGAACATTTTTTCAATTATTGGCAATATCCATCCTTCCATCCATCCAGATTAAGGGAATTGTAATTCTTATTTTTTTAAAATTTATTTCAACTAAATTGGGCTAGTGGTTGTCGAGCTATGTCAAACAACAGAGCCTAAAACGTGATAAATTCCCCTATACGATAGTACTAACCTCAAATCGATACTAACTTCAAATCGCAGGTAAGAACACAAAACGAATGATGCAGAAATTCTTCTTTTTGGGTCTAATTTCACATACAGTTCACAGAATTGAGTTGGCAAATCATGTGTTGTACTGTGTTATATACCCAAATACCTGAAGTTGATAGTTCTATTATAATATTTCTACTTTTAGACGACGCACAGTGGCACCGCCCCATACATTTCTTGGAAAAAAATGGAAGGAGTGATCGTACAGCAGAAACACTTCTCTGGGCTAAATTAAAAAATTTTGAAAAAATCTTGGAAAACCGCCCACTGCCACACCCACCTCCCATATAACTGCAATTGCCTAAATTTTTATTTTTGGACCTAGGGACTTGAAATTCGGAACACTTCTTAATTGAGTTGTCCTTATGAAAACAAATTAAACATATTGAAGATGCCACGCCTACTATAGATTTTATGCCCATTGAAAGTTGTAGATTTTAGGTGTTTTTATTCCTTGTCTAAATCGGCAAAAGTGCAGAATATGGGGCGGGAGCCCAAAAAAAAAATATGCCACTCCCCCCAAATACGACCTAAAACACGAAAATCAAGGCCAAAGTTGGCGCTAAGGAACAAAAAAAGGGGCCCATTGGGTTCTATGATAACCCCCTATACTCAAATGAAAGATACTTTCGAGACAAATCCAACGGTGGTACGGGTCTATCTCGGCTACGGGTCTCCTGGGCCGAGTTAGAGCCATTCAAATTTCCGGGATATACCAAAAAAAATGTGAAAAAATCTTGGAAAAAGTTTGAAAAATGTAATTAGTTTCGTTGTCTTGAACACATTATGGTCCAAGACGAATGCGGTGGGGGGCACGCCCGAGGAGACTCGTAGGAACTTAAAAATAACATCGTTGGATTCGTCTCGAAAATATCTTTCATTTGAGTACCCGCACATGGGGGGTCTTCATAGAACCGAAAGGGGCCCCATGGGCCTGAGCGCCAACTTTGACCTACCATTTCGATGTTTGGGGACCAAGACGAAGACAATGGCATATTTTCTTTTTTAATCGGGCTCCCGCCCCATATTCTGCACTTCAGCCCTAGAATCATATGAAAATTTCGGCTCCACGAAAAGCCCCCCAATGAAATAACGCCCAGGAAATAACCCCCAATGAAATAAACCCCAAAAAATTGGAAATAACACCCAAAAACACTGAATGAAATAACATCGAAAAATAAATGAAATATACCCCAAAGCGAAAACGAAACAGCTTCCAATATTTGGGAGTTATTTCATATGAAATAACACCCAATGTTGAAAATGAAATAACCCCCAATGAAATAAACCCCATCAGCAACAAAAATGAAATTAAGCCCAAAATTCATAAAAGAGTCAGTTTCACCAAGGATTTCATGCAGTCAATATGGACGAACGGCAAAGTCGCAAAGTTTTTGAAATGAATCGTGTGGATCGTAGATCGTTGCAGCCCTGCTCTATGGTTGCAGTTCGGAAGACATTTTGCCTTTTACGTTTGGCCTTTACACAACCACTTCCAATGTTGGCAAGTAGATCAAACTCTCAGCTTTTATTGAATTTTTCCTTTTGAAGAAGTCTTACAAATTTAAAAAAATTTCCGTTCTTAGATATCATTTTCAAAAGGAAAAAATGCTCTGTAAATTTTGTTGATTTTCTATCCGTCAATATGAACACAAATGGAAATATCTGTAAACATTCAAAAGATATTGTAATATATTCATAGGCTAAAAGTTTTCTTGTAAATGGCCAATTTTTAAATAATTATATGATTATAACCCCTAAAAACCAACAGCTTTAAAAAAGGAAAAAAACCCCGAATAAAAAATGAAATAACACCCAAATTATACCCGATATGAAACAAGCCCCAAATTTAAAAAATTAGTTGGGGGTTTTTTCGTTGGAGATTATTTCATAATTTGAAAACCCCAAATGAGGAATGAAATAATTCCCAAAGAAAAATGAAAAACGGCCCAAAAAAATTGGGAGTTATTTCATATGAAATAACACCCAAAAATGTATGAAAAAATTTTGGGGTATATTTCATTTCTCGTTTGGGCGTTATTTCATTGGGGGGCTTTTCGTGGAGCCGAAAATTTCATATAAGTTAAAAAATGTAAATTTTTATTCAAAAGTTAAACATGTGTTGTCTCCATACAAAAGAAGAGAATATCCCTAACAACCCTCCGCGAAAGATATAAGTCTTCAAATACACCGAAAATATCGCACAAATGCATGCCGCTTTTGTAGTCAAGTATGCCAAGTTAAAGTGTAACACCTAAGTCATTGAAACAAATTGATATAAAATACAGTTATGAACAATTTTTAATGCTTTTTAATGAAAAAAACTTATAAATCGTTTCAAGCTTTAATTCCCGAAAGCCGGAAAGTAACATATACCCAATTTTTTGTCTTATTTAGCATTTGTATGAAATATTGAAAGTGACTTTTAAAATAAAATTGATGTTACTATAAGACTCGGACCTTTCATTTTTTTATAGTTAGACGGCTAAGCAAGGCAAAGCACATGAAGTTTTTTTCCATCAAAAAGTGAAAAGTTTATATTTTTTAGTATAATTTTTGATCAATTATAATAATTAGTTTACTTTTCCAATTTCAATAATTTTTTTTTTTATAAAAAAGTAACTACTATGTTTTCACTAAAAAATAAAACAAAAGCCATTGCTATAAACTTACACACAAAAAAAGTTCTTTATTTGGACAATAATTTTAATCTAATTTTATTGAATAAATTTCCGTTGACTTCTGTTCGTTTTTTTAACTACAAAATTTCACTTTTCATAAAAAACCTTGTTGAATTTTTCTTATCGAAATATTTCTTTACAAAACCAAATCATTAAAATTTTGAAATTGGAAAGTTAAAAAACCCTATTTTATCCGCCGAAATGCCACTGTGCGACGTAACAAAAATTAGAAGTAATCGAAATATCTCAATTTTCTATTTTAGCCAAGTCACGCGAAATTTGTAAAAATTGTTTAACTTTGACCCCTCACTGCCAATAAAGAAATTTACTCAATAAAAAAATGTCGAGTATTTTTTTTGCAAATATTGCATAGAGAGTAAAATCGTTCTTACTCTTGCAAATTATTACTGGGAAAGCAAACGAACACAGCTATAGTTGAGAATAAATATTAAAAAAAATATTGTTAAAAAAATTGTGTTTTCGGATTATTCTATTGAAAATTATTTTTCATTTAATTTTGTTTTTTAAAAGATATTACATATAATATATATATATACAAAGATCCACATAATTTATAGATTTTGAGAAAGAAAATATGTATATTTAGATTAATCATATTTAATTTAGTTTTCATTGTTTTTGTTTTAATTTACAATGATCAAACATTTTAATTAAGAATTTATTTATTCAGAAAAGCTTATAATTATTTACGAATCCTCGATTCTCTCCTCTGGAGTGAGCTAAAAAGCAACGTACATTCATCCCGATTGTTTCCATTTTGTAATTTATTTTGTAAAAGTAATATACATCATAATTCGAAATCTGAAATTCCAATAAAGCAAAGAATTTTCTTCTTTTACAATGAATTGTAAATTACCACAAGGTTATTTTAAAAATTTTCTAGCCTGATCAATTTATTGTTCATTGTCCTTACATTTTTGTTGTTGTTCCAAATAAAGCAAAGTCACTTTACCTTTATGACCAATTTTATCGCTCAATCTGATCATCTATCTCAATCTAGGCAATGAAAGACTCTTTGCGGTCACTTACGGTGTCCCACAGGAGGATCTTTTTCAAAAAGCCACAAGTGAAGAATGAAAAGAACAATGGGCAATTTGAAAGGCGTAAAGAGGGCATTTAAGTGCTAATGGAATATGAAGTGAAATCGATACTTTTTTTGTATTACTTAAAAAGGCTATAGGTAATGCGTTAAAGGTCATATAAAAGTAAGATGTTATGGCAGTTCGGGAATTAAATATAAGGCCTTAGCGTATTACAATTACCAAAACAGATAAAAGATGCATTAAGATTCTTTGATTTTGTTGTCCATTGGCCTATAAGTTTGTATGACTAAGAAAGTTGATTTATAATTCGTAACTATTTATAATTTGTATTAAATATGACTATAACATAGAATGTAATATACTATGGTCTCGCTTCATACCGATACTGTTGCAAATACACTTGCTTAGAAGAAGGAAAGTTAGGGAAGTTGTTGTACTGTAAGTTTTTGTGCGACTAATGTTTCGTTCAAATGCAGTTCAAATGAACTTGTCCAGATTTTGTTCGTATATTTTTGACATCATGTACTGTTATTAACTTTACGACTTTTAGATGTTTAATAAATTTAACAATACCCTGGCGGTCATGTCATGTTGGAAGGTTCAATTATAGTAAATGGGACCAAAACAACTATTAAAAATTAAGAAATGTTTTTGTATGTCGTAATATAAAGGATATTTCTATACCGTTATGTCAAAAGTTTATATGTCGATTTTTTTTAAATGATTCAATTGAAGTCTGCACAAAATCGGCCAAGTGGTTCCGGAAATATGACATTAAAACAATTTTCCCATATACTCCCATATGGGCATTTCCACAGAAAGATCCACCTGGATCGAAAATGTTAATGCCATTAATCAAATGATTTTTTCTAACATTATGTTAAAAAAATATCTGAATTTTTATAATATAATGTTAGCTTATCTCGGTTGAAATTATGAAAAAAATCGGCCAGCAAAGTGAAAATTAATATTTTATTGTTCTTAGAGATTTTTAATAACATTTTCTTTTGAGTATAAAAAAGTTACAAATTTATATTATCAGTGCACACATCCTATGAAATCTTTCAATGAACCAAGGAAATAAAGGAAAAAGTAAATCAGCTGGACGAAATAAACAAAGCCATCAAATATATGTCATCGCAATATGATGAGATTTTGAAGGGTGTCAAAACAAACAAGAAAAAAATAGAGAAATTAGAAAAAGAAAACAAAACACTAAAAGAAGAAATTGTGAACCTAAAATCGTCTGTGAAATATTTAAGTGATGCAAAGGTCCAAAATGATTGTATCATCAGAGGTGTTAAATCAACTGAACCTGCTGTTAAAGTAGTTGTGGACATCGCAACTAAAATTAAATCTGGCATTTCTGAAAGCCATATCGAAGATGCTTATTTTATTGGTGGAAATAAGCAGAATAATAAAACTAAATCCATCGTTGTAAAGTTTTCAAACCAAAAAAACAAAAAGATGTTTATGGAACATAAAGTAAACCTGAAAGAAGATGCAGACATGAAAAATATTTATATAAATGATTTTCTTTCAAAAGAAACTCTTGAAGGGTAATACGGTTTTGGCTAAGAAAAATGAAAATGCTCGTGCAGTTTGGATAAAAAACAAAGAAGATGTGGATAAACTGTTATTAAACTCAGCAATTGGTGGATCTGGAAGAAGCCGTAATCGACTTATTTTACCTGAGGATGACAGTTCTAATGATGAAGATGCTGAAGAGAATTCCTTCATGTCCCCTAACTAAATGATAATTACGGAATACAATAAACGAATTATCTTATTATTATTTTTTAATGAACAATCAATATTTTTCAAATTTAAAATCGTTTAATGAGTGCATTAGTAAATATACATATGATTTTATAAACATTTTATCAATAAATATAAGAAGTGTTTCTTCAATATTAAAATTTAATAAATTTAAATATGAATTAAGTAAATTTTCAAAGTTACCTGATATTCTAGCAATTCAAGAAACATGGTTTAGTGAGAGTTGCTCTCAACTGTATAACATTCCAGGTTATGAAGCGATACATTGCTGTAGAAGTGACGGTTTTGGTGGAACTTCAATTTATGTTTCAAAGAAATTAAAATATGAAGTAATAATGAAAGAAAGCTCTAATTTTCTTGATTTAATAACTATTTTGATACCCGAAGTGAAATCAAATAATAAACCTTTAAACTTTAAAGTTTAAAGCTTATAAGCATCTATAGATCTCAAAAATGCAATTATCAGTTATTTTTTAATAAAATAGAAAATTTAATGGGTATGTTTGAAACTGAAGCGTGTATGTTTGTTGGTGATTTTAACATTAACATGAATTTTAACAATTCACAATCTACATCATTAAAAAACTTATTTTATGAATATGATATGTTTTCACATCATAATTTTGTCACAAGACCAATAAGTGGAACATCGATAGATGGTGTGTTTGGAAACATTAGAGAAGGTGTTGTAGTACATTGTATTGAGAATACTCTCACTGATCATAATTTTTTATGCTCCATTTTGCAAACTAATACTCCTTTAAATAAGAATGATATTACTATTATAAGAAGAATCAACTACGAAAAGTTAGGGAAATATATTGATCGAAATATTAAACTTAATATTAACACAAATGACGCCTCGGATCAATGTGAGATATTAGTTAAAGGTTTAAAAGAAGCAATTTCCTTTAGTTCTGAACTGAAAAGCGTTCATAATGAAGTTAATCATGAGTTAAAACCATGGATGACTAAAGGATTACTTAACATAATAAAATTAAAAAATAAATTGTTACAGAAAAAAAGGAAAGATAGGAACAATGAGGTTTTATTAAATCAAATTAAAAGAATTAGTAAAATTATAAAATATGCAAAAATGTACTTAATAAATTCATATTATCAAGACTATATAACATCGTGTGAAGGTAACATTAAGAAAGTTTGGCAATTTTTAAATAAGCAATTGGGAAGGATATCTGTAAAACCTCGTCAGTTAACTGATAAATATGGAGAGAAACTATTGTCTGATAGGGAAACGGCGGAGGCGTATAATAATTTCTTTTATGAAGTGGTACAAAATATATGCACTAGCATTGTAGTAAATACTGATGACGACATTAATAATTTAAGAACGTTATCAAGCAGTGAAAATACTTTTAGTCTTCAAAAAGTGAGTACTACCAAGGTTCAATCCATATTGAAAAGTATGCCAAAATGTAAAGGACCTGGGCATGATGAAATAACAATAAAAGTACTATTAATACGTGAACATTTCATATCAATATTATTAACCAGAATATTTAACAGTATAGTAGAAACTTCAACTTATCCCGACATTTTGAAGATTCACAAAATAATGCCTATACCGAAGTGTAATGATGGGAGAAGTATTTCTATGTACCGACCAATTTCGCTTTTGTCAAATATAAGTAAAATTTTTGAAAAACTTATATTTAATCAGATAACTACCTACCTTGAAATAATAATATAATTTTTTGTAGACAATATGGTTTTCGGAAGGGTTATGGGACAGAAGTTGCGGTAATTAATGTAGTTAATGAAATATGCGATGGACTTGATAAAGGTTTCAGCGGAGTAGGAGGTGTATTTTTTGACTTAAGCAAAGCTTTCGACCTCGTTGATCACAAAATTTTATTAAAAAAGTTAGAATTTATTGGCATTCAAGAATCAACTCTTAAGCTATTGGAAGATTATTTAAACAGTAGAAAGCAATATGTGAAATTTGGAGAAAGTAACAGTAATTTTAAACCAGTAAAATGTGGAGTTCCACAAGGAAGTGTGCTTGGGCCGTTACTTTTTCAAATATATATCAATGATTTAAAAAATATAAACTTTTTTGGAAAAATGTTCATGTTTGCTGATGATATATGCTTTTTATATAATTATAAGCATCCGATGGTCCTTAAAACGCAAATTGAATATGATGCTTCAATATTGTTTGAATATGTCCGGCTTAATAAACTAAGCATAAACGCTGATAAAACCAAGTTTGTTCGATTTCGACCATATCTATTACAGAGAGAACCGGAGATGACAGTGTGTATAGATGGTGAATTAGTAACAGAATCACAGTCAGTAAAATATCTTGGTATTAATTTTTCCTACAACCTTTCCTGGAACGTACATATTGAAATATTAAAATCAAAAATTTCGTCAGCTACTGGAATTCTAAGAAAATTCAAGTCAAAACTGTCCACTGAAACCAAACTTCAACTCTATTATGCTTTAATTCATTGTCATTTTGTATACATACCAATAGTATATGCATGTAAAGACAGTATCGCACTGAAATCCTTACAAGCAGCACAAAATAGAGCATTAAAGATTGTTTATAATTTGCCAATGGACTTTCCTACTACAGGACTGTTTAAAAATTATGCAAAAGGTGTACTACCAATAAAAGGAATATATAAACAAAATCTCTTGTTATTTATGTTTAAAGCCACTAACCAAAACAGTCATGCTTTTGTGACATTTCGTCAACATTTCGAACAATCCCAAACAAATACTCGACATCGTTTAAATTTGATACCTTCAAGATGTAGACTTGAACTAACTAAACAAAGAATTGAGCATGCGGGACCTCACGAGTTCAATGAATTGCCTCATGATCTTAAACAAATTGCCAGAATATCAGTATTCAAATCCAAACTAAAATCTTATTTACTTGGAAAATTAGAAACGCTTTTATGATTGTAAATTCCATTCTAAATAATTTAATTATATTTAATTTGAAATATAAATTCTTATAGATTAAATACCTAATTTTATTTTTATATCATTATTGTTACCATTTTATATCATTATTTATTACGTTCCATACAATTGTAAATTTTTGCCAGCTAGTCTCTATAAAAGCCTATAAGGCGCAGAGACAATTATAAATATTGTGAACAAATAATTTTTGAAATAAAGTAATAAATAAAAAAAACCACAAATTAATAAAAAAAAATGCCAATGATAACTAAGTTTTATTAACGGTAAATATATCATTTGATTTTGTTCATGTTGCAATGTCAGTACTCGGGGATCTTTATAATTACGTAGCTGAAAATAACCAGAGTATAAAAACATTCACCTTTGTCGAAAAATCGGTTTTTGTTTTATTCGAAATTGACATTATTTCAAAAACTCGGTTTTCGAATACTTAATTAAAAAAAAACCGTGTAAACCGGTTTCTTTCGGGTTTTTGTCTTATGTACAAAAATAAGGAATAGTGTTACTATTACTATTAGCAATGTAATTTAGATATGTTAAAATTAACGTATGGAAGAGAGCGTTTAATTTATGTTTTTATTAAATATAACCATTCATAAAATTATTTATACGTTTCCATCTTGCTAATATATTAGGTTATTATTTCTCTATAGAGTCTTACAGGCAACTTTCTTGTTAAAGCTTTTTCACACATCTGAATAATTTCCACGCGTAAACTAATGTTCTTTAATTTTTACTCTTAGGAGCACAGAAATAACATATAAAATTGCCTAAAATAACGTTAATTAGCCAATTATTGAGCAACAGAGAGCCAGCTTATTAATTCGGCCAATTGCACAGTGCAACACATTTTTGGGGCGGAATAATTCCATTACGGAATGAAAGCCTTAGGTGAGTATATCACATGTGAAGTTTACAAAGTTTGAAATAAGTACTAAAAAACTATGTTTCTTACTCTTTTTGTTTTAGTGCAATTTCGGTATCAGATGTCTTCTTCTTAACTCTCTATCACGACTCCTTACGTGTCCTTTCTATTTCGTGTCCTATAAAACAGAATAGGGCGATAATTGCAGCCAAAAAGAGATGTTGCTGATGTTACCACCCGTTTCTACTAAATTTTTAAACAATCGCCTCCATACAAATTAGTAATGGAAAAAAAAACTTATTTTCAA
Organism: Muscina levida; assembly: GCA_964034835.1. Taxonomy (NCBI): domain Eukaryota; kingdom Metazoa; phylum Arthropoda; class Insecta; order Diptera; family Muscidae; genus Muscina; species Muscina levida. Next base: position 3,334,994 of record OZ035882.1, read on the forward strand.
ATAACGAAAAAACTATGCCTGATAGAAAAATTTTGATTACGTATTTGAACTTGTCGTGTCAAAAACTCTTAGAAACACATAATGAACAACAATTAGGTTATTAGAAACTAACATTTATAACAAATTAATGCATACATTGCATAAATCTAAAATAAGTAGAAAATCATTCGTATTCTCTCTCTGTTACATCTAGCTCATCTAAAAAATTGCACCAATTTCCCCCTTGTAATTTAAAAAAATGACTGCGAGCCACGAGAAATAACATTTTTTGCACAAATTTTTGTATATTATTTAAAGATATTTTACGAGTAAAGGTTTTGATAAATTGTATTTATTTCTATAGGCTAAACTGGAGTATTATGCATATACACTTTTATTCTTTTAATAACTTTGGAGAGGCAATTTCGAATAAAATAGCGCATTTGAGCTTACACACTTATTGATGGCAATTTTTGAAGATGAAACAATACACATTTTTTTCCTATGGCCTTTTGACGCACTTTGTGGAAGTTGGTTTGAGGAAATTTTGACCAGGCATATCAATGATGGAGATTCTAAATGTGCAATAAAAAAATAATGGTGTATGAGCACATACACTGTAGTTATATTAAGGAGACGATATGTTTGTTATTGTTTAAGTACATATTCGATATCAGCTGTCTTGAACGAAATTTAACGACGTTTTTTCGTGTCCTTATCTGTTCTTTTCGTCCTTATATCAAGAAAAGCCAGAAATGTCTTTTAAAAAGGGACTTTTGGACATTTAAATTTTCTACACTGATGTTACTTGACAAGAAATCGATATCTTTAACTTTCAGGTTTTTGAAAAACCGGCAAAATAGGAAAAACCAACCTCAAAAATACGGTTAAACTAGTTATTCGAAAATCGTTATTTTGCAAAACTCGGCAGAAGGGTTTCAACAAAAAAAAACCGGTTTGCCCGTTTCCGGTTTCGGTTTGGATAACAATGCGATACTTGGGAAAATTAAAAGATGACCTCTAAAGTGCTAACAATAATGCAATAAAAAAGCTAAGAAGATAAGGTCATCCGTGAAAATCTATCAAAATTTGCAAAATCAAATCCGAAGTGAAAAGTGTAAAAATAGTGCGAGTTTACCACATGATATTGCAAATTTGCAAAATGAAATCTAAATTGTGCGCTTTTTCTCAAGCTATTCTCAAGTGCACTATTTCTCTAGTGACCAACATTTGCAATTAAAAGTCCCTCAAACCGCGTATTTATTAAAAAGTAATATTTTATAAATTTTCTCACTTTGTAATATTGCGATTTTAGATATTATCACTAAATTAATTAATGTATATATAAAAAAATAAAATAAAAAAAAACAATATTATTATCAATTGAGTCTACACGTATTAATTTGTATTAACAACTTGACGAGAAAAAAATACCGCGTGCTTAATCAAAAAAAAAAAAATCTAGAATAAAAACCAATGTCCATAATATCCATATTACAACATGACAACTATAAATAGAAAGCTACAATCTTCTATTGCAGTTTAAAAAAATTTAGTCGAAAATACATATTTCAATTCGCTGTATTTAAAAATAACTTCAATTTGTTTGTTGCGTTCGCCATCGCCTGTTTTTTCTCCAATATTTTGGAAAAAAATAAAACCACAAACCAGAGAAAGAAGCCGACCGAGAATTAGCCGATGCGTCGCCGCCGCCGACTGTTTATCTGTAGCCGCGCCGCCGCCGGTAGGTACGGCTAGTGTCGGCTTATTTTTGTATTCGATCTGCAGTTGTGTTGATACCTTTTTTTTTATTTTTTTTTTCGTTCACCCAAATTTTTGTGAAATGGTCACTGTTTTGTTCAGACCCGAGTCAGTTATAGGTTACAAAGTAATTAGCCGAAATTGAGCCGCCGCCGGTAAAAATCCCAAATCGCCGCCGCCGACCAATAAAAATATTCTGAGCCGCCGCCGCCGACAAAATCGGGTCGGCTTCGTTCTCTGCCACAAACCACTAAAATGCTATCGCAAAATGTAAACAAGCTTACAAAATTTAAAAATTTCATTAGTATTTTTTCACTTTAAATGCATACGAATGTCGCGTTCGAAAATGCCCATATCTATATATCGCTGCCTTAACATTCAAAGGTTTTAAAGTCCATATTTTTGTGCAGGAGAGCCAAAATTGGACTTTTGGAAATGTTTAGCTTTCCTACAATTCACAAGTGATTAGTGTTAAATATAGTTATTTTTAAGCTTAGAGTTATAATTCTCTATGTATGTGCCATCAATTATAAGATGTATACACAAATCTACTTGTTGTAAACTATAAAAAACGAAGAACACTTGAACTGCAGATGTAATATGTAGTAAGTGTATATAAGGCTGTTTATAAAAAATTTTGTAAGTTGTTTCTATTTCTACAAATGACTTATGAATTTTGGAACTTGTAATTTTAGGAATATCGCCATTTCACTTAATTTGCTATAAAAACATTACTTAACGAAGTGACCGAGAAAAACTAAAAGTATCACTTTACTCTATGGACTCCAGTCTAACAGAAACGCTACATGAGAACCCCTGCATATTTTGTGTGTAGCACAGTGTATTTATATATACAAAAAATTGATAAATTTTTACACATAAACGTGTTTTAAAAACAATTGTAAACCAAATTTTATAATTAAAAAAATGTTATAATTTTCTTTCAAAACTAAAATAAAATAAATGAATATATGTATGCAGATACATAACTTTTGAAAAACAATAATATTTTTCAAAAATAAAAAATTTAAATTCGTTGATCAGTGCTTCTTTTAATAATTTAGTCTTTCGGGACTTTTCTCTGGCAAAAACGTCAATTAAATTTGTATAGTTTATTTCTTGCACTAATTGGCCTTCAATAGACAATAATGCAAGATCATTAAGTCTCTCTTGGCCCATACTTGCCCGTAGATAGTTTTTTAGCCTTTTCAGGGTGGAAAAGGATCTTTCTGCAGAACAGTTTGTAGCAGGGATACTCAAAAAAATTCGTTAAGCTATGTGGACATTGGGGTAAACATCTTGAAGATTGCGTGAATGTAATATATTGCATATATGTTGTGCAGGTCGCACGTTTTCAGTACTTGCCAATGAATCTTTGAGTTGATAATGTAAATGAATGCATTAATTTGCTTATGTCTCTTCTAGATCTTCAGGATATTCTTTGGCGAGTTTATTTGCTTGACTTTTTAACTCATTTGTGTCTATTTTATATAAATGATCAAAAAAGTTGTAGTTTTCAAAAAGCTTTTCGAATATGTTTTTACGTTCGATAACTGTACACTAGAGTAGGTCGGTCCCAGTATTAAAAAAAAAAAGTTGCACTTGTCAGTCCCTAAATTTGAAGATAAGGCAACAACGATTCTGGGACACAAGAAAAAAAATTTTTACGCGCACCCTAAAAACGGCCCATTTAGTTTTTTCTGTGCTGTGACGTCATTTAAAGTCCGATCGAGAAAAAAAGTACACTGTTGTTTTTGGTTTTACAAAGGCTACATTTCCTCCATATGTCATTTTTGACTCCGACGTCAACTGTTGGAGTTGTCTAGGCGAATTTAAGCGGTGGGTGTAGTTTGTGAAGATGGGGGTAGGAATGTATGAGGAAAATGCTAGGAGGAAAAAATTACTGGGGGTCGGTCATCCATTTTACCCCTCTAGGGGCGACTCCGCAGCAGTTTCTTGGCTTGATGTGGTTTTTTTCTCCTTCCCCACCAATTTGACCACGATGCGCGAAGATATTGTCCCATTTCAATTTTTTTTTATCAAAATACTTGTATTATCCATAGTAAGTTTTCCGCACTACTAAAATTTGATCTGAATAACTTGATGGAATTCGAGCCACCCTATTGTGTATTGGCGGTCGAAATTAACATGTCTTTCTAATATTCTTAAACATCTTAATATAATTAATTGTGGAATTTTTTTGATAAAATTATTTATTTTCACTCGGTTTATAATAAACTTTAGTTATATAAACAAATTAATATGATAAATTAATTTATTTAATTTTACTTCTAAGCACATTTGTACATTTTAAAAACGTTTGTAACTTTTTTGTTTACGAATAAAAGTGGGTAATTCAAAAGCAATATATTCACAATTTTTTAAGATCTTTACGTGCGTTTTGAAAAATCTCCTGAAAAAAGGGGTAGAAATCGAGATAGAATCAGTCACTTGTCAAATTTGACGTCGGAGTCAAAAATGACATATGGAGGAAATGTAGCTTTTGTAAAACCAAAAACAACAGTGTACTTTTTTTCTCGATCGGACTTTAAATGACGTCACAGCACAGAAAAAACTAAATGGGCCGTTTTTAGGGTGCGCGTTTCTTGTGTCCCAGAATCGTTGTTGCCTAATCTTCAAATTTAGGGACTGACAAGTGCAACTTTTTTTTTCGACCCTATCTACTGTACACTCAGAGTGTCCAAAATGGGATAATAAATATTTGTACGAAAATTATCTTGTCCAAAAAATGGTGCTCTTTCATTTACCTGTGGTTCATCTGAATGAAGTTTTCTTGGTTTTCTGCGACGAGTATCATAATGATAATAATCTTGAACTTCAGGTTTGGCTTTTTCTTCAAATTCAGAAAATTGTTTATTTCTCATATCCTGAAGAACTAAGACAAGAGATACATTTGACCTACAGATGATAAATCAGCCAGATATGCATTCTTACTAGCAGCAGCATACCAGCGAGTTTGAGAGAGACTTTTTAGTCCAAGATTCACCAAGATGTCCCAACGATGTGTAGATATTGTAAAACATATAAAGTTCCTGCAAGATGAAAAAAAATCGACTGCTTCAGCTACAGACAAGTGCCTGCTAAATTCAAGAAAGGGGAGCGCAAGGCACTTAATCTGCTAAAGGATTAATTGTTTTAATTCTTGCCTGAAGTCCTGAATATATACCTGACATATTACTTGCATTATCATAAGATTGACCACGGCAGTTCATTACGTCTAAACCATTTTTTTCTAAAGAGTTTCGCACTGAATTTTCAATATCTCTGGCTTTGTGACCAGTATTTGGTACAAATTCTAAAAATCTTTCAACGGTTTCACTATTTTACGTACATATCTAATAATTATAGTAAGCTGATCGACATGTGCAATATCAGGTGTAGAATCTACAATGATACCAAAATACTTCGCCAATTGCACTTCCGTTGAAATGTGTTGTAATACTTGACCTCGGATCAAGATTATAATTTCTTCGCAGATGGTTTTAGATAAGTACGACGTTTTCCACTCCCAGGATGCCCATATTTTAAATGCTCCGATAAAAAAGGATCAAACTCGGCAAGAAGTTCTACTGTTCCTAAGAAATTTTCATTTCGCAAATCACCAATTGGTTCTGTATGTCCTCGAAGTGCACATCCAAGTGCACATGGTTTCTAATAAATATTTACCTATATGCAGTCAAAACTCGCTATAACGAATACCCAGTATAAAGAAAATCTAACATAACGTGTGACCAATTTTTTACATTAGAACGATTGGAGATATTTACGCATGGGTAGGTTACAAAAAAAAACTGACAAATAAAGCAGGATATCAAAGTCGATAACGAAATAAAGTATCTGCAGAAAATGTCATAAAGACAATATGCAAAATAACTATTAAAGGTATAATAGAGGGGAATAGATATAACATTAAAAATCTAAGAGTTATATGGACCGGTCGTGGCATAGTGGTTAGAACACGCGACTACCATGCGGGAGATCTTAGGTTCGATTCCCGCCTCCAGTCATCTACACTTTACTTTCATTGCCGGCCCCCTCGATGTTGTCGACAGCAACTTCGCAGTATAAAAAGGGCCAAGTCAATCGGCATGTCTATCTAGTAAAAGCTTCTTAAACAGTGGCGTTCGCATTCGTCGATAAACAGTAGGTGCCGTTTGTTGTGAATCTTAAATGGACAGCATGTTAATTCAAAATAATGCGAGAAGCCATCCCATACCTCATTCATGGGTTGTAAAGGGAAATTAAGTAAGTTAAGTATGACGATACCCTAAATAAAAAGGGGGAACTCCTACAGTTTAAAAAGGTCTTCTTATTGTTCTAGAACAATACTTCATAATTTTTTATATGTGATTTTTTCAATCATTATTCGTAATCTGTTTTTAATATTAATTAATTTCTTATAACTGAGAAGGTACTTTACAAAACATGGCTATGAAACTTTTGACCGAACTGGGTTTTTATCTTTTTTTTTGTTTGGTAGCATTGAATTGAACCCTCATCGAAAATAAAATTGTGCAAAATCTTTATAATTACACTAGAAAACAAAAACAAAAAGATTATTCCATTACCATTATATACCTAAAAAAAACTATTTTCTCAATTTGCTTAGAATCACCAAAATGGAATAGTCACGTTTTGAAAAGTACCTCCTCAATTACACCAGTTTGCAAATTTTTTTTTTGTCAGCTGCAGGGTTCTAAATAATTTTTTTTCTATAGATTTCGACCACCTAAATAGGAATTATTAAGCCCACATTTTTGGAAAATATAAATTTTTTAATCTTTACACCGCGTAATAAGCATTTCTTCAGTATTATAAAAGTGAGTATTTATTACACAGTGCAACACATAAATTGGTGCCGCCTTCGTACCCAGCTATTTTTGAAGTATATTCCGAGACTAAAAAAATACCCAAAGGATTTGGCCCCATTACATCTAATATTCTCACCCCAATACGATTTTTTGACCATTTTTAGGGAGTCCATATTTCATAAACTGTTCAGAATTTTTTTTTTGTCTTCGGCAAAGTTGTAGATCTAAACTAGAGCAAAAAAAGTCTCAAATAGACCAACCCAAAAAAATTGCATCTATTGCATGAAAATTGTAAAAATATGGGAAAAAAGTCTATTTTTTCATGATATTTTCACCATAAAATTATGATTATAATAGGTAATATTCCACATAAATCATACGCCCCGGAGTAAAACGAAATAAATTTTGTGTTTAAAACGTCATGAAAAAATATCCTTTTTTCCCATATTTTTGCAATTTTTATTCACGGAATGCAATTTTTTTGGGTCGGACTGTTTGACACTTTCTTTGCCGAAGACAAAAAGAAAAATTTTCGAACGGTTAATGAAATATGGACTCCGTAAAAATGATAAAAAAAAATCGTGTTGGGGTAAAAATATTGGAGTATCCATAAAAAAATGTTTCGATGTAATGGGGCCAAATCCTTTGGGGATTTTTTTAGTCTCGGTATATACTTCAAAAATATCTGGGTACGAAGGCGGCATCAGAGGATGACCTTAGAAATCTTGCACTGTGTTAGTTGCAATATACAGTCGAACTTCCATAACTCGAACCACCATTATCCAAAAAAAAAGCCGAATTTAGGAGACTTCGAGTTATAGAATTTTTTTGTTGTGTTTCCTTGAATTAAAAAAATGATACAAAAAAAAAACAAGCAAATAACGGCTTTTTAGTTAAATGCAAACCGAAAGAGAGCAAAAAACACTTTACTTCGAGTTACAGAATTGATATGTATGTATTTTCGTTCGAGTTATGGAGAAGTATGAATTACGGAAGACGAATTGTGAGTTATTTATTCTCTTATCGCTACTTCCAACCGATTTAGTTCGAGTTAGGGAAAATTCGAGTTATAGAAGTTAGTGTTATGGGAGTTCGACTATATATGGTATAAACCTGAAAAAAAATTATATTTTTTAAAAATGTTTAAGCCTCCAGGTTGCAACAATGTCAAAATAATCAAAGATCATACATGAATGGTAATTAAATCCCTGTTTGGATACTTTTATAATAAAAAATCAATTTTTATGTTATTTGTTCAGTTGTACACTGTCATCGTTTAAAAAGTAAATAGACTTTTGGTCCTAGTGCAGAAATGAAAAATATCGATATTTTCAGAAAAGGTTTAGCTAGGATTTCAATTCAAGCATTTTTTTGATGTATGATCAACCCAGAATACAGTGACATTTCGACTTTTTATCGTCATTTTCTTGCAACCTAAAAGTTGCTTTAAGCCTAACGTGAATTGCTTAAAATTTAAAACACCATTTGAAGAGGACAACTCTTAAGAAACGTGTTACTTTCCCACTTGTGACCCAATTTTTATGAACGATGGCTCGTTTTGCTTGGGAATGTCCAATATTTATGCTCAATTTATGAAATTGGAGAGCTCATTACCTTTAAAAAGAGACCACATCTCATAAAAATATTTCATAGCTATTACTATATATGGTTCGTTATACCGAGCTTCCCCTGCCTGTATAACTTTTTAATGTTCTTGGTCGCCGTTAAATATTTCACATACGCAAATGCTGAGTTTTTAGAATTCATTTTTAAAAACTGGTACGTAACTTTACTACTCTAAACTTTGGTAAATTTATAAGTTGATATGAATTAATGAACCATGGAATGGTTATAATTTATTTAACATTTTTACGTCAGAATATATTTAAACAGTCATAAAACTATGAATCGAAACCACTATTTTGTGAACGTCACAAGTTACTTTGGTCGGGAGAATTCAGCGCTATTTAACATTTGTGCCAGACGTTATACATATACATAAATAAAATCTTATACATTTGTCTTTGTACATACATATAAAAATATGAAATTCCACACGTCTTTGTCCATATTTGGGTGACTACGATTTGTTGTTCCTTTTTTTCACAAAATTTAAAGTTTTTCAATATTAATTAAATTGTTTCGGTTTTTGTTTCATTGCGAAGATATATATATGGGTATGTACATATGTATGTGTTTCGATACAAATCTACATACATATATATTACTTATTCATTTATGTATAGTACTGGTATACAGTTTTTTTTATTACTTTTTATTAATAGGAACAATCAGTGTTTTATGCTTTTCTGTTTTCGTTTTTATTTAGCGAATTTCGGCAAATAAATTTGATATTCGCATTTGTGCGCATGAATATTTTTGTGGATATGATAAAAACCCACACAGGCATGGAGTGGTATGTACACATACACACACCTATACATCCGTATATACATGTATTCAGCTGTATATATATGATAATGAAATATTTAGATGGAAACCTAGAGATGTGTTGCATGTATTACATATATATTTATATATATATTACAAACAATTTCTACGGATAGACACGAGTACTGACATACATCTCGTTTAGTTTATTAGTATGTAGTTTATTTAGTATGTATTTATCCGTTTGTTTACTTACAACCACATACATTGTACATATATGTTTTTCTGTATCCCCATGCATATATGTGACTCGAAGGAAAAAGAAAAAACACTGTAGTAAAACATGTTACTGAAGAAGAAATGTAAATAACAAAGAAACTTACAAACCATACATGTGACACCTTCGCAGATCCACCCACGTTACAGGCATCAAGTATGTAGTAAGCAGTGGCCCCACAGTTAGGACAAATGTACAAATGTACAAACAATACATAGAGATTCACATATTCTTTGTTTGTTAGTATGTAAGAAGCTTGGAAATGGTTGCTTTAAGGACTTTAAGTGCAGTTGGCAAAGTCTGTCCTTATGAAAAAACTCCAAACAATAAATAAATTAAAAATTGCAAAAATTGGCCGAATTATAAAGTTTGTATGCAAATTTCTGCAGTAACCCAAATTAACAACCAACTAAAATAATATGTAGCCTGAAGGAAGCCTGGGTCAACTATCTCCAAGTCACAACTTATGTAGACAATTTTTCGCAACTTTTCGATAACATTATCTAGACCTGTAAGCTCTAAATTACAGTAGAAGTTTGTAACCATATAAGGCCATAATGGATCGGTTAATGAATCAATGTAATAAAAATAAATAAAAAAAAACAAAAAATTTAAAAAACAGTACCTATAACTTGAACCTGTATTGCATTTTTGAATCTAAACTAATTTTTAATATTAAATTTTACAAAACAAATGTGGCTGTTTGAAATCTTTACTTGTGCTAAAATTGTTCAAATGTTCTAGTGAATATCTGATTCCATCATCTCCGTATGATCCACTAAGAGCTTCACTGTAAAGGGTACTAGTGTATTCTCAATGACAAGAACATATAAAGTGTCTGGTGACAAAGTCAAAAGTAAATCACTACCATTTTACTATCGAAGTTTCGTTCGGGATAAGTGCATGAAATATAATATCTTTTCCACAGGGGATTATTGGATTTCTTTTTAAAGAAATTAGGGTAATAGCAGTAAGTCGCTGATATATTTAAAAAACATTTTAGCTCGATACATCGGTAACTGCTACAGATTTCGTGAATTCTGCCTTAAAAAATCAAATTAACGACTCCAAAGTGGTTGTATGTTAAATAAATATCCCTTTTTCACAAATTACATATAAGAGATTATACATATATGCACATATTTGTAAAGACCTACACTTTATCTACTCAACAGCATGTTATTTACATCTACTACATTTGTGGGTAAACATTCAAATCATTGCCGAAAAGTGCGAGTGGACTTCATAAAACAAAGCTGATATTCTTTGAATTTTGTCCGCGCTACTTCGACAAATTTCAAATAAAAACTTGTTATTAAGAAACACAACGCAGACAATTTTGTTATCTTTAAATAGCAAAATATTTTTGACAGATGAATTTTCCCTAGTAAAATGTTACTGCTGATACCTTTTCAAAATTAAATACAATTTTAGTGCATAGTATTCAAAATAATTAAGATACTATTGGTTATCTTAAAACTTAATTCATAATATAATATGGAGATAGATAGATTTGTCACCTGATTTCATGGTAGCACGGGATTAAACTTGTATTACGTTTTTTAGCTCCTATTTATACTTTAACTTCAATTAGTCCGTTTAAATTTTCAATTCGATGTTATATTACATTACGCTGCATCCCAGCTAATAGATGGGGTTTAGGGGATCAGCATTTGCCATATAGAATCACCAAAACCGAAACAATAATCCCAATTATGATGTTTCCCTCTGTATAGTTTCTGTTGACTCTGACTGTATGCACACTTCTGCATATACATGTTAATTGACTACAAGAAATAATGAAATTGCCGAAAAAGAAAAACTCAGCACAAAAGCCAAAAGAGTAAACAAAATGTTAGGAAATCGATAAAAAAAAAATTATAAACGTAAGCGCTGTTCTGAATTTATAGGTACCCCTTAACATGGGGCAAATTAATACATCCACTGGTACAATCACTTTAATGGATCGTGACAATGGTTAGGCTTCTGTACTATCATCTACACAAACTGTGGCATATTATGTCTACATACATACATCACATGACTCGACATCAGTAAAAAGTTTTGAATGCTTAAAGAAAAGATATACATAATTTTTTTATTATTGAACTGATGTGTGTTTCCACTCTTACTTTCAGTTCACTCGCAGGATCCATATTGATAAACACTTGGATTGGTCTTCCACAGTCAGAGGACCTTTTCTTGTCGCACAACAACATTGAATGTCCATTACTTGGCATAGAGCCCCTCTTAAAGTTTGCCAGCGGTTATATTTCATTTTATTTTTCAATTCCTCCTCTGTGCGGTGTCCGGCAAAAAAGAGGCAAAAGTCCAATTTATGACATGCTACTATTCCCTATTAATACTCGGATATTCGTGTATGAATATGCATAACCAACACATAACCCACATAACCCATGCCCGCTCCCGTGTCCGGACATATAAAATGGCTAACAAATGTAGGTTGGGTGGGTGTACGAACATCAGCTAATGGCATTCGCTAAAGTCTTGTGCGATGGCAAAAACTGCTGCCTCAATTAGTTCCATTGTCCTCGTGTGAGTATGAACTGTAAGTAAGGGCGGGTTGGAGGGTATAGGCTACCACTGATTGCTGAGAGCAGTCGTACACTTGAAAAAAAAGTCTTGAAGAGGTGGCAGTACAAAGTAATGGGTTGTGTAGCTGTGGAAAAAATGAAAACGAAACTGGATAAAAATCTTATATCTGCTGTTTATTTACCTTTCAAAACTCAGTAGTTCAAAGGTCAGATTAGGTAAATATTTGACGAAAAACGATTAATATTTCTTTGCCGCAGTCCAACCACAAAATATTTTTGTGTGGCAAACAACAAAACAGCTGATTTAGAACAAACCACATTATTTGGCTTCAAATAAAAATTCTAAATATTTAAAAGTAATTTTTCCAATTTCAAATAATTTTTTTGTCACGCATATTGAGAGAGAAAAACCTCTTTATTAAAAAATTGTTAAATTTCAAGTCACCGACTTTCGAAAAACATCTGTATTTTCCGAAGCCTTCAATTCAAAGTTATACAAAATCGAAAATTAGAAAAAAGATGGACAAAGAATTCCCTGATCCATAAAAGGAAAAAAGAAGCAAAAAGAAATATGCCGCACTTGTAATGAAGACTTGTATAGTGACGTTTAGGATGATGGATTAAAAAACGTAGGATGTGATATTTGTCCTAGGTGGTTCCATCTACAATGCACCGATTTTAAGGATCTAGCATGATATAATAGTTAAGGATTTCGTATGTAAAGCATGTAGTCACATCAATTAAAAAGCAATTTTTAATTTAATTTTTTTATTAGTTGTTATGTTTTTTTGTGCTATTAAACATATTTAATTTTATATAAAATATTAACAACAATCTATTAAATAAACCAACATTTGAATAACTTTTGGCACATTTATATCTTACTTAATCAAAAAAAGCCATGCCGATTAAAGTGTGTCGAAGACTGAAAAACGTATGCCGACTACTGGCAAATTTGACCTATTAGTCCAATTAATTAAATTATTGGTTGAAAACAATTAATTTCATATTAAACAAAACCCCTCATCGGAACATAATTAGCATATTCACAGAAGTTATGACACTTAAGAAAAAAGTTAAACTGCACTCACTGGTACACTTACCCTATACAACTTTTTATCAAGTGGTTCGAATATGTAAGTGAGACATTTTAAACTTAACTCAACAGACTAAAGGTAAAATTTTTTAAAATATTTATTTTTGAGAAGGAAAATTAGAGGGTAGACTTTCAGAATCTATTATTTATTGAACATAAATGTTAAATTATTTTTCGAATTTTTCAAATATTGTTATGGTTTTTGTAATTTTACATGTATATATTAATTTCCAACGTTGCCGTTTTTTTTTTTTTTAAAATGAATATGTTTTCATCGTTCGGGTCAAGATCTTTCATTTATTGCTAAAAGAGTTTGATCTACAAGAGTTGTGTGCGTTGCGTTTTTAAAAAGTTGAAATATTTTGAGAACTATGTTCATAATAAAAAATTTAGATTTTGGAGAGTACTATAATGTTCGTAAATTAAAACTTAACTTAAAATGTTGTATTTAGGCTTAAAACAGTTTTAGGTGGCATGAAAATGACGATAAAAAGTTTAAATGCTACTGTATTCTGGGTTGATCTTATATCAAAAAAATGTTTGAATTAAAATCCTAGCTGAACCTTTTTTGAAAATATCCATATTCTTCATTTCTGCAGACTGGATCAAAAATCTTTTTACTTTTTAATCGACAACAGTAGAAAAACTGAACAAATGAGATAAAATCAGTTTATTTACTATAAAAGTACACAAAGGGGGATTTAATTATTATTCATGTATTGTCTTTGATTATTTTGACATTGCTACAACCTTGAGGCTTAACCTGCATTAAAATTTTATATTTAAGGTAAAAATAAGGTGATACATAAAAAGAAGAAATTTAGCAAGCTATAGGCTCCAACTAGGATAAATACAGAAATAAACTGTTCGAACTTCTACGTGTATTAAAATATTAAAGTCCTTTAAAAAGAAACGAAAGTAAACGAAACCGCGGATGAAAATGTGATTACGCAATTTTCCTATACATGGTCACTACTATCACTTGAATAAAATTTCGATCATGGGTCTTAATTGGTGTCGCATGGTCTCATATACTTGGTATTGGGTAAAGGATTCCAATTACGTATATCAATTTTTACTGGTCTTCTGAATCAAAACTGGTTTTAGAATTAAGGTTTGTATTCAAAAGTAGAATCAGATAAAATTTGGAACAACATTCTTAAAGAAATTATCGAGATAATCGGTTGGTTATAGACGCAAATGGCTGTTAAAATTGAGTCAAAATCGAAAAATAAAAAAATCTAGCATATTAGTAAAAACAAAAATTATCTGTGAATAATTTATTGAAACTCAAAAACTAATTATGCATTTCGATACCTCGTGTCTGAATTACAGTAAAACCGTCGATTCCGGTCTTGTTATTTTTACGACTACCACAGTTTAATCGGCCATGTCTTAACTCAACAAAGTGCACTAAAGTAAAGCTTCACAGTATATTTTTGGTATGCTAGGGCGATCACAAAAGAAATATATTTTTTTTAGTAGGTTGAAATTCGTATGCGTTTTTAATTTAATTAATCGGGACCGGCCGTGGCATAGTGGTTAGAACACGCGGCTACCATGCGGGAGATCGCAGGTTAGAACCTGGCTCCAGTCATCTTAAAAAGAAAAAAAAAAATAAAGAAAATTTTCTTTCATTGTCGGCTCCCCTCGAATGTTGTTTGACAGCAACTTCGCAGTATTAAGCGTCGATTCAATCGTCGTGTCTAGTAAGAGCTTCTCAAAACAGTGACGTTCGCATTCGTCGATAAACAAGTAGGTGCCGTTAGTTGTGAATCTAAAAATAGAAAGCGTGTTAATTCACAACAACGCGAGAAGCTATCCCATACCTCATTCATGGGGTGCAAAGGGAAATTAAGTTTAAGTTTTAAGTATGAACAAACATTCCCATTAATAACGGTTCACAACTTCCTAGTAAAAAAAATTATTTGGGAAGCTCATTATTTTATCACTTACTTTTCTGGTTGCCAATTTCTAAGTAGGCATTACAAAACACATGCTTAGAACAAACACAAATATTAATGAGTACTCGATTAATTCAACTGTGATAGTTTTCGATAAAAATTTTCGAAGACAAAGCCGAACTTGACGGTTTTACCCTAACTTTGAGTAGTGTTTAAAGGGGATAAGCTAGACTTATTTAAAACAACTTTGTCGAAGACGGCATACCCGAAAAACCAAATATAGTCCGCGAAAATCGAGTTGAGCCCATAAGCTTATCCCCCTGAGAAAAAATAGTTTCCTTTTTTTTAGTTATTAAGAGCACTTTATACAAATTTCTTCTCAATATGTTTTTCTCTTCGACAAAGTTGTTTTAAATAAGTCAAGCTTATCCGAAATCCCAACTATAGGTTGTCGAAAATCTATTCAACCCCTTAAAACAGTACTCAAAGTAAAAAAAATTGTACGAAACCGTCATAGTAATTCAAAAATCGAATGATGCAGTTCGATTCCTCGTGTCCGAATCAGGTTAAAACCGCCGAGACCGGTCTTGTCTATTTTTTCGACTATCCCAGTGTTGTTTTTCACTAAATGTAATCTACAAATTCAAAGAACTAATTAATTTAGTCTTCCACACACGATTGCTTTTTTTAAACATTTTTACTGTGTTCGTTCAATTGGCTGCATCGGTTTGCATCGAAGTAGTTTATTCGTTCACTCCAATCTTCCAAGACCTTGTTAATGCTTTCGGGCTGTAGCTCACGGATTGCTTCGATGATATTGACCTTAAGCGTTTGAATCGCTTCTTGATTAAAATAATCTATGATTTCAAAATTAACTTGTATATGGCCCACTTGTATATGGCCCACTGAACGATATTAGAATTTGGTCAGTTTAATTATCTTACAACAGTAGGTAAAATCTCAGAAAACCGAAATATTTTCTTCAACCCTTTTTTACCTTCAATGCAAATGACCAAATTCACCCATATACATTTACATACATACTATATATCTTTGTTGCAAATACAGTTAAAATTTTGCACAATCTAGTCGCTTATTGAAAGTTAACTTACGAATAAAAAAGGGCCTCGTTCTGTGTACTAGTACTTCCGATAAAAGATAGTCTAAATTTTCCCAATAATTTCAAGGAGGAACTCTTAATATTTTGAAAATTCAATAGCACTTTCTAAACTGTAACCATTTCTACAGCTTTGATACATGCCTGTAAACGTCTGGCCAACAATTACCACTGCATAATCAGGACAATAATAATACATAAGTACTTAAGTAATTTCATAAGTTAATTTCATTGACTCAGAGTTAAAAAATATCTACTAGAATTTTGGCGAATAAACAGAGAGTGAAAGTTTTTATCAGTCAGTTCACCTTAGTGAAATTTCTGTACTTTTTTATTTTGATTTTCATATTTTCCGAGATTTTGACAGAGCTATAGGGGAGGGGCAGCTGCCCCCTGCCTCTACCTGGCTACGCCCTTGGAATCAACCCTTGTCACATGATTTGTCGCAATGCTAATATTTCTTAACCAACTAACTAACGAACCAAATTTAAATATTATTATTAGTATTGCGTTTTTTTTCTTTGTACTTGTGTATATTTTACTATTTAACTATTCGCTTTCTGGAGCATCCCTCCAAATTCAACATAAATCTATCGTTTTAAAAGGTGACGAAAAGTCGCACGTGCAATATTACGCATAAAAGCGAAATTTTCTTTATTTGCAAGAACATTTTAAGTGGAATAGAATATTGTAAAGGGATTAAAAGCCTAATCCCTCGGTCATATACACGACGGTCGCGTTAAGTAATAACCCTTTTGCTTTTATGCCTGTCTACCTGCTTAATCCTTTGCTGGCCACTTGTGTGCGACATGGCTAATCCTGCTTAATCCGCGCAATAAACTTGTAAACGGATTTAAAGTAATACGCGCTTCAAAACTTAATCCCAGTGGAAAATACCAGGATGACCATAGCGGATTAAAGATTGCAATAAAAAAACCCTGCAGTCATTACGACCGGATTTATTTTTAGCACAATACGCGTACCTACCTGTTACACATATACCCAAAACTACTGAAATTTTAGCAGCTACTTACTGACCAACGGAAGATCATTAAAAACAATTAGAAATAATATTATACAATGGATCTTTTTGTTTAATATCGTTTCTAAATTAAAATTTAATGAGAGCTGGAAATAAGTAAGAATACGTATTTAGAAAGCGTTATAAGAGATCATGTCATTGTAATGTTCATCTAGGAAATTATAAGTCTTATCTAAAGTGTTGTGCAAATTCTAAAGTAATGATTTTGACTATTATCTGAAAATAATCACCATTTTTCTGGGTAGAATACATGCAGAATGAATTTCTTAAAAAAATATATGAATATGATCATACAAAAAGTATTAATTAAAATATATGAAATGAATTACATGCAAAATCTTGATTTTTTTTAAAGAAATTTTCTTTAAGAAATTGGGTTATTTGTGTGCTTTTATTTGACAGACAAGAAACACTGATACTATCAAAATATGGGTGATGAAATAGACGATAGTAATGTAGGGTTCAAAGGCATTTTAAAATAAATACCTATCCTTTAATATTATTTTTTAGGTCTTTAAATATACATAGTTTTTGTTTATGAGATATCAAACTAATTTTAGTAAAAATAATTTGATTTATTTATATTTTTTTCTATCTTTTTTGTAAATTTATTTGTAAAATATCCCTTTTTATATAAATAAATAATTTGATTTATTAGAGCTATGCTAACTAAATTATTAACGTCTGCAATGTGTAGAAATCAGCAAAATCCCCCACAAATACTCGTGCTAAGTGGTCAATTTATTTTATTTTTTATATTTTTGCAAATTGCAGTCTAATTAAATATAGTACTGATCATTTGCTTTTGTGCTGAAAAATTCGGCTTCACATTCGGTTCATGCTTTGTTCTAGCACTAATGTAACTTTATATGTATTTTAATAACATCCTTTTTTTTGTATTTTCTTTTTTAATAAGATTATTTAATAGATTTAAATGTAATGGCAGCAAATTCTACAGCAAATATCTCTTAAAGCAACAAAATAAAGAAAGACAATACAGTTTGACTAACAGTAATAATAAGTAGAATAAATATGCAATAAACTGAAAAGGGAAATGGAAATAGGAAAAAAATTAAACAAACGTTACAAAAATAATAACGACAATTTGAGTCTAACCCCTTTTCTTATCTACTTATTAAGAAATGACTGTGTAAGTTTGTAGCTTTTTTCCTTTTCCTGGTAAAATCTGGCTCCTCCTTTGTTGGCTTGGAATATTTGATATGCTTTTGCTAAATTATTGCCCAATATTTTTCGATTGGGCGAAGCTCCGGGGAATTTGGCGGATTGCACATTTTGGAGGCAAATTGTATATTGTTTTTACGACACCACTCTAATGTCATCCTCGTATAATGACAAGTTGCCAAGTCAATCCAAAATATTGGTGGTCTTATTTTTTGTAAAAACGTCACAAATTTGATTTGATAGCGATATCTTGGCAACTACTGATTTTAATTCAAAATAATACAGTAATACATTTTGCTAAAATATACACAATAAACATTAAAAACGAAGAGACAGTTAGTGGAGTTTAAGTATTTTCAATTTGTAAAAATAAATTCAGGACATGAATGGTGATTTTAATATTATTATTATTGGTTACAAATATCTTTAACAAAGTCGTATGAATATGTTTTAGGAACTTTCTGAATATCAAAAAATAACCTTACATATTTCTCTACTACACCATGTACCACCGGTCTCTTCAATAAGGCCGAGGATAATTAACTCATTGCAACTCTCAGTGTATGCAAATTGTGTGTGTGTGTGCGTGTGGCTCGTCCGTCCTACTATGTGGCACACGCTTTGCATGCAATACAATATTAAGAAAAGTGTCCGTCGCCATTATAAGGGTAAGGGTAATGGCAAATTTTGAATCTACTCCCGAATCATAGAGTGTTGAACAATTTGTCGTAGACATGTTGTAGATCCAGGCACAGATATTAATGTTTTTTGCACATTGGCTGTCACAGAAGGAAAATACAAAAAATATACATACGTAGGAAACTCTCAGTTACCTCCATCATTACCATGGGCAGAAAAAGCAATAGGCAGTAACAGAAATAGCAGCAACAACAGCACGAACGTAATGAAAGCGAAGCAAATAGAGTCCAAAAAAGCGGTTATGCCTGCCTTGGTTGACGTCGTCTTTTTTTTACGATTTTTTGGATGGCTAAATGGAAGTTGTTGAACCGCTGCTGTTCCCTACCCCAAATATCCACACGGCAATGTGTGAGTGCTTCTGCTATGGGGGAGTGGTTTAGGTTAACATTCGCATCCTCTATCAAACAAACGAATATCAAATATACAACAACAAAAAACGTATTCGCAACCACACAACGAAAATAATCAAAAAGAAAAAAAACAACAACAACAGTAGACTCCCTGTGTTTTTTGTTTTTCTATAACTTCTCGGTTCCCATACTTTGGTTTACGAATAAATATAACAGAGATATCTCTTTCTAGCACACCCTAAAAGAGAACTAATGAGTGTGGATGTGTGAGCGAGTGCGCGATAACATTACCAATTATACCAGTTTAATGTTTACATTTTTTCACCATACTTGGTTGATGTGTTTGTTGTTATTTCACTTCAGTTGCCTTTTCATCTCTTTCGCTCTCACTCTGTTAGCTTAGTGCTCGTCGTCATCGTCGTCGTTGCCGTTGACGGTGATTATTGCTGTGTTTACATTTTGTTTAACCTACCCTACCTTCTTACACCTCGTATACTCGTCAATACATTCGTTTGTCGGCAACGACAACAACACGACGCTCTCAACACACACACACACACGCAGAGCAACAACACGAAACGACAACGAAGAGCGTGTGTGGTGCTGTTTGTGCGTTTCGTCTGGCCCAAAAGGTGTTTTGTTCACAGAACTACAATCAGTTCCAAAGTAACGTTCGTTCGAATCTGTCGCACTGTCTTGTGAAATCTGTGTCTGTCGATTATTACTTTACTCTCTGTATACACAGCGCCCGCCGCTCACGTTTTTCCGCCGCTACCGCTAAAAATTGTCAATATTCAATACAATCGATCGATGTTTGTACGTCTGTTTGTTTTGCATTCGCAGTGTCGATGCGATGAATAATAATGAAAATTCGCTGTCGTAGCATACATTTACTTTGATTTTAATTACATTTTAAATTTGGACAAAGCTCTTAACACAACAAACAAACCGAGACAAAGCCAAAAAGAAAAAATCTAAAGAGCACCAAAACAGTGAACAGTGCAAACTAAAGAAAAAAAAACCAAACAAAATAATTTACAAGTGATTTATTGTACTCGCGCGAATTTCGTCTTGTCGATCAATTGAAACCATACAATATCAAACCCACATAGGTACACACATGTACACACGAAATAAAATCAATACTTACAATTAATTAAGTGACACAGTTGTCCTCATTTCCTCTGAGGCTTTACAAGTGTGGCAAGGAAGAAATTGCAAAAAAGTGCTTGAAACTATTCTAAAAATCAAAACAAAAACAACATTAAATTATCACAACAAATCCCAAAGTGGAAAAAAGTGTTTGTGTGAATTCGAAATAATAACACAGATATAAAACTACATCATTGTGAATCGTTATCATCCCGGCAGCCGCTCAATCGCCAGCTTTTGTGGAATATACCCAGGTGATATTTTGGAAATCACAACACAAACACATAGCCCGCTCAACGAAAGCACCGTGTAGTGCTTGTAGCTTATTAGGTAAGTTGATAATTTCGCTTAAAACAGGATTAGTCTAATGAAAGGACAAAAGCGATAATAATATATGATTGCTATTAAAAATATGACACATTAACTGTTGTTCGCAATGTCGAATGGAGATTTGACTAATTGGGAATTGCCGGCGCTAAGAAATTGTTATTAATTAAATCGGTATGGGTTTTAATCGATTTTCATTTGCTAATGTTTCACACTCTATAAGCTAATTTTATTGCACCGTCGCTGGTGTAGAAATTAAGTTTGACAGTTTAGCTAAGCTAAACAATGACTATGGGGATGCTGTATAATGTTCGGGTTTAAATTGTCAATTACGAATATTGTTCTTGCAAATGTGACAGTATACCTTACACACATCTTTGTATATACATATATTCAAAAATATTCCTTGAGAGTTGTAAATATTTAAGAAAATATGCCACTATTGATTAATTGATAGATTCAACATCTACAATCTTTAAGTATTTAGATACTAATGCTTTTAATCATAAAGATTATAGTCAAGTCATCTTTATTTTCACAAGGAGAGCTTCGTTTGGGACTTTCCTTAAAAAGGGGGTACATGCTATATACATACGTTTCTAATTTGAATTTCAAAACTATAGTGTTCCCATGATACGCACCCGTGTTTTGATATTTTGTTGCACTGGTATTACTATGTTTTTATCGATATAATTAACAATTTTTCTATCGAATGATCTATACAATCCAAAGATTTCGAAATATAAATACCGTATATTATTAATTTTGATAACTATAGGACATTTTTTATATGAACGTTGTCTGAATACCGTCGTCGGTCAATTCAAAAAGTTTAAGTATACAGGCGCGATAGGTTATAGGCTACCGGAGCGCAGCTATGACAAATTTTCATATAAATTTATAGATATATAGATTTTACTTATTCGTGAGATTCATGCTTTCACCGTTACTTACTATTTGAATCCTCCGACAATGGTAAATCTTTAAATATTATAACATTCAATGTTTTTGATCGACCACAGCAAGATTGATTCATGGTCCGAATTAACCGTTTGTATAGCTTAAACGGCAATAATCGTTTTACAATGACGGCACCTTAAGTAGTTGGTCAACGACAAGTCTAGTAAGATTAAGATTAAGTATGCTTTCAAACTGTTTTGCCAGTACCGATTAAAAGGGCGACCTCTGGCTAAAGGCACATCTTGTCGTACATTAACCATCCATGGTGAATGAACCGAAAACACACATACAAGTCAGACTTTACTTTATTTTCGAACAAAGTAAAATTTTTCTTTAATTCCGCATTCCTGCCAAAGATAAATATTATTTTATTTCGAAATAAAAGAAGGCAATTGAAGAATAAAAATTGGACTTTTAGGGCAATAATTGTTAGATGTATACTTGTAAACAAGTTCGCTTTGCATCCCATTAATATGACATGTAAACAAACATGTGATCTCGTGATCACACCTCCAAATTGAAAGAGACTTAAATAAACGATATTTGTAGGATACTGCTCATAAGCTATTAGTGGTGCTATAGAAATGTTGGCTATTATTTTAAGTGGACAGCTTTATTGGGATGGCCAAAAAACTGTAATTCTAAACTTTGGACTACACGTCTTATCATGGCAATAGCTTATATAACCAATATAAAACTTTTACACCAAATAAGTTCAAAATTACACAGCTTATTAAACAGTTTTAGTAAAATTTAGTTTACAATTACAATTTAGTTGATCCTGTAGCCCTGCAATGGCTTTGTATTCATATATGTAAAACGATGCCACAAAGCTCGTACACATAAATATGAACAGTAACATCTGAGAAATAACCAAAAACTTTGGATTCTTATTTGTTGTGCATGGCATCGAACTAAATATATTATTAAAAACATACGTCATCGCAATTTATTTATACATGTGCAAAACTTTTAGAAATATATGTTTAACTCATCTCTAACTACATAAGACAGGTATATTTTGTAACCACTCTTTGGTCTCCGATCCAATCATTTCACAAATTTGTCTAATTCACCTCAGTATGCTTTAATGTAAATAACAGTTTCTCAGTCGATGTCAATCATTAAAACTTCTTTTGAAAACAAATATACACCATTTTGCATAACCTTCCAAGTCTTTAAATTTAGTTTGACTGATATCGACTAAATTACCAAGTCTAATAACGTGGCAATTTCAAGTTTGCAGCAGGAAATTCTACAATCAAACGTCCTAACATCAAACAGACGCTAATAATACACCCCAGTCAGCGGTAACCTTGAATTAGTAAAATTCGAAAGAAAATTAGTTCATCTTTTAAAGATTTCCCGTATATACACGCTCCGAGGAACGAACGCCCCGCCGCAAACTCGGCGGTTAGTTAGTAAGATTATCAAACGGTAACCGACACATTATTCACACGTTCTCAATTCCCTCCCCACAAAAGAAATGTAAAAGCGAACAAGCGCTACTAAAAACTCACACACTTTTCTGAACGAAAATATCGCTCACCGTAGATCGTTCCATATGAACCCGCAGTTAAATCTCTCTACGTCTCTCTTCGATTTGTACTATAATGAAGAGTAATAAATTATAATGATGCTGCTGCCCAAGTTATTATTACTTATTAATCAGAAGCACATTTACATATTGAAATTGAATAAATTATTTCAACACAAAATAGAAATAGAAACCAAACTTATTACAGAGTGAACTGAGTCTGAGTTTAAAACAAAATCACACACAGATGTTTAATTCAATAGGGGGTTTCCTAAAGACAAAAGCAACAACAAAAACAAAACTATACGCACCGACAGCATCTCTGCTCTTGTGTGTAACGGACACACAGCCGATCTTGGCCAAGAAACGGGTTTCGGCCTCAATTTTCCATATGAATAAGCGACGCTTATGAAAAATGAATGGTTATGAAGAACACAACAATGAAACATTTTATTTAGTAAATGTTCGTTCGCATCGATCGAGAGGCCAGCCAGAAGGAATTTTTAATTACCTTATTATTTCATAATTTTAAACAAAATACATTAATAATCTTTTTGTGGCGGTGAGGTAGGTGAGCTCGCTTGAGACTCAGAATGCGCCAAAAATAAAGCGAGGCATGTATCTGAAACGCAGAACGATTTGCTTGTTGCCAAACATACCATGGGGCTATGTTATGGGACTTGTTCATATCTCCTCTTGATAATGTTTTGAATGTAAACACCTACACATTGTCAGCCAAGATTTCCATTCAAAGTCGCGCTCTACCTCCAAATTGAATTAAAATCAATTTGAATTGAAATTAAATACCTAAGCAGAAAAAAAAACACACAAATAATTGAGAAATTCATTCATACTCTAGATAAATAAGCTACGACCATTAGCCAACAGCACATATCAATTGACTTTTGGGAAAGAATAAGAAACTACTCACATCCGTTTCCAGACAACACATATACAGCCATTGATGGAGGTGATGCTTTTTATCTAGACATTTGGAGACACTCACGAATCTCTTGACTGATTGAGGGACGGACCGACCAACCGACGGACGCAGCAGCTCATAGATAGTCCGAACGACAAGTATGGAACTGCAAATGACTGTCGAGTGAACATGTCACATGAACCTGGCTGTCAGTTTGGTCTGTCTGTCTGCCTCTGTCTTTATGTCTCTACACGAAACCCAACAATTTCGAAATCTCAAAACAATCTTACATGGAACAAAGCCTTTGTTACCAAAAAAAAAAAAAACAACTCAGTAACAGAAACAGAAAACGAGGCAACAGAAAGACTATTCAATTGAAGGAGTTGGTTGTTGCCTTTAGATATCTTGGTCGCGATATAGTGCAATAGTGTACAAATATAACAATTTCATTACCGGGCTAAAAACGCCCCGAAAAAAGGCACGAACGCACCTCTTTTTTTCTAGATTCGGTTATGCGGTGACATAGCCACATTTAGAGTGAAACAGCGACACACACGCACACACACACACATACAGCAGGAGCATTCAGGTACATATAAACTCGATGGCTGTTACTATCAAGATTGAATGAAATTGAGAAAACAAACAACACTTTTCGATTTACGATCCGATTCAATTCAATAATATTGCCCAAAGGGGGAGCAGGGGGATAGGTAAAATGACACTTATGATGTAATTGTCATTTAAGTCGCGTTTCTTTGTTGTCTTGTTCGGGAAGAGGGTGAAGCATAATACAATCCAGAATTGTTAGTGACAATTGAAAGAATTATCGAGAATTTAGATATGTACCAATTTCGTTATTACCTTCTCGTTCACAAAGTTTCGTAAAATCAAAACCTCTTGGCCGCTGTCTTAATGACGGCGATGACGGCCAGGTAATTGATCAAGATTTCCATTTCAAATGGATTGGGAATAGCGACGACATGTAGCTTGTTTGTTTTACATCACAGCACATGCGGAAAGCCTCGCATTTCACAAATGACAGAACGGGTACGCGTTGTTGAGAGATGCCTCTTGGACTTTGATAAGAGTTAATTGCATTTTGATTTATGAGAAATCTAATTAAAGTCAACAAATGAAAAATTCAATTAAAACTAAACCGAACAGCAGCCGCAGCCGCAGCCGCAGCACCATCAATTGCAATAACAACAACAACGGCAATGTAACGTAATCGCTAATTCACATTAAATGTGAAATCTCTAATACAAACATGGCCAACAACAACGTTCCACACAAATGTTAGTTACATACATACTTATTTGCTAGCTGGTTAGTTGGTAGCTCATCGGGTTAATTCTAGGCCATGTCATGAAATGTAATAGAATAAGTATTAAACTTGTCAAATTTTCACACTTTTTTAAGTTTTTGGCACAAAACTTAATTAAACTTCAAAATGAGTTTTTAACAGATTCATCAGACAAAGCCAAACAACCAGCTAGCCAACCAGTCATCTCACAAACGCTCTCGCTGATAAACCAGTTAGTTAGTTCCATGGGGTTTTTCCTCGCAACAAAAAAGCAGCCGCCGCATTAGCCGGTGAAGCCAAAGTTGAATACAAACATAGCTAGCGAGCGGCTCTGACGACAACGAGGATGATTATCATGGGGATGATGATGATGACAGCCACGCATGCGTAACACCATAATGGTGCTGATGATCATGATGATGGAAATTCAAACGCTACAAATGTGATCGGCCATTGCCGTCGCTTTTGCTGCTGATGTAGCTGATGACGCTTATTATTAGGAGTATTGCAATTTTACACTCGCTCACATTTACCATTTGAATGCTAAAACATTCAAATGTCCAAAGCGTCCAACTAAACCCAACAAAGTTTCCCCCACTCACTCACAATGCGAAATGAAACCTCTACTTCCACTTGTCAAATCGCATCTAACATTAGCCTAAGAGACGGACAATCAACTTGTCTTGTGGCCGGGAATATATACGTTCATACATACATATATGTAGATACTTTGCCCGGTGCAGCCACGCAAATTCACGCGTTCACCTCTGCCAAAATCAGCCAAGCATTAATACAAATTAAAAATTCACTGCTGCCTGCAACTCCTCAAAGCTCGCAAAGCATGGCTGGTGTCAGAGCCCGTTGAGGGGTGAAGTGGACAGACACTGCCACTATTCTACAACTTATTACTATTAATATTATTATTAGTTATGAAATTCGTTTTTTTTTCTCGCTCATGTGAATGTGAAAAACACTGTGGCAGCGGACAACAATTGCTAATGCCAAGCATTGGGATCTGCATCTACATAACTATGCAAGCAAGCGAACCACTCTTAGGAGGCCTCCGCTACCAGTAGCCATCGGTGAGTGGAGGAGATGGCTTGATAGGCATCTACTTTGATATGCTTCTGTTGGGGCGAATGTTATGTTGGAAAACACACACACACACACAAACACACAGTCTGTGTGCATAAACTCACGGTACTGCTGCTTATCATCATAATGGCCATAATAAACTTGTTCTTTTGCTGTTGGCATCTAGTTCCCCCAGATCACGCTTACGCTCACCGGGGGTTTCTAATAATAAGCAAGATACCTAATCATGGAAAAATAATTGCATGGAAAGGACATGCAGGAGAAAGTGTGTTTGGACATTGAGATCTAGGCGTGCACAAATGTGTTAAAAGGACATCTATATAGTATAAGTTTGAGATTGTAGATTAGACCTATGTACATTTTGACGGCAGAGTAGTACTGTAGATCTACCGAAAATAGACTGAAATGTTTCCATTTTGGTCGGAAATATTTTCAGATGGACGGAAAGAATATGTAACATCAGTCAAATTTCGAAGTACTTTTTAGAGACAAACAAGTAACGATTTTCGGTAATAGAATTAATAGGTAGAACAATTTTCTAATACTCAAATTAACAAATATATATGAGCAAATTCAACTAAAATATTTAGTTTTTCATTTAAAATTAAAAAGCATCATTTATTCGAAAAATGACACCACTTTCTCTATTAACAAAAAACATTTTTGAAATTTGGGTTGTCTTTAAATTTGTTGACCTTACATTTCTCTGATAATGTAATTGCAAACTGCAAAACCGCGTTAAATGATCAGTAGTAATTTATACTTAATCAAACAATTGTACACTTTTCATATTATAAAAATAACATTGGACGAGATAAAGCCGTTTCTATTCATAGCAAAGTGGTGTCCATGTTTTTGATACAAATCTATAGTTATATATACCTTATTCCTTTATTACGTCCCCATCCGACAGACAAATTATATTCTATCTTTACGTTTAATATAAATAAATTGAAGACTAAATTACCACTTTCGATGGGTATTCCATTACATAGTAGTTCACCTTTTTCTTTTGCAAATGACGGCGGGGTTAGTTAAATAAATATGCTTAAACGTAAAAAAAACCAAAGGCTTCAATATAAAAAAGCATTTTGGTGTTTAAAATTGTGTTACATGTGGTAACATTTTCATAAACTTCATATTTCTTACCTAATTTTATTAAAAATAATTGCATTACTATTGCATTAACTACATTCCAATCCAGACAACTAATGTAATTTACGCTCACATTTGCTAGATATTCAATCTTGCAAGGAAGCAATGCAATTAAATAATTAATTATACAGTGCCATTGAAAATGTTCATTCACCATCGATAATATAGAGCTCAATCAAACCTATTAAGGATAGATTTTAATTATTTTATCATAAACATGTACAAATGTGTCTGCTTCCCACTCCCCTTCCCCTCCCTGGTTGTACAATAAAATGTGGTTTGCATTGTGGCTGAACAAGTGGTGGTCGAATCACCACAACTGCTACTCGATCACAACGGACTCCTCGTACACCCGTGGCACCAGCGCCGTGATCTCACTTCATCTCCATACAGCCGCGAGTGTTGGTTGGTAGCAGAAAAACAGTTACACTTTTTAAAGCGATGGGAATGTTAATCATATCCATTTGTTATTATGATTATTATGGCCGGACCAACAGCGGAGTTGCCAGTATTTCCCATCAACTCATGCTGTTTATCTCTCGGCACTGGTCGTAACATACATTTCATGGAGCTGGAGCCGTGTTTTCTTTTTCGTCTTCTGCTGATTCAGTGACTTAAGGGCAAATTTGTGTACTGTGTGGCTTGCCCCAGCTACTGGGTGTTAAAGACAAATATTATCTTGACCGTAATTACAAAGTGCGTGTTGTAAAAACAAATCTCAAGAGCTGAACTGGAAGATCATTAGATGCTGACTGTTTATGGGACGATGTATGTTTGTTTGTTGTTTTATAACGGCTAGTGCGGGCGGGTGTGAAATGGGAAATGATCAATTTCTATTTGTGTTCAGATTCGATTCCATAAAACCCTAATGACAATGATGACGCGCTGTGTGACCAAGACATGATTTCGTGTTTATTTGTAGTTGCAAGACAGTTTGAAGGGGGGCCTCTCATTCATCGCATTGCCTTCGTTTTCTGTAACAACCGGAAACTGAAAGTAAATTCATTGAACGTAATAATAACGACAACAACACAATACTTGTATCCTCGTCCGTGTAAACGTGCCAAATGCCCAGAGAAACGATTTATTTATTGTGACAATGAATCGGTCAAAAGGTAACCGGTAACTATCTACCCCCACTTTGTTTCTGTCGGACGCTCAGTGGGACAGCAAACAATTTCATCCAAATATCACGTAGATACATATTTTTTCCTGTTTGGACGCCAAAAAGACTTGCTCATTGTTCGATAACAAGAAAATTTGTCATCTTTTTTGGTGATTATTGAATATTGTGGACATATTACAACATACAACTGTGGAAAAGAGAGGGAAAATAGGACAAAGTTCGGCTTAAAATTATTAGATCTTGGTTGAGAAAAGGGATTTATTTCAATAGTTCGTCTGCCTACCTAGAACACATACTTTCGGTTACTGCGCTTAATCTCTTAGCCATAAAAAGGGATTAGTTTGGCAAACACACACACACACTCGCATACACACAAAAACTGTGGCTTAGTCCGAAACTAAAATTAGTCTACTTTCGGCTTTCTCAAAAAAGTTCACATATTCTAAGCCAAGGACAGAATGTTAATCTGTTTTCTTTGTTTTACAATGGGGGATTAAAGCAGGTCGCGCGTATGTGTGTGTGTGTGCAAAATTAAGGAAGTGCATGTCATATACCTGGCAAATCCCTATGCCAGGATTAAGGCCGACCATAGCTATCCCTAAGCAGGCAGCCATTCTACCAACAATTTAACCCCTATTGTAAGGCGCGCACAATGCGCTCTTTACATGTCAACACCTCTAGGTACCCTTGGGTTATTTGTCACTTAACGCTTTGTCCCAGACGAAATCATTTAGTATTCATCATTGGTTTACCGCATGCACAACCACTAACAGTCTCCGTTGTTCCCGCCGCACCGATAGGTTCTTTCCAAAGATTATTCATCATTATCATCATCGTCATCAGCAGTAGCATCAACATCATCAGCAGCGCGTCTTCCTCATCTTGTGGCAAAACTGTAAGTATGTATTTAATGTAATGTTTTGTCATGTCCTCGTTACGTCTGACTGCCTCCGACTGTAACTGAGTACGGCCATACGACCCTGAATTACACGCTTGGTTGGGCGCATGCGTGCGCACACTCATCCATAAATTAATAACGCATCTGCCTCAAATTTCCACAATCCGTCATGACTGATTCACTTTCGCACTGAGGTTCCTTTGCGCCCCATTGTCGAACAACCCTTATACGGGGCTATGTTATGTGTTTTTATAGCGAACGCCATTTTTTTTTTGATAATTATTAATTGCCTGTATAGTGTTATGAATATTTGTTACTTAATAACTCATAATTAATCGTTTACCATTATTCTTTTCTTTTCTTTGCAGTTTCTTTTGGTTTAACTTTGTGCATCCGGCCTCACAGTGGCTCTACACTCAACAGAAGCCTTAATGGCTGCCGGATTTCTGAAATCGGGCGACTTGGGCCCCCATCCACACAGTTATGGCGGGCCGCATCCTCATCATTCGGTGCCCCATGGTCCCCTGCCGCCTGGTATGCCGATGCCGTCTCTAGGACCCTTTGGTTTACCCCACGGCTTAGAAGCCGTTGGGTTCTCCCAAGGTATGTGGGGTAAATATCGAAACAATTTTGGTTAAAACTTAACATAGTGTCATTTTTTTAAATGTGGTGAAATTTGTACGACAACAACAACAACAAGAAAAACAAAAGCAATCTTATAGATACATAGTTATGCGTTGGCAACATTAAGGTCACTGTCATTTGTGTTGATGATAATTTCATTCCATTTTTCTGCTGTCGATAATTCAGACGAGTAATGAGCAACGCACTTTGTCATTTCCCCTCTCCGCCCTCCTACAGCCACATTGACAAATGATTTGTCGTGACAAAACAGAATGATAAGAATATACAACTCTGATAACTCAATTTTAAGTAAAGATGACTTGGTGATTTCACCTGGAATGAGACGACAAACAACCTGAGGAGCCTCTGGGACTCCAGGCGGCTTCATGGATGATCGAACATAACGCAACATAACGAGAACGAAACGAGAACATCCTGACTGTGACACCACAATGAAAAAAAACTGAAACTCGCTCGCTCGTATCAAGTGCATCATACGAAAAGTATGAAAAAAAATATAAAAATATATTTTCAATATTCAAGTTTCGTTTCGTTCGTTTATGTTTGGAATTCAGTTTTTTCCATTTGTGAACGTCCGTCCAACTGTTTCTCAGTCTGTCTGTGTGTCTTTGGTAAATGAATACAGATTGCATCATTATCAATAATATTGTCAAAATGAATAATGAGCGCATGCGTGCACTGACTGACAACAACGCATTCTCATAATATGGCTGGGAAAGAGAGGCGTACTAACACGACGCAGTGACGTAGCAATATGTATGACAATATGACAGTTTGGTAAAAAAAAGTAAAAACAAATATAATTGGTGGGGAAAATATACTAGAAAAATAGCAAGAAAGTTAATAGTTTTGAAATATATTAATACATAATTCGTATGTTCCACATACTTCCTACTAGTATAACTATTTCTATAGTTTTAGTAAAGACACTTCGCCAAGTCTTATCTTGCCTCTAAATTTAATGCCATTTAGCGTTAAGAGATATGTGAAAAGAACTGCTTCTCTCGCTCTATCAAAACACAAACCCCTCCATAATTAATTAAAACGCCATTTGTGATTTAACCCACATTGCAACATTTCACAGCAGCTGTAATACCAATTCTCAACATTAATTTCGTTCATAGGCACGTACACGTCAATGTTCCACCAACAGGACTTTTTACATAAAGGATTCTGTAAGTAGCAGACTGCATATGTCTAACCTAACACCCGTTCCAATATCAGCCAAGCGGCAGCCAAAAAAAAAACGGCTGGCGGTTTGGCTGACTGGATCTCAAAACAAAAACCAGAATCAGGGAAAAGATAGACGACATTAAAAAACTATTTGGCAACACAAAAGATCCGACGTCGGATGAAATGTGGAAGGGTATGTAGGTAGGGTGACACAAACAATGGTGTCGTGCACGGATTAAAGTGCAGAGCTCGTTTCCCTATGTATCCATTATACATAAATACTTGCTTATGTTACAATTACTCATGCACACACACACGCGCGATTTTCAGTTTTAATAGTATATACAGACACACACACACAGATGTACTAATACTTTGTGGTACTCAAATGTTAAACGAAATTTCCACCAACCCGGTTTAGAGATGATTCCAAGGGTGGATATTAGACGAGACAATAGAAATAGAATATCTAATCGGGGGTTGCTGTTGTAAAAAGCACGCAATTCTGCGTGGCTGATGGTGTTGTTGTTGTTGTCGTTGATGCCTGTGTTATTTATTCGAACAATAACAAATGCCTTTTGTTTTCTCTCTCACTTCGAAATCGTAGTGAAAAGTTATTCTTAATACCAACAGACAAGGCACCTTTTTCCCAAATTGGACGCCATTTTCAAGGAAATTTTATTATCCTGCTAGCGCTGGGCTGTTTACACAAATAAACGCCCTGTTTTTCGTGTCTGTCCGAAGCCGTAATAAACAGCAGGATACATATTATTAATCTCTTAATAAATTAGTTTTTGTTTAGTACTTTGCATTCAATGCTTCCAAAAGTTAATATTTGTTGACTTTATGCTTTGGGTGCCTTGACGCTCGCATGCTTAGCTATCCTCCAGGCGACCGACCAACCAACCAACCAACCAACTATCAATTTCACCACATTGTTAGGCAGTTTTTTATGTGACCACCGCATTTTCTGACTGTGATCTCTTTTTTATTCCCCCCGCAGGTGTTAATACCCGTAAGCAGAGACGCGAGCGCACCACATTCACACGCGCCCAGCTGGACGTATTGGAGTCGCTGTTCGGCAAGACACGTTATCCTGACATCTTTATGCGCGAGGAAGTCGCATTGAAAATCAATCTACCGGAATCCAGAGTACAGGTAATTATTAAATTATTATTTTATATTTAATTATTTTATGTATGCTTATTTTATATTACAATCAGTCGTCAGGGAAATTTTCTCCGCAGAATGAAACTTTAAGAGATAGTTTAATTAGTTGTATAAATAATGTGGGGGTTATACATATTTGCAAAATTGCAAATTATCGTTTTTAACAAATGCAACAAAAAGAAAGATGCTTATGAAGCATAGACTTCTAAATTTCATAGTTCCTGTTGCATACAAATATTCAAATTTGTATTCAGTTATTTCTAGATAACTATCATTTTAATCACAAAATACACATCATTTCTATAAAACTCAACTCATACATTACATATATGCCTTAGTGAATTAAACCTGTTTTCCTCAAAGTCTTTCTTTGTCTCTAAATCCTCAGCCAACTTGTCCTTAACGCCTTAAGCAACATCACAATGCATAACCAGCGTAAATAAACTCGAAATGCTGGTGTTCATTTCCTCAAAACGTATTAACAGAATCAACCATATGATAAGTAGCATCATATGGCTAGAAGTGTATTGTCATTGTAACGCTAAATCTTTGGGAATAAATCTTAAAAGTAAGCATCATTTAGGGCCGTATGTGCCATTATACCCCTCCCCACCCCCCCACCAATATAGGATGAGCGACCAAAATAACGTTAGCACCAATTTGACTTTGTCGTTAAGACATTAGAGTGAAGCCGTAGAAGAGGCCGTAATTATTTCACTCACAGAAATGTAGTGACAATTGTTACAATCAAACATTATGCGAAACATAAGGAATCTGGCATAAAAGCAATGTAATAAATACTTAAATACCTATGGCAAACATTTGGTCCTCCCCTCTCTCTTTCGCTGTACTACGAGTACGTACCCCAGCTACATCGCGTATGTGTCAATCTGTCATGAAATGTGTTTGTTTGCATAAGCAGCAGAAACATGACAAGAGTTTTCGGTTGTGTGTTTTCCGTTTCCGTTAAAACGACAAATTAACAATTTTGAAAAATGTGTCCTTTTGCAATAAATCGTTTATTTCTCTCCATTCTTTTGTCTCAGCGACCAAGTGACAATTGGGCTGCATCTACGAACAGAGTAACAGATTGTACGACCAAGTTTGTGTTTGTTAATGTGGCTAAATAAACAAGGACATTATTTTTTCGCCTTTGGCTGGGGGCAATGTTTATTTAGGTCCTTGTGTGTTGTTTCTACTCAACGAGATGACATAATTATCGTGAAATGGCCAACGGTACCGCTGTGTACCTTGAAAAGCCGAATTGTGATTTGTGATTCGTGATTAGTGGAAACTGAGACCCAATGCCCTGAGGTCTATTTGGGAATTTGTTGGATTTGAAATATTTTGGCAATGAAAATTGAGATGTCACTTTTATGCAAGATCCAGCAAACGATGATCATAAACGCAAACAAAACGCCTGTGAGCAAACACAGCCGCTGGCAGAGTCTCATAGGATATATGTATGTATTGTCATATATCCTATTTTTTGTTTGTTTGCCATTTGCAGCAGAAAAGGAATATGATGGAGAATTAAAAAAAAAAAAATAAGATAACAAAAGAAAGAAATCGATTATGTGTAATTTAAGGACGTGACACTGAATATCTTAAATGAAATTGCAAGAAATGCATTGCAATGCAATAATGCTTGCTTGCATTTCACAAACGAACCGGCGCAACTTGCAAGCAACGTCTAGCACTGCAGGAACATGTTGCTGCTGACGCCTGTTGTTTTACGTCCAAAGGGAAGCCCTTGCATTACAAATTGACCACTCGTGAAAATTGACACGTTGGTTTCATTCATCCATTTTACTGTTTTCGTTTTGGCTTTTGCATTCCATGTGGGTCCGGTCCGTCTGTATGTCCGTCTGTTTGTATGTCTGCGCCATCCACGTAAGGCCTGATTCTAAAGTCGTCAGTCAAATAGCCAGTAGTGATGCCATACTATCTACACACAACATACATACTTAGTTATAGCTGTGATATATATTGATGGTATCGATGTTTGTTTGTCTTTTGTTTCTCGTTGCTGTTTTTATTATTGTTTTGTAGATTTGTGTCTGGGCTCAGGTTATTGCTTTCCTATGGTATCCTGCTCGGTGATGTGTCTCTCTAGTTCATAGTTTCGGAACGGAACGTGTCCACACTTTTATTGTTGTCGTCGTTGTTGTTGTAGGTAGACAGTAGCCAATAAGCGAGCAGATATTAAATTTCCAAATGCACATTGTAACAAATACCGAGACACATGTGGGTGGAAAATTATGTTTTCAGGTAATTGACATTAACAAAAGGTGGAAATAGTGCAATGCGACGACAACGAAGACGACAGCGTTGCAAGCACAGTAGTGCATGGGCTAAGGAACTTAAAGTTTTTCCACTATTTGCAATGAAAGTTTTGTTTTACCCAAAGTAGGAATTTTAAATGCTGTTGCCAAACAAGGAAAAAGATTTAAAAATGGATATCAAACTATCAGTAGATATAAACTTCGTGCATATACGAAAAACGTATCTTTTTAAAACTATTTGTTAAGCGATTTCAGACAAATAAATATGTATCTATCAAATACCCAGTGATAACCAAAATTTTTATACAAAATCGATTGGTGTTGTCGTCAGATTTTAGCCGTCATTGTTTCTTGATCATTCTTCAAGACTGTAAGTCTTTAAATTGGTATCTCTTTAAAATTGAACTCCTAAGAAATTTAAATAGCCAATAATATATGCAAGCGTGTAATATCCGCTCGCTCGCCCACCCCTCCTTTAGCAATCATGCAAGAAATCATATTCTATAAATTCATAACTTGGTCGAAAAGAAATGTTCATTGGTGGGTGGCAAACACAGCCACACAAGCACTGCATAGCATTCATACATTGATTTATATGTGCATACATAGAAACATTAGATCCACCCTCGTTAATGTTCCCCCTCCAATCGTTATGACACGTGATAAAGACAAGCAAATGGTTGGTTCACACAGCAATGTTTCAACCATGGGAGAGGGGGCGGGGGCCAAAGGGGAGGGGTTGTATGAGTTTCATGAAATGTAATCATTTTCCACAGCTTATCTGCACCAGAACAGAGCAAACATTGACGCCCTAATGCTACTGTTTACACCACTGGATGTGTTTGTGGCAAAATTCCCTTCGTGTCGTTTTCCTCAAATGCTGCTACGGCTGCTGTTGCTGCTCCAGCTTTGGGTGTTGATGTTGTTGTTACTTTTTTGGTTTCGGGCTATTGCCAATGATGATGGTGGTGAGCACGATGATGACGGTGATGATGATGGTGTGCGTTGCGGTGGTGTTTGGATACTGAGCAACCAACCCACATTGAGGCAAACGGCATGAAAATGGAAACCATTCATTGCCTCTTCTTGCGTTCGGAGATGATGGTGTTGTTATTGTTGTAAGGCATAACGAAATACATAAATCATAAATCAAATCTTTATTATTCATGTTGATAACCTTGCTAAGCGCTTCCGTTTATTCACAGTCAACAATATAATTTAACGCATACACACATAGGGATACATATGTATGTATTACACATGGTGTAATACTCTCAATGCTGTATATTTGTGCACATAAATTGTTGTTTATATAACGAAAATAACCATTTGTTTTCCAGCTTGTGTATTTGTATATTTGTGCACATAAATTGTTGTTTATATAACGAAAATAACCATTTGTTTTCCAGCTTGTGTATTTGTGTGTGTAACACACATAATCGTAATTTGTCATTAGGCCCAAGAATAGAGAAATGTTCGCATTAATTGCAAGAATCCCAGCTCCCGATGAATACAGGCAAGCAGTCGTGGCTAGAAAGGGGGAACTAGTTTGCATTAGAAACATTCATTGGACAATGTTAGTATCCGTCTACACACACAAACACTCACCCTGAACTTATCTCTTTGCCTTTGTAAATGTGGTGACAACAGTGAATTCAATTGAATTGTAACCGATTCAAAAACTTTCAGTTGGTGATAATGGCAGTGATAGCAACATATCATCATCACCCCTCCTGGCCCTGTGTTGTGTCGTGCTTTCTATTGTGAATGTAAAAATGTCAACAGTCCGTGGTTTCGTTCGTGTTTGTTTAGTTTTTTTTTTGGTCGCTTTTAAAAATTCTTCTTTTTTTTTGCTCTGTCTGAAATAGCCCAGCTGTTGTTATTGTTTGACATTTCCCATTGCAGATTAAAATTGTTAGCTGTCGCGTAGAGTAGAGAA
This sequence comes from Muscina levida, assembly GCA_964034835.1. Classification (NCBI taxonomy): domain Eukaryota; kingdom Metazoa; phylum Arthropoda; class Insecta; order Diptera; family Muscidae; genus Muscina; species Muscina levida. Next base: position 3,371,869 of record OZ035882.1, read on the forward strand.
GAGTTATCGCAAATGTATTGAACAGAGTTAGAGTTGTGTAACAACTGTATGTGCCTGCACCACCTCTCTCCAGAGATTATTAAATAAAAAATGCAAATTGTTGCCGTTGTGATTTAAGTTAAATGTAGAAATGAGATCTTCTAACTTCTATTATATCAATGACATTTTTACCGGGGCTCTTTGAAAGAAATTCTAAAGAATTTCTAAGTATTTACTCTTATCCGTTTCGTTCGTAGAAGGGAATTTGTGGTCCTTTAAATCGAATTTAAAATTTCTTCACATCCCACAAAAACGATGCAACTTTAATAAAATTATCAAATTCTCTACGAAAATCAAATCAAGAAACCGCTTTGATGTGGTGGCTTCGACTTTAATTACATAACTCATGTACATATTACGCACTCGATAGCTTCGTATGTTCACAGCACAAATTAAAAGATCAGCATTTAATAAATGTTATGGCTCATTACGCAACTTCAAACGTAAATTTCTCAAAAAAAAAGAAAGAAACAAACAAAAAAAAAATCAAATTCAATTGAATTGGCGTAATACCTTTTATTGCCGATATGCTTGTTTGCATATTACTTCATCCCACTCCCACTCTCTCTCCACCTTCTTCATCAAGTCTACTTCACTTAAATCAAAGAAAATTGAATTGACAATTTCTTTTTCATTCATTTATATCAATTTTAAAACTCTGCGTTGACACAAACCCAATGAAGCAACAATGAGCGACGAGAGCAGTTGCTTTATCGCATTGTAGCATACATTCGTTGTCGTCAGTCACCCTCGTGTCGTCCTTCGTCCTCTTGTTTTCGAACATGAAAAATTAAAATCAAACAAATTGGGAAATCTTTGCTCTAATGAAATCTGATACGCCTTATTTAATGCTCTTTTCTCGTCAACTGAAATGACGCCACACAATGGTCGTAATGTCGTCTTTTGAGAACAGCGAACGTCCTGAGTCCTCCGCCCCTTCAGCCGATAGTTTGCTTTTATTTCGCTTTGATAACACAACATTGTTTTTCTATGCTTCCTAATTTTTTCCTCTCGCCTTTGCCAAAAATCCTGCTAACAACAGGGGCGTTTAAATGCGGTAACGCACTTCACGTCAAAGGAGGCGAAGGCGTCGGTCGCTCTTGCTATGCTGGCGTGTGGCAAAGGCAAACGCAACACCAAACGAAAACGAAATCAATTTCACATCGAGGGTGGCAACATGAAACCTTTAGCCTCTTTGGGCCTTTTGGGTTGTCCGCCGCTTACCGGGACCCACTACCAAATAGCTTTTTGAATTTGCTGAGAAAACATTGGGAAGACCAAAGGAAACATTGAAAAAACGACAACGACGTTGATGATGTTGCTGAGAGCATAAATGCGTTCGTAAGCACTTTGCTGAATGTCGGTTGCTCCCTTAAGCATAACAAACAGGGATAATGGGAACATGAATGTATGAATGAATGTAAGAGGACGGACGAACGAACGACAAATGAATGAATAAATAAAATCCTTAATGTATCCTTCGGTGTGTGCACTTGTTTCCACACTGATAAGAGGGGGCTTCGGCAGTGGGGGTTTGTTTTTCTATTTGACAATATAATCGAGTCAATTTGCAGCTGTATGCCTTACATAAACAGACAGACAGACACACACACACACGCCCACAACCTACTAACACCCTTGGGCTGATTGTATAACTTTATTAGTAGAGACGCAGTGGATTCGTAGCCCAGCGTTTTCGGGCGCGTGACTTTTAACACTTGTTCCTTTATTTAGCAAACACAACTATAATTTATTCATTGATACCATTTTCCGCTTGAAAGCCACAGCCACTCGTCATCTTGAAGTGGTGTCGTGTTGAACAAATAAACATCATCTCCAGGGCTAATTGCGGTGGGAAATTCCCTCTCGTGCCAGACTGTAGCGTAGCATTAACAACATTATATTTCCCATGATATACTTTATTTTTTAACTAATTTTCGTTTCTTTTTCTTACAGGTATGGTTCAAAAACCGAAGGGCCAAATGCCGCCAACAGTTGCAGCAACAGCAACAGTCCAACAGCCTCAGCAATTCCAAGTCGGTCAACTCGGGCTCGGCTTCGTGTTCGTCATCCTCGTCTCGCAATGCATCGAATAGTGGCAGCAGCAACTCCAGCTCCACGAACTCCTCCTCCAAGTCCAGCAACCACCACTCTTCCTCCTCGAATAGCAACAACAACAATGGCAACAAATCGAGTAGTTCATCCAACACAAATGCCTCGTCCGGTGGCTCCTCAGCGGCCGCAGCAGCCGCCGCCGCTGTTGCACAGTCCATCAAGTCGCATCACAGTTCCTTCCTAAATTCGTCAGCCTCCACCTCCGCCATCACACCCACCAGCTCCTCAGCGGGTTCGCACTTGCACCACATGAGCGGCAACAACGTTGGCCCCGGGTCAACAAATGTGGGTGGCCTTAACACATCCGGCGGCGCAGCCCACCAAAACTCATCGCCTCTGTTGCCCACACCCGCCACCTCCGTAAGCCCCGTCAGCATTGTGTGCAAAAAGGAGCACATCAGTGGCAGCGGCTACCCCGTGTCCAATGCGGACGCTCTGCGCGCAGCTCCCTACGACACGCTCAAAGAGTCTGGTGGCGACATTAGCTCCAGCGCCCATCACCACAGCATTTACGGTACAGCCGCCTCGGCGAATCCGCGCCTGCTGCAGCCCGGCGGCAATATCACGCCCATGGACTCCAACTCTAGCATTACCACCCCATCTCCCCCAATCACACCGATGTCACCCCAATCGGCCGCCGCAGCTCATGCGGCCCAGTCGGCCCAATCAGCCCACCACTCGGCTGCCCACTCAGCCGCTTACATGTCCAACCACGACTCGTACAACTTCTGGCACAATCAGTACCAACAGTATCCCAACAACTATGCCCAAGCACCCAGCTACTACTCGCAAATGGAATACTTCAGCAATCAAAACCAGGTTAACTACAACATGGGTCACTCGGGCTATTCGGCTGCCACCAATTTCGGCCTGTCGCCCAGTCCCTCGTTCACGGGCACCGTATCAGCACAGGCATTTTCGCAGAACAGTCTGGACTACATGACCCCTCAAGACAAGTACGTTAACATGGTGTAGAATCTGCTGTTGCAATACTGCGGCAGCAAAACCGAGGACGATACCAGCAGTACCATCGTCGGCGAGAAAAAATTCTGCGACTATGATGTTTAGATCACAGCCGATGTCCTCTCATCAAAACTCCAAACATATCGAACATATCTCTCGTAACAGGATGAAGGCGACCGCATATGAATGTAAGAAATTTAAAATCCCCCTCTTATTAGAATAGCGCCGTCGGGCAGGGTGCCGTCGTACTTCAACGATCGACGCCCCTGATGGTGTGATGACCACTTGTAAATATATCTGGATGGATGATTATCATTTATCATTTAACATCGCCAATGTCAACGAAAAACCGAGTGATAACCAACAAAACAAAACAAAAAGAAAGCAAAACAAAACAAATGAGAAAACACAAACCATACTAGATTATTGATAAAGCAAACAAAAAATATACAAACATTTTTTACTTTATAAGAAATTGACACGATCACAACTTTAACTGCTTTCGTACTCGTAGTTAAAAAGTTATGTATATAACCAATCTTGTCCTGTGTTTAAAACATTCACATTCTCTCTCACTGACTCACAGTATTTTCTCGAAATTCGATAGTCAACAACAAAATGTTCTCGCATTTAATTAACTGATCGTCCTCGTCCCGCCCCATGGTCACCGACCAGCCACAACGAGTATTAATCCAAAAGATAGAAAAAACAAATCAACAATGATGAATTCAGTCGTCATTGTCAAATACAAAAGTCCTTTAAATTGTATATCCTCCTTCTCTCATATCACTATTATTAAAATCTAAAAAAAAAAAAACAAAAACAAAAAAAAAATATTATAGTTACGCTAATATTGTAAAAACAAATTAAAACTAAATAATAATTGTAAAAAAACAACACTTAAAACCACTAGAATAAAAGTTCAAATCCAATCAAGGAGGGAGATGGGTTAGCACCACGCGAAATCCTGTTAATAATAATAATTGTCTGTATGTATATTTAAAAAGAAAAAACAAATTAAACAAATTAATAAGAGTTTAGCAAATAGTTAATTTTATTTAGACGTTGTAAAAGAAGAAAGTCCTATTAAAACTAACAATGACACCCCCCTTCCCACATCTACGTAAATATTGATTGTATTCTTCTCATATTGAATAAAAAAGACAAAACACACTACTAACCAAAAATGAATAGTTAATAATATGTGTACAAAAACAAATTAAAAAAATCTAAACAAAAAAAAATTGTAAGCACACTCACACTTACCATATTTTATTTGTGTATTATTACGATTCCTTTAACTTTGAATTTGATTCTTTTTTTTTTGTTTGTTTTTGTATTATCCAATTCTCGTTTGTTATAGGTATAATAACATCATCGATTTGAATATTGTTTGTTTTAAACTATCATCACCATCATTTTTATTATCATCAATATTATAATTATTATTTTGTAATGAACTTTATTAGAAAATATGTTGTATGTAATTTTTAGTTGTACTGCATCCTTCCATCCCCAGGGAGGTCATCCTTCCAAGTTGTATGTGAACTTAGTTGCAGATTTACCTTTAATGCGATAATCACAATATCAAAGTTAAGTCAAATTTATTTTTACTATTATAAAATGCTAAAGTAAATGAATGTAAAAACAACAAACAAATAACTATATATATATTCATATATAAACAAACACACACACTCATATATATATATATATACATACGTAAATGAAAGTAAAAATACAAAAAATATAATAATTATAATAAAAAAAAACAAATCTGGCGTTTTTATTTTAAATTTCTGGAGTAGTGCAAGAACTGCATTCATCTCTGTATTGGGTGTTGGCGAACTGTCAGCTCAATATCTGCTGACGCGGGAATTTTGAAGTAATTACTCTACATCATCGAGGCCTAAATTGTCACACTGTCGAATGCTAATTTTTAGTCAGTGCTGAACTTTGTGGGTCTAGATGTGTGACCTCAGAATAAAATCTGACCAATTGTCTATGACTTTTATAGAGTGTCAGGACCATTTACGAGGTCCGCAGAAAACTTATTTATTCAATTTTTTTAGCAACAACAAAAAGTATGTCTATAGTTAAAATGATCTAAGTGCTAAACTGAACACTTTTACCACATCGTTTTTTTATTCATTTATAAAAAATATGTTAATACTTTGGTTAAAGAACATAATTGGCTTTACAAGAACACTATTGATCAGGGAAAAAATAAGTAATTTTATTTATAATCTTTTAGTGAACTTTTAGTAATTTATGCTAAAAACTGTAAAACAACATTTTCAAAAATGGCAATTTTTACAAAAAAAAACTAACATAGCTATAAAAAATATTTTGGACTATTTTCGTAATCGGAAAACTATAGAGTACCAAATAAATATGGTGGGAGCACTGATGTCAAAATTGTTCTTAATTAAAGATTAGAACTTTTTTTTCTCTACTTTGTGCCGATCGGAGTCATTTCTTTGTAGCTGCGTTTTCCAAAATATTTTAACCAATTCGTTAGATATAAAATATTAACTTTTTCACTAAGGCGCAAATATGTGTCAACGTGTCAACGTGTCAACATGACCACGTTATGTTCTTGTCCTTATAATAGAAAACTACATTTACATTGTTTGAAAATATTAAAATGGCCGTAGATAATCGATTAGGCCATTGATAAATATTAATAAAAATGTTAAAAGTTTTTCGCGGTTGTTAAGAAAGTTCACCCACAAACAGCGGTTAAGTTTGCATATCAGACTCTTTTTTTTTTTTTTTATTTATCCAAAAATATGGAATCCGTATTTAAATTAAGCAGTAAGAGGATGAATACGCTGTTTTACTATAAAAAAAAAATATAAAAAAGTAATATGTAGCATTTTGAGAAAATTTTTACTGTTTTTATCTAAATTTTACCTTTTGGGAGATTTTAAAAAATCGTTTTTGTGGGCTAGTTTTTTATTCCGAAAACATTGTTTTCGTAAATTATACAACATTCGCCATCGCGTAGTGCTAGGGCCAAAATTCGATTATAGCCCTAATGTACATGTTAATTTGAGCTTATTTCTACATAAATGCAAATGTTGGATTTTTATTATTAATACGTCAAAATCTAAAAGTTAAGCTACCATATGTTCTAAATAATTTCGAACAGCAGTTACTTAGTCTAAAGACGATGATTTAAAATGCTAGGATAGAAATATACCGTCAGCCAGAACGGTATATGTTGTAATGTTTTTTCTGAAAAACATAAAAACTCTGACAAGACAATTTTACTGCGTTAAAAAGAAAACTTTTGTCACTCACTCATTTGTCTCGTGATTGGCGATATGTTGTACTCATCTTCAGATTGAGAGGACAACACATATAAAAAATCTTTTAAATTATGTTTTACCTCAGGAGATAGTTGTCATTTTTTATATTTCTATTTCTATATATTTCTTCTTCTAAATGGACAGCAACAACAGAAATTCATCTATCAGTATCCGCACGTAGAAAAGAATTCCAAGCGCTTCGGTCTTTTGCACTCCGTAGATACTTAGTCACACTAAGTGTAGATAATAGCTCTTTCACCTGGCCCATCCGACGATGTTTTGATCGGCCCTCCTATAGGGTAGCCAGATATTAAAATCGGAAAAACAGTACATTAGTGAACAAAAAACAGTAAAACGAAGAAAAAACAGTACATTTTAAATTAATAAGCATCACATATTTTGAGAATTAATTCAATAAGCAACAAAGACAAAGTTAAAAAATAATATTCTATCATAATCGCATTAGTAAATCCATTTTAATTGCACCAGTTAGACATGAACCCTATTGAAAATGTATGGGGCGTACTTGTTCATATAATGTACTCCAACAACAGGCAATCCAATAGCGTTGCAGAGCTGAAATCGGCAGTAATAGCGACTTGGGACAGTCCAACCCCAAAAACCCTCATAAATAGTATGACCGAAAGGCATTTTTGTACTTATTAAAAAGAAGGGAGGTCATACGTATTATTAAAAAGAGGTTTTTACTTTAAATTTGGTTTTTGTTTTAATAAAAAGTTTTATATCGTAAATAAAAACCTTTGTGTATAATATCATGATCACCCCACAATGTAAATAAAATGCAAAAAGGATAAACTTAACTAAGTACAATTTTGTTGCGGTTGGGTGTAAAAGTGTAGTTTTTGCTTCTTTTTCATTCCTCATATTCGGTTTTTGAATTATGACCCCTCAAGTACATCTGCAACGAAATATAGTGGACGGTGAACTAAGTTATAAGTGTGGGAGGTACCAGAAGGGGTGTGGCAAATGTTCTATAACTTTATACTTTTAAAAGGTTATTAATCTGACGAAGTTAAAATACCAAGCAGAGTCTCGTTTGGATATTGTAAAAGAAATATAAATGTTGCAAATATAGGTGATACCAGATGAAGAAACTATTAACAGTAGTACATTTGCATAAGGATTAGTTGAGGTTCACTTGAGTTATCGTCCCAGCCAAGCGGACGGACATTGCTCAATCGTTTTAAAAAGTCCTGAAACAAATTTTGTCTTAAGATACTTGATACTTTCGCGTATCAAATGATATTCACTAAGCGTGTGGGTATAAATGTATCTTACCGTGATATTAAAATGTAATTTTCAAACTTATTTAAAAATGTTATGCACCCAAAACAATAACAACGTTGTAAACAAATTATATGTTTACTATGGTAGAGTATTTTATTATCTTCGGCTATTTTTGTAGACTATACGAAACATGTTTTATCAAATATTAAAATGGATTGTTATATAAATATCAGTAAAATAAAAAAAAAAACAGTACAAAAACAGTAAAAGGTTTGCAAAACAGTACTTTTGCGTACTGTTTTATGTGTTGTGCATAAAAAAGTACATTTACAAAAAAACAGTACATGTACTGCTTAAAATAGTACGTCTGGCTAGCCTACCCTCCTGCGCCGCCCATCGATTTTATTGACGAAAACCTTTCGAGCTGAAACATTTTAATCCATTCGTAAAACGAGTCAAAGCCAGCGCATTCGGTCAATTTCAACGCGCTAGACAACATCGATATCGTTGTACAGCTCATACAGCTCGTGGTTCATTCGGCGAGTGTCGTACTAGTGCTCCCCATTTTCCGGAAAACGATATTCCCGGTTTTCCCGGGATTCCCAGGAAACCGGGATTGTAATATTTCCCGGGAATCCCAGACCGGCGTTTTCGCAGTTGTTAAGCAAATGTCACAAAAATGTGGAAATGTTGTACTAATGTCGTTCTTCAATACTGCCGACTCACGATCCATTTGAGTAAGTAGTTTAGAAACGCCGGTCCGGGATAGACTGGAAAATTTAATAATTTTGTAGAAGTGTATGATAATAATAGAAATTTGTTCTTTCCCGGACCGGCGTTTGAACAGCGTTCCATCAAATGGCATAATTTTTTGGGAGAATACAACAAAGTCTCTGTTTATGATCTGTGCAAAATTTCATGTGCATCTTTGCTTAACAAACCGAAGAAATAATCAATTTTTTATTTCCCGGGATTCCCGGTAATACCGGGAAAATTCTAATTCTCGGGATTCCCGGGATGATTTCCCGTTAAAAGGGATGATTTTCATGTTTAAAGCTCTATTAGTATCGGTTATTGAATTAAGAAAAGATTCTGTTGGATCAAATAAAGTTTTCAATTAATTAATGCAAAATGTATTTTTATGCAACATAAATAAAGCTGAAAAAATGTAAATCCAAATAACTAAAAATGTACCTGAGGAAAAAAATCTGAAATCATGGTATTATTAATGACCATAGGAATCACAATTCAGACACCCAGAAAAATGAAAAAACAAATTTTTTTTTGTATAACAGTGTAATTCACCGAATATTCCTTTAAATAGAGCAAATGTAACATCAACACAACAGTTTAATTTATCATTAATATTTAAGCCAGGGCTTTCCAACCGCTCCGTCCTCACAGTCCTAAACGAATGGGAAATATTTTAGGAACTTGGGGAGTGACCTATTGCATGTTGTAGGTTTGGTAGATTACAACATTTATCTGTATACCAAAGATTACTAACACCCTTAAATTATTGACTTACGGTTTCAAATTCAGGTTTTCAAGTCTTTTCTCATTTATGAGCTAATAAGTGTTCTGAAGCAATTTTTGATATATTGACAGTTTTGAATAAAGAATCTCAGACCTTTCCAACAGTATATATAATTCTACAAATAACTTGTCACGTCTTTCTGTTTTTACCCCGAAATCCCACACATTTTAGATTTTTTGGACTATTTTTTATGTTTGAACAAATTGTTAGACACTATTTTTTAAGATATCATATTTTCTTTAGTTTAATACATAAAATGCATGCTGTCAAGAGTAAAAATTGCCTAATAAAATCCAAAGATCCATACACAGAGTTTCAAAAAGACGGTTTGCCAGTCACTGCTTTTGATGATGTTAACAACTTCTATGACACATGTTATGAGGCAATTTTTAAGCAGCAATAGCTTGTCTGTGTACAATACAATGCGTAAAGAATATAGTTTCATGTTTCTGCTTTCCAAATTTTATAAATCCAATTCTGCAGCCAATTATTGATGGTGCAGCACATATGCTAACGGTACATGCATATGCTTACAATATTCATTCAATAAATGTAATTTTGCTCCAAAAATGTATACAAAGCTTGTAAGAGATTTTGAAAATAAAAGTTATTCGCAGAGTTTATCCTCGGTAATGCATTTACAATAAAATAACAATTGGCACACCTCCCCAGGAAGTTCTCTAAGACCACCGGTATCAAAAGCGAATAAGGTTAACTTCTTTAAAGTGTTAAAAAATTCTCATTAAATTTCTCCCTCTAAGAAGTTTTTCAGCGGAATAGACTACAAAAACTCTTTGTTCTGTAAACGTTATCAGGTTAGTGTTGAAAAATGGGGAAGATCGTTGAAGATTGATAAGAATTACCACTGATAGCTGGTTAAGGTAATGAAGACGAGGTTGGCCAATTTTTATAACTAATATAGTGTGTTTTGAATTTGCTCACCAGCTATTGTGTAGACAGCCTTTTTAAACTATGTTAGTTATAAAAATTGGCCAACCTCGTCTTCATTACCTTAACCAGCTATCAGTGGTAATTCTTATCAATCTTCAACGATCTTCCCCATTTTTCAACACTAACCTGATAAAAAGCAAGTACACATTTCATTATCATTTCGAGGCCTATGAATAATTCAAAGTAAAATTGCTTTTATTGTTGTTTTTAATCAATTATCCAAATATTTTTATAAACGACATTCTATTTACGGGGAATGCCATACAGCAGCATCAACGCTCGTACTTCCCACGAAGGCTTAACCAAATAGAGTTATTTGAACCCAATGACAACAAAAAGGGAAACTACTAGTAAAAGGACGCGTGGCGCTTATAGAATTACCAACTAATTTCATATTTATGAGGCTTCGACTTTTGCTGCCGTCAGTCGTATCGTATCGATCCAAGTGCGTGTGTATGTGTGTGTTTGTGCCAGTGCTTTGTTTGGCCGAATGACGGCCCACAAGTTGCTGATGTTGTTGGCGATAACAATATTCATTTGCTCCCTGCCGTGGATGTCGCAGCAAATTGGTTCTAATCTATTGCTTAGAACAAACTCATGCAGCTCAAATTCGTACGGGAGGATGTGGAGAACTTAACTAAGTGAATGGTACTTCGCACTCACTCAGTCACTCGCTCCTGCCTGACGATATCGGGCGACCGGTCGTGACACGTGTCCGACCATAATAATAAAAGAGGGCAGCACAACAAACCCACTCATTTAAAGAAGATTTAAAAGTGTTTTTCTTTATGCCTTTTCACGGAGATCACGAATACCGAGTGCAGCACCACATCATTTATCCAAACAAATCCATTTGTGGTTTCGGGAATTTCATTTAGACGGTCGGCCAATTAAATGGCCATAAATGCCAGAAACTTCAGGGGGAGGGCAGGTATTAATTATGGGAATCCTTTAGGAATTCTCCTTTGTTCATCAAAATATTTATCTGCTATTAATCACTAATGTGTGGAATACAAATGAAATCATTTTATCGTTTGCATTATGTGTACAAGTAATGAAGATCACGGATTTTGTCATACATTTATTTATCATTGTAGGCTTGAGCTGTGAAGAACGCTTCGCTACTTGTACTATGTTGAATATTATTCTAGTTACTCTTATTCAGAAACAAAGTAACAAAGAAGAAGACTTTACTCGACATGCTGATTGACTCGGCTATTCACAAGTTGCTGTCGCTAATACCAAGGGGACATATATGGCTCGGACACAGGTCACCCTTGCGTTTCTGCCAATAAAGGTTTTTCAAAAATTGTAACCATTAACATCTACCGCACTGCAATTAACGTATGAACTATAAAGTAATGTTTAATGTAACTTATATCCTACAAAATTATTAAACAAGCAAGACCTTATCACTTTTTGTTGATTGTTATATTGAAGAGCATTTAAATTTCGCATTTAATAAAATTAACATTGAAATTATAAAAGACTTTAGAAATATGCAGCAGTTTTTTGACTATGATCTATCGATCTTCTAGTTGATTCCTGTTGTTAACTATTTGTTATTGCAACATCATAAGCAAAACATTGTAAACACAATGAATCTACAGCGTGATTGATTAATTTACTTAAAATAGTTTTGCAATACTGATATTGTTACAATAAAAATGTATTAAATCGTTTTATTCAAAATTGTGGTTGATTATAATATTGGCTACCAACAATCCTATAAATAGCGCAGTTAATTTTTTTTAAATAAGTGGAGAAGCTTCCCATATCTTAATTATGGAATGCAAGGGAAGTTCTTTTATTGTAATTCTAAGTGAAATAAAATAATACTTCGTCCATTAAAATGTTACTAAAAAAATCAATTTCAACAAAAATGTTTTTTTAGCTCGATAATACTGATGCACTCGGCATATATGAATTTGCAAACGAAATTTTTACTTTCGAAGAGATACAATTTTATACATAGGTTTTTTAAACTTAAATGTTTAGACAATAACATTTTTAAGTCTTTAAGAGCTAAATAACCAATTTGCTTAATAATTTTTAATATACAACTGAAATCGATAAAATCATAGCAAAAAAAAATAGCTTTCTAAGAATTAGTAAAAAAGAAGAAGTACTGATCCAGAAGTACTTGTAATTTGTCCGAATCACCATTGATTTTAACATAAGCTTATCATAGGAATGAAGTATGTATGTAGTTAATGTTTGCATACTTTTCAGGTAATTTTTATATCCCATACATAATTCAAACAGTTGAAGAAAATTACCTACAACACCAAAACATAATATATTCTTCAATTGTGTGATTTTAGTATGGGATATCAAAATTGCGTTCCTCGAAAAACACTAATAATTTAAACATTTGATAATTGTTTTGCAAACAAGTATGCGTTTAACTCGTGACACCGTGTACTTTCTGAATAATATATTTAACTTTAAGGCGTCCTTATAAAATATTGGCTTCAAACTTCTTTAAACTTAAAAAATAGTAAGTAAGTAAATTAAAAAAATTTTGGGATTTTGAGGCTGCTGTCCCGCTGAGAAATTTAAATTTGGTTGAAACTTAACCACGTTAGTGACTTATAAGTGCGTAAGGTACGAAACCCGGTTTTTTAGCCCGTAGCTGAAGATTTTTGGGATGTTCGGAAAATTTCAAAAACATCTTCTTGTTGTACTCGACTGCCCCTACCAGAAAAATAGTATAATTTCCCAGGTATATTTATTTGTCGCACTGTGTAAGTTTTAATTAAAATGTATGTGTTAATTGTATGTACTTCCAACGTATTCGTGAAAAACTTGACTAAAAACGTGGTTTTTAAGTAATGAATTGAGTTTCTACTATGAACTTTAGAACCGTTTGATAAAAAAAAAGAGTAAGAGTAATAGATGATTTAATGTTTTATATTTGACATGCGTTATTAATAACTCTGCTAACTAAAGGCTGAAACACATAAAACGCCTCCTGTCATGCTTTCAAGCATCAGCCTCGCATTTGAAATTTCCGAAACATATAAGCGGCAATTCAATCATATGTTTGTCGGTAAACACAATACTGGTCATCAGTTTTGTCGTATACGAACTGTTTTCCTAAAATATCATAAAATTCATATAATTAAATAACATTTTTTTTGTCTGTTTGCACAAAATTATTTACACAATCAGCTGTTTTCAAATGTCAATGTCGGTGATGCATACAAAATTTTTATTTTTTTGGTTAACGCTTACATAAAGCGCACGCGTAATATAAAAATTGACATATGACATATGCTTGATGCGAGGAAAGAAAGAAACGCGTTCTATGTGTTTTAGTCTTAAGAGTTTCGGTTTTTAGCATCCGGCACTGTTGGTTTTTTTTACTGACCTCAGGAAGCGTTAACAAAGTAATTTAAGACTTACTTAGATATAAAATAAACATTTATATGAATATCTTTTTCATCATTCGGTTTAAGATCACTTTATTTTATTATTGCTTAAAGAGATTGTTTTACAAGAGTTGTGTGAACTTATGACTGCGGAAAAAATTCCATGAGATATCATATTTCAATAACACTGTAAGTACGTCAAAATGACACATAAAAAAGACAAGACATCCCAACTTAATTTCGGGCCGCAGAACTCAGTGGCATACTCCGTTTTACAAGATTAGGTCAAATTCAAAAGATATTCCATTTTTAAGTTTGTATTGCCTTGTATGTTATATTTATACTATATATTTTTCATAAAAAAAAAACTCTTTTGAAATAAAATTGTTTACTGTTTATTTGTCGATACCTAACATTAGCAATGATAGCCGTCTATTTTCAGGTGATATTGCAGTATGATTTCCGTCCAAATCCAACCCAAAAACATTAATTAATGTTTTACAATTCATAAAATTTATCAAAATAGTAGTTAGTAGTACCACGCATTAAAAATAAGTGAATTTTTCTGGCCGGAAGGTGTAAGACCATCATCATAAGACTTGAATTTCAAAAAAAAATTCAAAAGACACTGATGTATTTTGATTAAAACATCAACAAATCGCTTGAGAGGCAATATCTATTGATTTTGACGTAATCTTTTAAAACGGAGATACCACTGTTAAAAGTAAGTGTTAAAAGTAAAAATTTTACTTATACATAGTGTAATTGGTATTTGTTGATGTTTTTGTGTTAATAGCGTAACATCAACGCCACACGGTGAAAAAAAAAACAAATATAAAAATAATAGCAATGTCCCTGCAAGGGAGTTAAGCAAGAATGACTTATATATTCATGAATTTCAGTGGTCCATAACAGGAAACATCTTAAGTTGTATGGACGTGATCGAATTTTATGGTACTTAGCATGCAGCTGTTTGTTCTGGTACTTGGAATACAGCTGTTGTTTGTTCTAGAAAGTACGTACCAACTTTGAGCACTTATAGATTGTAAAAGTGGTGGGCGGTGGGCGTGACAGATTTTAATAACATTCAATTTTAGCTAATACATATAATGCTCTGTGCCAACTTCCAATGATCTAAGACCACTGATTATAGGTTTTACTTAAATATGTATGAAGCCCTCCCTCCGCAGTAAATTTGAGAGAGAGAAAAAAGAGAATTAGGAAAAGAGATTCCATCAGCACCTATGACGCTTTTGTTTATATCCATTTTTGTTGTGTCACTAGGCCTAAAAGAAATGTCAAATAACGATTTATTTTTTTATGGATTCCAGCGCTTTGGGCAACGGAAAGTGTTCAAAAGTAACGCAGTTCTCTTTTAATATTTTTTGGTCAAACATAGTTGCGAATTCTAAACATAAAATTGCTAAAACATTGAGTTATTTGCGATTTTCTATCTCTCAGGCCAGAGCCAGAAAAAAGACAGGTTTTAGAATAGTTTTACGTATAGGTATGTTTTTCATTTACTTATTTGATAAACTTTAGAACAAAGAAAACTCCATGGGATATGGAAGAGTTTTCTTGCATTCAGTGTATAAATTTATTCACTGGTGTCTTTGTTAATAAAGGAGTAATGAATCTTGTAATAGATGTTATTTTCAGTTTATTTAGTTTATATTAAGCTCAGTACGCGTGCAATACATTTTGACCACACATGAGATTTTGAGATTAAATTACAATTATCTTGGATGACCTACGAATAGGGATGCTATATCAAAACACGGACCGATATTGCCAACTTGCAATGGACTAACGTAACTAACAAAATATTAAATATTCACTATATTACTTTGCACCAAAAGCCTTCAAATAAATATTTCTTTTTAATAAATAAATAAAAGCCAAAAACTTTGTAAAGTACATAGGATTGGCACAAATTATCGTGTATGCTTTACTAAGTTTTTTGGCTTCTCTTGTATAAAAAATAAAATAAATACAGTCGAAACTCTCTATAACGAACTCCTATATAACGAAGTTTTCTTTATTGCGAAGGAATTATGAGAACACTGTGTTTTGGGTCTACTTTGAGTGTATTCTAATCTTCATATAACGAGTTTCCCTATAGCGAATATTTCCTTATAACGAAGCATTTTTGCGACCGTAACTTCAAGATTGAAGCGTTTTCAATCTCCATATAACGAATTTAGGCAAAACTGACCGCACGCACACAAAAAAGAAATCGACGTCGTTACCATAAAATTTAAAGTGTATTTTTGGGAACCACCGAACTATGCAAGTGACAACTGGAATCATTACCATCTCTCACATTTCTTGCAGTCGCTATCAGTTTGCCTATTCATATCGCGATATGTACTGTTTTTACTTCTCTAAATGTATTAGAAAATTATATTGAAAAAGAAAAGTGGAAAAATTTACTTTAAACCAAGTAACTGACTATTACAAATAAAAAATTTTAAAAGGAACAAAATTGTTTTTCTTTTCTGTATAGCGAATTTTCTTTATAGCGAAGTAAATATCCAGTCCCTTGGAATTCGTTATAGAGAGTTTCGACTGTAGTTATCTTACTTTGTATCTCGGATGATCTAAATTTCAACACGTTATAATAAATTTTGTTATATGTAAAATAAATTTTGCTTAGTATATAAAAAAATTATATTTTGTTAAAATTAATGAAATTTTATTAAGTTATTAATGCAAAAATTCAATATATACTGTAAATTTAAAAACCGGCTCGCATGATTTCACTTGTGTTTTCATATGCCTACATATGTTCGTATGTTTTAATGTTAATATCCAGATTCAGCTACAGGAAACCTCTTTATAATGAAATAGCACTCGATCCGAATTTTGTACGTTTATTGCGACCACGACGAGGAAATAAATAAAAAAGATTATGTTACTAATGATTAATTTGAATATCGTTCGCGTCAAAATTCTCGACCACAGTCCCAAATTAAAAAATGCCGCAATTGATTACTACTTACAACAATTGTCGGCGAGATATTCGTATTGTTCCACATTATTAACGCTATACCAACCTATCATTTAGTTTATTAGGACTGATTATTATTTAAGGTTTTTACAAATAGTTTTGTATATTCATTATATTTTGCATATAATAATACCTATGCGTTTTTTTTTGTAATATGCGTTACACCAATGCATTTATATGATATAGGCCTACATCATATGCAAATTCATGTACAAATTGAGCCAAGTGATTTAAGGCCATTCATACATAACTGTGAAAACTTAAACTATTCGCCAATTTGCTGTAAATTTATTGTAAATGCGTATTTAAGGTTGGGTACTTTTTTTTAATTACAACTGCATTGATTTAAACCAAATTCAATTGAAAAGCAATTGTAATTGTATGAATATTTGTAGGGATATGCACGGGTATGTGTGTGTGTGTGTCTGTGCATTAGTAACGACGACAACAAATTCTATTCGTATTTGCTGAAGAAATATGAAATTCCTAATAAATTGAATAGTTAACTAAGGACAACATTTTAAATTTAATTAAATACAAACCAAAAGCGTCAACAGAGGCGGTAGCAGCAACAACATGTATGTGTATATTCATCCTATACGGCACATAAACGCACGCACTATACACATACGAGAAACTGTTCCCAGATTGCATAGTGTTCCTATACGAAACAGTTCATATTCAGCAATGGAGGCTAAAAAGAGATGACAGTAGTAGCGATGTGTACCTTTGCACACACTATCCTTCTCTCTCTCTCTCTCTATCGCCCTTGCACTCTTAATTGAGCGCAGCAGGAAGAGGCGTTGCCATTTTCACTAAATTGGCGCCATTGTGTTTTATTCGCCGACTAGCAAAGAGTCACAACAGAGACAGTTATATCTATCAGTATTCGCTCGTGCTAAACTGCACACAAGCACACGACCTCACGCCCGTTCGTGTCATGCATCGCAGACGACTTCTTGGCCATTCTCACTCACCATTCCAATGGAGGGCCAACGACACAATAGAAAGAGGCAAACAGAACCAGAAACAACAGCAACACCAAGTACCTTTTTGTCTTTCGTTTCGACATGAGTGGAAGAAGAAAGGAAGGTTCTCTTGGCATGAATGAATTGATAGGTGAGTGGGTGGATGGGTGATTCGTTGCATTGGGTGGGGGTGTTGGTGGCTGTTCCAAATGTGAAAGGCAATGCATGTGTTGGAAGCTGTTGAGGTTGCCAATGGGATTGAGCATCCTTGGCTCGTTTGTCTGTTGTACGGAAAGAGAGAAATCCCTTGATATACATCGTCGCACAAGCACCAATGTATGTAGGTATGTATGGAGTACTTTCAAGGGATATGTATGTATGTTTGTGCCTGTAAACATGTAACGAGCACACTTATTAACTGGTCGTAGCCATTGTTTGTTGGTATTTGTACTTTAACAAGCATTCTTGAGTCGAGTACATAAGCCACCATCATCGTCCTCATCGGCATCATCATCAGCATCGCTATCGTCATCATCATCAGCAGCATCATTGTTATCGTCGAGATTGTTGTCGACGTTGCCGTTCCTTTCCATTGTCGCGATTGTCGTTGTTGCTGCGGTTGTCCCTATTGTTGATGGCGATGGTACTGTTGTCGCTGTACTTGTTGTTGTGTGTGTATGATGATTTCTACAACATCACATCTTCTGTACTCTGACTTACTTATTTTTGGGGCGTTTCACAATAAGAAATTGGCTTTATGTCTCCCACCCTCCCCATCTCTTTGCCAACTGACTGACGTTCTTAGTAGTCCTTGTACCAAAACAGCAACAACAACGTAAACAAAAAACGGCAACCAAGAAAATGAATTGAATTTTCAACATGTTCAAGTTATTTACAGTTACAATATACTTTAGCTTCAACTACTCCCCCAGTCACCAAAAAGCAATAAAAAAGAGACTCAGAAAACTAAATTCAAATAATTTCCATTGAATGCACAAATTCCTGGCATAGTTGTGGACCAATATAAATAATACAGCCATCCACACTCAGTGTAGGTATATTTCGTAGAAGACTTTAGTGTTAAACTCACCAATTTACGTTTAATTTAAAATATCTTAATTGTAGAACAAATTTATAACTATACAATATGTATTATTTTGATTTGAGCACATACATACTTACCTATCTTCAAATTAAAGTATATGGGAATTTCCAGCGGAAGGACGGACGATTTTATAGTAAAAAATTTCTATATTTTTAACTTTTTGATTTTATAATCATATAATTAATTTGTTGTACCTAAAAAAAAACAAACTATATATATAGTGAGAAAGTCTCTTCTTTCCAGATCCGCTGAGAAACTTTAAATCGGCTCATATTTATCCGAGTTATTGGCTTAAAAGTGCGTAAACCGTAACTCAAAATTTTGGGGGTTTTGTGAAATTTGAAAAACAGATTCTTGTAGTGCTCAGCAGCACCTACCAGAAAAATAGTATTATTTCCCAGGTATTGTTTTTTTTGTCGCTTTGTGTTCTCCATAGAACAATGCGTGTGTCCGCAACGCTCATTTAGATTGAAGTAGCATAAAAGGTAAAAGTATTTTAAATGTGGAGTAAGTTGTTTATAAAATCACAATATGTCTTCTTTATTTTACAAAAAAGAATATACTGATTACATAAGAAATTTCGCTAAATTTCACAAATCTTTGTAGACACTTTAAGTAGCTGTGGAAACATTATAGTACTGTCCAAAATCTACATTTTTGAATATGAACATAATCTTCAAAATATTTAAGCTTTTCGAGAAAATTACAAAAAAAAAAAAAAACGTTCGTCGCAACGTCAGGAAATACCCATATACCTATTATGGTAGGATTGTTCGGAAGCAATACGATAATTAAAACAACATTAACAACATTTGTTTTTTACTTTATTATAGACAATGACGACAAGCGTAGCTTACACTTATGCTTGACATATGTATGTGCAACCCCCCTTAAGACATCACACAGTTAGTAATGTGGCAAGTACCTATTTACTTTTCCCAACAGGGCTCTATGTATTTTAAATGTAGAGTACCTTAGGCTTCCAATTTTGAACAGAAAAAGTGACAACAGGTTCTGTTATTCTAAATGACATATTTTATAAATAATAGTAAATGTTACTTATAAATGAAACAACAACAACAATTAGGTACTTGAAGATGAAATAACCATTATGATCTCATATAATTTAACGAAAAATCCAAAATTCTACACTATTTACAGTGTTCCTATAACAAACAAAAAATTAATTAAATCCCGATTTAAGGTAGCATTTCTAAAAATACGTTCGTATTAACATAAATATAAAAACTCTCTGCTGACACATTGACAAAGTTAATTCCTGTCATGATGCAGTCCAAAAACGGATGAATAATCTCTAAAAACTAACTTCAATAGAGATTTTTTAGACAGCTAAATATTAGATGACTTTCTACCTACATAAAAGTTACCTTTTGTTAAGTACACGACCTAAAATTAATAATTCCCCTCAGTTTTTACATCAGGAAAATAAGAACAAACATATACAATGGAACTGCGTTATTACAAAATATTACTAATTAGTAACTAGAACGTGGCTGCTATTTCACAAATATTAACAGATTAACTTAGTTAAGTACTTCAAGAGATAATGTCTAAACATGGGTGCAATAAATTTCATCGTATAATATTGTCCAACTGATTAAGGTGATGATTAACTTGATGATTTATCTTATAATGACATTGTAATAATTTAAAAATGTAATTTAAAAATAAAAAAGTTTTTATCAAACATGTTATGTTTGTAACTCAGAAAGCCCTCTAAAGTGCCCATTGGTCAATCATTTGGAAACAAATTATAAGTATTTTTTATTTAATACAGACACTTACAGAAAAATATAGTCAGTAAGTTACAGGGAAATAAAATATTCTGAAATTAGTTTTATTTCACCAAAATTTACCCTAATTTGTTCAAAGCCTCATCAGTTTTAGTGTATAGGGTTCGTATAGGCTTCCTCGCGAGCCGCTAAAAATTTGACTCTTAGGTCGCAGCCAAGGGCAATAATAAAACGAAATTAGCTCTTGGCTTGCAATTTGGGAGCTGGGAGCTCATTTGAATAATTGAGTCCATAAGTAAAATACATATGCAAGAATTATTTGAAAAGTTAAGACACTTCCGAAGATGTGCTTACTAAAAATTTAAAACAGATCATTATCAAAAAATGTAATAGTACAAAATGTTATGTAATTTTGACAATGTACCTTTTGTCGTTTTGTCACAAATTACTTTCTTTATACAGTGACCAAAAATTACTTTACTATATAAAAAAGTAATTTTTGGTGCAATAAATATACTTTTTAATGTAAAAAAAAATATTCTTGGAACAATAACAGTAATTTTTGTACTATAAACAAAACGCACTTTTTTTGATTCAACAAAATCACTTTTTGTACAATAAAAGCACTTTTTAGAAAAAATAAATGCACTATTTATTGTACCGCTAAAGTATTCTTGTTTTACATAAAAGTACTTTTAATTTACACAAAAGTATTTTTAGTGTGCCAAAAAGTGTTTTTATTGTATATTTTTTGTGCACTATCAGTATTTCATCTGAACACAAGCCAGCTCTCAGCTGATTGAAATAATGAGGCTATTTGCTCGCGAACTAGCACCAAAAAAGAGCGAGCCAATACGTATTCTGGGCGTAAATATAATTTAAATTTTCGGTAATTTTTTACATAATTTTTAAATTTTTTCCACCGAACATTCGGTATTACTCTCACTTCCGATTAAGATTTAGGGCAGTAATGCTCAACAATAAGAATGTTTTGATTTCTTATTATTGTCAACCAATCGAGAACTGCTTTGTCGATATTATGATATAATACATCAACGAAATGGAATACATAAAATTTATGGTTGAACAGTGAATCTATATATTATATATAAGTTACTACGCTTATACCTTGAGAACGCCTTGACCGATTTCGACGATGACCACCAATTCGATCAGGTCTCCACCCAAACGGGAAGAATACCCAAGAAAATTCGGGAAATTTTCCCGAAAAAAACAAATTATGAAGAAAATTTATTTTCCCATACATTTCGTATGCAGCGAACCTATAAAAACGAACATTATTTCCAATGCTGGTTCCGGTATTGCCAGTAGATACCGTTGTGTGCATCAACATCTGACAAGCAGAACAGTTGAACAGTTTTTAAATTTTTTATCAGCTTAAGGCAGTTATTGTATTGATAAATAAAATTATTGTTTAGAAACGATTTTTGTAAATTTGCTATTATTAGCGAAAAGAGACGCTATCAATTCTTTTTTGCTGATTATTTCATTCAGAGTGATCTTTTTAGTGTGGAGATTTTAAAAATTCTTTCACCAATGCAAAGCTACATTATCCCTGAGTACTGCAGGCTTTTCGAAATTTGTACTTTTAAGATTAAACTGCCCGAAAGGTGATAAAACTGGTACCATCACCCAGACGAAACGGTTAAAGGTAGAAACGCGAAAATTGGGTTGAATATGTATTTTATAAGAGAGATGTGTAATAACGAGGAATTTTTTAAAATTCGTGCTTTTCGGGCTAAAACAGCCGAAGAGGGGGTAAAACTGGTATTATCACTTAAACCAAACGGCTAAAGTTACAATCGCGAAAAAAGGACCAGTACATAAAAACTGGTACCATCAATCAGACCAAACTGCACAAGATTGAATCGCGAAAATGTTAGTGAATATTTTTTTCATGGAGTATTTGAGCGCTAATAACGGGTTTTTGCAATTTAGAACTTCACCTAAACTAAACGGTTTAAGATAGAAACGCGAAAATTGGAGTGCGTATTTTTTTATAGAGTAAAAGATTTTTTAAAATACGTACTTTAAGGGCTAAAAAGACCCAAAATAGAATAAAATTGCTACCATCACCCAGATCAACCGGCTAAAGGTAGAATCGCATAAATCTAAAATAAGAGAGCTTCATAAAGGGATTTTTTGAAATTTGTACTTTTAGGACCAAAAAAGATTAAAAAAGGGATCAAACTGGTACTATAACCAGAACCATACTGGTAAAGCTATAATCACAAAATGTTATATGAGCATGCATGAAGTGATTTTTTAAAAATCGTATTTTTAAGGCTAATAATGGCCAAAAGGGAGAAAACTGGCACTATTATTTAGATCAATAAAAAAAACTGGTACCATCGCACAGTGGGGTATTGAACACCCAAAACGGAGATTAATTCAAGGAAGAGTCCGATCTTAGCCAAATTTGGTACAGATGATCCTTTTGCTATATCATCGATTGGTTAAAAGTTTTTAAGAAATGGGTCCATAAATACATATAGTCCCCATATATATACTTATATGTATATATACTGAAGTAGAATCAAACCTTTATAAAAGCTACGGTTTGTATTCGATCTTTTGAAATTGGATACTGATTTATGTTTAAAATGTTTTAAACATATATAAATGCTTATGTACATATGTATACACACTTATGTATTTAAATACAGGGTGGACCAAAAAGCTGTAAACATTTGAATAAGTATCTGCATAGAGCAACCTCGGCGGGGTGGGAAAGGAAAGAACTGCTAATGGGAATTCATCATTACAGCGTCATACCAAGTTGTTGCATAACTAATGCAAA
Source organism: Muscina levida (assembly GCA_964034835.1). Lineage (NCBI taxonomy): Eukaryota > Metazoa > Arthropoda > Insecta > Diptera > Muscidae > Muscina > Muscina levida. The sequence continues at coordinate 3,395,068 of OZ035882.1, forward strand.
GCGAGCACAGAATGATCACGGTGTATAATCGACTAGTCGGTATCTTTAGTAACGGTCTCCGCTACTGGCGTAACATTCTCCTCTCTGTGAATGGAAGTGGTATTTTTGGTTGCGTATTATCGGATAACGTACACTGAGGCTAAAATTTGAGAATGATATTGACAATAGTGCTCTTAGATAGTTTATTATGCACATTACTTTACGAAGGGCTCGAAAAACATATTTAAAAAAAATTAATTTTTGGAGGCGCTGTTTCCATTTGAGTTACTTCAGGACAATATGTCAAACAATACTAAATAGCAGTCAAATAACAATACGCAATCTGTCACTCGTGTTTTGTATATAAAACCATTTAAAAAACAAACCTCGAAATGAATCACATTTTATGAAAGAAACTTGTACTAGTTAGAAGGTAATTCTCTGAATTTTTGCATGAACAACTAGTTTTAGTGCTTGTAATTAATCAGTTCTGAATTAATTTTCCCAAATATTCAGATATTTTAACGTTTTGAAAAAATTTGCTGTGACGGCTATAAAATCTAGAGTTGTTGTGAAATAATGTCATTTAACCGTATTTTCAATTTGAATATTATCAAGGCAAATCAGCCAATATTGCCTTATGTAGGGTATAGTTAAAAATTAATGCTCAGCAACAAATTGCAATACAGCAAAAACAAAGAAAATAAAGCCAAATCAAACCAAACGAATTTTCAACCGTTTTTGCAGAAGTGTCTAATATCACAATTTATTTAATAAAACAAATTGGCGCAAAAACGCGCAAAATGTTTTTCTTGATTCTGTAAGTATAGATGTTATATTTTACAATTATGTAAATTTTTCAACACGGTTTTACCCGGAACCATTTTAAAAATCTATATACATTTCAAATATACCTTAAATTTAGACCATTTTTTAAAAAATAATTAAAAATAATTATACATATTTATTGTATACAACTAATTGTTATTCCTGTTCTTCAATAGCTGACGTTGAATTATCCATAACAATAATTAAGTTTTTAAATGACTAAAAGGCAAAAACGTTCACTTTAAAATATCGATATTTCACTTTTCGCTAACACGTAGATAATTCGAAATAATTTCCGAAGTTTGAGAGAGCATAGAACTGTAAATAAACAACATATCTAATTGATTCCAGTATCTATTGAATCAGTATCCTGTGTACAATTATTGAGTACAAAACTTTAATTGGAAATCGCAATTTTCATTTTTTAATTAATCTCCGTTTTGGGGGTCCCGTACCCCACTGTGCATCGGTCAGACCAACTGCACAAGGTAGAATCGTAAAAATTTTAGTGAATATTTATTTCATGGAGTATTTGAGCGCTAAAAAGGGTTTTTTGTAATTTAGAACTTTTAGGAATAAAAACCCGAAAGAGGGATAAAACTGGAACAATCACTTAAACCAAACTCTATAACGTAGAATCACGAAAATAAGGTATTATTGTTATTCTTTTAGGTTGTTGTGCAAGAAAGGGATAAAATTGGTAACATAACACAGACCAAATAGCTAAAGATAGAAGTAGTAATGCGATACGAAAGCATTTTTCGAAAATCTAATTGCAGGCAGTAGACGTGGGTGCGTCACTAAATCAGAGAAATTGTTTTAGACCAAACGCGTCATCTAAGAATCAAATTTGTTATGAATATTTATCTAAAAGCGGTAGAATCAGGTGCTTGGCACTTAATAAAACCAAAAGCACCCTAATCAAACGCCTCAAGTAAGGATTACACAGTTTAGGTTTTCCCCTTATGAAGTAGACTTAAGCTAATAATGCATTATTCAATGACAGAATATGACAGTACTCAACATCTTTATCTATAATTTTGCAGGCACGACGAAGTCTGATGGGCCAGCTAGTAGTTAATAAAATATTAGAATTGCCTCTTGTTTAAGATACATTTTAAAGAACATTTTAAATTTGTTTAAGATACATTTTAAATCATGAGTCTACGAGTAACGTGAGTCACTTTTATTTACTTAAATATGTATATTCATGTTCTCAAAATTTCCTTTAATCATATCCGGACATGGAAAAATGAGTGTGAAATAAGAGCGTAGTCTTCGTATATTTATTATAAAATACTTTAAATTTGAGCATTAGTTGGTTTGTGAGTAGGGTTTACAAAACCAAAACCGACAACCCGGTTTTTTGAAAATACCTAGATAATTATCTTATTAGGTATAATTAGACCATGATTTTAGGCAATTTCACATAAGCATTTTTTTACTGCGAAGTTGATAAGAAAACATCGATAAGGCCGTCGAAAAAAGAATGTTATATATATAACTGAGACAGAAATCGAACCCTAGTCTCATGCATGACGCAAGTTCCATATTTGCGAAATTTGCATACAAGTGTCCGCTTTGTCATGCACGACCTGATGAGCGGCAATGTCGGTCAAATTTTCGTTGATGCCTATATAAGCGACCTGTCGCCCACACAATCATGCACGACCTGATGGGTGACAATGTTGGTCAGATTGTCGTCAACCGAGTGTTTTGACGACAAGTCCATCAATATTTCACATTTTCTTATTTAGGTTTTTGTGATTGTGTTTGATGCACGACAACATTAGTATTTTGTCGTTCAGCTTGTGGTCAACCGAGCGTTTAGACGACAAGTACATACATTTTTCACATTTTGTCTTGAGGACAGCGTTGACGACAAAGTCGTGTATGACGGAACTTCCTACTGGGTAAGTATTCGAATTCCGAGTTTCAGAAATAATGTAAATTTCAAATAAAACCTAAACCAGTTTATCGAAAATGTCGAATGTTTGTATGCTCTAGATGCAAGGCAACGAGACGACAATTAGTCTTATTTTTGAAAGCGTCACCAATATTGTATTTTTCAACATTTTGCTTTACTTAATTGCCATTAAAATTGGTCGTCATGTTGACAAATTTTTATATATTATCCCGACTTCAAAGCAAATTTAAAAAAAAGAAGATTTCATCTAACTATTGTGTAGTTTATTAAGACTCAAGTTGTCCACTTTGAGTATTTAAAATAACAGAAGTATTTTTGATAAAAAAATATATTATTTTTTTGTGTTAAAAAATCTTGTTTTTGTTTATTTGTTTTCAATATTAAGATTCTCGACGAGGATTATCTTCGAGGCCCCAACGAGACCTCAAGCTTCATTATTAAACAAACAAAATCTAATTATATAATTATATTTATATTTCAGTTTCCTTATTTGTTGGTAATACTTTTAATTATGTATCAAATTGTAATCAAATTATATAAAAACTATTAAAAGGCAAAGATTTACATTTAATATAAAAAAAAAATTATTTCAGTTATAAAATAAATAATTATTTTAAACGATTGTGCGTTTGGGGTTTTTTTAGTATTCGCTATTTAAAAATAAATCTTATCTGAATTTTCTTTTAAGACTAAGATTAAGATTAAGATTTAAGATTATTCACTTTCGATTAAGACTTTAGTGACGAGAGACGGGAGATTGAGTGCCATTGAGCTTCATCATCATATGAATGTTTTCCAAAACTACTGGTATAATTTAATAATAGTGCCACAGTTTTTTTTTTCAATACAACTAAAAATTTACTGCTTTACGTGCGATGTCATTAATATAATTGTAATTGTTATTGTAATGCATAAATAAATTTGTACATGCAATTATGTACATACAAAGGACCGTTTATCCATACGTACATACATGTAGTGTGAAGTACATATTCACTTTTAATCGGTATTTATTCTGCACTTTCTTTATGCTTTGACTTTTCATCATAATTGTTGGTATTATCCGCACGCTTTTAAATTAATTAAACGCACCGAGCGAGTCCTGTGCTGGGCTGCACAGAGAAGGGATGAAGGAGGCAAAGAGTACGGATACCATTCAGTCAGTGGAACACACAAACAAATCAACAACAGAACACTGAAATAACACCACAGCAACGTCATTAGCCAGCCAAGAGCAACGCACAGTAGTCAGCAGTTGTGCTCGCAGTACTCGCACTAAGTACACAGTGAGTAGTGGCAAATGCATTTGTAAATCGCTGCCCTAGAGATGTGCACAGACAGACACACGGCGTTACATACAAATAGACAACGAGCATGTTATTGTTGCCGCTAAATCATTATCGCAGCCGCAGGGGTAGTTTACTTAAATCACATCCTTTGTAGTGCAGTTTGCTGAGCGAGTGCGAGTTGTAAGCACCTCAGTTTATTTCGCTAATTGACGGCATCTGCTCGATTAAATTTAAAGACTTCACCCACTTCTCCACCGCCCGCACTACCACCCCCTTTACCACGAGCATAAACGGATGCCAAAAGGACACAAATCAAGTTATAACATTGGCAGCACAACTACAACGAGGACTAAGTAAGTACTTGCCGCTTCAACAAGTGATGCAAGCAAGCAAACGCAACCAACCAGCCAGCCAGTCAGCCAACAAAACCACCCATTGTACTTCGTCGACTGGAAATAATTGTGGCATTAGAGCCAAAGCAACAACAACAAGCGCATATGATGATTTAAATCTTTAGTAACGCCCGCATTGTCATGCATCATTATCATCGCTTGGCGATTTATTCGAATCTAAAAATTATGCTCAACTTTTGGAAAGCGTCTACCGCACAAAGGCAGCCAAGGTTGTAGTAGTCATAGCGACCACTGTCAGCCAATATTATCCTGCCCAAACATCTTTGAGGCTAATGATGTAAATATTGCACATGCCAAGATTTTTCATTGTCAGCCAATTATGAAATGTTTGTTGGATGGGACCAGTTTCAAAAAATAAAAACAAACGCACACACACAACTGAAAATCATAAATCGATAAGATCTCTTACCAGGTACAACAAAGACAAAAACATATCAAATTCACCATTTGTACGAGTAATAATGAGGACAGTCCTCGGTCGAAAGATCATAGATTCCACCATCATCGATAAGGACTGGCAAAGAGTCGGAGAAATGAGAATACAAAGATATGATTCGATTGATCTATGTTTGTTTACTGGCTGCCTCAACACAGTTGTTAACAAATTACCACATATTCGTGTACGGACTAGCTCTCTATTGGCTTCTTTAAGGTGCTAATATCCTTTTGTGTTCCTCATCTTGGTTGCTGGTGACAATATCGCCTTTGAATTGATTTTATCAGTAACTAGTATTGAGACATTTGGTAGGCCCTATGGTGTTGGATGGCGCACGAAGAAGCTACGAGTACCTATGGAGGTGACGTAAGTTATTTGATATATTTAGTAACAAGAGATTGTCACAAATGAATTGTCCTTTTTGAGTTATTTGTAGGCAGTAAAAAGAACGTCGAGACCCTGTGCAAATCTTGATATAAATAAGATTTGATCAGAATGGCATTACAATGTAAATATGTAATAGCAAAACACTTGAAATTTAAATATAATTTAAGTGTCAGGATGGACACGAATCGGTTTAGACGAAGAAATGTGTAATAAACGGTGACAAATTTGCTATCCAATCTGCAAACAGAACTTTAAAATTTCAACAAAAAAATTATGATTATGTATAGTTAATTAAAATGTAGGATGCCAATTTGTATAAGGATATATATTACTTTCGAATCTCGTCATAAATTTTTAGATACAAATTTAGGAATTGTGAGCAACTTATTTATTGTATGGCCCTTTAACAATAAGCGGTCAATGATGCAGTATTTAGGCAATATAACTCGAAATTTCAGATTCGTCACATTCATTTTATAAATAATTTTTGGTTTGCAAGAGGTTTAAGTTCCTATATGTTGTTTCTATGCAGCTCGGGAGAAAACTTTTTTAACTTAAAAGAATGTAAATGTAATGTAAATGTTCTTATACACCTTAAAACATTGTTAAAGATTGAGTTCTTAGCATTAAAACAATTAACATTTTTAATGTTTAATGTAGGAAAAATAAATAAATTTTTTTAGTTATATGTTTTTTCCTTTATTTTAACTGAAAGCTGTTATGTAGTACACATGTATGATATTATTTTGCCTCAGCGCCAAAAGGCATCTCAGAGACTAAATGGCGACATACATTCACATTATAATTATATAAATGTTTGAAAATTCTTCTTCTTATTATTATTTGTGCAGCTCATGATTCTTTCGACGACGGTACTCGCCGTTAACGATGATGGGTCCAAATATTTTGCGAAACAGTTTACTCTAGAAAACTCCCAGAATAGATTGATCCGCCTGTGTCGATACCCAGGATTCTGCGCTGCCGAGCAAAACAGGTAGGATCACTGTCTGGTAGAGTTGGATCTTCGTTCGTCGAGAGAGAGGATTCTGGAAATAACGAGAATCTCTCCTTGGAGGTCCCCAAGCAGCTCACAACGTCCGAACGATCACGTATTCCCCAATGTTGAGTAACATAATGGGATGCTGCTACCGATGCGTCTTAGGAAGCACGTCACAGAAGTTACTGAAGCTCAACACAACGGTTCTATTAGTGGCTTTGGAAGCCCCAAGATACTTGTATCGTGCGCGTTCGGCTAATAAACCACTTTCCTTAAACAAAACCAATTATTGTGAAAACACGAAGAAAAATGTGTTTATGAAACAGATTTACAAACAGATTTTTAATATAATAACACAGTGAAACAGTAAAATAAATACAAGAACTTGACAGCATAGGTTCGATTCTACTATCGAAGGGTAATAAAACCCTATACTCAGTTTGGCGAGATTGGTGACCAATTTTTTTATGGACCCCAAAACATTCCCCTCGAAAAAGGTGTTATTAGTTTTTGTCCAAAAGCTAACTCATACTTCGTGATAGCGCTTTACTACATATATTTTTTTTGTTTTTTTTTTAAATTGAAGAATATATTTTTTTTACTTTATTCAAAATTGTAGCCACGGTAAAGTTGAACAACTTTCGTAAACATATCAATATAATCTGAACATGTCTAGGCACCCAAAATAGATCATAAAGGCCACTCTGAGACCGGTTTTTTGTACCTTTACACACTAACTGGTTGAATATCAACCGATTTAAAGTTTCTCAGCGGATTTGGAAAGAAGTGACGACATATATATAACTTGTCATATCTGATTTTCGGAATTTTTTTTTTGTTTTTTTTTTTCATTTTTTTCACTATTTTATAAGGAAACCTAATGTTTACTTGTTTGTAAAAGTCGGTTAACTAATGGTTAAGTTATTCATGTTTTTCAAAGGACATAATTTTCATATCCCATACTAAAATAACTAATGACCGATCACAATGTGCTGTTTTTTGATCAATGTAAATAAAACCCATAAAGTACTAAATCTATGCTGAGTAATTATTTAAAAATTAAGATAATATCTTAGTATTATCCTAATTTTTAAACTCTTAAATTTAAGGCGCATTTGAACTAGTCGGGGCGTATCGAATATATCTGAGGTGGCGGTTGGTAATACTCTCTCCACGACTATGGAATCTCACCGTCAACAAAACTCGTCTGCAAGAGGCACGCAAGAATCCTGAATTATTCTGTGAGCTTTTGAAATCTGCACTGAAACTTTTACTAAAATGGTGTCATAACTGTTTACTGGGTGTTATCCCGAGTAAAATGGAACTGGTGATATTCACTTGGAGATACAAAAACCCTCACAGTTATGTTTCAAGTCGTTAAAGGTAATGTTACGCCACATATTGAATTTTTGTTAATAACAACACCCCTTGAACCGATTTGGTCCATTAATTCCACATATAAAATTCATGACAAATAGTCAAGTCGCTCAGTGTAATAGAACGCCAGTTTTTTTTATATACGCACTAATACAGGTATTTCCACTATAGAGTGTGCAAAACCGAAACCGAAATGGTAAAAAGAATGTTAATTTGTGTTCAAATCGATACCCTAATTCTAAACCATACTAAGTGTAAAATTTAAGTTTTACAGGAAACGCTTTCTTAGTATATGAGTCATATAGAATCCACTTATATGATAAGTTCTAACTTCTAATTACTTCTGTTTGGATAAACTGATCATCCTGGGATTTAAATAGAATTAACTGAAACATGTACTTAATTAACTTAGCATACTTTAGGATTAAGGTATTGATATTGATATGTTCTCATATTTAATTCATATCTAATTTCATATTTGGTTTTATTTTATAAATTCCGAAAAACCGTACGGAACCGGTCAGCCCGTTTTTTTGAATAAATAATGTATTCGAAAACCGAATTGTCGGTAAAAGGTATTTTTTGAATAAAAAAATTTAAATAATTGAACACTAATAGTCTTAAAAAACTGTATATACATACAAACGTTGGTAGTGACTTCACCTTTTATGGAGAACATCGATATCAAACACAATGCAACCTATTTATATATATAAATGTATTTACGTGTAAAATTAAACTTAGATTTAATAAAAAATGGCGACAATTTTGTTTTTTACCTGATTAATTATTATTATTTCTCAATATTTATAATGTTAGAAAATGATCATACGTAATGTCATCAAAGGAGAATAATGAATAAATGACGTTTAAAAAATTATGCATATCATAACCCAAACGCCACCTACTGGATCCAAACTTACATACATGAGTTACCCATGTCCAAACATACATACATTTTGAATTTGAGTAAAATCAGACCTCATACAAATTTTTCTTATGATTAGACAAAAATAAATTCTGAATTTCAGTTAGATTCAAATGTTCGATGTAAATCCACCCCAGCATCTATATCCGGATCCAAACTACATGTTTCGGGCACAAATAGAATCTATGTTGTGAATATGGTTTCTGTATCTCTTATCGTTATGATCTGAATATGCCCCAACGATTTTATATATTTATTGAATAGATTATAAAGTTGTCCTTTACGAATGATTAATATTTATGTAACCTATATTAATCATATAACTAATACGTACTCATTCGCCCACAGCGCACAGTGGTCCGTTTTCCTGATTTAGCGTAACGAAATTAAAATTTTCGACATTCAAAATCTACTAAAATTTGATTTCCCGACGATAACTAACTGTTCATTTAGCAAATCGATAACTTCCAAATATGTGACCTGTGCAATATATGAGGTGCTAGAAAATTGTGGTAGAAATCAACCCTTTGTTTTTGTTGTAGAGTAGAACTTAGTTGGCCGGTATCGGCCAGTGAGTATTAACTGTTTCTTTATGTCAATATATTTCGGCTACTTTATAATGTTGCAATTTTTAGGCATTATGTCGGCCTGCAATTGCAACCTTTTTGTAGTAATTCAGTCCCAATCAGAGTGGAGTATTGACTCGAAATAATTTAATACGTCTACAAATTTAAAAAAAAATAAAAAAATTTAAATTTAAAAAAAAAATTTACATAAAAAAAATTTAAAAAAAATTTCAAAATTTAAAAAAAAATTTGTTTTATTTGGTACCTTCTTGTTATATTATTCTAGAAAAATGTTTCTTATGACGAAAATTTTATTATTTATTACGTTATTAATTTCGTTATGCTAGATCAGGCAAATGGACCACTGTGCAGCGCCACCTTTTGTTTATTTCCACATTTCTTTTTTTCCTAAAGTACAACATTTTGAATAACTATGTTGTATAATTTTTTTTTTTTTAATTTAAAACCGAATTTATATAGAATTGAAATTTGCATATTTGAAATCCTAGGATAACTGAAACAACATTTATCTTATTTTAATGAGGTCTTCACGAATTTGATCAGAAATAGGCAATATTACGGTGAAAAAAATTGTATGATCTCAAAACTGTAAGAAGAAAACATAAACTGTTTTTTTTCGACCCTATCTAGTGAACACTCTCTAACTATATGTTTCAACTTACTTCTCTGTTCAGTTCATATTTTTACATTAAGATACATTTGATATGTAGCGATTCACTCAATTTTCTAACCCATGTAAACTTTTCAACATTTTGTTTCTATTGTTGGTCGTTTTTGTCTCAGTTTTAAAATCAACACCATAATCAAAAAGTGTCCAATTCAAATGAGGAAAAGATACAAAAGCCAACGAAATTAAACAAAAAATGTCAGTCAAATATTGAGGACGGATTAATTGTCGTATTTTGTAGTTTACTTTTCTCCAAGATTTCCACTTAGATTGAGGGACGTACGAAAGAAATAAATATGACCTAATGGATGGGGATACATTTTTCCATTTCGATTTTAATCTCCACACTTGTGTGAATTTGATTCCTTCAACTCGGGGGCATCACAAAGGCTACCCGAGTGCTTGGGCGTGTGGATGTAGTGCTTGGACGAATGGGCCACATACATACATACGTATAACATACATAAATGGCCAGACCGAGAGGCAGTAGACGGGAGATGGATGTTGCTTAATGCATTTTCAATAATACTTTGGTTGCTGAGATCTCTGTGTCGTGGTGGCGGTTATGGAGTCAAGTGTAAATAAGCTGAAATCCCACGACTCGGGTGGTATTGTGAAACCTCGACATGTGTGTCTGCGTCCATCCGTTCGTCTCTTTTCCTTCATTAGAAGATAAACGCCATACCAGTTGTCAATTAATCGAAATAATATTAAACAAAATGAGAAAAGCAGCAACCACAACAACAATAACAACATCGAGATGAGACAGGAAGTCAATTTTGTCAATAGAATGACATATCAGAGATACGTATAAATATTTGACACTTGACATATTGAAGACCGACCACAATAATGGCGAGATAAAAAGCGAAATGCTTACTCGCACCATCTCGCTCACTGAAGTGGTGACTGACTCCAGCATAGTCCACCGCGATGCTTGACTGCTGCTGTGCAAATTTATTAAATGCCACAGACTGAGTTCGAGTATCAATAAATCCGCTGGAATGATCGACGGATGGTCGGACAGACTGACTGACTGACTGCCTGGCTGGCTGGCTGACAAACAGACTCGATTCTCTTTTCTGCAAAATTATTATCAAACTCATTTTGAAGCGAAATGTTTGATTAGTTTAAGATTAAAATATTCATATTTACTTGGGCTCACACAAGCAAACACTTATTACAAAAAAAAAAAATAACCACACAAAAAGACGACTTCAAAAAGGATGCAAGACCTGCCCTCACACAAACACATATACACTTAACAAGGTGTGCAAACATTTTGCAAGAACACTCAACCGACTGTGAGCGTTATTATTTGCCTTTTTTGAATAGCAGCTAAATACCAAAAGGGGTGTTCCTCCTTCCCCAGCATTGCATAAGAACACCAAAGAAAAAAAACAAACTGAATGATGTGAAAGTTAATAACAAAATCTTGACATTACCCAACCGACTTGGTGCGAGAATGTTATTCAATACTTCGGCTGGTTGCTCTTTTTCAGAATGTGCTAATACTGCTACGAGGTACTCGCATTTCTGTTTATCGCTAGAACACAATGGAATGCGATTCAAGTGCCTTTGTATTCACACAATAACTATTGTACAACCCAAAGATGTAATTTTGAGTTTCAAGTTGATTTCCGCTTGGTATGTTCTGCCCGTTTCGTCAACTGTCAAGAATGTGACTTTAGTGTCGCCGTAAATTATGGGTGATACCAAAACATGGGGGTGCCAAATACAAAAAACAAAAAACGAAATTTGCTATGTTCACGATCCTTTTTTAATTGTAAAAGATCAGTAAATAGAAAAATGTCAGTTTTCAAGTCTAATTTGTAATTAAGCGGACTATACTATGTATTTAAACTGAAATAGCATTGGAAAAATATGAATTACATCAAAATTGGTACAGTAAAGTATGTAAAGTGAAGCGAGTGTATTTTACCCATTAATTTTCTGTATTGGATAGCGTAAAAATATAGTACTACATGTTTGTAGCTTTACGGCCTTATTTATAAAAACTTATAAGAGGTTTATAAACTATTTTTAAGCAAATTTCGAGAAAACAATATTCATAAACAGTTCACATCTTTAATAAGTTAAAGTAGGATTGTTTCAACTTTAAGCGTGCTATAACTTGACGTTTGTACAATTTATTGTATGTTTATGAATTTGAGATCTTTATTTTGAGTTTTTCGGTATTTATCCTATTGGAAAGAGTTGTTGCATGTATTCATTGTGGCGGAAATCATTGCGCACATAGAAAAGTATCTAAATAGACACTTTACATTCATGAATTCCATTTTGAAAAATATTTCTCCAAAATTCTTTAAAAATAAGTTGTGAATAATGAAATAACCCAGTAGGAAGTGTCTGCAAGACATCCTCAAGGATAGGTGCATGACCATAGTAAATCGTTGATGTCACGTAGGGGACCCTTCATACAAATCGTCGACGAAATTTTCATACAAGTGTCCGCTTTGTCATGCATGACCTGATGAGCGACAATGTCGGTCAAATTGTCGTTGATGCTTAAATAAGCGACATGTCGCCCACACAATCATGCCCGACCTAATGACCGACAAAGTCGGTCTAATTGTCGTTACCAGCGCTTAATAATTTAAAATAAAAAATTTAGATACTTTTATTGAAAACGTGCGATACATGAACCGTCACGCACTGTTGTTTCCAACAAACTGAACATTTTTACTTCTACTTTCCTCTTTTTAGTTTTATGTCGTTATTTTTACGTTACATTGAATTTTTTGTTTGATGCACGACAACATTAGTATTTTGTCGATCAGCTTGTCGTCAACCGAGTTTTTTGAGGACAAGTTAAATTTTTCACATTTTGTCTTGAGGACAGCGCTGACAACAAAGTCATGTATGATGATACTTCCTACTGGTAATATTCGTGATGTACAAACAATCAAAACATTGAAACAATGTAATCGGTATCCGATTATTGTTTAAACATGAGGAAAAGAAAATACAATTTTTTAGCATAATTTTTACTTTAACGTCTTTTTTTCGTCATGAAAATCGTAGTCAATGAAAAATTGAGCTACAATAATGTTTATAGTTATTTTAAGTGGGAATACATGTTTGGTATCCGATTATAAAGCTTTTGTATCCGATTAAAAAGCTTTTTTTATAGATCATTAACAACCAATAACAGTCGGCGTTGCCACCGGAACACATTAGGCTAAAGGACTGATAACAAACGTTTATGAATACAATTTCTTATAAACCTTTTTTAGATCTAAACAATACATTAGCTAGAGAACGCTTCATATCCACTTTAGAAATTTTTTATGAATATGGCCGTTAAGCTATGTATAGACAGATCTTACAATATTGTCAATTTTTGCTAGATACTGACTGCATGTACAGACACATTTTAAGACAATAATATTGTCATAGATCTGGCAATCGTGAAAACACATTAAAATTGTAAGATTAGTGTAAGACAATTTTCATGTACTTTTTATTGTCAGATGTAATAAGTTCGAAGCATCTATTGGCAAGACTGAACATCTGGAAAAAGCAACGAATCTGTCAAATTTTGGCGTGCAACAATCTGACAACTGTGTTAGCTGACAATTTGTTTATGCAGATACGTTTAAGATAAGTCTGACAGTTGTCTGGCAATAAAATTGTAAAGTTTTTTTACAATGTCTGAACCGACAATTTACCTTTGGCAAACAAATTTTCTTTGTCAGTACATTGGCAGATCTGACAACAGTCTGTACATGAAAAAATATTCAATACATCAGGGGTTAATGCGGAATCAATCATAACATAACATAATAGAATATAACATAACAGAATACAACATAGTGCGAAAGTAGACATTAGTGAAAACATAAGAGACGTAAGAAAATCTTAAGGAATTTTAAGGAAATGAATAACAATAGAAATTATCTTTTTGATCATTCACATTTAAAAATCAGCTGCATATCCCGCCAAACATGAGAAAGAGAGTTCCGAAATTTTGTTATGCTATGTTTTGTTATGTGATAAATGACTACTTCCATACAAAATGTATGTAGTAGATTCAATCAGCTGATCTCTTCTGCTATGTTATTTTATGTCGTGACCAATTATGGCATGGGATCACCTGAAAATAAAACGAAATTAAGCCCTAGATTCAAAGTGTATTTAATAAGGTGACTGCACTCGAACAACAACTTAAGGCTCTGAAACAAAAACATGTACATTGTTTGTGCAAAGAGTTCCGAACTGTCAAATTGAGTTCACAGAAGTCGAACAAAATGTAAACAAATCGAACTAAGCGCAAGAAAATTTGACAATCTAGGTTCAATTCGAATGAAAAAAATTTAAATTAGCAATCTAGTACAACCACCTTATTAAAAACGCCTTGCCCTAGATTATTCATGATGTACCTGTGCCAAATATTCATACAGAACTTCACTTTGGTACACTTGATTACATGATAAACCAATGAAATCCATTTTCTGTATTAACATCCTTTCGACAACTCTACCACTGGCAGCTACCAATTGACATTGCATACACCTAAAGAAAATTAAATATGTATCATACCACCACCTATAGTTCTACTCGAAGGATCATTAAATTGGAAAGATCATCGCAACGGATGTTTTGGGATTTTCTTGCACACACATTTGGAGATGCTGATACAATATTTGATCTTCTGTACAATAGAAATGGGACAATTGGATATTTTCAATTTATGAAATGGCATAATAAAACAGATTCGGTCGCTCGCAACCCAAAGTGAGACAGGGAGCCGGTAACAGAAACTAATTTAAAAGTTGTTTAGATGTCTTGTATGGAATTGACGTTGCTGTTGTTGCCTTCAAATGGTTATAGTTTTTCTTTATTGTCAGGTTCTTTGTTACCTTTTGCCTATCTCCCTCTCCCTGTGTTCCAAATTGAATGAATGACATTCGATGTAGACAATAGACGCTGGTTTCTTGTGTACATTAGATTTGGTTAGACTTGTTTGAGGCTACATGAAGTTCCCACAGTCGCTGTGGTGTCTCTGGCCGAGATGATGTAAACCCACGCCCGTTGATGAAAAGCAGAGGAAGTGCACTGGAAAATCAACCTAATTTCTACTAATCCGCCGAATTGTTATATTTTGTAGCTACGACTCAAAGTGTCAAACTACCTGCAGACATAATGTCTGCTAACACACTAGACTAGAAAGAAAATCCCCGGTGATTCCCATAGTCTTTAGGGTTGGCTGTCAGTCAGTCGACCTCCGCTTGAGCATTTCTTTGTTGTTAGTTTCGTCTCCCTCTCTCTCTTTCTTAATTGCAGTCGCAGAAGCATTCAAACGTTTTGTGAATGAATACGACGAAGATTGCTCTTGCGATCAAAAGAACTGTTTTGATTCTCAATTGAAATGCATGAAATCACCGGCCGGGGTCGGTCCAACTTCTGAAGGAATTTGCGGCATTCCTCTCTTATGTTAATATTTAGTTCATTATTCAATGCGCTACGCAATTGTACTCTCTCTATCAATTGCAGTTAGAGCGTGAAAATTACTTCGATCTGCATTTCAGAGTTTGTTTTGATTGCCAATACCAAATTTGCCCATTGTTTGTCATTGCCGGTAGCAGCAACAATAATGAGCGCAAATCATCTTTACCGAGCTACTACATGATGAGAACGAAAGATCCGTCCGGGAGGAAGTGTGAAAGGCATACAGAGGAAATGATCGTTTGTGTGAACTGCCCTCCCTCTTGGTGATCTTGATATCGGCCTTTATGCTCCGATGCCAATAAGCCGTATTGGCCTTACTGTCAGGAAGCAATCAATGGACTGGCTTAAATTTATTACCTGTCAACAGTTGTATTGTTATTAGTTTTTTTGTTTACACAAAGTCAACAGCAACAAGGAATCAGTCATTATTTGATCTAAATAATTGTTTTGATTTCTATTTTTTTTTTTTTTTGGATGTGTGCGTATGTTTACAGACATCGTAATAGTCCCAACTACGTCAGACGTTGCACTGATCGACGATGATTTTATGTGATGATTCAGCTTTTAATTAACTAAGTAATTGTCGTGGAAATGTTGTCATGTAGCCATTCGTTCAGCACCAAACGAAAGAACAAATTAAATGTCATGTAATATTTTCATAGTGCAAAGATGACTGGACGACAAGAGCTTATACATTATCAAGAGAAAAACAGAAACTTGGAAATACAATATACAAAAATAATTAGCTTCTATTCAAGACGAAATCGGCGCGAATGGGAAAATGGGGAAACGTTGAAACCCACACTGATCCCAAATGATTGTAATTTTACATTATATATACCTATGTTTTCCAAAGCCTAGTCTTTCAGAAAAATTAAAAAATCCAATCGGCCCATTACCCGGTGGTGCATTAAAATTTTATAAAAGAAATGTATGAAAATAAAAGTGCTTAAGTGGATATATAGTTGAAACTGAAGAAACGAATTTAATGGAGTTTCATTATACGCTGTATGTAGCATTCAGCAGGAGTTAGGAAAACATTAAGAGTGTATCAAAAATCGTAATCAAAACAGCAAAGATACATTTTTTTTATTTTAACTAAATTTTATTAACTAAACTAAACTAAATTTTATTAAATTTTGTACCGCAAAAAATGGGGAATTTGTATGAGAAGTGTCATTTTATGTCAGTAGTTTTGCATTTTGTTTTTAATTACTCGGCTTGTATAGTTTATAAAAGCTGAGAATATTTTTATGAAATCGATAAGCCCGCAAAAAGAGAGAGTTTGTATAGGAGTTGCGAGTAGTTTTGTACGATCTAGATCATCTTGGAACTTTATTTCCGTTAAGAGGATAATGACGGTTATAATCGCGGGGCGGACGAACATCTTTAAATCGACTGAGAATTCGACGCTGATCATTTATATATACCGCTGGCTTTACCTGCAACGGCTCTATTTCCACTTTTATAAAAAAAAAAATTAATTTCAATAAGTAAAAATACATTGATTACAAAAAATATTGATAAAAAATGATTGTTTTCTATCTCGCTGGAAGAATATGGTCTTAAGAATATGGTTATTGTATATTAAACCAGCGAAATATATATTGTCATATCTAGAACGCCCCCATATGTGCGTTGCAAATGGAAAAACAAGGTAAATATACCCCTCGGTGCGATCGTACGCGTCGTGAAGGGGGTAAAATAGCTTACTCTTTAATTACCGTGAGAATATTTAACTTTAAACTGCCCTCCTGAAAAAAAAATGAAAACAGTCCTAATCTGTTACGATTTGTGGCCGTCTGTTTTTTATCTTAATTTCTTAATATTTGAGAAAACTTGTCCTTAAGTGCACTGCCTTTCTGCAGGATGTGTAAATCAAATAGTGTATACACATATTTTAAAATTGAACCAAATTTTATTTCACAAAATAAAAATATTTTGGGGATTATGTCCGAAACCTTTCCGGTCATAATCCCCACAGTAAACGGTCATAGTCCTCATGAGGTTTATGTCCATCTTAAATGCGGTCATAGAACCCACTTACAAAATGGGGTTTATGTCCTAAAATAAAACGGACACAATCCTCAATTTTTAAGTTATGGGGGTTTATGTCCGGGCACCGTTGAACATAATTTTCCGCATAAACACAAACTTGTCTTCTCTACAGTTTTGAAAATGTTAACTTTTCCAGCTAAATTTACGGAACTTAATATGGAATGTATACAATCAAAACTTTTCGCAACAGACAGAAGTTTCAGCAATATTTCGTCGCTGCGCCGACCAGGTCAGTTATGTGTAATCTGTCGAATGTTGTTTGTTTCAATTTTTTAACCCATTAATGCCCGACCATATTAAGAGACTCGATAGACAAAAATAGATATTATATCTGAAATCCCCATGGTCTAATTAAGAAAAAAAAATTTTACTCTAAACTTCCAGGTGCGTAGGAGAACCAGGGGAGGGGTGATGCGAAAACGCATAACCGGGCCTTAATGAAAGGAACGTTGAAATAATTACAGAAAATATTAAATACATTATGAAAACAAGAACAACTATATTTTATTTATGTCGAAAAATTTTATTTCCGTTTTTCCAGAAGTTGCAGAAACTTTATGTAATCGAGAAAAAAATCGCATTGGCAAAATTTTTCCATAAATTTTTCTCCAAGTTACAAAGTGGCACCTATGAACAGCAGGGATATAACTTTTTAACAATTTTTTAAAATATCAAAATTGGCATAGCACAGTCCAATAGAGCATAAAAAACTATAATGGAACGTATATTTATTTTTTCGCTAAGGTCAAAAAAGTTCACGCACAAACCGCGATGAAGTTTTGAAAATTTTTAATTTTCTTACTGGTTAAGAAAAATTAATAATATGTTTATTTAAAACAAAAAAAAGCTCAAGTATGAAATTTCATTAATATAAAGAGATGGTCAGAGATATTTTCGGAAACCAAAACGCATCTTTAACCTTTTTTTAACGAAAAAAAAATATAAATGTGTAACGAATAATCTCTCCCAATGCTAATAGTTAATTTGTTAACTAACACTTGCAACATTTATCGCAGGTGGCAGCCTGTTGATAATTGACCAATGAGCTAGGAGATCTAAAAATAAAAAAATAATAAATTGTTAAATAATTTTTTATTCACCTGTTTAGAAAAACCAATTGGTGCGTGATGTTTTTTTAGAAAAACTACAAAAGATTATGATTTTCGTGGTTACTAGGACATGGTTGACCTCATGGTACTATGCCAAAAAATTGGTTATACCCTTAATGAACAGTATTGTAGTATAAAATCTAAAGTTTTTGGAAACATGTTGGTAATCGCTATGGCCCTAGCCATTTTTTCATGAGGTGTCTTAGAAAATGCGATGCGTTTTTGCATCGCTAGGCCTTAATGGGTTAAAGCTCTTGTGGTCGTCCATCGACCCTAAAATACCTGTCGCGATGTCTTGATTGGTTTCGAAGTTATCAAGATCCAACATAAACAAGCTTTTTGGGTCTCCTGAAAAGTCATTGAAATACACATGACTGTTTTGTTCGGCGCAGCGACGATTTCTATTTTCGATATTTTTTTTGTCATATCTAAAGAATTCGTTGTGATATAGGCCAATTTTTACAAATCTATTAAACCCTATTAAAACACAACATGATATTTTTATCTAGTTTCGGATTTTTGCAAATAATTTCCCACAATCCCTTATTTACCGGTTAATGGAGGGGGCATTTCAAATCCCATAGACGACGCCGCTATCGAAGCACTAATGAGAAATTGTATACTTGAACCGGGTATGAACCGTGAAATGAGCGAATTTCTAATGCAAATGAAATGAAACGAATGTTGAGGTGAATCCACGTTACTATGAACAATGAGGACGAAGAACAGATAGTAAAGCGTAAAAGAAAATGATGATGAAATGAATGATGAATGGAGTTTAATGAATTTTCTACCATTCCTTGGGGACTCGTGTCAGCGGCATGCCAAACAGGCAGACGGACACATGCGGCAAATGTAATAACTCGTACATTAACTTTAAAGAGGAATCGCAAGCACTGAAGCCGCAAATGTTTACCTCAATGTTTAGCAAGCGAATCGTCAAGTGCCGCCCGGCATGTAATCGTACGTACGAGAACAACACTGCCACCACCCCACTTGAAATTCAATACTTCCTTGCTATCTATCTAGCACTCTGCTTGCCTCGATAGACTTGTGTCAGTCAGTCAGTCAGTCAGGCCCTTGTCTATTCGAAGCCGTCAACTCGCTGTGGCGGAGCGGAGGCAACTAAATTGAAAACACATTTCACCCTCCAATGATTTGGAGTACTCACCCGCATTGTGGAGATAAATACGGACCGGGAATTACTCGCAAATGTAGATAGATAACTGTGTTCGTTTGTTGCGTATTTTTGTGGCAATGAGGAGGACTGGAGACAGCCAACAGGTTTCCAATTACATGTTTACAGTTGTCTCGTATGTGTCGGCCGAACCAGTGGGAGGGTTTATTGTTCACCAAAGGAAACACTAATAGATTTTGTATTACCTTTTAACTCTGCAACTCTCATGGTTGGACGAATTCCGATTCTCGGTGGAATTCACTTTGCGGCAACAGCAGCAGCAAACCAAAGCCGAGCACTCGACACATGCCACATGCTGTAAATTATTACTGAAATACACGGAGCAGGAGAAGGAGGCTGACGACTACACGCTGTTCCAACGCCTATATTGTGGCCTGGATTTTGTTCTTGTTGTCTGTTCATTGTCTATAGGTTTTCTTCAATTTGGCAACAAAGCCAATAGAGTAGATTCAATTGTATGTTATTGAAAAAAAGGTTAACTGAATTCTAAGAGATTTCATTTACTACATCAGCAACAAATACATACGTCATTTAAAATATCCCTCCCCCGGAGTGGGAGGACGCACGCATTGCATATTATATGTATATAAATACAAACAGACAATATCAAAAATAAGTGTAAAATAGTGCTTTGTTTAAGGACCTTGTCTGATTTTTTTTAATGCAATATCTTATATATCCCAAAAAATTCCTTGGACAGATAAATGAAAAACTGTGTACGCTATTAGCAAATCCCTTGCAGCACCTGGGAAACAAGTAATATACAGAAACAAATTGAAACTGTTGCCTTAATTAAATTAATTTAATCAAATTAAAAATACACAAAATGTAAATATCAACATATACAAAATTGAAATGAAACATTTTGTAGACATAGGCACTTCAATTTCTAATACATATCTTACATTAGTTTAATTTGACTGCATTTTCAAGATGTTAACCTCAACAAAAATTAAGATTTAGAAATCTGGCCAATGTATGTATGAGTTTGTTGGAATAGCGTAACATCCCTTTCTTGTCATCTCGGCCACTTGATTATTGTGTGCATACATTTTTGATGTCTACTGTAATTGCATCAAACAATTCGGAACATTGTTTCATGTTCCATTACAACATTTACAACAATAACATTTTGACATGATTCGTTCGTAATATACGACAGATGGCTTTTTCATTAATTGACCTGTTTCGCACATCTTACTTCCTACCCCACCGTATTCCCCATCCACCCACAGGAGAACACGAAGAACAACTGATAATTGTTGAAAACCCATTGTCGAGCTGCCATGACAACTAACCGGGCAGGCTCTTTTAATAAACATAATTCCTTTCGTTCATTCGAATCACTCAGTCCCCCCGGCCTGTAGTCATTGCTTGCTTGTCAAGTGTTTTGTTTCTTCGCAGGGCATCCTTGGGTGGATGGGGGGATTATGAAATGCCACATTAAACTAAATAAACAATAGGGAACAATGTTAAACCGATACTTGAGTGTAACCACAGCTGCCGACTGCCGATTTAACAAGTATCCGCATGTTAACGCCAACAAATTTATGTAGTGGCAATTGTGGACAATTGGTTATTGTTGTATATTGATTACTTCTAGGGCTTTGGAGATGTATGGTGGCAGATACTTAAAGACTGTTTGAATATTACCACCACGATATTCGCTATTCGAATTTATATTTGGTGGCAAATACAAAAATGAAAAGTTTTGATTTGGCCTTTACTTTGGCAAACATTTTTTATAGTCTAGTGGTCAATGAAGTGAATATGTTTCGCATATGCCATTTATGCATATTTTATATGTGAACACTAGAGTATACAAACATTCGACTTTTTTGAAAAACCGGTTTCGGTTATATTCGAAATTTACATAATTTCAAAAACTCGGTTTTCGAATACTTAATTAAGAAAAAACCGGGTAACCGGTTATTTTTCGAGTTTTTTATTTGTGCACAAAAACAAGAAAAAGTGTTACTATTATGAGCAATTTAATTTAAAAATGTTAAAAATGGCGTATGGAAGGCAGCGTTTAACAGAAAAACATGTCTAAATCTAATTCTAATATTAATTAGATAAAAATCATGTAATATAAGCCAATTATTGGGCATTTGAAGCCAGCAAATTTTTAAGGGCGGAATAATTCCTTTACGGGATGAAAGCCTTAGATGAGTATATCACTGATGAAGTTTTCAGTTTAACCCATAATAGACATTGAAATAGGCACTTAAGACTACGTTTCTTACCCTTATTGCTTTAGTGCATTTTCGATATCAGATGTCTACAATAAAATTTAACGATAATTTTTTTATGGAACTTTTATGGCACTGTCTATTTTGAATTGTTACGTGCCCGTTTCGTACCTGTTTCAAGAAATGTCAGAAAAATATCTTCAAATAGGACTTTACAACATTCAAATGCTGTATAAAAATGCTTCTCGGAAAATTTCACATGGGGTGTTGTAAGACCAAAATCAATATCTCCAACTTTTACTACTCATTATACCATCATCCATAAGGATGAGGGTATATATCATTTGATACGACCAAAAAGTGTAACACATAGAAAGAGCCACTTTAGACCCTAGGTTTTTTTGAACCAAATTCGATTCAGGGCTTTTTAAGTCGTTTGAGCCATGTCCGTCTGTGTGTCTGGCTGGTACGCACGATAACTTTCGAAAGACGCAACCAAATGTTTTGAAATTTTGCACGAGTTAATATTTCCCCAAAACTACTTACGGTATTGCAAATAGGCTACGTGGCCCCGCCCCTTCTGGTACCTCTTATACAAATACATCATTCCGCCCACTTTAGAAATCGAGTAATCTGGTATCCACGCCCCATCTGGTACCTCCCATAGACATCTGGTACCGACCACTTTAGAAATCGATTAATCTTATAAATATACCTAACGCGATCGTGCCCA
Organism: Muscina levida; assembly: GCA_964034835.1. Classification (NCBI taxonomy): domain Eukaryota; kingdom Metazoa; phylum Arthropoda; class Insecta; order Diptera; family Muscidae; genus Muscina; species Muscina levida. The sequence continues at coordinate 3,417,645 of OZ035882.1, forward strand.
AATTCTCTATTTAGTAAAGTTTAAGCAGGAAAAAGTTTTAGAGAATCTGGTGTTTAAACACGACCCTTCTGGTACCTCCCATACAAATGTATCACTTCGCCCACTTTAGAGATGGAGTAATAATATCAATACACTCGACACGATCGTGCCCAAATTCTGTATTTTGTTAAGTTAAAACAGGATAAAGTTTTGGAGAAAAAATCGGAATTCTAGCGACGCCCCTTATGGTACCTCCAATACAAATGTATCTTTTCGCCCACTTTAGAGATGGAGTAATAATATCAATACACCCAACGCGTGCCCAAATTCTGTATTTAGTAAAGCTACAACAGGATAAAGTTTAGGAGAAATAATCTGGAAGTCTAGACACGCCCCTTCTGGTACCTCCCATACATATGTACCACTACCCTACCTTAGAAATCGAGTATAATATCAGTATAACAGAAAATTTTTGGTTGTACAGAGGGTGATGGTATAAGTAAGTCGGGTTGCCCGACTGAAACTTTCTTACTGGTTTTGTTTCTTTTCATTCAGAGTCTGAAGTTTGTCATTGTTTTAGCACTTATTGATATCAGATGCCTTCTATGAAATTTAACGATTATTTTTGTTGTGAAACATTTAAACTCTCTATCTGGACTCCTTACGTGCCCTTTTTCGTTCTTATTTCAAGAAAAGTGTCGTAAAATGGGACTTTGGAACAATAAAATATGCTACTAAAGATGTTGCTTAGAAAAATTTTTGGGGCTGTTCTAATGCAAAAGATCGATATCTTCAACTTTTCATGATTTCAGAAAACCGGTAAAACCGACCTCAAAAAACCGGTTAAACCGGTTATTCGAAAATCGATATTTTGTAAAAACCGGCTGACGGTTTTCAACAAAAAAACCGGTTTGTCGGTTTCCGGTTTCGGTTTTGTATACTCTAGTGAACACCCTAATACCATTATAAAGATATTGTGTGCATTTAGGTAGCCTGCGACATATAAAATATTTTCCAACAAAAATGGGCGGGGTCAAATACCTGCCACGCCCCCTTTTTAATAAAAACACAGAATAGGGGGAAAACTCGAATTTTAACGATTTTTTGAACATAACATATATTATAGGTACAAGTATTTATATACACTTTTAAATAATATATTTTTTAGTCCGAATCGAAAAATTCCTCAGTGACATCCGTACGTAGTAAGGCAAGAGTTCCTGGCGTAAGTATTCCCGTATTATTTTTGGGGAACTATACATGATGGTTAGAATACCCGACTACCATGTTGAAATTCTTTCTGCCGTCCGCAACTTCGCAGTATAAGTGTCGAGTCAATCAAGTCAATTAAGTTAGTAAGTAAGTACACAAAAAAAATCAAGTATTCCGTACTTAAATCATTCCATAGCGGTGTTAAAAGCACGGATAGTACGGAATTTCTTAAATCAAGTACGAAATGCTTGTTCCAAGAACGGAAAATCCTAGCCTAGAATTCTTATTTGTAGAACTCATTAAGACTAGTATGGCCTTGTTTTTAAGTGTAGAATTCTTAAATATAAGTGTCATTAAACCTGGTGGCGCTTGATCTTCAAGTGTAGAATTTTTAATTATAGACAGTGTTGCCGTTTTGGTAGAATTCTACCAAATTTGGTCGGACGAATTTCAATTTTTTAATTTTGGTCGGATGGTAGGCCCAAACTGATTATGGTAGATTTTTGAATACAAATTTTAAATATATATTTTTATTATGATATTGTCATAGTTCGGTTTAAGATCATTTCTATTGGCAATTAATATTATTGTCAATAGGTTTTTTGTTCAAGATTGTGAAATGTATATATTTTTATTATAATTTGTTCTCAGTAATTTATTTGTGCTATTTCCCTGCAGTGATGCAAATGATATTACGCAGAATTTAAAGCGAAAGTTCAGGCAAGAGTGGCAGAATTCATTCGATTGGGTGCAGAACAAAAATGGAACAGCATTTTGTATTAAAACAAATTTTCTTTTAATACTTAGCAATTTTGTAAAAGAGAATATATAAACAGTAATGTTGAAATTGATTATTAAAATAAAGCAAATTTAATATTTCAAAAATTTTCATTAGTTTAAAAGCGGAATCGAAAATCGATTTGATTTTAAGCGCGATTACATTAAACTTTTAAATATAATAACGCCCCCAAGAGTAATTTCTTCGGAAAATTACTTTTTAATTAATTAGATATATTGCCTCTTATTTTAGAGTTTTCTAGTCTTGTTGAATGTGATCCAGATTTAATAGTGACAGAGTGGAATTTATTGCGCCTCAGCGAGACATCTCTTTCTCCTGATTTAAGTATAGACATGTTTTGGAAAAATGTATCTGCTATAAAAAATGGTTTGAATGAACATTGTTTTGAAAATTTAGTAAAATTTGTCTTTAATTTACTTTCACTACCATATAGTTCAGCCGCTGCTGAACGAAAGTTTTCGTCTCTATCTCTTACAAAATCTAAATTAAGAAACAAACATGAAATTAATACCATTAACAGTATCATGCTTTGTAAAGAATTAATCACGAACAAAGGTCCGCATACTGTATGGTCAGCTAAAAAAGACTTTAAAACCCCGAATAAACTGTAGTGAACTGAAAATATGTTAAAAATGGTCTCGGATTTACTGACAAATATGATCTCCAAAATCTCTGTATATATAAGACCTTTTTTTTGTTTATATAGTTTTGTATATATTTTTATTTAAAGAATTAAAATAATAGACTGAATTTATATTCTTTTTTGTTTAATTAATAAAAGTTTTCTATAAATTAAATATAGTTTTTTTAAAATTTTGGTCAGTTTTGACCCAATTTGGTAGGATTTAGAAACAAATTTGGTCGGAAAAAAAAATTTATTGTGGCAACACTGATTATAGATGACATTAAGCCTGATTGGGCTTTATTTTTAAGTATAGAATTCTTAATTGTAGATGACCTTAAACCTACTTGGGCTTGATTTTGAAGTGTAGAGTTCTTAACTTTAGATGTTATTAAGCATGGTGGCGCTTGATATTTAAGTGTAGAATTCTTAATTATAGATGACATTCAGCCTTGTGGGGCTTGACTTTCATTAAATAATATGCGGTTAGCTAATTAGATAGTTGCTAAACTATCTAATCAGTACCCTTTTGCTTTGCTTTTTTACTATCATTACAAACCTTAAGTGTTATAATCTCAACGAAAGTATCGAGAAGTCAAAACACACTGGTGCGAAAATGGCATCAATAACGCTCGTATATTTTTTTTGGACAAAAACAGTACATTGCACTGAAATTTTTTAAAAAAGCAGTACATCGATTTGGAAAAACGGTACTTTTCGCAGTACATAATTACATAGCATTTATATTTTATTCAATATGTAAAAAAATTAAATCATTTTCAGAATCAACTTTTGTGGTTGTTTTGTATTTGTCGTTTGAAGCAATTTGAATAAGCAATGCAGGTTTCGTTTTGAGGTAAATGTAGAAATCAACGCATTTGTACTTCATACTACATTTGACGGTCAGAATCGCCTTCAATGTTTGCACATCTAATCGGTCTGACCTCCAAGTTTTGTTCACTGCAGAGAAGATTCGCTCCACTGATGCTAAAGTTCCTGGCAAACATAAAATATATTCAACGATCGTGGCAATTTCTTTGAATTTGCAATCAGCGTTATTGAGATGAAAAAATATCTCCTCCCACCGATCCAGTTTCGAAACATTGCCTTCTCTCCATTGCATAATTTTGTCGCTCGTTTTTGATATTTCCAAATTGGGTGTGCAAATATACCGCATTTTCATTGGCATTGTACAAATTGTATTCGCTTAACTTGTTCATAACGGCTTCGACTTCATTCCATTAGTATAAAAACATTCAAATCAAAGCAGGCAAAATTTCCGAAAAAATCAGTGCGTTAAGCAGCCATCTCAATCGAATTGTATCCATTGTCAATAAGTTTCTGCACTTCTGCTACTACAGCTGGGGATAAAAAATCATTCTCTTGACGCATTTTTAGTGTTTCTTCGAGCTTATGTTTGAAGTAAAAAATATTATTGAATGAATTCGCTGTTCGCCGTTTATATTTCTATTATGTATCGAAAAACAGAACTTTGAGGGAGAAAAGCAGTACGCAGTTTTTAATGACAAAAAACAGTACTGTACTGCGAAAAACAGTACAGATACGAGCCTTAGGCATCAACGAAGTTCACACGTCACTTGATTTACACAAGCTCTTAAGATTTTCATACTTAATTGGAGAATTTATACGCTTAAATTCAAGTTAGATTTTTGCAGAAAATAAGAATTTTAAACTTAAATTTAAAACGCGAATTAATTGTGGGAGAAAACATTAAGCAAAGAGAGTATACGTTATTTCTATCCTAAACATTTTTTTCTCAGAGATTTATGTAAGATTTTTTATTCTTACTTTAAGTCAGATAAAATTTGACATTTATTCTAAGAATTTTTACTTGACAATGGACAAGTCCGTACATCAAATTATTTTATTAAGCTCCTACATATTTTCTTATTTTAATCATTTCTACGCTTACATTTTTGAACATATCCCGTTTTTACTTGTTTTAAGAATAATTAGTACTATACGTACTTAAATCTTTAAGAACTTTTTCTGCAAAAAATAAAAATTTTGAACTTAAATTAAAAATGCAATTTTTTTCTGTGTACGTAGACTACAATTGTACTGATCTGATAGCTCAAGCAGTCTATGCATTAAATCCAAAAAGAAAGCAATCCATATATGTATATAGACTGTTTGAATTTTGTATAGGATATAGGAATATTGCGTTCCTCGAAAAAAATGAATAACAACCATTTTTTTACCGATTTTTACAAATAAATATGCGTTTTACTCGTGACACCGTGCACTATCTATCTACAAACTTCTTGAAACTTAAAAAATAGTGAAAAAATCCAAAAAGTTTCCGATTTCGAAGCAAAAGTAGACATATGTCGAAAGTAAAAGACATATCTATATATCGTTGGAAAGGACACAGTCTCTTCTTACCAAACCCGCTGAGAAATTTGAATTCGGTTGACATTCAACCACGTTATCGACTTCGAAGTGCGTAAAAACCATTTCTCAGCAAAAGATTTCGTCTACTCACTCCAGTAAGGAATCAAAAGATAGGGTTCGGTCAGAAGACGTTGAAGACTTAGAGGGGCCAGCGTGTTTCCCTGTTTATAAAATGTACTCCAACAACAGGCAATACAATGGCGTTGCAGAGCTAAAATCGGCAGTAATAGCGGCTTAGGACTCCTTAGAAAGTTCAATCCAAAAAACCCTAAAAAATAGCATGATCTTAAGGTCAATTTTTGAATTTATTCAAAATAAGAGAGGTCATACGCATTATTACAAAGTGTTTTTTATTTAAAAAAAATAAAAACTAAAAATATGCTGATTAAATACGCACGAAAAACATTACAAATGTCTTTAAAACTAATAAAAAATCCACAATAAACTTTGAGTCGTAGATAATTTTATTTTCATTTTATTATTATACATTTAATTTTTAATAAAATTCAGTATAAATAGTTGAAAATTATTTTTATTTTTTACAAAACATTTATAAGATTCAGACTATTGATTAATTACTGTTTAACAAATATTATGTATACGCCTCCACCGTTGTTTTCCAACATATTCATGATATCCGCCATTGAAATTTGATTAAAATTCTGTTCATGAATATATGGGTAATTCCAGCCTTACGAATGTTGTGATCGTACGATTCAATTAAAAAAAGAGCACATAAAAATTAAACTTTTTCTATTTTATAATATATTTTGAATAGCTCTCTACTAGTTCTACATCATTTAAAAATGGCGTCATACTTAAAAATCTACAATCCAAGATGCTACACGAAATAGAAGTGCGTTTTATGTTAGTTCTTGAAATTTCAAAAGGCTGCGTGTTGTTTAAAATTTAGTAAATGCACTTAATTATTTCATAAAATAGACCAATAGCGCTTTAAAAATATATTTATGTTGGGCAAATTTGTTCCTCTGGTTTTTAACCGCGAAGTAATAAAGACCTACATTATGTTACTGACGCTATGTGACAAAATATCCTATAGCTGTGAAATGCTTAAAAAAATGTTTATTCAAGCCATTGTTTTATTTGCGAAATAAGGAAATATTATAAAGTTTACATGTCACTAATTGTTGTTGACGAATGTTACATTAGAACGCCAATTAAATAAAATCAAAATTTTGCTGTTAACTTATATTTTTTTATTATTATGGACCAGTTATTTGTTGTAAATAAAATTTTATGATAACAGTGGACTTGCATCATCAGTAAATATAATATAAAAATTTAAAACTGGTGACCAGCAAAAGAATGCAATTTTGCAATCCGCTAAATCAACACGGAAACTAAGAAAAGCTTTGAGCATTTTAGTTTAATAAAATTTAAGTATTCGTCTTTACTAATACAAGTCAGAAAATTTTTTTTGACAACTTTTAATTTTTCGATCACGGTTGACACTTCTGTGGAAATACCCATATGTGATTTTAAGAAGACGATATATATCGCCGGCTTAATATGCAAAGGCTGTAAGTCCACTTTTTAAGAGATTGCGATTTTACAATAAATAAAAATACATCGATTACAAAAAAAATACAGTTATCTCATTAATTGTTGTTGTTTTGTTTTGTACTGGTGAGCGAAAGCGCTAAGTTCAATTTATCACATCTTTGTGTAATATCTCACTTCTTCCAAAGTTGTCGTATCAACTGTTTCGTGCGGAATTGTCTGAGAGACCAACCAATTGACATATTTCACCAATTGACATATTTTGCGTTGTGCATTAAGCTTTTGATTGTTTTTGTCTCTTTTGTAAAATTTAAAAATATGGACTTAGAGCCTTTGCATATTAAGCCAGCGACATAAATGATCAGCGTCGAATTCTAACAGCCTGTCCTACGATGTTCTATTTTAAATATAACATTTTTAAAAAGACTTTAAAGTTATTAAACTTTTAATATCCTTATAATATTCACCCTATCCAATCCACCATTTGTCAAAATGGGCAAGTTTTATTTATATCTGTAGCCTGCCTATAAACAATTCCCACAAATAGGCGAAATCAATAAAAGGAGAGGTGTATCTTTTTTGACACCAAAAATAAATGAGCATTTTTTCTGCTTCCATGGTTTTGTAAATGCAAGCTATGTTGTTAACAAATGTTATTTTTTAAGAAAATATATGGCCGAGTTAAGAATTTTAACAAATTAAGGTAATTTCAAGTAGTTAAAAAAAATTAACAGAATTATTTTTTTTTTTTTGACATTGTGAGAACAAAATCATAAGAAATAAAAAAATTTATTTTTAAAATGCCGCGCGGTGCTTTTTTAATTTTGAGGCATTTTTAATTTATTTAAAAAAATCATTAAAATATTGCACAATTTATTTAATTTCCATTGTTTTTGTAAAATATAGCAAAATTTAACAATTAAACGTGCATTCAAAGTAAATGAATAGTATATTACATATTTAGAGCCGTTCCTTATAAATACACACTCTTATTTAATATTTTAACTTTAAAATCTCGCATAGTGACCCAAAAATGGGTGATGACCATAATCTGAATTTTTGGATTCGTTTTGATCCATATGGATGTTAAGTCAATATTTTTTTGTAATAAAATTGCTTGTAAATTTGTATTTTTTCATCAAATATTCTTTGCAGGAAGCCTGTTCACTATTTTTGCCGACACTTGTGCAGATTTTTTGGAAAAAAATAAACTACACTAATTTGTTTTAATTTATTTATATTTATATTTTAGGAAAATAATCACCTATTTAAACTTTTACCCCTCCCAGGATTACTAATGTGAAATTCGACTAAAAAGTTTCAAATTCTAGACTAGAATTATTAAAATATTCTAGAAAATCTTTTGTTCCTATGTCCACTAGTAAAAACTATTTTTTTTAATTTAAAACCGCCCTTTAATTCTACTGCTGATGCAAATGTGTAAAACCTGCACTTGAAGATTAGTAACTGGCAACGCCTTTTTTAAAAAAAATCCGTTATTTTAAATATATGCAAGCACAAAAATTTATATTTGTCAAAATTTACAGTAGCAAAAACACATAATTTCTTCACCTCGCACACAATAGCACGTATTCAACCACGAATACACAAACTTAATTCTTTTTTTATATATGTTGTTCAATTTGCGGTCGTGCATTTATGTACTATGCTGGTAAATTATTTTAGTTTCTTATGTGAACGTACTTTTATCACCAGGTAGGCTGAAAATGAATGTAAATGGAACACAGCTGCAAAATACAACACTGGGGCACTTTTTTCAAAATGGCCATCTGTGACTATCGAAAATAAACGGTTTAACTGAACGAGAAGTTTTCGCTGCGTATTTTCATCGTAAATTTATGTCATGAAATCATTTAAATCGAACTAAAATCGGTATTATTCAATAGGGTTCGTTATTTTCTACAAGTGGAATAACAAATATCTGTATTTGCTGGAAAGTCCGAAGAGAAAATCGTAGTTGAACATTTTGTTGATTACAACAAACTCGTCAAAGAAAAGCGTGCTGTGCTGCCCGCAGCTGTCATTCGTCATAGTGGCCGCACAGACCTACAGCTACAAGCGCACACACATACACTCCCATGTAAACGCACCCGTCTGTACAAAGGAAAATACGAAGACGACGCTACAGCAGAATATGAAAAAAAAAACATAACATAGGGTAAAAATACACAGCATAAATATAAAACAATTAAAAGCACAAACCCAGTTGAGGTTTATGTTTACAGCTCGCTACGAAAGCATTACAGCCGCATCCCAAAGAAAGACAACTTGAAAGCGGAGCAGCGAAATTTGATCGGCAACAATCCAGCGTTGATGATGTGCGTACATATGATTGTGTGTCTTTGAGATAGAAATGGAGTGAATCTTGATATATCGTTATTGGTAAGGGTGTCCTCTATGTAAACGGGGGGTTGTTGCTACGCATGCGCTTAATGGCCGAAAATGGAAACTTAAACAACAACAACTTGAGAAATTTCAATAACACTGCTCGAGGTGAACATTCCAACGCCAACGACGGCCTAACTATAGTAACGACAGCGGAGACTATTTTGGATCACGGCCAGAGCGAAAGTGATGCTACACATTACCGTCTGCGGGACGGCACTCTTGAAGGATTCGAATACATAACTTGCCTCAGCTGTGGTGAGACATTCAGAAGTTCTTCATTGTTGCAGATCTACGATCATTACAGCGAACGGGTACACGTTCGCCACTACTCCAATTGCCTTTATTGCCAGGGAAAAGTACATCAGTACTGTCATAACAACAGTCAGCGCGTGAAGTATTACCACAACTGTCTACGCTGGAAGCGTGGCGAAGACCATTAATGCTGAGCCCAGAGGAGGCTACGATGGAGTACGAACATTATGGGTTTCGCAGTGGTAGCATTGACACGGAGACCGACATCGTTTCCATAGCCGAACAGCGGGACAGCATAAGTGCCGAGTCGGCCGAATCCGAATACTCAGACAATGGTGACGATGGGAGCAGCATCAGCTCTAGAAATGCAAACGGGAGCTCTGGAGGATTCGGTAAGCGTTGGTCCAAATCCGAGGACAACTTACTAAAGCGTCTTGTGGAGCAACATGGCGATCGCTGGGATCTGATAGCACCACATTTTAAAGACCGCACTGAACCGCAAGTACAGCAACGCTGGGCAAAAGTCTTGAATCCGGAATTGATTAAAGGTCCCTGGACAAAGGAGGAAGATGAGAAAGTAGTGGAACTTGTTCGGCGTTTTGGGCCTAAGAAATGGACGCTAATAGCCCGCTATCTTAATGGACGCATCGGCAAGCAATGCCGAGAGCGCTGGCACAACCATCTGAACCCGAACATAAAGAAAACGGCATGGACAGAGGATGAGGATCGCATCATCTACCAGGCTCATCAGCAGTGGGGTAATCAGTGGGCTAAAATCGCTAAACTTTTGCCAGGACGAACAGATAATGCCATCAAGAATCACTGGAATTCTACAATGCGCCGTAAATACTACGACAATGAACGCAAATCGAGCCGTCAGTGTACTGACCTTAGGAGCTCTCGGTCCCATCTGAGAACTCTTATCAAGTCAGGTGCTACAGCAGCCATTACACCTGGTCTAGCGCTTTCTGCCCAAATACTACAGAGATCACAGGATTCAAGTTCGGCTTCACACAAAGAACAAACGGCACAAGCTCAACAAAGCCAGTCCAACAGGCCGACGCCCAATATTCTGAAAAGAGGAAAACAGCGAAATCAGCAACATGATGCAATCATGCCCGATGTGGCATGCAAAGTCACAGTCAAACTGCCAGATTCGCCGGTGATGACACCCATCAAACCATTGCCATTCTCACCAAGCCAATTCCTCAATTCACCGTGCCTAACAACATTTGAGGATTTGACTTTACGAGCCAGTACCCCGGTTCACAAAAGCCATAATCGCTTGGGCTTGGACAACAAGAAGGAATTAGAAACCTCTTCAATAGAGACTCCTCATAAGAGTAAGTTAACATGATGATATTTGTTCACAGAGCGATATGAAATTATAATCCACAAGGTTTCGTCATTTGCTACACACTGCTGAGGGTCTGAGTCGAAGTTAGCAAGTTAAGTTCACTTATAGTGAATTTTTTTTCGATGTGTTTATGAAAATTTTGAATAATATTCATACTAACTTTGTCAGATACTGGGTAATTTGCAACTAAATGTTGGCGTTTAGCTGCTAAATATGTATAAACGTGTTACTAGACTTTGACGCATCTGAATGGACCCCAAATTGTATTTTTGTAAATCATAATTTATAAACAAGTACCAGTTATTAACGGGTTTTGTTAGCTTATATTGCTATGTATTGGATGTACTAGGAATATTTACTTTTTTACAATTATACATAGTTATAAAGCTATTGAGACCTCGATTGTTTTTCTGGTATCAGGTATTTTAATATTAAACAAAAATACTTTAGGGAGAAATATTTTGTTTATTTCACCATGTTAGTTCTAAGCCATTACAACATATTTTCTGTTTCTTTTTAGGTTTTATGGGACCTCGCACACCGACGCCCTTTAAAAATGCATTGGCTGCCTTGGGCAAGAAACGGCGTGGCGAACGTTACATTCCGCCAAGCCCTTCCAGCCTAGTAGAAGACCTTGCCGAAATTATACACGATGAGCAATTGAATGATACCAATCAATCAAATAAAGCATCAATGTGTGTGAAAAAAGAAAACATTCCTGTATCGTCCGCCAGTGGCAGTGGTTCCAATTCCCAGCTGCCGCCGCCCACGAAGAAAGCTCGCAAGTCCCTCATTACCAGTTGGGGCGAAAACGTTATGCCAACTAATCACGGCGAAGGCAGAATTGATAAGAAACCTTTGCCATTTGAGACCGAGACTCCCAGTAAATTTTTAATTTCGAGTGAATCTATAGCTTTTTCCCCATCGAGTATCATGAAAGATACGCTGTGCAGTGAAAGTGACCTGCTATTGGACGATCCCAGGGACGACGAGGCTAAGAAGGAAAATAAGCCGCAGCCGGATACTGTGGCTCGTCCACGTAACAGCCGTCATTTTCTGGACCCTAAATGGGAGAAGTTGGCCTGTGGCCAGACACGGGACCAACAGTACATGGTGCAGCAGGCGCACGCCTGTCTGAAGAATCTCGCCCTCATGCCGCGTTCGTTAAATTTTGAGAAACAGAAATAGCCATTGGTGGAATCCCTCCAGATGGACCAAACAAAATGTTATACTTTTCTGATCAGTTTATAGATCGTTAAAATTGTAACATTTTATACTCCTCTCTCTTATCATTATCAATACGTTTGGTATGTAGTTGTTAAGCCCAAAGAGTTTGTATGCTATTAATGTATCGTATTGTTGAAGGATACAGTGAATACGAACATAGGTACTACTTCACATGTCTTTAATTCACATTATTGTATTTAGGTTAAGTTTAAAACTACTTCCCTTTTTTATATATTTAATCCCCCCTAATATGTTAATGAAATCTAGCTAAGTAAGCAAAGCAAACAAATCGTTTTTAATCCACTACACCCCTGAAGTCCAACAATTAGAATTGTAAATGTATGTTGCACACCCCCTTCCTGAGTAATAACACAGCGAAAATATGTAAATTTTTTACTATATTAAAAAAATCATTCTTGTATTATAAAATAAAATACATATACACAAAACATTTACAATATATATTAAAAACCAAAAACAATACTGTGGCTTTCCCTTTTTTCCATTTTGGATAAAAACGGCCCTCTTATTGAATCTTCTTAGTGTTTTCTTTACATCCAGTGGTGCCTTGGCTAATGACTAGACTCCATAAACAGCACCACAATGGTAGTAAAACAGATGCCACAATGCGGCAAAGCCAGTTGTTGTAGATCTGCAAAAACAGTTATAGTTAATTTAAAACTAAGGATGCTATACTCGTCTTCTTACCAGATTATCCGTCAAGGAAAATGTAATGGCATCCATCGCAGCAGTCATTGCTCGCAAGGAAACTTCTTTTACTGGCAAGTCAGGAAATTGGAATATGGTCAGTGTAACGACTATTCCATAGATTAATACCAGCGGGTTTAAAAGAATGCAATAAATAGTCAACACAGTTTTCCGAAAACCCCTACGCAAATTGGCCTTTAGTGCTAATGCTAATGGAACGCAGAGAAGTGCCACTAGGAATGCCAAAGCAAAGTTTAATAAGCCCACCACAACCAATGTTGTACCTAAACCCACCAAGGAGGCAAGATGTAACCAATTCAACGCCTTCTCCGGCAGTTTGTAAACGAATGGCAGGACGAAGGCAAGTAGCGTCCACACCAGCATTATAACTGTAACACCTTGAGCTGTATTAAAGCCGTAGCTGAAGAGAGCATTGACAACAAACTCCATGGCGAACATTTGTTGCGAGAGATAACCTATAACGCAGGCGTATAAAATGTACAGAATAGCAGGAACTAATTGCAAATCGAATGGAGCTTGTTCCCCCTCTGGGGTACTATCGTCTTCTTTGATATCCCCGCTGGCAATCAGCCACAAAAGAAATGATTTGATAAACAATGGCACCACCAGCAAAGCCAAACATGGCATATAATCGCCAATTGAAACAAACCGATCGTTCTGTACCAGAATGTAAAAGAAATAACTCTGATGAAATCGTTCCAAGAGATTATTCAGGCTCCGAGAAATGCCTTCGATGGTTTTCAATAAAGGCAGGCCGCCATTATAACGATTGCCACCGGTTGTTTGCCTTTTAACTGCCTCCAGCGTCAATGATTCAATGCGGTGTCGATGGAAAAAACCATGATTGCCATTTGGAACACCAGTTGATTGACTGAGGAGCATCGCAAGCAAATTTTTAATATTGCCTTCGACAGAGTTTTGATACTGACGTCGTTTCTTCTGGGATGTCTGTTTGTAGCCAGATATGATGCCCTCGCGGGCTGTTATTCTCTGGACCAAATTGAACATGTCCAAATTGGGTAGTTGGCCATTGAGGCCCTCGATTTTGACATCCACATAGTCTATAAAAAAAACAAATGTATATTCCTCTAAATTTTCGTTGTAGATATGACTAACCAATATCCAAGTCTTGCACTTCTATGTTCAGGGCAGCTTGTAAGGAACCAGCCCGAGCTGGAAGAAATCCATGATCCAAATACTGTTTGCCGTGAGCGTTCATAGTACTGCCTGCATTAAAATATGCCTCCAGGAAGGCATGCATGCCCAACTGTTCATGTTCGGTTACCAAAAAGATTATGTCCTTGGCCCAGTAGTTCTTTTCTGCAATTAAAACAAGTCAAATATGAAAATGTTTCCACATCCTGGGACTGAAATCAATTACTTCTGGCAAAGTCAGCAAAAGCCAACAGAACTGGAACACTAGCAGCGATATCCGTATGTGGAGACGAAGGTGGCCTATAAGGAGCGCAAAATACCAAGCCCTCTGTAGAACTAGTGCGTGGAGCTCTCAGAATGCCATATATATTCTTGCCCTGGAAAACCTTCCCTCCAGCGAAGGGATATCGCAGCGTATAGTTGTGAACATATGTTTCTAAGCCGATTTGCTTCATTTTCGCCAATATCCACGAGTGGGGCGTTGTCGTCCGATGGTTCTCTCGTTCCTTGTGCAACTCATCGATTAACTGCTGGGCCCAACGACTAGAGTCTTGTTTGATTTCAGGATAAACCAGACCTACAAAGAGAACGGTATACACCAATATTCCAAACGTTACGGGCTGGGCTGTACTCACCTGGCGAAAGAGCATTCTCGGAGAGATAAGTGCCATGGTTAAAGTCCTTGTGGCCCAAGCAGCCAAACCAAACAATGCTCGCAATGTACAAAAGCCACCCCACCGTGGCATGGTATTTATTAAGGACCTTGCCAAACTTATTTCGCGGAGTCAATGACGGATCCGAGAGGAGACCCATGTTTTATTCTAATCAACGTCTGATGCACAACTCAAGAACAATTGGAAGAATAGCGATGCAACATAGGCGATAACACTGCCGGCTGTGAGAACGATTATTTTAGATAACTGTCATCGACAGTGATGTCAACGTCATATATTTTCTTCGACATGACTGGAGCACAAGAAACATAAAAAAGCAAGACTGCTTTTTAGCACAAAACCCAAATATCTCTTTTCATGTTTCTTCTTTACAAGTATTCCATCAGCAAAAATATCAAAATCTTTTTTCACTGAAATGAATAATGAACATATATTCATGTACTCATAACAACAGTACTACTTAAGCCAACTAATTAAACTAGGTAATTTCATGAAGCTATCCTTTGCCTAAACGCTGATATACTTAATTCATAGGCCGTAAAGAGAAATAATGTTTTTTTTCATGAATGGAAGAGGCCCTAAAATGTTACGCTCAAATAAATGCTAAAGTGAGAATGCAAATTTTTCAAAAATTTTGTCAATAATGACAATAAAGAAATTACACTATACTAGGTATAAATGTCTAGTATGCCTATATTGCTTAAAAACTTAAATTAAGGACTTATACCGGTGACATGCATTTATAACTTACTGCATTGGTAACTTACGCCTTTTTTGATTTCATATGACGATATATGTATGTCCAATACATTTTTTTCTGAACAATGGCTATTTGAGGTAGGAACGTTTCACGATTACTTTAAATATAATAAATATAATAAAATTAATGGTAAATGAAATGGGTTGTCAAAAGAATTTTCTGCGAAATTATCTAAAAATATGTATTATTATGTTTTAAATAACGCAATTTTGGAATTAAGAATATCCATCTTCAACAAGTCATATTTATTGAGTTTACATTTTCTTATTAAATTTTCCACTGACATTTCTCTTTGGGGGACACCATCGTAAAAAAGCTGAATCTACAGTAAGTTTTGGTTTCTTAAATTGCGGCAATTGTAGGTGTTCGGCAATGGTCTTAGGTGTCACACATATAACATGTTGTCCTTTCCAATATTTAACCATTTTCATAGACTGCAGGGTATATATAATGTCATCATGTGTTATTCCACTTAGTTCACTCAATTCTTTAATACTCTGGGTGGTGGTGCGGCAGTCCTTCATAAGTTCCAGTAAAGTGTAGGCCCAATAGCTGCGATAGCTTAAACGCCCAAGGTCCGATAGAGGTTTCTCTGGACTGCCAACTACGCCCTCACGTCGGGATAGTTCATAGCTGAAAGCGATGAGCAACTTGCCGTAGCCTTTGCGTTGATAAGGTGGTAGAATAAGTATGCAAGCTACATTGTTATTCTCCGGAGACTCTTTTTCTTTGGAGAAGTAGCCAACTATGTGGGCCCCCTTCTTATCAATTTCGCACAGAACATAAAAGTAGAAAGGCTCCACATCGTAGTAGAGCGTTTTGTGGTCTAGGAATAATTTCGCCATCAGACACAACATTTGACAGTACAACTTGTGGTCTTTTCCATCGATCTCAAATATCGAAATGGTCCCTTTGCGATATATTTCACTGCCTGGTGGTTGTCGCTGCGTGCATTCTGAGGCATGATAGCGGTAGGTTTTCTGGAATCGCATGTATTTTAAACAGTACTCGCAGACATACAGTGTACCCACTTTGCCATATTCATCGGGATACGGACTAAAGTACCAAGTATCGATCTCAAAACGTCCTATGCGCAACTTGTCAATGTATTTTACTTTGGTGATGGCCTCATGTTCCTTTTCTAATGCTGCCGTGGTGGGATCCATTTCGGCATACGTTTTTTGCACATGGTTGATTTCATCGTGACGTCTCTTTTGGTTTCTAGTCAGTTTTCGATCTCCGTTTTCTGCGGCCGAAGGGTTTTCCAGCGACGCAATTTGCTCCTTGCTCAATTGTTTAATTGTTTTTGCTCCTCCACTATCGGCCACATCGACTCCGCTGCCAGCTGTGTTGCTCTCGGCTTCTGTGGCACCCGTTATTCGATCTCTCGCTACCCACTCGTCCAGTCTCCTATTAAGCCCGACATAATGGACGTAGTATTCTGCTTTATTGTTGGCACCTGTCTCAGTATCTCGCGACTGTATAATCTGTGCCGGGTGCACATTGCCATCGGCCCTCTTTATCATGTATACATCGCCGGTATTTATCTCCATATCCGGGCATGTTTGTGTTGCACTTGCATCTGCCGTGGTGCTTTCTCTGTTGTTGTCATTACTATGGCATACTTTTGTGGTGCCGTGGTCTTTACCAAAGGTTTGGCTGTTTTCATTTTTAGTGTCGCATTCGTCGTTGGTTGATTTCTTAGACTCTTCTTCCGAAGGCTTTGTTTCATCGGAAGACTTAATATTTTTGTTTTCTACAGCCATTTTAGCTTTAATAAGATATATAATTGCATTTATTTATATTGCAATAAACGAAATTGAAATTGATTGATAATACGATATTTCACAAATTTGCACAATAAACAAACACGACCGACGCAATTTTCTGACATGCCATCCGGTCTTTCTTACCGGATCGGTTTAATTGTACACACTAGTTGCAAGAGTATTGATAGATGTCGCAACCGTCAGTTAAATTAACTCAATCGGCCACTGTTTTATACGTTTATGAATATATTTCGTTTATACGTGACTGTTCATTCAATAGTAAAAATAATTGTACAGAAAAACATTTGTCAGAAATCTCAATGACTTTTTTTTGCTTAGGTAATTTTAAAATTAATTTAATTACACACTTACGTACTTTGAGATATGAGAGAGTTGCTAACATTTGAGTTAGTGAATCCGAAAGTCTGCTGTTTGAGAAACTTTTAATATACATGCCGAATGACTCGACTACTGCGTTAAAAGTAGAGAAATGCGACGGGGATCGAACCCTGATCAGGCAGATAATAATTGAGTTATATAATAATTTATGTTCGTTTAATATTACTTATGGTGTAAGTAAGTTCAAAAGTTATTTTCCACACAGAGGCAATGAACACTCCTACTATAAGTTGGAGTAATAACAGAGTGGCATCACTCTCTGCATCATATGTTTTCGTAATGTCAGAAAAATTGTTTAGTCCTGCAGCCGCTGCAGCATTCTGGATAGATTGATTTTTAAGTTTTTGTCCATCAACTCTACAAATTGGGAGTTATCCTTAATTATACATTGCACTCGGTAGGTTAGATATTGACATTACTTATGCCAGCCAATTGTATTTAAGGTTGTTGTCAGTGTGAATATCAACACCGGTTCGAGATGAATGTATTACTACGTAACATCCGACTTCCCCGATGCCGTACACAAGGAATAACCCCAAAAAGAAATGGCAGCAGCTGCGATACGCAGAGCTCTGGTGTTCGGACCTTAGTGATAGAATGCTTAGAACAAAGGGCGTTTATACGTGCTAAGGGTGAAGAGGTGGTCTCTTTTCTGCAGGGTCTTACGACCAACGACATGGCTAAGTTAGAGTCTCCCACAAATGCTGCAGTCTACACCATGTTTTTGAACAAAGCCGGTCGGGTATTGTACGATGCTATAATGTATCGCACGTCTGAGCCATCAACCATACTGATTGAATGCGACAAAGATGTATCGAACGACTTGAGGCGACATTTGAAACTGTACCGTGTTCGAAGGAAGATAGAAATTGACGATGTTGGGGATGATGAGTTCAAAGTGTGGTCAATGTTTGATCCCAGTGGAAAACATATTGACATGGCAAAGCTGGCAATTATGAAAGATGTGAAAACAATGCCTGATCCTAGATTACGTGACTTGGGATGTAGGTTGTTAGCGTCTTCCGATAAAACTCATTCAGACTTGTCGAAATTGTGCACGGACATGCAGGTTATGGTGGAATTGTCGAGTGAATGCTGCAATTATCGAGACCATAGATATGGCCTTGGAGTAGCCGAAGGCGTACAGGATCTGCAACCAGGAAAACAATTTCCGCTGGAGGCAAATTGCGATCTACTGAATGGAGTTAGTTTTAACAAGGGCTGCTATATTGGACAGGAGTTGACTGCACGAGTACATCACACTGGCGTAATACGAAAAAGACACATGCCAATTGCTTTAAATAATCCCTTACCCGCCAACTCAACCAAAGATGTACGAACACAAGACGGCGCAAAAGTTGGAACTGTTCTAGGCGTCACAACTGACAAGGCACTCGGACTGCTGCGTGTAGAACAAGTTCTTAAAGCCAGTGAATTGTTTATAGACGGAAAGCCGTGTCATACAAAGAAACCTATATGGTGGCCGGCGGAAGCTTTAAGTAACATATCGAGAAGAGAGGGAATGTGATTCAATTTTGAAATTTATTACAATCTTTGTATATAATTTGATTACTATGTAAAACATAATGAAATATAAATACTATCGTTATCTTTTATAAAGTATTATTTCATTTTTAGGGAAATTTATTTTTTACAGAAATGTCTATTGACGCATCGGGATGTGCAAAGAGGAAATATGGAGCAGATTTCAGTAACACAGAGAACATAGAAGCAAGGGAAGCACAGGACCTGCCCAACGAAAAAGAATCTTTAAAACTTTCTGATAATATAGACATTGATGATCGCATTGCAAAGATACCTTTCAATTGCACCTCATGTCATCTCCGTGAAATGGTGCATTATTTTGGAAAACAGCCACCCTTCGTGTATGGCATCGAATTTTGTGAAGACACCTATGTAATGAGAGATCCTTTTCAGCCTCCTATTCCTTCCTGGAAATCAAAAGCAGAATATTTTATAGCAATAGGTGCACATTGCATAAATTGTAACAAAGTGGTGTGCAAGGACAATGAATGTTGTTTCTATTTCAAGGGCACTTATTGTTTGCAGTGTGTGAGACTCCCTATTTTGAATTTTCCATTGGACGTACAACAAAAACTTAAAAAGATACTTTGATAATAATAAAATAAATATTAATACTTAATGCATAACTTATTTGATACAGCTCTAATTTAAAAGTTTACTTTGTATTTTTAAGAAAGCCATAATGAATTTGTGTGGTACATTTCTAGCAAATACTGCTAATATTTAAGCACACAATATTGTAATTGGCTGTAAATTTGTAAAAAAAAAGTTATTTACTGTAAGCAAATTATTATGTTTGTATTTTACACTTTAAAAAATGTGGTCATTAATCGCATTTTCGATCGGGCACCGAAAAGTCTTATAGTCAATTTCATATTTTGATTCATTGCACTTGCATTTTAATTTCCAGGTAAATTTGGGTTTAAACGGTAATATGTTTGTTCGCCCGGAATTTACTGTAATATAGTTTTTATATCGAAATTTGATCATCTACTGCAGATCAAGTAATTCTTGACCGGAGTAATTTTTAACAGATTTAAACAGAATTTTACAATAGGTATAGATCTCGACCGAAGAAGTTTTTTACCGGAGCCTAAGCTGAACTTTGGCTTAAATTATAAACTTCATATTTTGTTTATATAAAGAATAAACTTGGTATTTCTGAGATCAATGAAATAAAACAAAACAAAAACCTTCAACACGGAGAAGTTGTAAAAAATTTATAGCAAAATAAATGAAGTTTCATTTCAGCAATACATATTTAGACTTTAAATAATAAACGTTAATCACAATAGAAACTACCGGCGAACAACGACCAATTATAATTTTGGTTTCATGTATTCGGCTTTGGTTTATCGGCCTATTTTTGTCATAGGCCCAATGCAGTCCGATTATCAACTTTTGGCCGAAGGCCGAAGCCGATTAACCGGTCGATTTCTAGTGGTATTATACTTGTTATATAAGCTAAATATAATTTTCAAGTAGATTCTTCCACAATTACACTCACGTCGAATGTTTCACATGATTAGTGAAAAGTAGTTTCGACCGCGACTACGCCATTTGTACGTAATAAGGGGGAATATATAGATTTGTGTGCATTAAAAAAGGTCAATATTCTACATTAAATTTTATTATATTCAATATATATATGTAAAAATATTTGGAAGAGGTGTTTTATAACGTTATACTTTTATAAGGTTATTAATCTGACGAATTAAATGTATCCAGCAGTTTCTTCTTTGGAAGTTATAAAAGAAATATACATTTTTCAAAAATAGATAATACCAGAAGAGGAATTTTGCTGTGGGATTGTTAATAGGCAGAATAACCACAGCCTATTTACATTCTAATGGCTTCGTTAAGAAAACTATTAACAGTAGCAAATTTTCATAAGAATCTGTCCGTTAAGGCTTACTAGAGTTATCCAGCTCACCAGCCATCTAGCCATCCAGACAGACGGACATAGCTAAATTGTCATAAAAAGTCCTAAAACGAATTGTGTCTTAAGATATTTGATACTTTTGCGTATGATATGATATATACCATTATACCTAACCACGATGTTAAAATGTAATTTTCAAACCTATTTTTAAAATTGTATGCATCCAAAACAAAAACAATGTTGTAAACAAACTATGTGTTTACTTTGGTAGAGTGTTTTATATTATCTTCGGCTATTTTTGTAGACTATACCAAAAATGTTTTATCAATTATTGAAATGGATTGTTATATAAAAAATAAGTAAAGTAAAAAAAACAGTACAGAAACAGTAAAAGGTTTGAAAAACAGTACTTTTGAGTACTGTTTTACGTGTTGTGCATAAAACAGTACATTAACAATAAAGCAGTACATGTACTGCTAAAACAGTACGTCTGGCTATCCTAGCCTTAGGGATGAGGGTATATATAAGATACGACCCAAAAGTGTAACACATAGAAGGTGTACACGCTATCTACCCATATCTACTCATATCCTCTCAACAACATGAGCGAGATAGCCTAATTAGAAAACATGTAGGAGTAAGCAAAGACAAACACTACAGAATTATAGAAAAGTAATATTCAATTATAGGAAGGTGGATAGGACATCAAAATGTACTGATTTGACAGTTGATAGGGGATATGGGTGGATAGCGTGTAAATCAGCCCTTAGTATAAAAGAAAATTTTTTGTTGCACCTAGGGTGATGGTATATGTAAGTCGGGTTGCCCGACTGAAACTTTCTTACTGGTTTTTAAGTGTCTTTATTTGATGTCTAACACACCTCTACACAACGTTACATACTGCTTTTTCAGTATAGATGTACTAAGATGGTAAGAAATAAATAACAATACACTTCTAAATTCTAGAATTAATTTTTCAAATCAAATAATACAAACCACATTTTTTATTTGTAAAATATTTCCGTACCAAAATATATTCATATTGTTTAAGAATTTTAGAACAAGCAGGCAAATGATGATATGTCTGAGATATGTGGAAGCTATATAAAAAACTGATATGTCCTTATGTCTTAATGATCTTTCAAAACTTTGAAAAATCGTGAAATCGTGAAAATTTGACATATCAACTTTTGCCGAAATGGTACAGATTTATCCATTGTCTTCACAAGTCTTTACATAGATAAATATTAGGCATTAAAAGTTTAATACACCTTTTCTGATAACCACTGCACAAAATGGAATAGAACGACCAAACTAGAATTATACATTTTATTAATATTACTGACATGAACGAAATAGTTCATTAAAATGTCCTGAACTCAAAAGAATAGTAATAATAACCGGAATAACCTTTCCAACTCTCCCTAATATACATATAAAGGTAGTAAAATTGAGAATATCTTTTAATTGTTTGATGTTGATGTATTTATTACGCGTATAATAAGTGCATGTAGACTTAGGAAACTCTAAATATAATAACCGCAGTAGAGCTTGTATACAATACGTATTAGCATATGTATTGTATGCAAATGAATCAGGGATACTGTGAACAATCCATATTCACATTCACTATACATTTGTTCTGGAATTGCCGCCTTAGTGTGTTCAAACATTATCGCATATAAAGTATTGGGAAATTTTTACAAAATAGAATGGTGTTTTATTTTCATAAAAGCTTGCCTATGTTTTCGATAAACAATGAATGTCAAACGGTGCGGTGCCTCTGCACAGTGTAACGTCTTCATACATTCGTCGGCAAAAAATGGAAGGAGTCGTTGTAAAGCAACAAAATTTTATACAAAAACTTTTTTTGATGAAATTAAGAAATTTCTGAAGTTTCAAAATCTCGCTTGAGAACCACTCCCTCCTCCTATGTATAGTAAAAAGTTTTTCTGAGGTATGTACGTCAAATATTAACATGTTTTAATGAACTTACCATTCTTAGTTATAATACAAAAAGTGGGCGTGGTCAGACTAAAACCACACCCACATCCCATAGGAACCACGCCCCTTCTATATATAGTAAATACTTTTTTTATATATTTTCGTCAATAATTAAGTTATTTCAATGAAATTTGGTTGCTGAACATAACTTACCATTCTTACTTATTATACCAAAAGTGGTCGTATTAAGACAAAAATCACGCCCACCTCCTATACAAACCAAACATGTTTTTGCTCCTAAAATGGGAATTTTTCATTAAAAATTAACAAAATTGAACACGCACTTGCATTCTTTATACAAAAAGGTGTTTCTACTAACAAACCCATTTTATTGCTAAAATGCCGCTGGATTCTCTTCTTGTTTTCTTTAAAAATTTGTGTAAAAAGAACACATAAATTTTCAGCAAAGGCTCTCATAAAAAAATCATTTTAAGAAAATGGGGCAGCGTGGGACATCAGGCTCTTTTGCAGTGTTAAAGTATACAGTTTCGTTTATCATCAGAAACAAAAATGAAGTTTAACATAGGCTAACATTTGTTTATTCGTCTTTTGAAATTTGGAAACAATTCACATACTTAACTTCCCTTAGTGGTTTTCTTTCTGTCTGCCGTACTCAGGAAATTCCAAAGCTATAATATTGAAAATTTAAAAAGTTTTAGAAAACATCATAGTATTTCCAAAAAGTCATAAACCATTAAAATTGAACGAAAAACTCATAAGTTATAGTTGTTTAAAATCGTTAAAAAAAATATTGAAATTTTAATATTTAATTTCAGTACCCTTAAACCCTTGACTTTGGGACCTTAAAACAATACGAAAATGTAGGTATTTCTGAAAAAAAATTAAGAGTGTTCTAGTGAAACATTTTGGAGTAAATCTCCATTTAAATCTGTTTTATTTATGACATCAACTTTTTTTTTATTTTGGCCACGCACGTTACACTCTGCTCTGCTTTGTCCTAGTCAGTTCGTTGTAATAAAGAAAACACTTTTGCACTTTGATGGTTATTAAATTTTGGCACTTTATTGCATTCGACGACAACCACAGTAGCGTGGTGCGTAAATATTAATGTAATTATTAATTATTTTTTAACTATATGCTAATGTTAATTAACAGACTGTATTATTCTCTATGTGGGTCTGTATGCATGTATGAATGTATGTATGTATTATATAAAGTGTAATTAATTGTAAATATGCATAGATTAGTCGTTAGTCGCATTCTGAATGTTCAGTTTAGTTTACTTTAGTTAATTTTGTTTAGATCTACTTAACTAAGATTAATAATTAAATTTTTAACTAAAAACAACATTAATATTTGTATGTGTGTGTATGTCTCTTAGAATAGCATAGAATGTGTTACAAACTGTGGAAGAGCATAATGGAAGCCATTGAATTACACTTATGTGAGTGTGTGTGTGTGGATATGTATGAAACAGGGTTCAATCATATCAGCGTGGAGAGAATGTGTAAGGATTCATGAAAGCTGTAGATGTAGTATTAGTGGTAGAAGTGGAACATGCATGTCTATCTAGTGAGGGTCTACAGAGTGCTAGCACTCTCCGTTATCCGTTTGCTGATTCGTATGGCTTTGGATTTTTATTTGCTAACGGGTCAAATGAAACTAAAGCCGATGCAGGTGCAGGTTACGCCCATACCCACATGCCCATTTTAGTTCAGGCGCTATCTCATTTGCGATAGTCCATATTGCGCACTTTGATGATGGTCGATCCGGAGGGCAAAGTTCGTTTCGTTCGCACATAATCATCATGCCTTACGATGCTGGCAGTATCCTTGTTGATTTCCACCGACCCTCGCGATTCTAGAGAGTGCTTTGGCTGTAGGTGGTAGTGGCCCGGTGAACGATATCTATACTCCTCGTCCATGTGTGTGGTCGTTTTGTATATCGGCACGGGCTTTCTGTCGTCATACTGCTTGCGGCTGCCGAGAAAAGCTTGCCTTTCGGTTGCATAGTGGTCGGACTCGTCTTCGTTCGTTCCAATTTTGCTCAGATCACGTTGACTTCGACTTATGAGATTTACTATTGAGGGGCTCTTGAGCGGAGTCTGTTGCAGGGTGTTCTCCTTGGAGCTACCACCACTGTAGAGGTGTGGGTTTGACTTGAATGCCTGGCTAGATTGGAGATTGTTGGTGTAGTTGTTGTTGCTAAGTTTTTCCATGTAAATAGGACTAGGATCAGTGCTGCCATTCATAGCGTGGACACTGAAACTTTTGCTACGATTCAGTGACTTGGCATAGGTCCGGGCTGGTTTCAGCGGTCCCGTGTTCTGGGCGATGGACTGATAGGCAATGCGTTGATCCGACTGCTGTTGTTGCTGCTGCTGGTGGTGTTGCTGCTGCTGCTGGCGTAATTTGCTTTGTACTTTGCCCGTTGCATTCGAACGACTGATGTTCATAGTCTGCGTCTCGTACTGGTGCACCACCGATGGTTGCTCGTTCAGCTTTCGCGGCAAAGTCTGTGTAGTGCGGTAGCTCTGGTTCAAATTGGGCGTGGAGGCAGTAATGCGTTGGTTGCCCTTCTGGTAGCGTCCCAGAGTGTGCGACGAAGTTCCCTCGCGATTATTGTAGTAGGACGAAGGCGTGCCTCCGTTGCGTTGCAATTTCGGATTCTCATTGACGTTTTCCTTGCCATACAGATTGCTGGAGTAGGGATCCTCGCCCAGGTAGTAACGTTGCTTGGGACTTATGATCCGATAGCCATCCCGATTGTTGGGCACGGGGTGGGAGGGACTTGCATGTAGCAGGGCTCTACGATCGACACTGGCATTGCTGTAGACACTTTCGCCCGTTTTGCTGGCTTGATACTGTATTCGTGGATGTCCGACGAATTCCTCTTCGGAGTCCTCGTGCGATGTGGTGGTGTTCTGGTGATTGCCCCCGCCACCTATGTGGCCGTCTATTACATTGTATTGTTGGTAAGTCGTAACGTTGCGTTGCTGCTGCTGTTCGTGGTGATGATGGTGAGTGGGTGGAGCCGGCGAGTGTTCCCGCGATTTTGATTTGGATTTCATTCGCAGCTTCCGCTCAACGCTAGCAGATCTCAGCTTCCCAACGAGTTTGCGCAATGAGTTGCCAATCACCTGACCCACCTTACTCGATCGATGCGAGGCCACTGTCGACGTAGATATGGTCGACGGCGTTGTTTGCGTTGTCTGGGTCAGCATACTGGGCCGAAGCACTGGATTGTGTGATGGGTGTTGGTGCTTCGGAGCGGCCATGGGCGGCGACGGTGTGTTGCGTGCAAACCGAGTTCGTTGATTTTGTTTCCTGCTAAGAGTGTTGAGATCGCGTGTCGGCTGCCGGTCGGGAAGTGATGAAGGGGGATACATTTGGTAAGGATGTGCTTGCGGATAGGCCTTGCATTGTATGTATTCCTCTCGGGGGGACGAAGATCGACTTCGCGGTGGAGGCGAGTAATCTGGCGGCGGTTCGGTGATCTCAATGGTCGACTTAAGCTCTGCGGTAGTATCCTGTTGCTGTTGTCGCAACTTCTTTTCGCCGTTTCTCTTGCGCAGTGGCACCGCTGGTCGCTCGAGTGTACTGATTTCGCGTTGCTGCGGCGATGGTGTGTCATCACATCTTAGGGTGTTGTATCGGTTGTTTTCTGCAAAGCTGCGTTCGTAGCTCTTGGCTCGCTCCTCTACGTACGAGTTTTTCCGTGGTGGAACGGGGGACTCTGGTTCGTCGATGATCTCGGCTCTAGTATAACTACGCTTCTCCTTTTCCTTTAAGTTTAGGCCATAATGCAGATCTGTCCGCGAGCCACTGATGTAGCGATCCTCCTCAAAGGAAACCGGCGCAACCTTGTCCACGTCGTCCAGGTGGTCCCGCGAATTTTGCCTCGAACGGGCTAGGAACTGCGAAGACAGACTCTGTCGTTTTTGCTGTAGAATGTCCTCGCGACTGACATAGCTGTCGCTAGGGTTGTTTTTTACATACGGAGGAGGTTTGTTGATGTTCAAGCTGTCCTTGGAAGCGTACACGCCACTGTTCTTCCTCAGTTGATTCCGCTCTATAGAGGCATGGAGATCGTCGCGAAATGCTTTTGAGGCGAAATGATTTGCTGGTGTTGTGGCGGGGGTGTCCTTGCGGCTGCTCCAATTCGATATACCTTGGTAGTATTTGGCGCCGTTGTTCGAGGAAATGGGCCCGCTGCCATTCAACTCTGCACCCCGCTTGACAAATACCTTTTTGTCAGCGGATGGAGGCTCGTAAGGCGTGTTGGCGGTGGTGGCGTGATTTTGATTTGATTTGATGGTCACATTGAAATAGGTCTTCTTCGTGGGTTCAATGACATCCCCTTCTTCCTCCCGTGAGTCATTGGATGCTGTCGACTCGCTACCAAAGTGGGATTCCAGCCACTTAATCGTCTCGCCTTTACGCGTCTCCTCCTCTCGGTCAAAGTCCAAAGGCCGCTTGGTAAGGGCATCCTTGCGATCCATGAGAATACCACCTAAGAAAATGTCATACATGAAGAATGATAAAATGGAAACTTTACCATGAACTACTTACCCTTGGGGTGCTGGACTAAGGATTTGTTGTATGGCTTGCGCATTTTTCTTATACGATCTGATAAACTATCCCAATCGTCAGGACGTTCCAAGATATCATCGTTTTCCATTTGCATTGTCTCTGCGGCGTATTTCATTTCGGTGCCTACCACTTTGCCATCTTTGACCAGATCCACATGTTGTTCGTCTCTTTGCTTGAAAAATCTCTGATTTGCTTCCTGTGAAATGTGCAAAGGATAATAGGACATCGACATGACATCGACCAAAGAACGAAAGGATATTTCCTGCAACTAACTCACAATTGTTTGTATCCTTTCTTGACTAACTATCGACTTTGCGTCATCGGGCAGCTCGTCATCCACAATTACCTCATGCTCCGTTGTCTTCTTTTGTTCCGTTATGATTTTGCCGTCCTCTTGGGCCAGCGAGCGCTTCTGCACATCCTCCGAGTCGATGGTTTTGAATGATTTCGTTTTATTTGCTACCAGTCGAGGTCCCGCTGGCACTAACTGCTTCTGGCATTCCGCAGACAGTAAAGCCTCCTGTATGTTCTCCGCACCACTCGTAACGGCTTTTACGAATGCCTGCAAAATTCAAATAAGATTTATTCTAGTGTCGCTGCTGCGGCTGCCACTATTGCAACGCCAATTGAAAGGTGTTGAAAAAGAAACGGATTCCGAAAGCAACAGCAACCTAAAGTCATATTACGTAAAACGTTTTTGAGTTTAAATTTAACAATCCACCACCACCTTCTCCACGCCAATGGCAGCCGCCTTCATTGCCGCCGCCACCGCCGGTCGTCGGTGGTCGCGATCGTCATCGTCATCGTCATCGCCATCGACGCCGGTGTCGGTAGTAACCAACCCAATCACTCTGACTGCAAGGGCGTTATCTAGAGCAAAACAACAAAAAACCACAACGCGTTACATTTTACAAAATACTCCGGCGTACATGTGTGTGTGTGTAGATCTATACATATGACTGCATACTTGTATGCATGATTGCAGCAAGTACCACAACATGAAATGCACAATGCACTATTACGCTAATTCGAGCACAAGAAGCTCTGGTGCCTATTTGGTTGTTTCTATTTGAATAGTTTTCAAATTATTACTATTGTTGAGCCATCGAACAAGAAGGAAGAACTTAGTGATTATGGACACGAATACCTCAAATCAATCATATGCATAGCTATATATATATATATATATATATAAATATATATATGAAACCAAACAAATAATACAAAACTGAACAGTTTATTTTTCTAGGCTGAGACACGGGGACATATTGAATGAATTTAATTCAAAGATACGAACTTAAGGAATTGAAAACAAGAATAATGGCAATATTCATGACTCCCTCTGTGGACAAGTTTGCTCAATAGGGGAACCGATATAAAGTGTCTCAATCAAGTGTCTCTTGGCAAAATAAACATATTTTTCTCTATAAATAAATATAGTATATGTAGTATATACTTTTGCCAATATGGTGCAGACATAAGTTTCAAAAGTTAAATTTGTAAATAAACTGCATTGCCACCTACTATTTTGAATATATGATAGTTGAAACGAAAAAAACGTTTTTGAAACAATGAATGTCTGGGGAAAAAACTAAACATTTGGATACGTTCACAAGTTATTTGACTGTGCATTTGCGGTACGAGATATAGATGCGTTGCGAACATTATTTCATTTACAACGTTTAAGGCTTACAAATTTATATGCACAGGTAGTCATTGTACTTATATATTTACATTTTTGTGCAAAATTTCTAATAAAAATTACCATCGACTTGAATGTGTAATAAATATATTAGAAAATGATTGAAGGAACGAAGGAATTTTTCAACATTTGTTTACCCCCAATTAAGAAATTTAAATTTGAGTTCTGTCTAACCAAACTCGATTTATTTTCCAGTGAATTTAGTAGATTAACGGACAAGCGTCGTTTTAACTTTAGCACTGTATCACTTCTAACAAATGTGGTTGACTCATTCCAAACAAAAAATATTCATAAATACATATCGCACCAACGTCCTCTAGTTAAATGATATAACATTTAACATTAAACAATTCATATTTTTGTGTGTTGTCTTTGATAAAAATTCATATATTGATTATAAAAGAGAATTCGTTTAATGAAATTGTGAATTGTTTTTGGGAGAAAACCAGTTTGTCTCAACTCATGATAGATAAGTAGCTCAAACATAACCCACTTACTTGTACCTAACACAAATATTTTATTATACTTAAAGAGATGTTATTCCACCTTAATCCACTTTAGTTTGTACAGATACGAATAAGGGTTTAAGGTATTTGATATTTTCTATAAAGTACGTTTCCCAAAAAACATAAACGAGATACCTTAAATGTTAATCATGTAAGTAAATCAGGATTTTTGAAACATGCCTTTTTGCAGCCAAAAACCTTAAATGATTTTGCGCGACCTCTAAACGTCGATCAATTTTCAAGTTTTATACACCAACATTTTTGTTTTTTTTAAGTAGAATTAGAAAATATATTATCCCAATAATATTTCGAAAAAAAATTTTAATTCAAATGGTCTACTATACAGATATAGACTCTAAACGGTTTATTGATTATTTCTCCCATTGTTCCACGACGAAACTATGGACAGTTATTATGTGTGTTTGTTGCGTTCACCATGCAGATTTGATGTTCATCTGAATACAATTTAACGACATAATTTTTTTTTTTTTTGATTTTTAATCGTCATTTTAATTCCATGGTTAATCATGGTTAATCAAGGCTACATTAAACTAATTGGACATTTTTGACCCAGACGTTAATTTTAGTTTTTGAGGTTTTAGGGTGGCCTATTGATTTTTAAAACTTTTAAAACTTCTATTTTGTTTATTGTTATAGTTTTGTTATTTTTTACGAATTTTTACAGAAATAGACATAATTAGAAAAATAAAAATGTTTTGCACTAAAAAGTAAAATTTATTGTATGGATAACTACAATAAATTTTACGAAAAAGTACAATAATGATACCAAGAACTTTTGGTACAATTTGTTATACCAAAAAGTACAATTTATTACAGCAAAAATACTTTTATTGTACCAAATAGTAAAATGTGTTGTAGCAAAAAGTTATACAAAAAGTACTTTAACTGTCCCAAAAATTATTTTTAATAAATCGTTAAGTACTTTTACTGTATCAAAATGCAAGAACTGCATTTTACTTCTCCCCCAAATGCAAATACGACAACACTAATTTTCACTCTATTTTAGCAAAATAAGAAAAGGCAGACTTCAAAACATTCAAATGAATTACTGCGCTCAACGACATAGCAGCTAGTTATTATTGTTTTGGTTTTGAGGGAAAAGAGCTTATCGTGAGCAAGAAGTGTTCATAGTTTGGTATGAAAAAAACACAAAAAGTGCACCTTTTGTCGCAAATGTTTTGCAACCAATGCTCACTGATGTAAATGATTTGTGTGATTTGTGGTATTAGTAAAGCAAATGCATTTGTGCATGGCCTTAGGTTTTATTATTGTACTTGATATTAAAAGTAATATTTTTTTGGGTTTAATTCTCCGGAAATTTATTTATTCCGTAAGATTACGGCATATTTGCGTTTTAGTGGGATCATTATACATTTGTCCGCCAAGATGATATGTTCACGTTGGATACCTCATTATTTTCCCAAAAAGGCACCATCGATCGGTGTAAAAAAAGTAGAAGTAGGAAATATTTTAAAAACTATAAAGCCAGTTTTCATTGAATCTGTACTGTTTTTTCTACTTCTTGGGTTTCCTTAAACTCCATAGCATTCAACAAAACTAGAAGTCCGGTTACAAATGTAGTGACTCTTATACTACATTAATTTTATTTATGCTGCAAAATTTCCGAAATTTGGCTATTGTAGTGCATAGAAACACAGCTGTTTTGCATCAACCAAGTGTTCGACATTTATATTCCGCAGCGTAAACAAATCAAAACAACCGGTCCTTTTGCGGTTGCATAATTTTTAACAATTGTATACTTGACGACTCTCAACCGGTTTTTTTTTCGAAAATTAGTAGCGTTAAGGACCACTTCAGACTTTGACATACAACTGGTAACAAATAAAAGCCGCTAGCATGACACACATATTTTTTGAATTGGTAACTTAATTTTTGTTATTAAACCAATTTATTGATTGCTATAAAAGTTAGTGACTTTATAGCACAACTTCTAAGAGTAAACACTCATTGCTCTCAAGTTAGCAACAAATAACTACAATAACATTTCACATTAATGTTTTTTCTTGTATTCATATGGCCAACAATTTTTATGCATACACTGAAACGATATACGATATTTATCGTACATTAATGATTGTGTGTGTTGGTCCCTCTTAAAATCATTACTTTGTGACAGCAAATTAATTCAAATCGATGATTAGTATAACCTTCGAAAGAAACAAATACACGCACGCACACTCGCACAACTTTTGATCGCAAACACTTGGAATGTTAAATAAAAGAAGCACATTGTGTTGTTGGTGTTTAACATGAATACTTCAAATCTTGATTGTTTTGTAGCTGGAGTTGCTGGTGGTGCTGCTTCAGTTGATGGCGAAGAAAGTACAAATTACTACATAGCTTTGAGTGCAGCGCCGCCGCCACCATCACCACTTGACGGCCTTTAATTATAGCACAACAAAGGGAACCATAATTCTCTATTTGAGACAATTTCATGCAGCTCAGATATGAATCGAATCCACTAAGTGACGGGAAGAAAGGCGGAGGGAGCCACAGAGCCCCAAACAAGATGACAGACAAATGAGCAAACATTAAAATGAAATTAAAGCCGTAATGGATGGAACAAAACGAAAATTCGTCTAAAATTTGTTTTAATTTCTTTTTCACTCTTTGTTGGGTGCAGAGAATTCGTTTGGCGGAAAAAAAGAAAGAAAGCAAAACGAGTAAAATCAATTCCTTTGTCTGTGTGAAAATATCCATTAAAAGAAAAAAACACTGCATTTGAATTTGAATTTGCGGGTTAATGGACGTTTCTTATTTTTCCCAAGACTCGTTTGCCTTGGAACACGTTAAAGATTTTGGCGTCTACAGATAAAGACGCCATAGTTGCCGATTGCTCGTGTGTATTTTTGCTGGTTCGTTATGCTTTTGAGGTATTTTTAGGCCGGAGTTTAATAAATCTTGTCAATTAATACTTGGCATGCAAAGCACAAACACTGGATACTTGTTGCGTCGTCTGTCCGTTGTTTGTGTGTGCATACAGAGTGTGTATGGACATTTTGGCCATGTAAGAATTGTGGTTCTAGCCGTAAATTTTCTTCTTCTTCACTCAACAGCCTGTCTGGCTAAATATACACTGGTTAGTTAATAGCAGGATACCTGCAGTTAACCAGCAGTAGCATCAACAATACCTGGATGGTTTTCAATTTCTTCAGTTCAGTGTTGAGGAGAGGAAAAAACCAAACAGGTTTGTTGTGGTGGAACCACCTCCTCAACTACACAGAGCTAGTATGCGTGTCAGAAGGGATTCCATAGGGATGAGATGGGTTGGGGAGGCACGACGATGACGATGTGTTAAGCTACGCTTAATACATCGAGGAATCTTTCACCTTCAAGATTAATTAATGTTGCCTTAATTTGGTGTTTAACTCTTTTTTAATCCACCATGGAGGTGAGTGGGAGGTGATTGTTGCGTTTGCCGGATATCTATGAAATGTTTCTTTCGGTTTAAGGTTTGTTGCTTAAGTCTTTTGTTTCACAGAACATACACGACGACGACGACGACGACTGCGCTCCTCGCTCTCCCACTTTGTTATTTTCTTTTTTACTAGTCGCTCGTCTTAAGTTCGCTTACACCGATCGAGGAACGAACTGTATTATCAGTACCGCGATATAAAACACTGATCTTTGTGGAAAGGTCAACGCTATGTGGTGCGGTCGAAATTAAATAATTTGTAAATGCTTTGAACTGTCTGCTTGTTCATCTCGTTTAAGCTATCATCGTGAACTTTATACTTTTGTTCGTTGCCGTAATTTGACTACGCACGAATTTTCATATATTCCTGAGAGATTCTGGTTGTTGTATTGTGGTTGCTATTAGTATGGCAGCAGTTGTTGTTGTTGGTATTAATTAAAACAAACACCGAGAGATTGGATTAAGAAGTGAACAAACAAGCAGACAACAAAAGCCCAATTGCAGTAGATACGCGGACCGATCACGTCTTGTACAAAAAACCCAAACAACGTCTTAATGGTTCGTACTCCAATCTCACACTGGAGCGTAAAGCTGACAAAACTATGTTGCTGCCTCGAGTAATTCTGTATCTATATCTGCTGCTGCTGCCAAAGCAGCAACAGCGTCGTCTTGTTTCTTGTTTTAAAAGTTTTGCCCACAACTGAGTCTACTTGTGTGCCTCTATGCTTGTATGTACTCGCTCGCACACACATAGCCGCTACCCAGGCCACTGCAAGAGCTTGAAGTATGCCTTTAGTTAAGGTCTTTAATGATATGAGTTGAGGTGATTATAGCCATACCCATAGAGAGCATTTGATACTTGCATTAACGCGTGCGACTGTTTGCGTCGTCACAGGGTTTTGTTCTGGATCACAATATTATGTAGGAAATCTAAGACGACGACGACGATGCATCGCACACAATTACAACTGACACAAACGTCGAATAAAGGAAACTAACCAACCAGCCGCTGTACTCCCAAGACCACCCTTCCTTACCTGATCGGAAAAGTCGCCCATATGTTTGACGTCCTCGGTTTCTGTGTAATTTTTGGTTTCTTCATGGGACACCACACGTTTCTCATTGATCTCTCTTACCAGACCATCAGCCGGTTTAGGTACCATACTTTTAACGAGTGTGCCACTGCCACTGCCGACGCCACCATCCTCTGCTTTGTCCCATTCCGCTAGCTCTCCGCCTGCGTTGGCAAATGGCAAGGCACCTTTGGCTTTGCCATCGACAACATCTACATTGGCAACCGGCAGGCCCAAGTCGCGTTTCTGCAATACAATTTAAGGTAACATACATATGTAAATATCTATCTACTGTGTAGAATATTTTGATGCCGTCTTACCTCACTTGTTTCGGTTTCTTGCTTATCCGTATCCTCGGTGGTGTTCGTTGAAACTATGGGGCCAGAGTCTTCGATTACTTTGCCATCTTCGAAGACCACTTGCCGCTTGACATGAGTCTCAATTTGTCGTGTTGTTGTAAGTTCGGTTTTTCGTTTTGTTATCCATTCTTCTGCAATTTGATCGTGGTATTGAGTAACCGAGAAAAAAAGAGCGAAAGAGAAGGAAAATATATAGTGTTACATAGTTTTCATAGAAGGCCTAAAAGTATACTAGGTAAACCTATTGTGTATGAGACGGTACAAACGCGTCTTAACTCGGGGCAACGGGCAAAGTTAACAAATAGTGTTTGTTGTTGCTGGTGGGGCATACTGAGGGTGTTTGTTACTCGCTATGGATGTCTTCTTTATAAAACACATTTGCATGAACGTAAACTAAAAATATATTATACTATTTGGAATTATCTACTATTAGCTTGCTTGAATTGCTGCAGCTTTTTGCCTGATTGATTTTGTTCTGTTACACAATACAAACAGGCAGACGATAATGCGCCATCATAATCAATGATTACATTCGGACAGACAAAAGTAAGGTAAGGGCAACACCATGTATGGATTGGCGATTTTGTCAATCAAATCGCTGATGAAATATCTAGACTTTCTGGTCCCAACGGTTTTTATTGTTGTGGTGTTTCGCAAAGTTGTTGTATTAAAGCAGCTAAAGCGAAGCACTTCAAAATAACAAAAAGTACACACATAAGTATTTATGTACATGTGTAGAAACATATAGAAACATTCGAATGCGTAATAGCTGACAGCAACCAGCGTGTTCATTGTTAACATCACCAGAAAGATGTTAATGTAGAATTGCAATTGTTGCAGTAGTCACTTCAGGCATAGTTGCCAGTTGCGACTGTCTAATGTTTCATACAGTTTACCGTAATTTGCATTGTAATGCAGTTGCTGGACCATTAAAGGTCGTTTAGTTTAGTATTATAATATTCTGCTACTGATTATGTATTGTTCGTTGTTCCGAAATTTGCATTTGTTGTTTCCTCAATATTCTCATCAGACTCCTCACAATTCTGATGCATCAATCGTTATGGAAAACGTATTCGTCTAATAACAAAAAATTAGAAAATCAAAAGCAAGAAGATGTTGAATTTTAATGAAAAAGTTTTGCAATATTAAACGTATGTACTTGAAAAGTACAGACGCACAGAGGGGTATATTCATGATCTGGGCGGCCAAAATTCGATTTCTCAAAAACCAACGTTTTTAATAATTTCCGATTGTAGGGTAAAGAGAACAGAATGCTTAACTAGATTCCGTTATATTTTCATTCCATTTTGCTGACATTCGTTGTCTTCACGCTGTCAAAGTTACTTGTTGCTAATTGTGCATTTTCTATTTTGGTGCGTTAAGGTGAAGCAACAATTTTAGCAGGCTATGGGAAGGCGTGTGTTTAGTTTAAACATTTAGATAAAATGGAAAATTTTAAAGCAGGTTAATATTATTTAATCCACTTAGCTAAATAAAATTATAATTCAAATTCCTACTAGTAAAGCAACATTGAAAAATATGGTTTTTTTTGGTTATTTCAATGAGTACCAAAATCGAACTATGGACAAAAAGTTATGCATCACCACTTTTCACCCCTCCAGTCTGTGATGAAATATAATATTTAACATCGTATTGTTCAGATGGAAAAAAAATTTTGCGGGTTTTTGCGGTTTTGTGTTTTATAGCCATTCACCTACTGCGGAAGACTAGACCATAATTTCTACGCTTTTACTGAACCACTTTAGTTAACATACAGGATGTCCTACATCTCTATGCATTTATAGTTAGAGGGTATCCAGACGAATAAAAAGTTATAGGGTGGTGGGGCTCTAAAATGCAACCTTGTGGAGATATATGGAAAGTACTTGGAATCTTAATTTTTTATAAAAAACCTTTTTTGTATCTACCCCCCGAATGTTAACATATTATTATTTTTTACGCCTCACGGTGTAATTTTTTAACGTTCTGATTCATAAATTTGCTTCAAATAATTTCGGCCACCTAGATCGTGAATTTACCCCACTGTTCGACGGTTGTAAATAGTACTTTGCAGTGTTGGTCAGTGGCTTTAGATGTGGGTGACTGCAGAAATTATAACCGTGTTATTAGTATTGATTGTATATAAGCATAAACAAAGCAAATACACTGTGGTGCAAAAATTAGCCAATGCTCTAAACAAATTATGTAATTAAGCATTTTTTATAGTTTTTATTAAATTATTTGAAAACTTTTTGCTAAATTTAAAATATGCATTTATAAAATATGTAAAGCAATAAGAAAAATATAACTTACATAACTGTAAGTATAAAAAAAACAAAACATTTTCTAAATCAGACCATTGGCACACTTTTGCTCCAAGGCCTTACTCATCTAAATTTAATTATAATATTAATTCAGTATACTTTTGCTTTCTTCAACTGATCCATCCTATTTGGCGTATATTGACAAAGTTTAGCAACATAATATACAGGAATTTGGTTTTATTCAGCCTGAGCCCTCTCCCACAGCTCATTAATACTTTTCTGGGCTTCTTTGTATTCTGCCGCGCTTTAGATAAACACACAGGTTTTTGATCGGGTTCAGATCTGGACTCTGCGGTGGCCACTCCCTGACCCCAAACATATGAGTACTAATCCATTCCTTGACAATTTGTACAGAATGATTTAAGTCGTTGTCATTGTGAAAGGTGACATATTCTGGTTTATCTGTAGATGTAAATTAATTGACAAAATAAGATATGTCCGTTTTTTAAATAGGTTTTCTTATTTAATATTTTTTTTTTTTTTTTTTTTTTTATTACTTTATTTCAAAAATTATTTGTTCACAATATTTATAATTGTCTCTGCGCCTTATAGGCTTTTATAGAGACTAGCTGGCAAAAATTTACAATTGTATGGAACGTAATAAATAATGATATAATATGGTAACAATAATGATATAAAAATAAAATTAAGTATTTAATCTATAAGTATTTATATTTCAAATTAAATATAATTAAATCATTAAGAATGGAATTTACAATCATAAAAGCGTTTCTAATTTTCCAAGTAAATAAGATTTTAGTTTGGATTTGAATACTGATATTCTGGCAATTTGTTTAAGATCATGAGGCAATTCATTGAACTCGTGAGGTCCCGCATGCTCAATTCTTTGTTTAGTTAGTTCAAGTCTACATCTTGAAGGTATCAAATTTAAACGATGTCGAGTGTTTGTTTGGGATTGTTCGAAATGTTGACGAAATGTCACAAAAGCATGACTGTTTTGGCTAGTGGCTTTAAACATAAATAACAAGAGATTTTGTTTATATATTCCTTTTATTGGTAGTACACCTTTTGCATAATTTTTAAATAGTCCTATAGTAGGAAAGTCCATTGGCAAATTAAAAACAATCTTTAATGCTCTATTTTGTGCTGCTTGTAAGGATTTCAGAGCGATACTGTCTTTACATGCATATACTATTGGTATGTATACAAAATGACAATGAATTAAAGCATAATAGAGTCGAAGTTTGGTTTCAGTGGACAGTTTTGACTTGAATTTTCTTAGAATTCCAGTAGCTGACGAAATTTTTGATTTTAATATTTCAATATGTATGTTCCAGGAAAGGTTGTAGGAAAAATTAATACCAAGATATTTCACTGACTGTGATTCTGTTACTAATTCACCATCTATATACACTGTCATATCCGGTTCTCTCTGTAATAGATATGGTCGAAATCGAACAAACTTGGTTTTATCAGCGTTTATGCTTAGTTTATTAAGCCGGACATATTCAAACAATATTGAAGCATCATATTCAATTTGCGTTTTTAGAACCATCGGATGCTTATAATTATATAAAATGCATATATCATCAGCAAACATGAACATTTTTCCAAAAAAGTTTATATTTTTTAAATCATTGATATATATTTGAAAAAGCAACGGCCCAAGCACACTTCCTTGTGGTACTCCACATTTTACTGGTTTAAAATTACTGTTACTTTCTCCAAATTTCACATATTGCTTTCTACTGTTTAAATAATCTTCCAATAGCTTAAGAGTTGATTCTTGAATGCCAATAAATTCTAACTTTTTTAATAAAATATTTCTTATAGAACTTTTTGATGGCTAAGAATGATAAGTTTGCGATAAGTGAAGACTATAAAATTGCTATATAAAAAGTTAATATGCTCATATGCCTTTATAATGTTTCAAAGGTTAAACCGGGTATTCGAAATAGGCATTTTATTTATGATTGAGCAAATAATAATTCTCGTTAATTAGGAGAATTTAAGACTAAATTGTGCGAATCTACAAAAATTTACGTGCGATGATTTTTAATTTCTTTTAAGCCATGATAAAAGTTGATTTAATGAATTTCGAGAAAAGATGTAATAAGTGGATATATACGAGATTTTGTATAGTACGTACGGGTACACCTATTAAATAGTTATGATTGTTGAAGTAATTGTATGATTTTACGACCATTTACCAGAATTTCTAAGTTGAATCACGAGGGTTTTCTATGTTTTGCTTAGCAATGCAATATAATCCAGTTCACATAATTTTAATGTCCTACATCTTTTCTTTATGAAATTATATGAGGCACTAGAAGGATGGCTCAATACAGACCAAATTCTTCCCTGAGTCAGAGTTCGCAAAACATGATAGAAAACCTAGCCCGATCGTAACCAAAACCATGCTGCTAAATCTGTATAATTTTATTATATAAATAAGCTTAAGTGATAAACAACTCAAACAACGTTATGTGTTTAATTTAGTTGCAGTCAAAATTTTACATACGGTCACGACAATCGATCTAATTGAAAAATTATTGGCAATACAAAAATTAAATTCACGTAAAAATTATTTTTTTTTTTACACTGGTTCTTGTTCTTAAGGGCACTTTACACTAGCAAACTTGTCTGGGAGACAAAAAAATCCGTGTAAATATCTGTTTTCCCCATTACATTACAGACGTATCTGTTGAATTTTTTTTTTACCAGAAGTCAACATGTACGATGTAGCGGACCATGTCTTATATTTATATCTTATTTTTTACAAAGTTTAGCACAACACTTTTTAAAGTTAATATCTTAAAAGATTTCTTTATTTGATTTTTTTTTTCGTATATTTTAATCATAAGAAAAATTTTTTCCCTGTTTTTGTTTTAAAAATTTCTCCGGCCGAATACATTGCCCTAAACTAAGGGATAAATCTGGGCAGATATTATATCTCGCAGACTTATCTGCCAGTGTAAAGAGGACTTTTTAAACCAAGCCATATCACATTTCACTTACTTGCCTCAATGAGATATTGGAGAGCTTTTCACACGCTTCTACATTCAGACTGACACAATGGAACCTACAGTTTAATGACGAATCCGAATGTCCGATTTTACTAACTGGCTGTGACAGGGTTCAAACGCATTCGACATTTTGGAATACACCCATACCTCGATATACGGCCTAGATACGTTCCCAAAATGTTGGCCGTAAAGCGAGGTAATAAATTTCATACGTGGCCATTTCAATAAGCAAACACTTATATCACAATGTCAACAACATACCTACTTATTATTACTCAAGAACGGAAAAATGTGCAAGAAAACTACGTCTACTCACGATCAGCACAAACAAGAGACTGCTGCATCAACACTCGCTGCGCCTGCGAGTGAATGCTTTTGTTAGTCTCTCACTCTTCGTAGAAAAACGGTGAATCCCCTATTTGCTTTTACCGTATAGCGAGGTAATGTGCGCCGTAAAGCGAAGGTGTTCCAGAATTGTAAAAGGTCGTTATAGCGAAATGCCGTAAAAAAAAAGGGGCCGCATAAAGAGGTATGAGTGTAGTCAAAAACCAAAGACATTCAGCCGGAAACCGACTTCTAAAAATACTTTTCAGTTTGTGTCGAATTTCAAAGAAGATATATTTTTGAAATTGTATCTAAATTTTTTTATTCTCCAGGATCTTTACAAACTTTATCAGAAAGAGGCATCATTAGGGTGTAACTAACGCAATACGCTAACGATATACGCTTCGTTTCGATAGCACATCTAATTTAGATATAACATAAAAAAATTCTATTTCGGAGGCAGTAGGGAGATGAATGCATCAACTTTTTTATGCTTTATCGAGCCATCCTTTCTAACGGACATAGATCAAAATATTTTGAAAACACCAAATGTAATTTTGATCCGTGCACCCTACGACCCTCCGAAATAGTATTTAATAAAATTATACTTTTTTGTATGGGGATCCACACGAACTAAAATACATTTTAAACATAACATATTTTTATTTTGCATCCCATGAACGAGATATGACAAAACTTTTCGCATTTGATTGAGTTAACTGCTTGTAGTTTAAGACTCACATAACGGGACCTACGGTTTAACAACGTTTCCAAATGTCAGATTGTTTGAGACGACAAATTCTGGTTGATTCGACTGCTTGAACCGTCCCATATCGAGGCTCTCACCCAGGTCAACTGTATAACAATCGCGTTTTCTAAACATCATGCCACGCTTCGTCGTCCTAATATCCTAATTTACATACATACATTATAACGTTCAACTGTTTCACTCAGACAGTTCTACATATAGTAAAACCAATGTACACGCTCCAAAAATAATAGCTCAAATGGTTAACAGCAGATTCACTTTTATCTAGTTTCTGTTTGATTTAAAACCTGTATAGAGACGTATTATCGGTTACCGCATCGACTACACTAGATTTCAATAAACTCGCCGGTCAATCGGAAATGAAATTGTAAATTGATCAATCTCAATATTGTTAATTCATTGACCAGCGAGAATGTATGCGGATAAACAAAATTATCTATCGCCTATTATGATGACACTGAATTTGTTTAATTGACCGTTGCAAATGTCATGATCATTGTGCGAATTATTTAGGTAATGCAACAACGTTAGGCAACAACTATTACAACTTAGCATTACAAATGTATGACATACCTTCTTTGGTTACAGCTTCCGTGTTACAGTCGTCTTCGTTTTGGTCACATTCGTCCTTGTTGTCAG
Organism: Muscina levida; assembly: GCA_964034835.1. Taxonomy (NCBI): domain Eukaryota; kingdom Metazoa; phylum Arthropoda; class Insecta; order Diptera; family Muscidae; genus Muscina; species Muscina levida. The sequence goes on from OZ035882.1 coordinate 3,459,048, forward strand.
CATCGCCATCGTAATCTCTTGATTCGTACTCGACCTGGGAAGTATCGACATCATAGAAATTAACACGTGTTACGTGTCGCACATAATTAGTGGTGTTAGTAGTGTAATTAGAATGGCTAAAAGTTGGTTGAAAGCTTTTGTTGTTGTTGTTGGTGTGGTGGTGTGGTTGGTGTTGGTGAAGGTGATAGTTGCTGGTGTTGGCATTAGGTGAAGATCTCGCCGCCTCTGTGGACTGCGCCAATTCAGGCTGGTGGGTGGTAGATGCATGTTCAGGAATAGTTTCCAATGTTTGCACTGATCTACATCTAGGAGGCTTCGGTACCACATTCGCATGCATTCGGACATTGTTGACAATCGTTGGTTGCTTTTGTTGATGCAGATGCTGCTGCTGTTGCTGCTGCTGTTGCTGCCAATCGCATGGAGGGACATAACTCGGTGGTTTGCTCTTGGGCAAAGGTGGCGGGGGCGGTGATATTGATGCTGGTGATTGATAACAATGATAATGACTAGTATTTGGGTGCTCTGTTGCTGCATAATCGCTGCATCCATCAGCAGTGCTGCGACGATGGTCCTTTGCTGCAGACGGGTCATACGGAGCAGTGTGGTATAGTGCGTTCGTAGTTTCGCTGATGTTGCCGTGCTCCTCCAGCAGACGGTCCGCATAGATGGCGGTCGGTATGGCAGTGTCGCCGGTCGACGTGGTAGATGTGGCAGTGCTGCTGCTCTCATTTGAACTTCTTCCATCACAGCCATTCGTTGAGTATGGCGGCAATAGTAAAATCACCACCATTCGATCATTTGCGATAGTTATTTATTCTCGTTTTGGTCTTGTGCGAGTCTGACGGCTAAAGATTACGTTCATGCTTCAATCACAATACCAAGAAGAAACAAGAGTCTTCACACACATAGATTTCTATTATTACGTAACGTTTCCTTTCGCGCGCCACACTTCTTCTCATGCCATTGTTCCAATTTAATGCATTTACTTTGGCATTTTCATTTTCATAAAATTTTCACTTTTCGTTTTATAAATCATTTTGTTATTTACTATTTATTTCGTTCACTTTAGTTTCACAAAAATGCAAATTTTACGGAAGATGACTTCATACTGAGCAGCGAACGTGGTGTACTAAGCACTAAGCACTTTTGTTGCTGCCATAAACTTCAGGCCATTACAATTTTCAGCAGGCCAACGACGACGACGATGATGATGACGATAATGATGTTGACGACGACGGAGAGACTGACGGTGATGATGATATATTTCACTTGCACTCATTCATTCATACGATTTTAGCTATAGCGCCGACTTTCGTCGGTAACTACACTGCACTTTGAAGTAACTACGATTTGTTACACTCTTCTTTCTCGTGACTTATTTATAGCGGCGTCTCTTTCTCGCGTTTCTAACAATAACTCTAGTACCGACCCTGGAGGGGTAGCGGACGACGGATCAGGCACAACACAATTGAATTTTTCCAAACGATCGCGTTCTTGTTATTAGACTATCATTACTATTAGTTGCTTATTATTCACACGAAACAGTTGTGTTTTGTTATTATTGTTGCTGTTGCTGTGCTGTTGTTGTAACGTGTACAATATTTTCCATTTTCAGTTCCTGAATGGAGAAAATTTCATTGGTGGGAGGGAGGTCAGGGAGGGCTGGGGTTTTCTTTATCATATTTTCGTAGCTAAAATCGTGTGTTTTTGTTTCAATTTTAAACTTGGCGCTGGCAAATTTTGACTATTCCGCACTCGTATGAAAGTGGGATTCCTTTGAGGTTCTCTCCTTCTGGAGGTACGATAGCAATGCAACAGCGGCCACCGCGGACGAACGGCGGTATTCAAGCCTTAGCTGCAGTTCAGTCTTGTTGTTGTTTAACTTGAGGTTGGGTTACCCAATAGTTCGCCCCAGATTTTTTGACTCACGACATTCAAGTAAATATGTACACACAGAGAGACCGGGGCACTACACAAAATACTTGTGCACCGCAATGAGTTTGTACTCGTTGTACAACTGTATCCGTTGGATAGCAGTCAGTACACTTTAGGTGGTAAGTAGTGCACACAAAGGTACGTACACATATACGTACGTACGTACATTCGTACTGCGGAGACAGTCATACGTACAACAACGTTAATCTTGTTAAGCTTTGCAAATGGATTTTGTTGCAACTTTGTTTAATGAATGGGCGACGGAACAGCCGACCGATCGACCGACCGACTGGCTGACAGATCATTTATACCCCCGCTCTTAGCACTATTATATGAGCTGCGTGTGAACAATCCTAAAAATACTTCGATTTGTGAGGGATCGGTTCGAAAGTGTATGGTACTCAAAAGAATAGACACCGCAGACAGACATGATTCCTCAGACTGAAAAGGAAATAGTCTTTGGATCGTTTTGGTTTGGTTTAAATGCCAATAGCTCCACATGATCGGTTTTCAATTTCTATGACCAGGAGATATTGTATTCTACATAGACCTTAGATTACAATAACGCGTTTTGCTATTTGTGTTGTTAATCAAATGAACTTAATGTTGTCATACGTTGACATAGGTTTGGTGGGGATTTTTGTTTTACCAGAATTTTTGCCATGAATAACTTAGCTCGTTTCAATCAGTTTCTGGGGTAACGAACTTGCTTCTTAACCACTTAATAACACTTGTTAAATCAGTTCAAAAATGACTGTCGCACATTAATTCAGAATTGATTTTCTGCACTCAAAACTTATCAAAAAAAAAACTTATTGTAGGTAAGGGCCCAAGGATTACATTGAGGCAACCAAATAATCGGACAGTTTGATATATTTTAGAAATCAATCCTAAAGTTTTTTTTTTACGAAAAAGTTTTATTTTTTATAATCAACTAGCTGACTGGGCAAACTTCGTTCTGCCCAAAGAGGTATTGATTTAAATGTAACTTTTTTTGGGTGGAATAAATCTTCGAGTGCGTTAGTTTCGTTTGATATTCACATCGAAACTTAACTAAAAGTAAATATATTTTAATGAACATAAAGCTGTTCATGTGAAAAACATGGATTTTCCGAGGATGCAGTTGCCCTTTTCTTTAGAATACGTATACTGATCTTAATTAAATCCACACCAAGTTTCATGACCATTCGCACAATAGTTCTAGTATTTCTATGCCTACTAATCTAGTACTTCAGATACCGCAGTTTAATAAATTAGCTCCTATAGGCGGAGCCACGCCTAATAATTTAATCCCGCCGGTTTTTGACCTGATCATATTGTATCCACACCTAATTTAAAGTCACTTATTGTAAGAGTAAGTCAAATTGAATTTTCGGTAAGGGGGTGGAATGGGCAGAAAAGTATCATTTGTCGGTGCCATTTAATTTGTTATTATTTAAATTTCCACAATTTTTGATAATTTGTGTATGGGAAAAATCGACAATCGATTCAATAAATGGACCAAATGTGCCTAATGCAATGTTTAAATAACCTATAACCATCCTCGGAAGATTACCTTTCTAATGAAACCGGTTTGTTGCCCATCGGTTGGATGGTTTCGAAGTCTAAAGCGGTCATAGGTAGAAACAAATGTTCACTTTTATATATATAGATATATATAGATTATTGTTTAAAATACGAATTTCTTCAGATATCAATGACTAAAAATTTAATTTTAAACATCAACTCTTGCACCCTTCTGTGGGTGCCGGTATTTACGGACTGATTTAAAATGAATTAATATAAAAGAAATTTAATATGTTATTATATTTCCATATGGGGTGATGTTCTATTCTTTAAGGTGAATGCAAATGTAATCAATTTAAATACAGGTAACAAAAGTATTGGGAAATAAAATACTGAGTACGTATAACGCAACAAATCGTCCGTAGTTCACAATGTTATATTAGATGAGTATTTTATTTACTATGAACTTTGTCAAGCTTAACCTCTGGACTCATCTAATTATTTGTAATCTGTTTTAATGTTCCATTTTACCACAATATCGAAATCTACATTGATTTAGCTACGAATTTAATTGAGGCAATGTTAAGCCCTATATCATGTGCATATTTATATACTTTAGTGTCATGACCACAATCAAAAATAATTAGCTGTTCTAATTGTTTAACCCTACGTACTTTGCACATGATCGATTGTTTCCGTTCAAATACTAGCAATGTCCGTAAGTACTCAGGTAAAGTTCAACGCATTTACTGGCACGGGTCAGTGTTTCGAATGGGGATGGTCACTCGTAATAAGTGTTTTATTGCCTTTTAATATCCAATTAAACAAATACAAAAATCTACAGTGGCGGGCAAAACTGGGCTTATAACTGGCGGTCTGAACATATTTGAAGAGACCAAATATGGTGAACCGGTGTGCCGAATGCACTAATTCTATGGTCAGACATTGTGATACCTCAAATAAGCAAGCACTAAAGATCACATTAATCAGTGTAGAATGTAAAAAATTTTGATATTTCTATGCCATTATTGGTAAAAATATCACTTAGATCACTTTAGTTCCAACGTCGTTAACTGTGCTATTCTGAAAAGTGAAAGTGATTGCCCAGATGACAATGGGTGATATTGTCTTCATTGACATGAGTGCAACAAATTGTTACTGCAGTCTTCTCAAAGGAAATACATCGAGACCATGTTGTTTGTTTCAACGAACGAATAATTTACCCGTCTGGTAAGTGTTTAGTATAAATTACTCTTAATTAACGTTTATTATTACCAGGGCCAACACAAATATGCACGAAAAAACTACATATATGCGCATTAGATAAGCACGAAAAACATTAAAAAATGTTTTTAAAACTGATAAAAAATGCACAATCCATTTTGAGTCGTAGTCAATTTTATTCACTGAATTCATTTATTTTTTAAAACAAATAGTTTAAAATAAGATAAAGTTATTTTTTACATTACATGTATAAGATTCAGACTATTGATTAAAGAAATAACATGATGTTTTTGACTAACAGTTCTGTCAGAATCTTTTAATGTATAATAAATATTATGTATACGCCTTCACCCAAATTTTTGTCACATATTCATAATTTTCGCGATTGAAATCTTGATCAATATTCTGTTGATGAATATATGTGATTTAAAAAAACTGTTTTGTGATCAGTATTTTTATGTGAAAAAGGGGATTTTTTTTCTGATTTATGTGGGAGCTTATATTTCTGAGGGAGTTGGAAAGTCCAACGGTTAGTATTATGTCCCACCGTTTATTGTTTCAACGTAAATTTCTTTTTTCGAAATGCTGTTTGTTTGGTCTTATTTAATAAGTAAAACGCTAATTGACTATTTCCCATTGGAAGTACGCATTGCTACAATCTCCTCACTGTTACACTATTCCACAACTTTCCTAACGTCCTTCATATAGCACTGTGATAATTTCTGACAACTATACCAACTAGTTATGGATGGAACATGTGGCAACGCAACGCTCATAGAAATTCTTGACGACGGACTTAATCTTTAGTATAAACACAAAAAAAAATATTTCGATTAGTTAATACCGGAAAAATATTCCTTAAAAAATACAGCCTTTGTAGAAGATATAATTTTTTAATGATATTATTTTAACAAAAGATGGGCGTCCCCAGTAGTGACAAATTATAGAGATTATCTTCCAATCCTAATGTTGTCTATACTGCGAAAAATATATATGAAAAGTAAAATATATAATAAAAAAACCCTGAAAACTTCAAAATATGTTTTAATATGCACAAACCACCAAAACATGCCGGTAGGGCTATAATATGCATTTGCATATGCAAGTATGCAATGCATACTTTTATTGACCCTGATTATTACATAGGATTGCTTTGCATTCCTCGATAGATCGATAGAACATGAGACTAATATGTGGGTGACCAGTATTCGAGTCCAAAAATAACTAACGTTTGGATTATTTGTAAGTTACTGTTACTGTAGAAATAGCGCGTTTTGTAAATGGATATACAAAGTGAAATTGTTTTCCTTTTTAAGTCCGTACTACATGTAAAATAAACGTTGATATTTTAAGAATAATGGTTGCATATTTACAATAACTCTTTTTAGAACAGTTAATCAGAAATATTTTCTTATGTTTAGTAGTACATTTGAAGTAACATAATTCCTTAAAGTTTTGCCCCCCACTTTACAAAGCAATGCATACATTAAGATGGACATAATAAAGTACAACTGTCCGTCCACGTTCAGTAAAATAGAAAAACTTAACTTAAACAATTAAGGTGAACTATGCTCACAAGATGCTAAAGGTTGCTTTAAGCTTAACACATTTATATGTACATTCATACGGAGGAGAATAGGTACAACTTGTTGGTATGTTTTCGTCCATATGTCCACATTTTTTATTAGCATATTTTTCATTGTGAGCTAAGTAAAAATCACCTTGTCAGTTGGTAATGAGCCATATGTTGAACGACTATATAAATGTGTGTCCACTATATAAATATGTATGTTGGTATGTGCATTTATACTCGTATGAGCGGACGTACGTACGTTTGTATGGATTGGTATCGAGTCTCTGTCTGTACAGTAGGTCTGGCCTGGTCACGAGCTGCTATTTATGGGTCTTTTGGAAATTGTTGAATTTTTTAGCCCATATTTGCAGCATTTTTTGTCGCTGTTAGAACGTAAAGTGTACGGTTTTTGAATATTTAATTGCCAGAACACAGAGGGAGACAAGCGGACGTTCGGTTGAAGTCACTAGCACCGATATTTAGCCGGTAAAGTCTAGGTTTGTTTGTGTGTGCTGCTATTCTATGTACGCAAGCCCATTCTGCACGGCATTATTAGAATAACCATAAGGGGCTCATTTTCTATTTTGGCCAATTGAACACATTCGCATTTACAACCCCGTCCGGTATGAATTCGACGTACATACATACTTATGCACTGATTGGTATATTCCAATCAGACATTCGGCCAAGATCTAGGAAGTTTCCATACATATATTGATGTGAACTGTATCCAAATGAAAAAATTCACACGTTTTTTTACTTGATTTGTTGCCGTTGTTGTTGTTGTTAATATTTTTCTTGGCATATTGTTGCTGCTGGTTGAACTCGTGGTGTGTGGATGGTGGAAGTGAATGCCTGCGAGTGCAATATCCACAGCATCCATTCATTGCCGACGCCGTGGTTGGGGTCCGCCACATTTGTGCAAAATAACTGCAACTACAGCAACAACAATAACGGCATTAGATCAGCACTAGCTGCTAGCGAGGTTGCGGCTGCGCGCGTCCGCTTCAGCATCAGCAATTCACCACCAACAGTTTGTGTTGTTCAAGTTGTTGGCTGTTCATTTGAGGTGTCATAAAGTATTGTTGCAAGCATTATTTTCTCACGGTTCTTGTTGTTGTACATACATACAGACAGACAATTGTGTGCGACGTGTGTTTTGCTGTTGTTGTTGTAGTTGTAGCTGATTAGATCTGATCTGTGTGTGGCTTTTGGATAATGCGAATGCGATTAAGAATAAACACATACACACACAAACACACACTCACATACATGACACTCCGGAGGAGTAGTGATCAATGAAATGCATTGCCTCGTGGTGCACTTGTTCCATTGCTTAGTATTCGTTTCTAGCTTGCAGGATCGATTACGTAATGCGACCTGATTACACGCTCCGGTGGTGGCGCTGGTGGCGGTGTAAGACGTTTGTGGGGTCTCCACAAACACGATGAGGTTGGTACTAGAGGTACGTACCACAACAGCCAAACCCTTACATATCTACTCCAACCAGTGCCTAGCGCGCAGTTATTCTTGCGCGCTTTTTCTCCACTCAGGCACCAGCAGGCAACAGCAACAACTTGTTGCAGTCGTTGTTGTAACAATGAAACAACATTAAAATAGAAAACAAAAACGAAGAAACACTTATGCAACACATGTAATTTGAATCAATCACTATCTACTACTTTGTTCCCGTCGCCGCAGTCCCGTGGCCGTTGTTGACTTTTTCTCTTAGCGAAATGTTTGACCAATCAATTTGACGTTCGATTTCATAATCACTGAAACGATTTCTTTGTACGATGCCCGCTCGCTCATCAATTGATTCTCGACTTTAGTAATTTGGTAAATATTTTCCTTGATTCTATTTAACGATTACTTCACGCTCACATTTATCCGTCGCACGTCGTGCAGCGTAAGCCACTGAACCTTTACTAACGTTCGACTAAAGTGTTTCAAACGCGGAGACGGTATTGCTTCTGCTCCACAGCGCTCTACGCTTGGCTGGCCAGTTTGTTCGGTGTGCGCTCGCTCGATCGTGGAAAATGCATGAAAATTTAATGATGGGGGCTTTGATTTTCCGGCCAACCAACATGTTGCACATCGCTTCAGTCCAGCTAGTTAGTTAGTTATTTAGTTAGTATGTAAGTGAAAAGCTTAGCACTTAACTTATTGTTATCATTTAGTAGACGAAAAGCTCTAAGTTAAAGCCATGTTAAAGCACACAAAGCACATGTTAGCACGCACACTAAGACAAACACTGAGACTACGCTAACACATATACATACACGCACTGTTCTATAAGAGAGTTTGGTTTACATTAAGAGAACATTAACTTTTACGAGTAAACAAATAGACATTCGAAAAGTTTAAGCCAGCATTGCTACGCGGACAAGTGATAATTGACCACATAACATGATGTTACAAATCCACGGGATAGGTTTTGAAATAAGGCATACTATCGGGTTTTGTGGAACTGTTGAAGTAAGATTTAAGTGACAGTCGTACGTTTTAAGGAGACACAATGAGAAACAATGAAAAAATTATTATTTTTATAACTTCCTTAAATTTTTGTGTAAAACTTAAGGAGCTCTATACATTGTTAGAGAAAAGAAACCCACTGAACTGAATCGTCACGACAAAAATAGAAGTTAGTTTTTTTTCTTCTTTTACAAAAACGCAAAAGGTGGGAATTGAGTAGTATTTTTTTGGTAAAACCATTTTTTAATTCTTTTTTTAATCCGAAAATCTTGTTTAATAATATTTTTTAACAACTTATATTGTGACATACATTTTCTTTTGATAAAATTATTTTCAAATAAAATTTGTTTACATATGAAGTAAGGAAATATTTTAAACTTTATGGTTTAGAATTATAAAGTCAATGCAATCAAATGAAAATTTTGCTGCTAACTGAACAGTTTTAATAAATATTTTTTGAAAAGTAAATATATTAAAAAATAAAAAAGGTGCTCAAGAATCCATTTTTGCAGTCCGATAAATCATCATGGAAACTATGAAAAGCTTTGGATATTTTAGATTCATAAGATGTCTACTAATACAAGTCAGAAACAATTTTTTTTTCAACTTTTTATTTTTCGATCACGGTGGACTTCTGTGGAAATGCCAATATGTCAATATTTGAACAATTAGATAATACATTATTTGTAGTGGCCCATTTGTTGCCCATTTTGCTAAAAAAATTACTAATTGTGCCATATGACAGTTTTAATATTTAGAAGTATAAGATTTCAAAGGATAACTTTTTCTGTAGATATTTTAAAGATTTTAAGATAATGAATGCTTAAAAATCAGTTGCAATCAAAAGATTTTTAAAAACCTTACTAGCAAATTTACACAAAGCTATAATCCAGATAATCCTTTTTTTATGAATAAAACATAATTCATTAAGATATTTATCATTAAATAATGACCCAATTGTAATCGAACAACCAAATTTCAATTTTTTTGCAACGGTAATTTTGACGAATTAAAATAGTACTCTTAATAATTGAATCAAGATATAGACTCTACTTAAATAACAACAACTCTACTTTTAGAATAACTGTCGTCAGTCTGTACCAACAAAACATTTGAAGGAGATCTTCTTCTTGTTCCCCCAATTAATGTGTATACGTAAGTGTTGTTGCTTTGCACTTTGGTAATAGAGAAAATTTTGCCTATGCTAAGTGCTTTTACAAAAACAAATGAGCACCAAGTGCATAGGCCGTGGGATGGCCCGGCACTAGAGTAAAAATGTACGTATGAGTAATATTGCATAACGTATACGCTACCGGAAAGTCTTCTTGTTTTTTTCCATTAAATTTAAAAAGGATAAAAAAAATCCAGTTATTTTTTAAAAATAATTAAATTCATTAACTTATTTATGGCATAAAATGGGAGCAAAAAGTTATGTAATCAACATAAACAAATGAATGAGAAACTAAACAATAATGCGTTTAAAATCTGGTGACAAAGAACATATAATATGATACATTTCTAAAAAACAGAAACATTCGCTATTTATAGGTAACAAATCTAATTTCAACATTTATGTAAAAAAAAATGTTTTAAATCAGAAGGATAGCGATAAAATTGTATAAAAGTTTAAGAAAAAGACAAAAACTCAAAATTCCAAAATGTGAAGCAGATCATTGAATAAAATGTATCAAAATTTTTTTTATATACTATATTGACTTATAAAAGGTTCTGTATTACGCAGGGAATAGCGAATATATATTTGGAAACCTTTAATTTACTATTTCCTAGTATTTTAAGTAAATTAAACTTTGTGTAAATTGTTCTTAAAAGTATTTACGAACCAGAAACCCGTCCTTTTCATAAATAAATAGTGGTATCCAAAGACCAAAATGGCTGTAAACACTTATCCTAACTGTTACGCCTACATTCGCAGTCTGACAAACGAAATAATAAATGTAAAAAATAAAAATCAAATTCGTCAAGCTTATATTTTTTTGACATTTTAAGTGCGATCTTTATACTGCTCTGTTCAACATGAACAAAATACAACAGTAACCAAACCCCCTAGATTTCTACAACCTTATTTTTCTCAAAAAAGGATGCAAAAAAGAGCACTCGTACAATTTTATCACTGACATTCTCAATCTTTCTAAACGTCAATACTTAAAAATTACCAATCTCAAATTTTACCAAGTCCGGGTCTAAAACAATCTTGTCAAGAACTTACATTAACGGACGTGTTTGCATATGTATGCTGCTCTTGTAATGTCTATATTAATTTATGTCATATTAGTATGTTTATTCCAAAATTTTTATAGTTTACACTATAAAAGGTAGAATGTTAGTCAATCATCCACCTCAACGATTGTCAATTGTGTACTATGTAATATGTTCGAGGATCGCAATAAAAATTATACCATCACCATTTAATTAACACAAACACTCACATATATTCATATATAGAGTAGTAGATTACACTTACCACTTCTTGGTTATCATTTTTCGCTTTATGTTTCTCCAATTGATAGTTGCTAGTACTTTGGTTGTTTGATTTGTTGTCTAATGTGTTCATCATTTAAACTGTAACTCAAAGAGCTAGCAGATTTGATCTGGAATTTGTTTAGCCAGTTTTCCAATTGAATGGGATTTAGCACATAAATCGTTTGATATCGGTAAATGTTCGTGCTCGTCGAAACTCTTTAGTTAAATAAAAAAAACTTGATCTTTATTTCAAGTTTTTGTGTTTCATTTAATATCATTTACTTTTGTTGCATTTGTTGTTATGATATGATAATGTCAAATTTGCTATTTCTCGCGCACACTGTGAGCATTATTGTGATAATTTGTATATTGCTGTAGACGCATGTGAGCGTATTTAGACACAAGTACTTGGTGCACGTAATGATTTACAGTTGTGCATCAAAACTATAGCGCAGGTCAAAAATGTATAGCATTAAAATAGGCTAGGCAACTATATTTATAACACAATTTATAAACTTAATATTTCACTCCAATGATTGTAATGATAGCACTGTGCTAATTTTTAATTTTTAACTCTTTAGAGATAAAATTTTGAACACAGATAGTACTCGGCAGGACTAGAGAGATAAAACTTGATAAAGGTAGTACTCGGATAGTACTTATAGTACACAACAATTAAATATTTTGATCAGTGAGTGGAGTGGGCGGGCGTTCAAACTGTATTTAAACTCTAGTGAGATACAATCTGGTATACTACTACAGTACTACATGTTATTTTCGATTAGTAGGCAGATTGGGAGTGGCGAAAGTGTTTTTTATCTCCAGAGAGATGAAATTTGGTATACAGATAGCATTCGGCACAAAAGATTTTAAAATGTAGAAAACATTTTAATATTCGTATAATGGGCGGAGGGGATAAAATATTTGATCACGTATGTACTCAGCAATACAGGCATGAAGATACTAACAACAATTTTTTTGCAGTTATGCATAAGATGGCCAAAATGTTATTTTCGATCGCTGTGCGGAATAAGATGTGAGAAACTACATCTTCAATCTTAACTTGGGTAACACAGACGTCGAACGCACCAAAAACTTTCTATTATTTTGTTCACGACTGTGTCGAAAGAAGTTTAGTTTTAGCATTTCTTTCGGTATTCGCAAATGATTCATTGATATATGTATGTATGTATATACGTTTATTACTTCAAATGATACTTAAGGCCAAAGCCCACTGCTAAATATATAGATAGATACATACTCATACTCTTTATACTCAGACCCTTTTATGGGTAAACAACGGTAAATATGTTTCATGCGTTAGCGTATGCTATACTCGTACATACATACGTACATATGCATACTTGTACATGCGGAGAAAAACACACACACAGATACGTGGGGAAAACAGAACACCCATACGCTCCCGTAAACTCACAACACACATTTTGCATTACAAGTTTCAAGGTCATTTGTGATCAATATGCCATGAGCACCAACAGCAGCAGCAGCTATAGCCGCCGCCACAACACCACCACTCAAAACTCAAAAGCGATGCTTGTTTTTGTGAGAGTAAATGAGTTTTTCGACGACGATTCGGACGACAACAAAATACTTCTCTACAAGCTGGGAAGGTAGGAGCGCAGTCGATTTGACAGATTGTACACTTGAAGAATGATAATAGTGCTAACAACAACGAAAACAGGTTACATTAGTGACCGCAAAATAAAACCGAAGCTGCGCTTCACTCCGTCTTTATCAATAGTGTTGTTGACGGCCAGTGAGGGGGAGTAGTGGACGCAAACGCCGCCGCCACCACCGCTAGCTGTCACTTACATTTGGATGATGGTATCGCAAAAAATAATGAAAACACAGGTGCATCATGCTGAGAGGCTTGCTTACAATAATATTTATGTACATAATATAGTATACAGATGTACATATGTACATACTCATGTGTTGTACGACAAATGTTAGCAAATGCGATTAATTCTACAGTTCGAATTCGAATTATTCGACGCCTCCGCTCAGCAATTCTTTAAACCAAAATTTGTCAGAAATTCAAAACTTTGATCTCTGCTTGTTTTTATTTTGTTTATTCTTTGTGCGGCTGATTGAACGAGCATTCAAATATTTTGCCTTGTTTTGAGATTATTTTGGTATGGAAACTTGTTTTCACCAACAACAATAACAAACTACTTGTTTTAGTCTTTTATTTCAATTATTAGCAGTTGATGACGACAGCGTCGTCACATCGTGCTGGCCGGAGGAATGTTTTGCCGTTTGTAATCTCTTGGTCGATACCACACAACCGCCGACCAAAAGCACAAATGCTATCAATATTCCCGATTTTATCCATGAATGAAACACTCTCTAACGATCTATGGCCACCGAACGTCAGGGGACTAGTGAAATTACGCGATTCCAGCTTTTCCACAAAAACAAATGGGTGCAGGCACTTGTACGTGTATAGCTGCGGCCAGTAAATAGAACATACGAACATTGTTTGGCGCATGCGTCACCGATTAGCGTCTTCTCTCTGTTTCCGTTTCACTTTGTTTCTAATTTATGGTATAGTTGAATTTTTGGGTTTGCGTTGACCCTTAAATAAAGTGAAATGCGTTAGACCGACCACTCGTTACGTTTGTTTTGTATCTAGCCGTGGGCTATCCGAACTTGCAAAAAAAAACTACGATGTTGACCGCTTTTGTTGGAACAAAATAGTGTGTGTTAATCGCACAAGTATCGCGTCACAACTGATTTAACTCATAATATTGTAATGTCAATACGGCGGTCCATTCAATCGCAACCACACGCATCATTCCGGCACACCTACCTCAGCCTTCATTCGCTCAACGTCGTTGTTGTCCACAGTGGGCTACAAGGGGGCAATAGTGTGAGAGATATGTTAATGTTAATAAGAAGCTTTATATGTACACAGATATAATTTTTCTGTACGACCGTTTGTCACTGAACTCGAGCTAAACAGCTTCATTGATTATAATGAAATATTTTGTGTATGTTTATGTTAGTATGTTTGCAATTCGACCCGTTAGGTGGCGCTGCAATCGTTCATCTTTATGTTTTATGTGTTATATCTCAATCACTTACAAGTGACTTAACTGATTTTATTGAAATTTTGATATTAGTTAATAAACTATCTGGAAATTACCTTAGGCTACATATTATATAAAATGTTTGGCCTATAGGAAGTTTTGTGGTGTGGCAATTTTTTTTTAGCTCTACAGAGATAAAATTTGATGCACAGACATAAACAAAATTTAAGTTTAGATCAGAGGGCGGTGGTGGCGTGTCAAAAATTTATTCAACCGTATAGAAATACAATTTAGTGCACAGGTAGTACTAGGCACTAAATATACGGATGCACAGACGATGTTTATTAGCAATAGTGTTTTTAAGCCGCAGAGAGAATTTTAATAAACATATGTAAGCTTCACTTGCCAAACCGACCAAGTCCATATGAAAAAAATCTGGTACATATGTGTTTTTTTAAACCCTGTTAAGTTATAAAGTCGAATAAGTGAAACAGAAAATTGAACGATGTAAATGATGTTTATTATTAGAGGAACCATTTCTAGCAGGAAAAAAATTAAATTTTATAAAAATCAAAAAGCACTAAAAATACGAATATACAGATGGAATACTTATTTTCGGTCAGTGAGCTAAGTTATGTTATGTAATTTTTCTATACGTGTGTGTGTTCGTTATCGAACAAAAAGCAAGGAGAAAGATACAATCGATACATACGTTCATATAGGCCCAAACTTTTGAAAATTGGTTATTAAACTATTGAACATTTTTAGAATCCGTTCACGGCGACAATCGTCTATCAAAAGTGGGCGTGACCCTTACACTAGAACGCTCATCTCCCCTACAATCCACATAATTGAAATTCTTTAAAATGCTAAATATTTGAACTAAAGAGATGAAATTTGGTAAGCGTGTATGCACCTTCTAATAAGCTATATTGCCCAGGACATATTTCGTTCGTATACATAACGCATTCCTTATAACGTATGTCGTAGTCGACTTTCCAAAAAATTCGATTGGGTTTTTAATTTAAATAAAATTAGTACTAATTAACAGAAACGTTTAGTGTTGAGAATTTTACATCATTTGATGAAGATGAACATGATAGGAGTAAGGTCATGTCGTATTTCAGTCTCACAAACGTCTCTCAGCGATAGCATATTTGAAAAACGACAAACATTCGACGTGACTACGACATACATAATAAGGGGGATTATATGGTAAATAAACCACTACCACGTTGCTATTCATATTTGGTACATGTGATGGAATACAAGGCGTAAAAATTAAAAAAAAAGCTTAATTCTTTTTTCGAATGACAAAAGAAGAATTGTTGGGAATGGAATGACAGTTATCAAGAAGTTGCTTTACAAAATATTGAATATTGCTAAAATCTATAGCTATAGTAGATAAAAAAAACATTTAACGTTGCCTGAAACGCAAAATAACTTAACTGATTTATTTTTTCAACATGGCAAGCATGAATGAGTTGATTTAATTTCTGAGAATAAAATATTATTGTTTATTTTAGTAGTTTAGCATATTTTTTTAATGTAATGCTATTATTCCGTTAAAATTGCATTTTTTTTATATAGCTGTACATATTTTATATTGCCTACCAAGTGTCTAAGTATATCCACTGTCAAATTTTATATTATGTCTCTATGTTGTCATTCATTTATTCGCGTTTAAAACAAAAGCCACATTAACCAACAACAACGACAGCATTTCATTTAACAACACTCCACCGCCAACGTACGATTAAAGTGTATGTTTTATTTTACGGATAAAATCGAACCATTTTACTGTAGTCACCTCAATGATAGACGTATTTGGCTAAAAGATTTCTGGTATTCTTAATAAATCACCAACGATTACAGTGGATATCTGATATACGAAATAGGCAAAATGAAAGAAAAGATTTCATGTATGCGATCACACAATTTTAAAATACTAAAAACACACTACATATTGATAAACGCACCAACGTTACTTATATAATTTTAGTAATAAAACGCAATACACTTAGAATATTACACACTCGTAGAAATAAATTTCAATGAATTAGCATTTATTAATATACTATTTTACTATCGAATTTCATATATGCAATTGAATGAATTTTGGGGATTTTTTTATATTTATATGTGATAATTTAACATAAGCGATATCTACTGTACTTGTTACTGAAAAAAATTATTTCATTGATTAAGAATCTTTTTATATTGAAACACTAATAACCATTCCTTCATTGTCGAGTATTTTTTTTATTGGCAGTTTTGTAGAAACTCCATAATTATTTTTAACAAATCATATTAAACCTATTAACATAAAATACCAAATAAAAAATACATATGGGTATTTCTTGGCGTTGCGGACGCACGTTTTTTTTCTTCTTTTGTAGTTTTCTCGAAATGTTGAAATATTTTGAAGATTATGTTCATATTAATTAATGTAGATTTTGGACAGTAGTATAATGTTCCTTTACTGAAACTTTACCTAAAATGTTGTATTCAAAATTATGACTAATACAAAGTGCGTTGCGGA
Organism: Muscina levida; assembly: GCA_964034835.1. Classification (NCBI taxonomy): domain Eukaryota; kingdom Metazoa; phylum Arthropoda; class Insecta; order Diptera; family Muscidae; genus Muscina; species Muscina levida. Next base: position 3,475,840 of record OZ035882.1, read on the forward strand.
CACACACAATTTTCCACAGCAACTTGAAGTGTCTACGAAAATTTGTGAAATTTAGCGAAATTTCTTATGTGGCTAGTATATTCTTTTTTGTGAAACAAAGAAGACATATTGGGGTTATATAAACAATTTACTTTACATTTAAAATACTTTTAACTTTTATGCTACTCCCATCTAAATGTGCTTTGCGGACACACGCATTTTTCTATGGATAACACAGAGCGACAAAAAATCAATACCTGGGAAATTAAACTATTTTGCTGGTAGGTGCTGCTGAGCACTACAAGACCCTGTTTTCCAAATTTCCCAAAACCCCCAACAACTTGAGTTACGGGTAAAAAGCCGGGATTTCGAACTTTTACGCACTTATAAGCCAGTAGCGCGGATAAATATGAACCGATTTTAAGTTTCTCAGCGGATTTGGAAAGAAGAGACTTTCCAACGATATAAATAATTTGGTTTGTTAAAGTTCAACAAATTCATGATATGATTACAAAAACAAAAAGTAAAAAATATAGCAATTTTTTACTATGAAAACGTCCGTCCTTCCGCTGGAAGTACCCATATTGAATCCATTATTTTGTACTGCTACTATTTAAGGTAGTGGACCCATACAAATTTCAAAATTATTGATGAACTGTAAATAATATAAAACTAACGAGGTGTTTATTGCCTTTTAACACCTTAATAACATATTTGTTATAAATACCAACATGACCCTTGTGCCACGCAGAAATAACTTCCTACTTATTATTAGGTAAGCAATCAAAAAAACCTTTGTTGTATAATTAATTTAAAATTAAATATTTATTTGAGTGTAGACGTAAAACTAACATGAAAAACATTAAAATTCAATTAAAATTGTATGTAATATGATGTTGTGTTATTGTAATAATAGTGTAATAATGTAGATGGAAATAATACGATGTAAGAAAAATAATTAGGCATATGTAGATAGAAGAAATTAGTGTAAATGTATGACAGATGGACGCATCGAAACAAAAAGGCAGACAAGGAGACCGACCGATCGACCGATGACATTAATGATGATGAGAGTGAGAATGAATGAACGCTAATATAGAGTTTCTCAAATCGGTGTATTGTTGACATGTGCAAATGCAAAAGTAAAGAGAGAAAAAAAATAAACACAACGCGAAGGTTACAATGAGACAGCGCGCACTGTTCCGGTTACTTTTTCTGGAAATTTGACACTCGCATGAAAGGAAATGCCACTCATAATCTTTTCAACATGCGTTTTTTCTCCTTGATCAGTTTTTCCTTTTTCTTATCTTGAAGCTTTTTGTCCACTGCATGTTTTTTAGAGCTTGGACCCTCGTCCTCTTTAGAGTCTGTAGACTTGCCCGCCTGAAATAAAAGATAAACGAGTATGTTTATATACATTTTGCAAAGGAATTTATATATATTATCTATATTTTATAGGCAAAATTAAATGACCGGACCGTTTGACACTAATTCGGACACGAGGAATCGATTCGCATCATTAGTTTTTGAGACCATGAGCCCCTTTTGTACTGTTTTTTCTCAGGTGTGGAATTTTAAGAGCTTAAATCGATTTTCGCAAGCCAAGCCATCTTCGACACAGTTGTTTTAAATAAGTCAAGCTTATAATATGTTGTATGAAATGCTTATGATATCTCAAAAAACGATCATGGCCGGTCATGTAATTTTAAATTTTTGATAAAAAAAAAATAACACTATCAGTGATATCAGTAGATTTCAGTTCCTTGAAAACAAAATTTATAGAACAACAATTTTTTTATAAATCGCACTAAATTACCTGTGCATGAATCTCCGTCATCATTTTCGCCCGTTGCGAATAATCATCATAACGTTCAAGCAATAATTTTCCCGCTTCCTCGTTCAGGGCAGATTCAGCGTTGGGAACAATAAGAAGGCATTTGATTGTAAGTAATATGTGCTTTATGCCCAAATCCGGCTTCCAGTCCTTTTTCAAAGTGTTGACGCAAATCTCCCCATTAGCAGCTACATTCGGATGGAAGATTTTGGTGATGAAGAAGGCTTTTGGTGGCGCTTGTGGAAAATCCTTGCCTAGCGTCAATTTAACTCGAAACATACCCCCGGCGTATGGAGTACCCGAGGGACCCTCGATAAGGGCCTGTATGTCTGTGACATCGGCGTCATTGATTTGTATTTTAATGCCCTCCAGAGGATTCTCCACCATACTCTGCATTTCCTTCATGACCTGGCGGATGGTTTGAGGGGACAAGTTTTCCACGTTGGATATCTGTAAAATCGAGAGGGAGAGAAAACCACATGATGATAATAATATCCCATTGCATATTCTTCCATCTTCTACGCACCGTGCTCATGGTGAATATGTATTCCACGTCCTCTAAACAACAGTTTCCCTCTCACTTTACTTGATATTTTTGCAGAGGTTCCTATTCGCTGCCGTTGTTGATTGTTGGCTTGAAGCGCTAGTTCTTTGGTGTCTACGCGTACAGTGCAGTGAAGTGTAGTGGATATCTGTTGGCTTTTGTTTGTTGTTCAGTTCTTATTTGGTAGCAGAGGAATTTTGTTTCTGGAAATTTGGTTACAGCCGCACAGAATTTGCAAAATAATATTTGTTAAATTATATCGAAAAATAAGAAACTTTTTCCTTGAAGAAAGCAAACAATTGAGAACGGAGAATATGCTTTCATTGCAGGCAGCAAATACACAATAATTTTCGATAACCAATTGTAATTGTGATTCGTTATCGATTGGTGTGCAGACACTTAATCGAGACTCGTTGTGTGAAAACACTGAACGAATGCACCAGTTGTCAAAATATCGACGAGACAATTAATTTTGTAATTTAACGATATTCCAAATGTGCTCAGGAAAAAGTATTTAAATTAGTCTGTGTTTTTTTGGTATCCTATACCGATCTCTTATATAGGATACCAAAAAAGCACAGTAGTTTGTGTCAAATAATTATTTGTTTTCTTTACATTCATTCGTAAATATTCATTTAATTGTTGTTTTGAATTTTATTTGATATTTTCGAAAAGTGTTGTTTATTATTATCAAAATGATTCATTTGACCCTTCTTAAGATCCAATGTTTTCCAGGGAGCCACAAATTTGAACTTTTTTCTCGGGTTTACATAACAAATTAGCTGTACAATAACATTTCACTGAAAAAGTATCATTCAAATGCAAATTATTTTATTAGACGTTCTCTTTTCATTTTTATTTTATATCTGCAATACAAAATTTGGTCACATTTTTACTTTTAATGCTATTTTCAACAACTTATCCCCGTTTAGCTTAGCATGTTTCGGTTAGACTACTCAGAATTTCCCAAACATTACAGTAGTTAGGTAATTACGTATTTATAGCCTTTTTACTTTGGAACGCATTTAACATATATCCGCGTTAATCCACATCTTTAAAAGATGCGGCCCAAATGCTAAAATTTTTACATGTATTTTGTTGTTGGGAAGATGTTAACATATTTTCCCATCCACGAAAGATGAGGAAAAATACACATGAGTTGTATTCTGAAAAGGTTATTTTAAGCGATTTTTCACAGTAATTTAGATCCCGCAACCACCATTTTCGTCGTTTGTTTACCTTTATCGGAAAAAATGCCAAACAACATGGACGGACAAAAAATTTACATTTTTGCCAAAATATTAATAAATGGTTATTCCAATGAGTTAAAACTAGTCGAACTTCGTGGAATACTGCCTCCGTAACAATGTTAATAGGTTTGTGGCAGGAAAATATTGCAGTTTTACAAGGCAAATGGAAAAATGTGTGAGGTAGACAACAGCTGACAATATGCAAAACTGCAGTGTAAAACCACTTTTTAGCATTCCGCATCTTCAGCTCAAAATGTGAAATGCTTTTTGGTGTAAAAAGGCTATTACACCGGAACGAATTTAACATATTTCCGCATTATTCCACATCTTTGATGGATGCGGCCATAATGCAAAAATATTTACATGTATTTTGTTGTTGGAAATATGTTGCCATATTTTCGCATCCATGAAAGATGCGAAAAAATACATTGATTTCCAGAGTACAAAATGGGAATTTAAGCGATTTTTCTCAGCAATGCTGATCCGGCAACCACCATTTTCGTTGTTTGTTTACATTTATCGGAAAAAATGCCAAACAACATGGACGGACAAAAAATTTACATTTTTGCCAAAATAGTAATAAATGATTATTCCAATTATTTAAAACCATTCGCGCTTCTTGGAATACTGCCTCCGAAACAATGTCAATAGGTTTGTGGCAGGAAAATATTGCAGGTTTACAAGGCGAATGGAAAAATGTGTGAGCTAGATATCAGCTGACAATATGCGAAACTGCATGTAAAACCATTTTTTAGCATTCCGCATCTTCAGCTCAAAATGTGAAATGATTTTTCGGCGTAAAAAGGCTATAAGTCTTGCTGTCGATTTGAATAGCATTTTGTAAAACATACAAACTCACACATTTAACTTTGCACAATCTGGCAACATGAAAATTTCAAGTGAGCGAATTTACATTTTTATTTTTTTTTATACGGCGAATTCGCCTGTATTTTCAAAAAGGATTTGACATTTGTTTTTGACAGCTCTAAGTGACCGTGTAGTTGGCCCCATTGTTTCCTCCTGCCTCAATTGGGTCTCTTGTGGATATCGAAAGTGGTCATGGAATCGTTAAATTCAGCATGCCGTGTTTGTTTAGAGTGCAAACCTGGGTCAAATTCGCTCTTTGATGAAGTGGAATACGATGAGTACGTCAAGTTGACAAACATCTTCATGAAAGTTACAATGGTAGAGGTGGAGTAGTAAAACAAACCAGTCGCCTTTGTTGTTGTGTGTCTAAACAGTTATTTTAACTCTAAGGTATTGGAGACGGAAGCTATAAAACCCACACATCTATGTCAGGAATGCACAGACCGGATGTTAAGTGCGTACGAATTCATATGTTCTGTGGAGAGGGCTGAACAGGAAATCGACAACTATTTGATGCAGGAACTCGTCGGAGAGGAAATATCATCTCACCACCAGGAACAGTGCGAAGATGTGGATGTCGAGGCATCAGAAGCTGAACTGCAGGGGGTTGAAGTCTTGGAAGTTGAGTTTGTGACAAACCCCGAAGTGCTGGATTCTAACAATGGTGGCGATGTAGTTACGGAGATGGATCTAGTTGCAGATAATTCAACAATGAGCGATGAATTGTAATGGTGTTTGTGCGGTGTTAATGTCATTTGCAATAGATTAACTTTACTTTTCTTAATTTTTTAGGATGTCAACTATCGAATCTAGAGATGAAAAGCCTGCTACGGATCTGGTTGGGTCACGTCTATCTAAACGACAGTCTGCCAACTATCTGAAGTGTACCAGTTGTCAAAGGGCATTCGCAAAAGCAGAAACGCTAGAGCGCCACATTAAAATCGCACATACCGTTGTGGCTACTAGTTCAATACAAAGTTCTCAAAGTGGAATCTGCGATGACAAACGAATATTGTGTCCATATTGTCCACACTACTTTAAGCGTCGCAAAAACTACGTTCGCCATTTAATTACAAGCCATTCGAAGGAGGCTGATTGCCTCACGGAGGAGGATAAAGAACTTGCCAAAACTAAACAGAACTACAAAAAGGGTATATGTCCGCACTGTGGCGAAAGCTTTACACAGGCAAGTCTGGTTATACACATACGACGTCACACGGGAGAAAATCCATACCAATGCGATCAATGTGAAAAGGCTTTCCCAAGACGCCAGGACCTAAACATACACTTAGGGCAGCATACTGGCGACAAACCACATGCTTGTACCGTGTGCGGTAAATCGTTTTCCAGAGCAAACAAACTCGCACGTCATATGCGCATTCATACGGGGGAAAGGCCTTACAAGTGTACTAAATGTGAACGTTGCTTTACACAATCCAATGATTTAAAAATTCATATGCGGCGTCATACGGGCGAAAAACCATATAAATGTAATGTGTGCTCGGCGGCGTTTATCTGTGGCGCAGCATTAAAAACGCATCGTCGACAGAAGAACCACCATTCCCCTGAGGATGAGCAGCAAGATCCCTTTGCAAATTGGCGTGTGTGTAAGCGAAAAATGAAAACAGAGGTTATCGCTGACGAAATGGCTGAGTCGGAACAACAAGAATTTTTGGATGAAGATTACACATTTGACGAAGATATTGAAGAAATTGATGTTAAAGCGGAATAAATTGTACGGATAATATTAAAACTGCAACACAAAAATTGTTTACAAACAATTGATGTCACGGTGTATGTGTCCAATAGATTTGAGTATTATAGCTTATACAGTGAATGATTTGCCTGTTATATAAAAGGATATTGGCTAAATGTAGCTACATATATACATTGTTCAACATTCCTCCTTTGTAAACGTTGACGTCAAATATAGCTTATTAAATTATGTTCTAAATATTCAAAGCCAATATAGTTTTTTAATTATTTATTTTAATATTATCACTGAAATGTTTCTGGACAAATACTAAGTAAATTAAAATATTTAGTCTGTTTGTCTCAAGTCACCCGAGTGATGGTCGAGCATTCTAACTTTCATGCCATGTTCGTTCCCACAATATAATAAGTGATACTTCATTAGACATCTACAATTTTAATAAATATTTTTTTGAATACAGTTGATCTTACGCAAATCAAACTTTAAAGCCTTTAAGTGATATTTCCTTTAATTTTCGCTTCTAAAATTCGAATTTCTCTATCTTCAAATTCTCTTTGTTGACAACAGCAAAATCGTAGTATAGAGTCGAGTCTGTCGGCATGTCTAGTAAAATCTTCTCGAACAGCTGACTTTCGCATTCGTCTATAAACAAGTAGGTGCCGTTTGTTATAAATCAAAAATATAAAACGTGTTAATTCACAATAACGCAAAAAGTTATCCCATACCTCATTCATGGGGTGTAAAGGGAAATTAAGTAAGTAAGCAATTTATCTATGATAGCGTCTAGGATGCCGTCAATATTTAAATAAATCTAAATTTTAACATTTTCCATAAAAATTAAATTTTGTGAAATTTTTTCAACATTTACCAGATCTGTCTCTTTACATTACCAGTAAAATTAAGTAATCTCTTGTGTCGTGTTATTTTGAATCATTTAACAGCTAATTTTCCATACAATAATCAATTGCTAAATGGTTTAATATCAGAAAAACCGCAAAATTATTTATCTTCTGTGACAGTGCTGGAAAATGCTGTATTGTTGGTCAATCTCATTATTTCTATCTATAAAACATATATCTCTGGCTTAACATGCTTATTTTAAAATTTTACAGGAGAGACAAAAAAGAATCAAACGCTCACTACACTAAAAAAAAAAAAACTTAATTTCCCTTCGCACCCCATGAATGAGGTATGGGATAACTTTTTGCGTTATTGTGAATTAACACGTTTTATATTTTTGATTTATAACAAATGTTTATCGACGAATGCGAACGTCACTGTTTGAGAAGCTCTTACTAGACACGACGATTGAATCGACGCTTAAAGTATGGTTTACACGCTATCTACCCATATCTACTCATATCCCCTCAACAACATGAGCGAGATAGCCTAATTAGAAAACATGTAGGAGTAAACAAAGACAAACACTACAAAATTATAGCTAAGTAATATTGAATTATAGAAAGGTGGATAGAAAATCAAAATGTACTGATTTGACAGAAGATAGGGGATATGGGTGGATAGCGTGTAAATCAGCGCTTTTGCTCAACACTACAAAACCAGCAACAAAAAATTAGAACTGGATTTTTTATTTTGTAATCGATATTTTTAGTTTTTTACAAAGTGACAATTTTGACATTGCATAGATATTATACATTTATGCCCAATTTTCAGGTGAACGATTATGCCTTTGTTATAATTATAAAAAACTTGTATTTACACTCCAATTTCAATAATTATCAACAAGTTAACCGCTCTATTTTCGTTTGTTAACCTATTGTTAAGTACACAGCTGATATTGATTGACAACGAAAAAAATGAATGTAAACCAAAAATTTGAATAGCAAAATTTCATGATTTGATTTCGTGAAACACAAAAAAGTGTAAATTTGCTTTCAGAATGTTGCTATATGCTATTATGAAAATTTTTTTTTTTTGATAAAACGCTTTTTGACTGCCTTTTACTCAATGCAAATGAATAAAACTTTGGAAAATGCTTTTCTTTAGCTTTACTTCGGAGCATCAAATCTTGTAACGTTTATTTAACCGCCTTTATTTAACCTTTTACTCAATGCAAATGGATGAAACTTTGCAGGCATACATATTCCCAATGACAATAACAATATTTAGCATGGAAATTGTAATGTATTAATTAAAGCTATTCGTGACAAAAAGGAAAAAATAAAATAAAATAAAAATTTTAAGAAACGCTTTTCTTTACCTTAATATAATGATCAGTTGTGAACACAAAATGAATATGAATACTTAAAAAATCGACTAAAAGTCAAAAAATAAGAACATTTCAAACAACATAAATTTTTAAATCAAAGTGAAGCGTGGGGCGACCATACCAACCTGAACTTAAAAAAGCATGACTGCCGTGAGTACATTTTAATATTTCAGACCGAAAGAAATACAACCAATCATGTTTAAAGCTACTAATTTTCAATAATTGGGCATTTTGTTTCATAACAACGCGCCCCACGCTCTAAGTGATGTGTGAGATTTTTTCCACTTTGATTTTAAAGTTTATGTTGTTTGAAATGTTCTTATTTTTTACTTTTAGTCGATTTTTTTAGTTTTCATATTCATTTTGTGTTCACAACTGATCAATATATTAAGGTAAAGAAAAGCGTTTCTTAAATTTTTTGTCGTTTGTTATTGACAGTTTCCATTGTGGCCATCTTACTAATTCAAATAATTACATAATTAACTAAACTACCGAAAAACTGATTGCATTGTTAAGCTTTACCTAATTCTATAGTTTATTATTACGAACATAAAATTGGCCATTATTGTTTTATAACATCGATATTTTACGAAATGTGTGGAACAAAGGTTTCATAATGTGAAGTTAGCTTTAAATCCTCGATGTTGACATGTTCGTTATCGATAAATATACATAGTTATCAAAGTACGCACTAGAAGCATTTGTAAACATCACCTCTTTGAGTTTACTTGGTTTATTTTTGGGAGCAACTATTCAGGTGATTCTTCATGGAATTTCCCGAGATCTTAAAATACGTTTGCCGATTCTGCAGGAGTTACGATCTAGCTTTAGATTGGAACGATGAGCTAGACGAGTTCATTAGCATATCCTACAAGGACTGCTACTACAAATATACCAACATAAAGAAAATTGGTAATTTCATGTGTTCCTACTTAAATGACTGATTTAATGTTCTCCATTTGTTAGTTTAGATGGAGACACGCTGTCGCAATACCTCTGCAAGGGCTGTGCAATGGGTGTAAAAGATTTCCATTTGATTGTGGAAAATTCTCTTGAAACTCGAAGACTTTGGATGCGAAACCAGGCTTCTTTGCGTAGCCCATCGCATACGGCAACAGAAAGTATGCAAAGGAACAGCACAATGAGTGCCACTATTAAGGCGGGTTGTGATTCCGTTCTGATAGATTCCTTAGATGAAAATACGCAGGGGGTACCGGATTCGGAGGGCTCTGTAAAGCAATGCAAAAGTGGTCAACCAAAGTTGTCTGATGCAGAAGTAGAAGCTGACTTTAATGAATTGATTTCCCCTATTGAATATTCGGTAGATGTTTTTGAAGAATATGAGGAATCTCTGCACGAATCACAAACTGGCTATGACATCAAGGAAGAGGGTGAGATATGCTTTGAAATGGTGGAAACCATAGAAGAGGACTTAGATCAAATATGTGAGGAAACCGATAACGGAGCCGAGATATGTCAGGATGATGAATATATGTCCGTTGAAAGAATTGCTGAGGAAATTTTGTGCGACGAATTTGATGAGGAGAATTCACCAGGTATAGAATCAGCCTATGACTCTCAAACGGACAGTATTCCAAACAATATTAAATTAAAAACAGAAGAGGATAAACAAGACAGTGACAATCCAATTGCATTAACTAATTCTGAAATCAAGCCGCGCTCAATTGGGAATACACCCGTAATGTGTTCATATTGTTGTAAGTAAATGAATACGATGGTAGCATAGTTCATATGTATTCTAACAATTACAACTTTGCAGCTAAAATCGTGCATAACGTTTATTATTTAAAATTGCACGAACAAACCCATCAAGCGAATAGACGACGGGAAGTTTCTTGTCCTGTATGTGGCCTCAAATTGTACAACAAGCGGTCGCTAAACACACATATGGCCATACATGAAAAAGACCGAGTGAAAAAGTATAAATGCGAGTTTTGTGAGAAAGCTTTCTTCCATCGGGGTGCTTGTAATGTTCACAGGCGTATCCATTTGGGCCAAATGGTACAATGCCCACTTTGCCCTAAACAATATTTTCGACAGTTGGAACTAGATAAACACATGCAGACGCATTCCCACGAAGCACTTAATAGTAGCAAACCAAAAAAATATTATGTACATTGCAAGTATTGTGACAAGAAAATACAAAGCATTCGATTCAGTGCACACCGAGCAGCACATATAAACGACCCGTATATGCGATGTACTTTGTGCGAGAAGGACTTTTTCAGTCGCCGCAGGTATGTAGCATAATTTTTCCCTGTTTCAAATCAATGCTGGTCACAATGATAATGCCTGTAGTAATGCCAAATAATGCCTGTAGTAATATTAAGGGTAGGACTATACAAGCGTTTTCTTGTCGCGTAATATCAAAAGTTATTTCCAAGAAAATTAGGCCACTCTAAAGTTTTTAAGATGCGTCGTTTTCCATAGACACATCACGACTGAGAAAATACCGGCGTTGTGTTTCTACAAATCGCGCATTTCCTATAAAGCTAGCGTTGAACCCAAACACGTTAGAGACGGCGTGCATTTTCCTAGCAGCACAGCTTTTGATAACGCGCGAAAAAAACGCTGGTGTGGCCCTAGCCTAAACGTAATCCCTTATGCATAAACAGTTTTTACATTTGCTTAGTACATAAACTGTAGAACACTGAACATTTAAATTCATATCAAATACAAATCTGTATTTTACATTCTGATTGAAGAAGACTTTTAACCTTTATTAATATATTTTTGTTTGTTTATTCAGTGGCGGCAAGCACATGGCACGCGTACACAATAGAAAAGGCGGAAATTACGATGATATCTCATTCTTTTACAAGAGCAAAGTCAGCCCAAGACAAACGTTGGTTATGCTAATGCAGCAGGAAGTCGTAGAACCAGCGGAGTAAATGGAAACTATAAAAACTTAAATTAACTTCAAATTGTGTACCTTAACAGGTAAACCAATTTGAAATGTCTGAATCGCACACATACAACTAACCCAAGTCGATTGCAAAATGTATTATTTGGTTTTTTTTTGTTGCTTTAAACTTTGGTGTCATCGTTGCGGCAAACATTGGCTGTGTGCTGTCATTCCACATTAGGACTTTTATCACATCATTCTGGTGAATGATTCATTCTTCTTTTAAGAACAGCTATATTCTGGTAAAACATAAAGTATGCGTATGTGGAGATATATGATGTTTGTTTTGAGATACATATTTATTTGAAGATGTGCTGCGCTCCGCTTTTACATATAAGTATATAAATATTTATCAGTTAATGCAAAATGTTCTACTTCTGAGGTAAATGTACGGTTCTGATTGTTTTATAATACATAAGTGTTTGAATGATTGAATAAGGACTATGTATGTATTAGCATTTTGTAATATATTTAGTTTAACAAGTAATTTAATTTAAAATAAAATAATGAGAATTATTTTTAAAATATCCCTTGTATGATGCTTTTATTGAAGTGCACTCTTTACTCGGTTTTGATATTTGTATGAAATTTATTGATTTGATGATTTGAATTAAAAATATTTGTCCTTTATATATTTGTCATTTCTTAATTTCTATCTGCATTAAGAGAGATGCACAACTATATAATAATTGATATATTTAAAACTCACTCTAATGGATTAACTATTTTATATAAAATACAAATTCACTCCAAAAGGATATATAATTAAATTCTTTGCTGGTGATGACTGTCCCTAACATCTTACACCACAATTCTCTTTCGAAACTTGATAAAATTTTTAATTTATTAGTTAATTTGTTATTGTGCATATATACTAAATAATTTCATATAGGCGTATATGGCCTAAGAGTGTTGTAGTCTCCTTTACAGAGGAATTTAATTTGAATAACATATGTATGTATATCCATTTGTTAAAATTCTTTAGTTTATGTGAATTCATATTTCATTTTTTATTTGAACATTTATAATTTATGAGAATTACGTATTGAAATTGTCGTAGGAATTTTGAAACGAACCAGTGGGTAAAAATACTGGTTCCCTATAGTACAGTAAACTAGTTCACCTTCCATCTAATCTATCTCACATTTAATACGTAGTTGTCCTAGGCCTGGGGTGAATTTTTTACTAGCGTTGATTTATTTGCTTAAAAAATTGTATTAACATTTGTTGTAAGACACAAAGTTTTATATGACTTACAATGTTGTTTTCCTCTTTACTTTATTTTTTAAAACTAAGCTTTCCCACAATGTTTTGTAAATTGTATGGGTCTTATCAAGATGAATTAATACGCCTTGGATCTTATACATAGTCTTGATTTTATATTTAAATTTCATTATCGCAAATTAGAGTTGACATGCAAGCATTTGTTTAATGTTACTTTATTATTGGTTTTAGCTTTGTACATATTTTTCATATAACTTTTATTCCGCTGGTTCTACGTCTTCCTGATGCTTCATCATAAGGAGACTTAGTCTTGGCCGGTTCTTGTTTTTATAATAGAAGGCGATGTCATCGTAATTTCCTCCTTTTCGTTTGTGTACACGAGCCATATGCCTGCCACCACTAAAAGAATATTTAAACATTTCATAAATTAAAATAATTTAAAAAAGATTACTATCTATATGAGGGTTCTGTAGCATTCTGCTTTTTCGTATGCTGTTAAATGACTGTTCTAAAATTTAGTTTAAAAAGTTATTTCTTAAATTGCTGGCTTTGTGTGGTCAGAGCACGGCGGGGTAGGTAATGCTTAAATAACATTATACTCTATGTATAAGGTCACTTTATTTATGCATTTCGGCATTAATTATTGAATTGGTGTACTAGCTTCAGAATTTATGCAAATATTAAAGGCTAAACATTTTATTTAGTACACATACCTCGACCGGCTGAAGAAATCCTTTTCGCACAAAGTACACCGCATTAGGGGATCGTTCATATGGACAGCACGGTGTGCATTAAATCTCTGACTGGGAACTTTTTTGTCACACTCCTTACAGTGTACGTAATACTTTTTTTGTATGGACTGCGAATAATTGTTGTTAAGAAGTATCATTTGATGTCATTTGTAATTTACCTACCTTTTTGCCAGAATTTAAAGTTTCGTGAGCATGTGATGGCATATGCTTATCAAGCTCCACCTGCCGGTAATATTCTTTTGGGCAGAGTGGACATTGTACCATCTGACCCAAATGAATTCGTCTGTGAACATTGCAGGCACCGCGGTTAAAAAACGCTTTGTCACAAAACTCGCACTTATATTTTTTTATGCGATTTTTGTCGTGTATTTTCATGTGGTTGGTTAGGGAATGTTTGTTGTATAATTGGACGCCACATGTAGGACACGTAACTTTTCGCTGCCTATTCTTCTCATGAGTCTGTTCATGCAACTTTAAGTTGTAGGTATTGTAAATAATTTTAGCTGTAAAGTTAAAAACGTTGTATGTACTTAGGTATGGTGTAGGATTATGCTATGGACATTTCTAGTTGTAACTTACAACAGTAGCAGCACATAACAGGAACATTTCTGCTCGGCTTCTCGTCGAAATTTGGTAATTCCTTCGTTTTTTCTGCTTGATCGCTTTCTATAAATTCACCGCATTTTATTTCACGGCGGTCACTAGAATTTTCTGATTTAGTTTCTTCTGCAGGTGAATCAATGTCATGGAAAATTTCGAATATTTGTTGAGAACTCGTTTCTGGAGATCCTTCAATTTGAATTATTTCAAAGGCTACTTTTGTAGGAGAATTCAAAACATCAGAGTCCTCGCACAAAACGTGTTCATCTTTCGCTATTTCCACGCCCTCACCTTCATTTATGTCAAATTCCTGTACAGTTTCGTATTTTGATTCAAAGGATTCAATGGAATTTTCGAAATTAACTATAGGAGAATCTAACTCTTGTAAGCCTATTTCCTTTTCTCCACCAGTTGCATTGTCTGTAAGCTTTGAGCGTCCCCATTTCGTTGAAACACTATGTGACGGCGAGATAGCATCAGTCTTTTCATCCAACGCACTCAGTAGTTCAGTATAACCAACTATTATATTTTTGTCTTCTACATTATCTGTCGCATGGGCTGGTGAGACTTTTGTACTTGTGTCATCTTTACTGAGTTTTGCGGCCAACTGTTTTTTGTAAAGCCTTAGTGTTTCCAGAGACTCTTCCACAAGCAAATGGAAATTTTTTATACCTGCTGCACAGTTGTCGCATAGAAATTGCGACAGTTGATCTGCTTCTATGGGAACTTTGGAGTATTTGTAGTAGCACTCCTTATAGGATAGCCTAATAAATTCATCCACATCCTCGTTCCAATTGAGACTGAGGTCGTAGCTTCTGCATATGCGACAAACGCAACGAAAACTCCCAGACAAATCCATGTTTGTTGACCAAATTGTGAAGTGAAGTAAACAAAAACAAACTAGTTTTCTTTTTGTATATCGATAATTTATTTCGATAAATATATCAGTGTAAACATTTATACTGCGTTTCCATTACTGCTCACAACACTTGTTCAGCTTTGAACGCCTCAAACCTTATTCACTTTAGTTGAAGTGTTTTGGATTTTCGATTTTAAAAGTTAATTTGTTAATTCATACATATCCCTCATTTGCTGCTAGACCGGCATAACTCAAAAAAATCGATTCCGAGATAAACGCGTTGTAAGTTTTCAATTTACACCCAACTTGTACGAAATGGAGGAATAGCTCTCATGCGGAGTGTATAATAATTTCATAAAGCCAAAAAAAAAATAAGTTGAAAAATGGTGAATGTTAGGCGGTGGAATAAGAGAAAACATTAAGAATCACACACAATCGCGATTAATAGTTGTGGTTTCCCCTAGATAGTTAAATAGTTTCTTTAGTTACTTGGTTCATTTACCTTTTGTGTGTTTAGTACACATGACTCCCATGTAATTATCACCTTCTATTTATATGTAGGTTTTTTATTCTATTAATAAAATTGTATTTGATAGCAAAACGGTGATTTAATAGGAAAAGGGCGTATCTTGATGTTTTTACGTTAGAATTTTAGTATTTTTTATCATCTGATGAAGACGAACATAATAGGAGTACGGACTGTCGTATTTCAATCCCACAAACGACAATAGCGATATTTGAAAAACGACAAAGATTCGACGTGACTACGACATACATAATGAGGAAGAATAAATAAAGAATTTATAGACATTAAAAGACAGCCCTAACTGACAAATAACGTACAAAATCGACCCGATTTTATTCAGTTTTTTTTCCTAATCCTGTAAAGTATGAAAAATTAAGCTACGCCTTTTAATTTTTAGCCATCGATACGTATGTATTTACACATATCGTTACCATAATATAAAAAAGACTTGATTCATATTGTTTGCGTAGCAAATGTGCGGTAAAAAATAGAAGAAATAAAACACGAAAAGATTTCAATAAAAATTCAATTTAAAGAAATAGTTTTATTTTTCCAATATTTTACCTTAAGGATATGTATAAAGTGGACGTGATCCAGATAGCGAAACAAGATAAACTATAACAATTTATGTTGTGCGAACTCAAAAAGGAGATGGAGAAAGGCGGCCAACTCGTTACTTTAAAACGTCAAATTTAACTGACCACAAAAAGGGTTGCCAACGAGCATGCGACAAAATCCCAGAAGGGATCCTTGTACAAGTGTTGTTTTTGGAATAAACATTGCCGGCCACCTTGCAACATCCTTACATGTTGCAAAAATTATAATTACAATAAACTATAAATTCTATTTCGTTATAGAATGTAATTCAAAATATATAACGGTTAATTCAAAAATACTATACATTACATGTCTGAAAATTCAAAAAGTGGACTGTTAATTAATAGATTAAATACGAAGTATAGGTACATATAAGTAAGGCGATATGTCAGTATTAAGGTGAGCATTCGATTTCGATTAACATAACACAAAAGAGACAAAATAAGAATCAAGGATAAGAATTTACCAAAATATATTATATTAACGTATATAGCGATATATAATTTCGTTTCCAACTCAACAGTTCCAATGTAGTTTCGCCGGGCTTAACAAAAAACGACGACGACGATTGACCAGAAAACGAAGGCGTTAGGCAGCACCACCGCTCAGGATACAATGGGCCTCGTCGACCCGATGGTACTGCAAACACTAGAACAGATAGGGACCACATAAACACGTTGGGCAGCACCACCGCTCAGGATACAATGGGCCTCGTCGACCCGATGGTACTGCAAACGAGAACGAAGACATCATACACATACACATAGTGTATTGGCCGATAAGCCTTAGGGTTGGCACGAGCCCGATAGGGCCAACCGAACACCGTATATGATGCCATTGGAAATCCCGGATTTGAGTAGACTTGAGTGCTAATTATCTTCTGGTGCACCTCGGGCCCGAGAATCAAGTGTATTCGGCCAGGCTTGTGAAAGTCTGGATCCGCCATGTGGAACCCGGCAAAATGGGCTCGCACAGATTCTGGTGCCTGCTCTGAAGGAGTCACGACATCTCTCAAATCCGAGATTTTGGCGGTCACAGCTATCTGCTTCGTTTGGCCATCATATGGTATTGTTAGCCGGCAGTCGGAACTGTTGAACAAATAATGCGACATACAATTACGAACAAGTACAAATTCGATGTATAATGCTAACAATTTGGGAAAACAATCAATTTTGAAATGGGCCGTGTTGCAACACCATTCTTTGTTTTAATATCTACTAATTTAACACGGCCATCTACATCGAGGTAAACCTTTAAAACGCGACCAACCCTCCACGAAGTGGCGGGAAAACGATTGTGCTTTATGACGACGAGGTCGTTAACGACAATATCTTTCTCGTGATATTTCCACTTATAGCGCAAAAGATTCTCCGGATCCGTATATTCTACAGTAGTAGTAAGTGCCTGAACGTGACTGTCAGCAATAGGGCCGGTAATCACCCAACCGAAGATGGTGTTCTGAGCAAGCAGAGTATCTGCTACCCGTTGGGAACCACTCAGAACGATGCGAGGATATAAATCGGCGCCTATCAAAATATCTATAGGGCGACTATCGAAAAGACGAGAATCCGCTAGCTTTGTACTATTTAATTGCGAAGCAAAGTCAGAGCTGACAGAAAATGATGGTAATCTACTAGAAATGTTCGAAAGTACGAAAGCACTTGTTTCCAGTCTAAGAGAAGGGTCGAGAGGAGAAGTTAGTGTAAAATCACATATCTTTTTAGAATTGGCAGACAATGCCTGGTTTATGCCCGATATTCTTGCATTAGCGTGCGAAGTAGGCAATTTTAATTGTTTTTGAAGGCCTTCTGTAACAAAAGACGCTTCAGATCCAGGATCAATAAGTGCACGCGCAGGATAATTTATGCCATGGCGAACGATATTCACCAAAGCTGTCCCTAGTAACACATTTTTATCTTGCGAAGTATAAAATACTTGCCTATTTATTGTGTTTGAACTTGACTGTCCACTGGATGTTGAGGCCTGATTACTATCTTCGCTTAAAACCAAGGCTCCTTCGTTTGAAGTATGTGCTGGGGCCGTTATAGCTAAATTATTTGCTGAGGTTGGTTGATATTCGCGATGAAGCAATGTGTGGTGTCTTTTACCACAAAGCGAGCAGTTATGTTTGCTAACACAGTCTTTGACACTATGGGCTTGCGACAAGCAATTTATACAATAATGGTGTCGTTTGACTTGGGTAAATCGATCAAGGACACTTAATTTCTGAAATTTAAAACACAATCTCAGGCAATGCGACCGATTCTGGCATAAAACGCAGAAATTCCCATTTGCACTCGAAGAAGGCCCTCTACCAATTTGTTCAGTCGATGACTCGTTGGTTAAGGTATTACTAATATGTGAATTTATCCTTTTCTCTGCGGGCTTATTCGAAGAAAACGACTTTCGTGAAAAATCTAAGCCTATTAATCCTTGAACGCATTCTAATGTTTGGATTCTTTCCGTGAGAAAAATATCCATATCTTTCCAAAGAGACAATTCCGATTTATTTTTAACACTCTGCTCCCACTTTCCAATTGTATGCTTGGGTAAGCGTTGAACGCACCAGAAAACTACAAAAGGGTCCCAATTATCCGTAGACACCTCATAGGTAGACAAAGCGGAGAGACAACCATTAATGCTACGTTGTAGCGATTTTAGTCCTGCACTTGTTTCCTGTTCAACGGCAGGGATGCTAAATAATGTTTGTAATTGTTCATTAACTAGCAGACGCGTATTCTCGTAGGTTGACTTTAAAGCCGACCAAGCCAATCTAAAACTGCTTCCCGAAAGTGGATATTTGGAAACAATTTCTTGTGCGTCGCCACTTGTTTTCCTACGTAAATGACACAATCTCTCGATGTCACTAAGTCTAGCATTTCGAATGTAGACTGCAGTGAATAAATCCCTAAACACAGGCCAAGAAAGAAAATCACCTTGAAAAACCTCCGTGTCGCATGGTGGTAAAGCCAAATGATGTACTTCATCCAGTAGTGTATTATTGGTAGTGGTATGCCGTTGATCATCTCTCGGTTGTTGTCCCGTAGTTGCACGAACATCTCCATGAGGGTCATCTCGCGAATCCGTATTAAGATCGTTCTGAAATGTTTGGCTCCGTCTGTTGTTCGTAGGCGTTCCCTTATCTTCCTTTGGGGCTGCGCGAAGATTGTCCTGCTTCTCCTTAATGGATGCTGAACAACGAGCATACGCGTTGAAAGCGGCATCATATTTTGCCTCGGCTGCTTCAATATCCTCTGGACCTGTATCGGACGAAGATCCCAGAAACTCAAGGTAACTCTCATAAGTGACGCAGACCTTGTCCCATAATTTATTCATCTGCGTTGCATAAACGTCCAGAAGGTAAACTGTAAGTTCCGCGGCTCCGGCGGTGAATTTCGCTTCGAATTGTATAATCCCGTCGGAGGCTCTGATGAACGAATTAAGTTCGGACGACATGATAATTCACGAATTGAAATTTAATTGAAAAAAAACCAAATCAACGAACGACTGTCCTTTATCAAAATATTCAAAAACCACTAAAAATTGCACGAAATTGTCAGTATAGACAAGCCAAATGCCAATTAAAATTTGTAACGAAGGAATATTTTCAAAATATTTAGGCGAAACCACTTAAAAACGTGTTGAGTTACGTAGTAAATTTCAACACGATATGTACTTCGGTTAACTTATAAAATTGCAACGCAATACAAATGACCTGAGTTTAAAAAAAACTAGGTCCCAGTAGCCAAAACCGAAAAAAAAACAACCCAAATAATTTCGAATATGACAGCCCTTGTCGTATAGGATCGACCGTAGGGTGTACTTGCACAATGAACAGAATTAATTACCGAGAAAAACGAATAATTATTTTATATTATATTTATTCTGGTTAACACGCACTAAATAAATTTTCGTAGAAAACTTATAAGCAATACGCTCGCGTAAATTTCGAAGGTTGACCCCGATGTCGATTAAAAGCACAAAAAAAAGAATAATTTATTTTAAAAATCTTGAGAAAAATCACTTAAAAATTTTAAATTATAAAATGATTATATATGTATTAAACCCACAGTAATATAAGGGTTAATATTTTCTCACGAGTGTAATTTTTATATATTTTGTTTGTTCAATTTTGTTTGTGGGTTTGTGTGTGTGAAGTAACAGCACCTTGTCACATAAATCGTTTATGTAAATCCAATTGTTGACCGTAACTGCACTGGTTATTCACTTTTTTAAATTTATCTTTACTTTTATCTTCTTTAATTTTACTTGCTATAGTGCAAGATGTATTAATAAAGGTGAAGTTATCTGTACAACAAATTTGGCATTGCAACAACCACAGGCAATTTATTTTGTGTAGTTCCTCTCTAGTGTCAAAATCTCCATACAAAATTTTGACAACTGAAAGGCGCAACTCGGCGAGTATATGTAAGTTGACAGTGCAGAGGCACCAAAATCAGAAAAAAAGTTAAAACCAGCTGGCAGTTAACGCCACCTGTATTAATACATCTTGCTATAGTGCAACAAAAACAAAAACTATAAAGCAAGACTCGATTATCGGTAACTATTTATGTACATATGTTCTGTTACCAAAAACAAAAATATGTACACACCAGGCACAGCAGTCAACACTTGAACGCACAATCACTTCACTGCACAATTTTTCGAATATAATTCGCACACAAACCACTTAAAATTTTTCAATTGTGTATTATTAACACGATAATTTGAAAATTATTACAAATTATCTGTCTTTACTGCTTTTTTAAGCCTTTTTAATTTTCCCGAAAATGGCGTTGCAACTAATATTTTCTTCCGGGTGTAACTTGCGAACAAGAAGAAGCACCCGTTATTACACTTTATATTAACTTTTATTTATCAACAAAACAAATTATCGCGGAATGCTCACTTATAATTCACTGACATACGCACCTTTTTTCTGAAGTAAAGATGATAAAACGGCTTGATGATGCTGTAGGATGATTAAATGGTGATGATGAATGTCGTTGACAAGTGGTGGTACACCAAAAAATTCCTTGCGAAATGGAAAAAACCAAAATTTAATGGCGGATCAACAAAAGGCTGGTAGCAAGTGATCCGGCTCGTTAGGACCAAATGTTTGCGTAGCAAATGTGCGGTAAAAAATAGAAGAAATAAAACACGAAAAGATTTCAATAAAAATTCAATTTAAAGAAATAGTTTTATTTTTCCAATATTTTACCTTAAGGATATGTATAAAGTGGACGTGATCCAGATAGCGAAACAAGATAAACTATAACAATTTATGTTGTGCGAACTCAAAAAGGAGATGGAGAAAGGCGGCCAACTCGTTACTTTAAAACGTCAAATTTAACTGACCACAAAAAGGGTTGCCAACGAGCATGCGACAAAATCCCAGAAGGGATCCTTGTACAAGTGTTGTTTTTGGAATAAACACATATTTTTATGAAATTGGGCTTTTATTGATTCATGTTGATTACGTCCTGAAACGCCTTGTAATAAAATCTCGCGCTGATAAGATGGAAAATAGAACAAATGTTTTAAATAAAAACTGCGTTAAAAAATCCTTACTTTTATAGTTTGTCCAATTTTATTACGTTTTCTCCTCCTCCTGTATATTTTGCTTTTTATGAGTTGAATCCTCTTTATATTAAGGCACCGATATGTAGGTTTGCGATACACAATGCTGTATATTTAGGCTGTATATTTATAATTTATCATTTAGTTTTAGATGATTTATAATGTTATTTACCTCTACTGTAATTTTAAAAACTAAGCTCCGCCACAATATGTTTTGTAAATTGTAAAATGTCTTTATTATAACACAGTGAGACAAAAAAAGAGAAATCGATACACCTGGGAAATGATACTATTTTCTTGGTAGGGGAAGCTGAGTACAACAGTAATTTGTTTTTGAAACACAACCTTCGAAAAACATGAATAACTTAACCATTTGTTAACCGATTTTTACAAACAAATATAATTCTTGTTGTGCTCAGCCTCCCCTACCAGAAAAATAGTATAATTTCCAGGTAAATTTTTTTTTGCACTGTGTAATGTACAAATGCCATT
Source organism: Muscina levida (assembly GCA_964034835.1). NCBI lineage: Eukaryota > Metazoa > Arthropoda > Insecta > Diptera > Muscidae > Muscina > Muscina levida. The sequence goes on from OZ035882.1 coordinate 3,497,814, forward strand.
ATCGCATGTTAGAGTTGTCATGAAAGCATTTGTTTAATGTTCAGTTATTTTCGATTATAGCATTGTACATATTTATCACATAACTTTTATTCCGCTGGTTCTACGTCTTCCTGCTGCTTCATCATAAGCAAACTTAGTCTTGGCCGGTTCTTGTTTTTATAATAGATGGCGATATCATCGTAATTGCCTCCTTTTCGTTTGTGTACGCGAGCCATATGTTTGCCACCACTAAAACAACATTTAAAACATTTCACAAGTTAAAATAATTTAAAAATATCAGTAAATAAGTTGCGAAATATGTGAAGGTACTAGAATTTTCGGACCTAATGTTAAATGAATGTTCTGAAATTCAGTTTAAGGAGTTGTTTTTCAAGTTGTCGATTGTTTGACTTCTATATGTGTGGCCGAAACACGGCGGAATCTGTAAAGCATAGACAGCGATATATGTATATCGCTGTACATAGACAGATGTATATGTAGATGCAAAGAAACAGCTTTTTTAAATATATTTATGCAAATTTATACATTTAACTTTATACTACTTGTGATTTACTCCAAAAAGTATAGAAATTACAACGTGTTGTTTTCAAAGACAAGGCCGGACTTGTCCCTGATTCGGATACGAGGATTCAATCTGCGTCATTCGTTTTTTGAGTTGCAATGACAGTTTCATACAAAAAATTGTTAAGTTTTTTTTTTTACTTTGGTTGGTGTTCTAAAGGGGTTTAATAGTTGGGTTTTCGGATAAGCTCGACTTATTGAAAACAACTTTGTCGAAGTCGGCATATCAGAAAACCCAACAATAGCCTGCGAAAATTTATTTAAGCTAATTTGTCGAAGTCGGCATATCAGAAAACCCAAATATAGCCTGCGAAAATTGATTTAAGCTCATAAGCGCCTAAGAAAAAATAGTTTTCATTTTTTTTTTAGTTATCATGAGCACTGTAAAAATTTTTTGTTAAAATATAAAAAATTTTGTATGAAGTCGTCATTGTACCTCCTAAAACTAATGATGCAGCTCGATACATCGTGTTCGAATTAGGGCAAAACCTTGGCGTTCGGTCTTGTCTTCTTTCGACTACCACAGTGTTGTTAAAGTTACAAACCTCGTACGGCTGAAGAAATCCTTTTCGCACAAAGTACACCGCATTAGGGGATCGTTCATATGGACAGCTCGGTGTGCATTGAATCTGTCACTGGGAACTTTTTTGTCACACTCCTTACAGTGTACAAAATATTTTTTTGGTATGGACTGCAAAAAATTGTTTTTTAAAAGTAAAATTCATGACTGTCATTTGTAATTGACCCCCACCCTTTTGTCAGAACTTAAAGTCTCATGAGCATGTGATGCCATATGTCTATCAAGCTCCACCTGTCGGTAATATTGTTTTGGGCAAAGTGGGCATTGTAACATCTGACCCAAATGAATTCGTCTGTGAACATTGCAGGCACCGCGGTTAAAAAACGCTTTGTCACAAAACTCGCACTTAAACTTTTTTATGCGATTCTTATCATGTATTTTCTTGTGGGTGGCTAGAGAACGTTTGTTGTATAATTGGACGCCACATGTGGGGCACGTAACTTCTCGCTGCCTATTCTCCTCGTGAGTCTGTTCATGCAGCTTTAAGTAGTAGATATGTGAATAATTTTAGCTGTAAAGTAAAAAATATTGTACTTAGGCATGGGATATGCTTATTCTATGGACCATTTCATTTGTAACTTACAACAATAGCAGCACATAACAGGGGTATTGGCGACTTTGGTCGTCTTCTCGTTTAAGTCTGGTAATTCCTTTGGCATTGCTGCTTTATCGTCTTCTATAAATTCAGCGCGAACAATTTCACAATGGTCCCTTACATTTTCTATTTTAGTTTCTCCTGTAGGCGAATCAATGTCCCGTTGGTATTCCGTCATTTCCAAGTCATAGGAAATTTCACTTTTTCGTTGACGACGCGTTCCTGGAGATACTTCAATTTGATTTATTTGAAAGGCTTCTTTTGCAGGAGAATACCTAACATCTGAATCCTCGTACAAAACGTGTTCATCTTTCGCTATTTCCACGCTCTCAACTTCATTTATGTTAAATTCCTGTACAGTTTCGTATTTTGATTCAAAGGATTCAATGCAATGTTCAAAATTGTCTATAGGAGAATCCAACTGACGTTTTGGATGTCCCCATTTCTTTGAGATAGCAATAGTCTTTTCATCCAATACACTCAGTATAGCAGGATTACCAACCGTTATATTTTTGTCTTCTACATTATCCGTAGCATGGGTTGATGGGCCTTTTAAACTTGTTTTATTTCTTCTGTGATTTGCGTCCAACTGTTTTTTGTAAAGCTTTAGAGTCTTCAGAGACTTTTCTACAAGAAAATGGAAATTTTTTAAAACTTCTGCACAATTGCCGCATAGAAATTGCGACAGTCGATCTGCTTCTATAGGAACGTGGGTGTATTTGTAGTAGCAGTCCTTATAGGATAGCCTAATAAATTCATCCAAATCCTCGTTCCAATTGAGACTGAGGTCGTAGCACCTGCATATGCGACAAACGCATTGGAAACTCTCAGACAAATCCATGAAAAATCCATCCACTAATTGTTGGCCACAACATGAAGTGAAGTAAACAAAAACAAACAAAAGTTTTCTTTGTGTATATCGATAACTTATTTCGATAAATATAGCAGTGTGAACATTTATACTGCGTTTCCATTACTGTTTAAAACATTTGTTCAGCTTTGAACGCCTCAAACTGTGTCCACTTTGGTTGAAGTGAAACAAAACAAAGCTGTGTTACATCAAAATAAAAAAATATGAAAAAAAAGTTAAATAATAAAACAGTAATGCCAAAAATCGGAAAATTACATAAAATTTAAAAAATTAATGAATTGCATTTTACATAAATTAATAACAATAAAAATGTAATATCTCGCATTCTTAATTTGTATACAATACTTCATTTTTTTCTCTTATGTTGAAACTTACTTTAAAACGCGTTAACAAAGTTACAACATTTTTAAATAATCTTTTCGATTGTTTCGTTCGATACCCCGATAACATAGACAGTTATTGAAAAAATACTCAATGTTTCCAATTTTATTTTGATCCTATCTATAACACTGGGTCTCTGTTTACGTACAAATTGTTGTTTTCACACCTTTTGTCGTAACTCTGTTCGTGAAGCGCCCTATACCTTCGAATAGGCGTAAGGATCTACTGCTATACAACTTTGAGTTGTATTGCTTGTATAAAATCGCAGTAGATCCAATATAACGAGTTGCCGCCATCCTTCGCGCTCTTCAGGCCTTGTTCGCGACATCGAGCTTTTTTAGTTACTATTGAGAACTTCTCCCTAAGCGGATCGTCATCCTTGCAAGGTATACCTACTCTTACATTTGTTATCGAATTTCCCTAATAAAGCGGAAAACCATTTTTATTATTAACTATTAAATCCCTTGTGTTTTATTTATTTATTCTTTTTTCTCGCATCACATCCTTGGGGTTTTTTTTTTGCTTTATTAGGGAAATTCGATAACAAATGTAAGAGTAGGTATACCTTGCAAGGATGACGATCCGCTTAGGGAGAAGTTCTCAATAGTAACTAAAAAAGCTCGATGTCGCGAACAAGGCCTGAAGAGCGCGAAAGATGGCGGCAACTCGTTACTCGTTATATTGGATCTACTGCGATTTTATACAAGCAATACAACTCAAAGTTGTATAGCAGTAGATCCTTACGCCTATTCGAAGGAATAGGGTGCTTCACGAACAGAGTTACGACAAAAGGTGTGAAAACAACAATTTGTACGTAAACAGTCTCTACCTAAGAATATCTTAGGGAACACATTTCTCTATGTTAATCTTAAACAGGGGGAATACTTATTAACGCTAGTCTTATAAGATTTTATAGTTGACTAACTCTAGTACAGTAAACTTATGTAGTTTTAATTGTGTTTCGTTGTTTTTGTTTTGCAACAGTTTCTGTTATAAGATTTTTCATAACAACTGATAGATAGTTGTTGTCAGATTTCTCATAACAACTGTCTCAACATTTCCCAGCAGCGGAAAAGACGAGGCATTGTAAAAATATGCCTGCAAACATGCCTTCAAAGGCAGTTTGTTGACATTCAAATACGCCTTCCTTTTCCAGGCATACATTCAGGCTATACTTAGTCCTTCACTAAGCATACAAACTTTCTTGCATTAAACAGGCCTGTTGACAGGCCTATTAGTAGAATGCAGAATTAACGCTCATAGCCGCACACTTGTCACTTCTCCGATTAGACCTGTTGACAGACCTCTTAAGGGAAGGTAAGATAGATGCTGTTGTTTTTGAGAACCACATGTATGCTATTTGTCGTACAACAACTATATCATGTGATAGCCGAGTAGGTAGCATGTCCAGCTATGAGTACTAGGGTCGCGAGTTCGATTCCTGCTGATAAAGTTTAAAAAATAGTTACAACAAATTGTAACAAAAATATTGTGTTAAAAATTAATACAAAGTATGGAATCATTTAATATGAAAATAATTCGCATAGGTTTTTTTATTATCTATAAATGCCTGCAAGCTGATCTGCAGTAGCAATGCCTTATAGAAGGCCCTTGTTTTTAGGACTCCAAACAGGACTTACAAGGCATGCCTACTGAAACGCCTTCAATGAGAAAGGAAATATGCAGGCCTTGCCTGCCTATGGCGCTACATGTTAATTTGTTATGAAGCCTTCATTTGAAGGGTAGAGTTTCTGACTGCCTTTGCAGGCCCAGCAGGCAAAGCCCCATTTTTTGCTGCTGGGTTATTATAATACTAATACTAACACTATTTGAGAGTCCACACATAAGATAATACTCTGTGCGATTGAATTTAACGTTAGCCGATAAACAAATCTAATATCTCATCTCCACCCCATGTAAAACAAGTTAAAAAGAAATCGGTACTTTAAATTGACATAATTTGGGGCCCTTGCTTTGAACCCGATGGTTAACATAGGTCCAATTTTATGGCATTCTTGATTTATTCTTTGTTATTTTTTATGTCCTACACATTTTATGTCCTATTTTTTGTCAACGGCTCCATTTTCCCTTTTGGACACTTTTGACTCCGAAGTCTATGTTGTCTTTCAGCATTTCATTTCCTATATCCATATAACGATACTTTACACTGGCATGTAAGTTTGTGAAATGTAATTTTGCATCATCCGTTAAACGGTTCATTTGTTAACTGCTGTTGAAAAATTAAAGTTTAACAAATATGTCTGTAATGTAAGGTGAAAGACTGATATGTATTTTTTGTTGCCTCCCTGTGTAAAGGACACATAACCTTTAAAACCCATGATACTTTTGCGTTTAAATTATTATTAATTTTTTCAAAAAAAAAAAAAAATTTAATAAACATTTAAAAAAATTACCTTTTGTGCCTTCTAATTTAGCATATAGTACGTAAGCTCTTAACAACAACTAAGAGATTATGCTAAAATAACTTGTAGACGCTTGGTTCTTCTTATGGCTTTTTATTTATCAACATGTTTTTTATTCTCATATAGTAAACAAATGCAAAACATTTAACATACAAATATACATTGATAATTACATAATGCACAAAAAGTGTTGGTGAAATATTCTGGGAATTGGATGGGCAGGGGACTGTTAGTGAGTGGGAGGTGGTGGATTAAGGGAAAACATTAAGAATCACACACAATTGTGATAAATAGTTGTGGTCTCCCCTAGATAGTTAAATAGTGACTTAAGATACTTGGTTCATTTACCTTTATTGTATGCACCGTACATATGACTCGCATGTAATTACCACCTACTATATAGTATGTATGTATGTATGTATATTATTATTATCCTCTTAATAAAATTGTATTTGATAGTACATTTAACTAACTTATGTTATATAATTACCTACATAAGTATGTGTGTACACATATGTAGGTTTGCGGTACACGACGTTGTAAATTTAGGCTTAGCGATAGGTACATACGTTAATTTCTTATTTAGTGTACGTTGTTGTTTTAAAATTAACTATGTTATGTTTGTTGTATGTTTACAATAACATTCGTATAAATTAGATTATAACTCATTATCTAGTTAGTAGAAATTTATTGTAACAGTCTTTTATGGCATTTTCATCTTAAATTGTTGTCGGTAATTTAGTTTATATGTATGTATGTGTATTGTATACTTTATATATATGCATATGTGTTGCTGTAACATTTATATATGTATGTGCATGTGAATAAGTTTGAAGTACACATGCACACGCACACATACACACAATTATTAATAACATGTACATACATATGCAATATATAAATATTTAAACACACTTATTAACAATAATTAACTAAATTTAATAGATATTTTAACTACGCTTAACTTCTATTAGTACAAACGAATAGAGCGACACAATTACGCCGCCATTTTTCCCTTTGTAATTGTCTGAGACCGTAGTAAATTCAGTAGTATATTTTAAATTGGTCATTACGTTAGACGAAAGATTGTTAACAGACAACATGAGGGTGGGCAAACGTGATAGTAACTTTAATTTGATGTTATTGCAATAAAAATGATATATATATAGTGTTGGAAGAGGGCACTTGTATCCTTCTTTGGTATCTTTTAATAATTTTATAATTTATGTCGCTTCAGGTGATCTTCAATTTTTCTTTATTTGTCGATGCCTGTGATAAAATCTGTTTTGGTGTTTTTTGCTGTTACATAAAAACATATAAGTAATATATTTAAATTATATTTGTAAGTTTGTAAAGTGAATTCGAGACAAAGTCAAGTTTATCCTCTGTTGTTCTTATTCAGATAGATATTTATGTTTAATTCCCATCTGTATATTCTAGCAACAGCGATTTCACATTTTCCCTAGATTTTAATATGAGCAAAAATATACATTATTTAGTTTTATTGCTGAGTTGTATGACAACTTGAACATTTAAAGTGCCCAAGGCACACGTGCTAGCGCCACAAATTATCAATTAACAATCTTCGATTTTATGTAAAAATATCAATTAAATAATATGTATTTAAAAATCCCCCCAACTGAAATAGATTACATAGAATAAACATAACGATATATACTCACACATACATATCAAGTATATAAAACTTCGATGTTAATATATAAAGACACAAACAACATTGCCATCTAGAAAATTACTGAGATACAACTTTCCTTGAAAATTGAGCAATTGATTATATATTTGTAATATTTCTGTTTTTGAAATAAACGATACTCTTATGGGGCACTTATTTCTGCTTTTGATGAGAACATTCGTTATAGCATTCGAACGGCTCGAGCGGCGTGACAACAAAACATATGGATAATACCATATGTTTTGGCAAATCTTTACAGTACTTAGAGAGGCATAACATTAAAAATACGTGTACTGATTTATACAAAATTTCCTCAATGCATACAAATTTGCGGTAGCAATTGCACAAACGGTACCATCCCCGTCCAATAGTTCAGGGTTAAAGTAGTTAGCTAAAAGTGATAACTCTAACAGAAAATAGTACCTTTTTTTCAAAATTGGGTAACATTTTAACAGAATTCGGATGGTAAAAAAAAAATACTTTACAATTCTACATGACGACGTTGGAACCAGAGTGATCTTAGTGACATATTTACTTTAAGTTTCCAAATGCAGTGAAGTCTTCTTTGAGAGAAAAGCTTAAGAAGATTATAACATCTCGCCAAACTTTCTTTTAAGAAAATAGAAGTTCCATGTACTCTGGCTTTAAATAAATTTTACAGATATTTCCAAAGAAAATGTTTTAATCGTTTAAATTCTATTTTATTCTTTGCTATGACCACATTTCTTTTTATGTTTTTATTAATAATAATGTTAATTTTTTTTCTCAAACGAGAATAATTCATATTTACATAAGTTTGTAATGAACTATGTCATAGTTACAGATTTATATTTATATTTTTTTTGGATTTCTTCACTAAATATGTTAAGTAGCTGTTATTAGATAATAGTGGTCATGAACAGGGCCACACATTGTACCATCCTACTTTTTAATGGGAAATTTTGATAAATCCTAGAAAATAATTATTACAAAGAGAAATTCCATGTTGAGATATAAAGTGTGTATGCACTTGAATATAATTCATTTTAGAGGATTCTACATTACAGAGAATTCTGATTGAATTATCAAACTCAAAAACAATTCGGAAAAATAGAGCCGATGTATGTTAAACGAATAAGATATCGAAGTTCGAGAATAGAAAGTTCATGGCATTTTAATGGAATATCTGTCAAGTGATGTTTCCGACTTAATTTTTCTGATTTAATAACATTAGTTTAGTTCTCTGCACAACTATATCTGATTTCCCTCTCTGAGGATATACATTCATTACTTAAGGGCAATTTTTCAATGTCGTTGTCTCAATCCTTTTCCTTGGCTCTGTGTCTTTTCTTTATGTGTTTTTCGATTTGTTGTTTTTATTTATCTTAACTGAAAGTACTTTCTAGGCTTATTTAAATTAAAAATATAAATTAGAATAAATTGCACCATTAGTAACGATATCTTTAGTTTTAATTTTCACGTTTGTTTTAGCTTGCAACTATGTATGTATGTATGTATGTATGTATGTATGTATGTATGTATGTATGTACAAAAAATTCATTGTATTGCAAATAGTTTAATTGAATAAGTCTTCTCGCATGTATTTTCTTCTTGAATTTTATGACAAAATTCTTATCTTGTTGGAATTAACTTCTTTGGGTTGGTCGTTATGAGAACCCCATCAATTGTGGATGCAATCCCTCGGGGAAGAGAATCTATTCACAATAACATTTAATATATGTTGGGTTTCAAATAAATAAGGTCTTCTTTTCTAATTACAATGCATGAAACCTAATTTGAAAAGAGTTCAATGAAAGTTTATTTTTGTCCATCATTGACCACTTTTGAGGCATTGGTATGGGGGATAGAGTAGTCTTTTCATTTGTTATTTCGTAATTATAGTCTGTTTATAAATCAGATTCTGTCCTGGATTGTGTCTCAGACTCAACAGTTTTTGTGGATGGTGGAAGTAAGGACGATAGTGTCGGTCTTTCGACTTGGTTGCCGATGGCTCTGAGGCAGTGTTCGTTGTCGCTGCTGCTTTTACTACTAAAATGTCGCTGGTCTTCAAACTCGGTTGTTATGTCCATGTACATTTCTCGTTGTATGCGATGTTCGTTCTGTAAATTTGAAAAAAAAAGCAATAAGAATACTATGTAAGTAATCTGTGTGAAATGATTCAGTTGCTTGGCACTTTAGAAGCAACATATTATAGCAGGTATATTGACTCGAACTACAATTCGGCCAATAGACCGGTATTGAATGGACTGCATTTAAAGGACTGCACGATTTTGAATTTGATTTTAAATCATCTTAAATTCACTTGGGAAATAATTTGAATTGAAACATTATTTTAGACTACGGACGGCAGGAATTAAAAAACTTACCATGATATCGGCAATTTTTTCTTCAGTTTGAGGCAAGTCGTAAAGCTGACCTTTATCCCTTAATTCTATAGCTTTATTCATTTGCTGATTGAGTCTATTGTCCAATTGCTGCAAAGAACTCGATAGCACATTTTCTATATCTGAAAGAAAACCATTGTTATTACATGTTGTCCATAACAATTGTATCAATGTAAGTTAAACATTAAGGTAAATAATCAGAGTGGTAATTAAAAGTACATTCACCTACTGAGATCTATAGAGATAAGTCGGGCATTAAGTAAAGCGAGGATGAGAACTCTTGTGAATCGAAATTTGCACTTGAATTTGCACTTGATTTTCTATCATCTCGACTTTTCGCGATATACCGTTATGGCAAAAATACAGGCACTTGAAAACGGATCGCCATATTCATAGTTTAAAACAAAATACAAATCTCGTCAACAAAATTATTTTTAAGTCATGTTTAACATACGTTGGTGTTTTAAATTTGACCAGCACTTTCAGAGGTAGCGTTAAAGTTTATAAAAAATGTTTGTTTTTTTAAAATTCATAAAAAATCAAAATGCGACAAAAATTACAGTTTTCGACTAAAAGAAATTAGTTTAATATGTTTTGAATAAAATGAGCTTTATTTCATTGAAATCGGTGCATAACTTTTGATTTTGTTTACAATTTACTGAGAAAACTGAATTGATAAAAATCGCGATTTCCATACAATAATAAAATTTTGTAATATATGCGAGCTGATGGAGAAAAATGGAGATTACATTACAATCAGCGATCTCTAGTTCCTTTGTATTATTATTTTAATTTACTATAGAAGAAGTCGAGGATTTACCTAAACGCCTTCGTATGTCTTGGAATTAAAAGGCCACATACTCGAATATGGCTAAATCAAGATGTAAATTGTGTACGATTCGTAAATTTAGATCTATTCTTATAAAATGTACCATGTAGGCTATACAAAATGTCCTATTTATTAACAAAATACGGCTTTTACCAAATACCTTTGCGTTTCATTGGTACCCCGTACTCATCGTCATCCTCCTTTTCCGACGCAGAGAGACTCCTTTTTCTCTTCATTGCTCCAGTAGACATGTAATATGGCATCGTCTTCCGATCACCCAAATTGGCATGCTTATGGTGGTCGGCATTATACAAACTGGGTTGTATTCGTTTACTTGCTCCATCCAGCATGTCGAAGTCGTTCATGTTGACATCGTCCTTTGGGCCAGTGCTCTGAGCGCGCAGAAACTTTCCCGCCGTAGTTTTTACAACACAAACGCTCTTCGTTATCGAACTCTTAACGGAGTCTTCAGCGGGAGGGACTAGCGCCAGAGGAGGCGTTTTCGAGGAACGCCCACTTGACATGTATGGTGGTGTTGTGCGAGCATGTTGACTGGAGTTCTTTTGCGATCTCGACGAAAAAGGCGAAGAGGCTCCGTAATCATCATCGTCTGATGCAGATTGGTGTAGGTTTTGGATTAGACACAGCACAGCCCTTTCAAGTTGTTGAGGATTTTCTGAAGCAGGGACATCCTCGGACGATTGCGTTATTTCTTTATTGACGATAACCGAGAATTTATTCTTCATGTTTTGGACCCTACGCTTTCCCTCCTCTTCGCCCAACAAAGTATTAACGCATATGAATGAATGCACCTGGTTTGTGTTCTTGTCGATCTCTAGGAAACCTTTGGTATGCAAATAAATGATTTTCCCATTGCCCGTAAACAAACGATACGTCGATTCTCCAAAGGAACTATTACAATCGTACACTGAAAATAAAAGAGGACATTTCAGAAAACTCAGGACTCAGGCATAGCATAGGTTGATTTACTCACTCTGTCTTAGGGCTACAATCACCCATCGCACATCGTCCTGGTGCATGAAGGTAAATGGACTTGTATTTAGAACTTCATCTGTCATATAGCCGGCCACCAGACTAATGCGTTGATCACAATCGATAATGCGGCCATCGATTAAATGGCGGGTTTTGTATTCCAGTCTACTAACGTCAATAGCATTATTGCAAACTGGCGGTCGGACAATCCGAGCAACAGCAATCATTACCTAAATGTAATTTCATATTAGTAACACATTTACATATGTATTTAAGTCTTCCGGCTTGGGCGCAGAAACTTAATGTTTATGCAGTGGATATCGCGTATATGAAATTATTTATTTGGTCGCATATACCATATTGGCAAAATTTGAAATGATAACTTTAACGTTATTTAAAAATGTTTTCAGAACACCCTGTAATTCATAATTCGATATCCATTGCACGACAACGTTATTAAGATACAACTTACTATATCATTGCCACTTATGGTATGCATCGGCAAAATATCTTCTCGGCCTCTACTACGACGCATCAGTTGCAGTGTTGAAGGAAACGTGCTCGTTTTCAGTCCTCTGGGTGCCATATCACTGCGCCTAAAACTTCCATCGATCTTGATCAATTCATAACTTGTAGCTTCGGAACGGGGGCCTGCTCGAGCCAATCTGTAAGTAAAATTTGAACATTTACCTGTCAAATGGCTGGTAACTCAATTATAACGTGTATCTTGCCTGATGGTAAAACTACGTCTGTCCTCACGCAGCCTCCGGTCGATTTCGTCCTCTTCTGCTTGAGTTCGCTGTCTCGGTTCTCCATTCTCATCTTCTGGTTGTATATCGAATAGGTTATCTATATCTGCAGGTATCAGTTTCTGTTTCAACATTTGATGGTCTTCAGGATGAGTAATATGCAATATATTTTGCCCATACAAGTCAGTCTAGAGTAGAGGAGTAAAAAAACGGATACATTATTTGGATACAGAGAAGGACTCAAAGCGGAGTTCTGTATGACTAATGGTGGCCTAGAACGATTAAAGAAATATGTTTAGAACAATAGGACAATAGCTAATATACTAGTTTACAGCATAAAAATAGTATTGTACTATATTTGTTATTCCCACCAATCCCACCACTTATAACATAGTTTTTATATGATTTAGTTTAAATGCAATAGGTAAGAATTTATAAAAATTTTAAATTTTTAACAGAAAATAAATATATATAGAAATATGTACTTCGGACGATTATAGAAGTTTTATCAATTAAGTGTATATTTCAACGTTTTTAAGTTAAAGTATGGTTAACACGCTATCTACCCATGTCTACTCATATTCCCTCAACAACATGTGCGAGATAGCCTAATTAGAAAACATGTAGGAGTAAGCAAAGACAAACACTACAAAATTATAGCAAAGTAATATTGAATTATAGGAAGGTGGATAGGAAATAAAAAGTACTGATTTGACAGTAGATAGGGGATATGGGTGGATAGCGTGTAAATCAGCCTTAACTTTCATCTCTCATTTTAAACCTATTTAAAATGTTCAAGTTCAAAATTTGAAAATTGTTTCTAAGGAAAATTAAAAACTTTTAAAGCTATCATTTTTTTTAACTTTTCCTTGAGCTTTATCATTGATTCAGTTTCAACTAAAAAATCTACGGCACCACAGCATTTTTCTGAAAATATAATGGAAACGCGTTACTTTGCTTGTTGCACTTATTCTATAGTCCGTCAGACTCAATTAAGGAATCGCTAAATATCATTTACATTACATTACACTATAGTTATAGGGTCGTCAAATATTATTGGCTTCATATCTTCTTTTTACACCCATTACTACATGTAATGTAGAGTATGCAAAAACCACCATTTGGGACAGGAAATAAGAGAGTTGCGAGATGCCTCAGTTAGAAAACACTGTTAGTAAGGTGCAAAAACAACAACCATGGGTAAACTATTTATGTACAACTATCACAATGATTCCACGAGAGATGCAATTGTGGAATTGCCACAAAAGCACGATTTCCTTTTAGTTTGCCATAAATGTTCGAAGCACTTTCATCGTCGTAATGTCACGTTTAATGAGAATTGGTGGTTCCTTTGCAATATCAACATAGATCCAAGTAATGCCACTTGTATTCGTTCGCACATACACATACAAACAAACAAACAAACACACAGACTTACCTGAACATGACCTAATTGTTGTTCAATACTGGAAGATACCAAAACTATTTGGCCATTGCATGTTACCGTTATGAAGAAACTGTCCAATAATTTCATGAGAGCATCGGTAGTTTCGACCGAACGGCTATTAAGACTTTTACCAAACACTGCAAAAGACAAGGAAACAGGGCGGGGGGAGTAAATTAACGACGTTGTGGAAATGTAATAGGTAAACTAACCGTAATTAAGACGCATTCCATGGGCGGCAAAACGTAGTACTGCGGTTTTATCGACACGTCTAGGAGATTCTGCAACATGCGGCACCATTGCCGAGAGGTCTTGTATTGATCCGTTGAGCTTATCTCGTCTATTCTTCTCGGCACGATTACGGGCTTCGCGACCACTAAAACAAAATAAATTGGATACATTTTTAGTTTCGTGTTAATAGGCCAATTAGTCTAAATTAAGCAGGGATTAAATTTCCCTTCGCATCACATTTAAGAGATATTAAAGAGTCAGACAACATCATTCTATTTTTGACGTTCATGTTCGAAATGTCAGGTATTTTGATAGTCAACGGAAATTGTCATAGAACTTTATAATTTCAAAATAACAATTATGGGTTACATTTTAGATGGGGAAATATATTAGAAGATACTGTATGTTTATTTAAACCTTATCGAAGATAAAATAAATAGATATTTTATCTGTTACATTCGTACGTTACCACTTGCATAGCTATACAAATATGTTGCTTTGTATTAAAATAAACATCGTCTTTATTCATTAAGGATTATGTGCTGGATTCTTTAAGAAACTAGTTTATGTGCTATAAACAAATTTGACTCAACCCTTTGTATTCGCAGCCTGATATCAGTTTCAATAATTTACGTATTAAAATACACTATAAATATATATAATAACGTATACGCACCAAATCACTTGCCTGCAAATACCAATAATTTTCCTAGGATCTTAATTATGCTACGTTAGCCACTTTGATAAGTTCGTAATCATACCGTGCGACACTTATTTTGGGTCATGGAAATGTCTATATAATTCTGAAAGCACAGACGAATGGGAACAAAACTGTTTTCAAAATTCTTTTTTTTAATAAAATTAGGAATATCGCCATTTTACTTTATTTGCTATAAAAACATTACTTAACGAAGTGACCGAGAAAAACTAAAAGTATCACTTTACTCTATGGACTCCAGTCTAACAGAAATGCTACATGAGAACCCCTGTATATTTTGTGTGTAGCACAGTGTAATCATTCAAAGTAAGTTTTTTTTGGTAACAATAAATGCTAACTCTCATAGCAAATTTTCAAAATTTACCTTGCATTTTAACGCTGAATAAGAATCTTGAAGAGTTTGTTTTTTTATCCAAAGCCTAGTTATCAAAATGTCGTAATTTTTAACAATTACAAAATATGATTTTTTTTGTATATGTATATTAGGGCAGGAGCGAAATTTATGTACGATATTTTTTACGGAAATTTAAAATTTTAAAATGTGTGCGGTGCCTCGGCCCTTTTTGCCAACTCGGTTCCAAACAGCCTGGTTATACCTCTACTATACTGTGAAATTATCAGGACGATCAAACTATTATTATTACTATCCACTTTTGACCGAACTGAGTTTTCAATTTTGTTTTTATTTGGTAGCATTGAATTGAACCCTCAGCGAAAAAAATCAGTAATTACACCAGAAAACAAAAACAAAAAGGCATGATTGCACCTAAAGAAGTATTTGCTCAATTTGCTCAGAAACACAAAAAGTGGAATAGTCACGAAAAGTATCTGTAATACAGCCGTTTATAGTTTCAAGTTTTATACCACGCCCACTTATCCGATCCCGCCCATTTTTTGCTGTCAAATGCATCCACACAAACTTTCATGGCGATTGGAGAAACAGTCCTGCTGATATTGCATGTATTGTATGTATATTGAATGTACATAAACCATGTTTAATAGATGTCTCAAATGGGTTGGAATAAGTGCTTCGAAAATTGGTTTGAGCGCATGCAAAAGTGTATTGATCTATACGGAAAATATTATTAAAACAATAAATCATTATTTCCAATGATAAATAATTGTATTTTTATAGCTGGGCCCGAAATATAAATAGCAACCCTAGTCTGGGAAACACTTTAGCTTCGTTGAGACACCTTATCCTATATGTACAAGATAATTATATAACAACAAAAAATAGATTTTTTTTATGACGCAATGTCAAGTCACCTTATATGACATCAATCGAGAGACCTAAATTTTTTAAATTTTCCTTTGGAGTATAATAGGCAACTTTTGCTACCACGCTATTCTTGATCGGATCAAATTTGATTATTTCGAGTAGAAAACAAATTTTCTCTTTCCATGACTTCAGTAATGTCAACAAACTTCAGTGATCAGATATATACAATGGCCAACGACAGATAAAATGCTTCGAAAACTTTGCGCAACGAACGTGATCTTGTGCAGAAATAAGTGATGTTTAACCATATATACATACATATGTATATATATATATATATGTACCATTTACAATATAAGTACATATTACAAAGTGTGCACATTTGAGTTATTTTTCTCAAAGCTCCAAATAAACTTTCGATGCAAAAGAAAATACCAGTTACTACAGTAAAGTCACTAAAAAACAAAACGATAAAAAATGCAAAGTATAAATTGAAAGCGAAACACTTTACAGTATCTGTTTGGGGCGGCATTTTAATAACATTAGTGATCTTAACTAAATTGAGGTTAACACTTAAATAAATAAATAAATGTATCAGACAGCTAATTAAATACGAGAGACGTTTGAAAAATATTCGTTTCGTCGTTAAACACTTTCAACATGATGTAGCCAAATTGTTATATCAATAATGAAGCATTTTTAGTGTTAGTGATCCAGATCAGTGATTCTAAGTAACAGCGGTATGATTCTTAGTACGTCAGCAAACCGGGGAGAGTTGAGTTTTATTAGAATAAAAGTTATTATTTAAAACCTCGATTATTATCGAAAAATAAAGTATTTCTGAACTTCAGTGCGGAATATTCTCTAATAAAGCTGATTGCAATCATAACTCCTAGTTTCCGATTTAAATTCCAATAATAAGTAAACTTTAAAAGATAAGATACTGTGAACTAGTTCGCCAAGAGACCATTTTATATATAAAATTGTATATATGTATAATGACGAAAACATTTAAATATACGAACAATGATGCGAGGTCGCAAAGTAGAAATTCAGAAAGAGGGCATCACAAATTATAAACTTACCCAGTTTCCAAACTCCCGGAAAACTTTTCAGGTAAAACTACCAAATAATTACGTTTTTGTTTACACAGTGTTTGTCCAACAATTTTTCGTATTCAGTTTTACATAAGATTTAATACATTTAGAGAAAAAATTTATGTAAATATTGCG
Organism: Muscina levida; assembly: GCA_964034835.1. Classification (NCBI taxonomy): domain Eukaryota; kingdom Metazoa; phylum Arthropoda; class Insecta; order Diptera; family Muscidae; genus Muscina; species Muscina levida. The sequence continues at coordinate 3,514,720 of OZ035882.1, forward strand.
ATCTTGAATCGAACTTTGTAACTTTTCTAAACAAACGAGTTACATTTTTTTTGTAGTTTTTATAGAAATTTGTATATTACAGGACATCTTAAACCTCATGGTGTTAACACATCATCTTACGGTTACTAATGACCCACTCATCTAGAAGAAGAAGAGCACGAAATAATCATGTCCTTTGTGACAGTGGCTGTGTGTAATATAATTTAGCTGATGCTAAAAACAGAATCAGTCTTTTTGTTAAAATACAATCGAGGCACGCGACAATAATTCATAAAAACACATGCGCGCACACACACACACACACACACACGTAAGTATTATGAACGTTTGTGTAATAACGGATTTAAGTTATTTTTATATGTATGTATTTGCAACTAACACAAAAGTTGTTAATTTATTTAATGTCTACAAACGACAACAATACATCCTTCCCACTTGGGAGTCCTGCGGGAGATTTAATTTCGCTTGTGTTCATTTGAGAATTCCTTCAAGCGATTTAGTCGTTTGTGGTGGATATGGTTTACGTCTCCATCTTCGATTCGTCCAGGACTTGTTCGCATTAACTTTTTTAAAAATATGACGCGTGGTTGTTTTCAACGAGTGCGAATGCCACATGTCATGCTGACTGACGGTTAGTTGCATTGAGATGCTTGGGGGATGTAAAGAGTAATATGCATGGGAACTTACCTATTTGACATTTGAAACATGTCCATCATGTGATCGTGTGAATAGTGCGGTCCAAGTGGACGGGCATAAGGATGAGATCCATAGGATCGATAGGAGCCAATTGATGCATTCGGATACCACATATTTGGATGGATGCAATTTCGACTAGTATGTGAGTTGGAATTGTAGTTCGCCGGCTCTGGAGCGTCTACTTCTTCTCGATTGCTAAGAAGGTGCGCGATGAGGGATGGATCAGGCATATCCGTTGGTCGAGGCTGCTGTAAATCGGCCATCGTTGGGAAGTTGTAATTGAATTGCATGGCGGATGACGTGGATGGCCCGAGCATCATCTCTGATGGATTATATTTCATTTCTTCTAGATACCGATCCATTGGTAGCGGGTGGGGAAGGGCAAACATATCATTGGCTGGAAACTCTGAATAATCGGACCCAACTTGCGAGGTGTTGTCATCAAATCCGTTGCCACCGTCTTCGCCGCCATCGTCATTATCTTGGCTCCAAGATGAGACCGAAGTCGCTTTACCCTCCCGCTCTTCGTCGTCGTGTATGCGATTCATGTCCGCCATACTGAAGGTTAAATATGTTTTGACCTCAGACGTATCGTTTGACAAGGTGTCTTTGCTTTTATGCGGAATGTTTCCTGATTGAAGCACTCTTGCAGACGTTACATGTCTTTCGCTGTTTCCGGTCATATGAACTGCTCTGTAATCTGTAATATTCATATCATGACACTGCAATTATAAGAATAAAAATAAAAGTCTGGTTAAATTTAAATTTTAATTGAAATTTTTATAAAAATAATAAAAGTTTAAAAGGTATAAAACATGGGATAATGTGGCCTAGAGTAGCAAGCACAACGGTTCGGTTTAATTGTTCCATAACCACTATCATAGCTACTGGCACAAATCATGTTAAACCAATTGATTGTAAGTCTAATGAGATATGACATACGAGACAGCTTTAATAAAGTTTATTTTTTTGGGTAAAAACAAAAGAGAGTAATCTCCAATATTACGTACATATATTGTAATTAAATAATATAAATATAAAAAATAAAAAATTATAAAATTAAATTAATTAAAATTATAAATGAAATAAATAAAAATAAAAATTAGTGAAATTGTAAAAAAATATGCTAATTTGGCTTTGATTGTTTTTGGGAAAGAGTCAGATTAATTAAAAAAGTAAATTAAAAATTGTCATATGTTAGGAAAACATTTGTTTTAGGATTTTGGACTTTTTTGTGAATCATTCTGTGAAAGAGGTATCAGTTGGCATGGATGAAATAACATTTAACAATCAAGTCAAAAAAAAATTCAAATATGTAACCATGGAAAGTTTTATGGAATTAAGTTTAGGCACTATAGTATTTACGTCATCATTTATTGAGGCCTTTTTTCTAATCATTTAAATGGAAAGTGTTTATTATTAAAGCATTACGTCCAAAGGAGAAATATAAATACATACATGAAGGTTTGACTAAATCAATAGCGTGTTGTTAAATGTTTAATTAGAATTCTAGTATTTGTTTAATGATTACCTCATTTTATGTTATACGTTTTTACCACTAATGTATTCCATTATTTAAAAAGTTTATTTTAAAGCTGAATTTACATTAAGACAGATGGATTAGCACATTTGTAACATTTAAAAAGCTGCGTATATTAAAGGGCTATCGCCAGGTTCAACAACATGTATTTGTATTCGGTTTAAATAAATTTCCTTATCTACCCAACAAAATGTTGGCTATTAACAAACATTGACAGCACTAATACATACTAATATGATTATATCAAATACGTATCATAAATATTTTCCGGTTTTAATAGTTTCTGGCGAACTTAGACGAATAAACCACAACTTGAACTTGTGTGATTCGTTAAATAAAATAAATTTGATAATAATAAGAAAAAAAAAATTAAAAACAAACGATAAACTACTGATCGTTTAACTGCGGTTAGTCTGTCGGCAAAATACAATCGTGTGGAAATATGGATTGTTTTTTTTCTAATGTACCGATAGCTGTAATCGGCACGACACACAGTGGCCTGTTTGCCTGATCTAGCGTAACGAAATTAGTTATTTAAAAAATAAGAAACTTTTTTTTTTAAATTAAAATTCTTCTGGAATAAAATACCCAAAAGTAACAAGCGGAAAAAATTTCATTTTAATAAAAATTTTTTTTTACCTAAATAATTTTTTTTATGCAGAACGACATGTTGCCTAAAATTTACAACATTATGAGTAAAAGTAACTCAAAACAGCATATGTTGGATATTTCACAAATTGGACAAAACAGTTTGAAATAAAACAACATAAAACATTCAGCGGCCGATACAAGCTTACAAGCTGCCATAACACAGGTCACGTAACATTTTTTTAACTATACACCTTAAAATTATTAAAAATTTAAAAAAATTGTTATTAATATGATTTTTCACTATTTTTCTGTACAAACTGCAAACTTGTAAAAACGCGACAAAATGTTTTTGTTGGAGCTGTTTTAACATATTTTGAGTTTGAAAGCTCACAGTTGATCAATTGTAGCAAATTTATCAATTTACCGATTTGCTAAATGAGCATTTAGTTATCGGAAGGAAATCAAATTTTGGTGTATTTTAAAGGTCGAAAATGTCGATTTCGTTACGCTAGATCAGGCGAATCGACCACTGTTCGATAGTCGCTCGCGCGTACTACCACGCTTAAACTAAATATTAAACAGTTTTGATTTTGATGCCATAATTTGTTACATATTGCTGGAATATAGATAGTACTATTCTTAGGGACTCATAGTTAATTACACATTACAACGTTTTCCAGCTCACTGATTTGATCGAAAGTAGCCCCAAAAAGAAGAAGTTCTGCATCATTCGTTTTGTCAAGTTAAATGCCATAATAATTTGATACCGATTTGAAGTTGACATAACTCCAGAACCACTAGTCCGATTTAGCTGATATAAATTTAAAAAAAATTTAAGAATTACTATTCCTTTAATATGTTCAAATAACGTTTCTCTACATAAGCAACAGTCGGACTTTTCCATTCATCAAATGATTTTGAACTGGGTTTATTTTGTAGCTGTTATAAAAAAACTGTTATACTCCGTGACGTATGATTTACGTGGAATATTTCTTATGATAATCATACGCCACCATATAGTATTTATGTAATATCAAACAAAAGAGCCTAAAACTTGACAAATTCCCCTATAAGATACTTACTAACTTCAAATCGATATAAAATTATTATGGCATGTAACTTGACAAAACGAATGATACAGAACTTCTTCTTTTTTTGGGCCTACTTTCACGTGTGTGTTTTTACTGTGTTAGGAAAGAACGTCACGAACCTAAGCGAATACATATTTTTCACAGTCATTTGACCAGGATGAAAGTCTTGGCCTTTTAGGAGTCGAATAGGACACTAGATATTGCTTATTTCATAAAAGGACTTTATTGTCAAATCAAAGTATAAAAAAATGAATTTCCCTTTACACCCCATTTTTAGATTTACAACTAACGCAAAGTAGTCGATTTGGGTCGAAAAGGCGCGCATTGGTTATTGGTGGCCCCCAAAAAGCTTTGGCGGCATCTTGGTTTATCAAAACACATGGAATAACCTTGAAGGATCCTTGACCAAGGTTGGACGTCAATCCAATAATGTATATGGTCAATTCCACGCCAAAAAGTATATTCAGATTAAAGGATTTTTCATGCACTTTTTCGTGTATTTGGCGAACTTTGAGTTAAAATTTCATAGTATAAAATGGTTCGAAATTATCTAGGAAAGCAACATCCAGTTTTTTAAAAATTTTTGAGGAAATTTCTGATCTTTGAAAACCCGTCAAATTCAATAAGGTCAATTTGAACAATAAGAAAATGCTACGAGAAATTCCATAAAAATTGATTTATATTATTGGCATGATCCTAAATACTTTTGTAAGGGTATTTTTTGATTGAATATCATCATATTTGCAAAGAAGAAAAGCACCTCAATCGAAAGAAACTAGCTGTTTTCTTTGTGAAACATTATTTTACTTCAGAAATTAAGAATATTCATATGTACAATATGTTGCGAAATTCTAAATCATTTGAGGAATTTCTGTATAGTCATCCAAGGTGGAGGTAAGAGAAATCTCTCTCAGAAAAATTCTCAGAATTCATCCTCATCAATATCCATCATTTCCTCATTCCCATCTCCAACCTCATGTGTACCCTGTTTGACTAAATTCTGTAGCTCTTCAGGTAGATCTTGGTTTGTAGATTTCCTGTCTGTCGCTCTCAAACTACAAATGTATGGATCGGAAGTGATGAGGAATCGCTGCCATATATCTTCCTAATTTCGTCCGAAAATTCTTAAAATCTTTGTACAGGAACAAGAGCTTCTTCCGATAATTGGTCTAAGCATGTAAAAAATATGAGTAATGGAAGAACTTGGAAAAATATTTAACGGATTTATTTATTTTATATCCGCACAATGCAGCAACACTTTATGCATGGTGGGTGACATACTCCCCCAAGGTGTATTTAATAAGGTGGTCGCACTAGTACAACAACTAAAGACTTTGCAACAAAAACATGTATATTTGTTTTAGCAAAGAGTCCCGAACTGTCAAATTGAGTTGACAGAAGTCGAACAAAAAGTAAACAAATCGAACTAAGCGCAAGAAAATTTGACAATCTAGGTCCAATTCGAATGAAAAAAGTTAAAATCAGCTGTCTAGTGCGACCACCTTATTAAATACGCCTTGTACTCCAGCAACCATATTTTTCTACGACAAGCCTGGCAGTTTTGAGAGCATAAAATCTGTATTTGTTTGGGTCGTTCTCATCTGACATATTTATACAAGTCAAAATGACAGCCAAGCGATGGAGTATATCTTTATCAAAACCTGTAATCTCTGATGATATTTCAAATTGTTTAAAATTAAAATTGTCAAACGGGATTTTTCAGTCCTCGACGAATACTTTCGGGGATTTTCGGGTTGCAAAATTAAAATCGACCCTCCAAACAGTAGAATTATCTTTGAGGAATGTTTAAAGAAGTAAAAAAACAATCTAGAAGATCGAAAGTGACCAGTGACGTATTGCATTACACCCTTTACTGGTTAGTAGTAAAAAAAGCTTCCCTAAAACATTCGACCGTGGATTATATGTTAATATTCAGGTATGGGGGGGCAAAAATTTGGTTTTAGACTACATTAGACTATCAAGGAAAGGTAGACATAGTTAGAAAATGGTTTCTGGAAGGAAATCGACCACAGTGTAACGGCACCTACTAGTTTTTCGACCTGTGTGAATCTAACTGTTTGAAAGGCTTTTACTAGACATGCCGATTGACTCGACACTTATACTGCAAAGTTGCTGACGGCAACATCGATGGGCCGAAAATGAAAGAAAAATTTAGATTACTGGAGACAGGAGATAAACCTGAGATCTCCCTCATGGTAATTGCGTGTTCTAATCACAATGCCACGGCCGGTTCCAAAGTATAAGTATATGTTTTATTTTTCTTATTTCATAAATTTATTTATAACTGCGAAACTGTTGATTATGTAGATAAATTATATATGAATAGATTAGAGGAATTGTAATACTTTATTCGGAGTTGCGATGATGGACAGATGTTATGCTATCAATCCAGAAACGATTCACGCACTTAAGGCCAATATCGTCCAAGCCATCGTGTACTACGGCGAATCCAGCCGGGACAGTCACTTGAACGAAGTTGTATTCCATATTTATTGAGAATGTTTGTTCTTCTAATACCTCGGTATTCATGGGAACTACTGGAAATTCTTCTATACAATTCTTTCCTCATAGATTCAAAATAATTCATGGTAGTCGCGTGTTCTTACCATTATGCCACGACCGGTTCCAAAGTATGGGTACATATATGTTTTATGTAGCTTTTTTCATAAATTTTTTATAACTGCGAAACTGTTGATTATGTAGAGAAATTATATATGAATAGATTAGAGGAATTATAATTGTGTATTTATTTTTGTTAGTTTTTAGTCGATCTTACTGTATATTATATCAATTTACGTTAGTGTATCGAATGATACATCAAATTGGGCTAAAGATCAGAAAAGTGTTTTTTATTTTTTATTGTTTGATATTTTTGGTCAAATTCAGTGTGTCACGCACTAGGATGACGCGTTTCGAACTCCATGACGAGTTCATCTTCAGACCCCTTTGTGACGAACTGATGCGCAATGGTGCAACAATAAAAAATAAAAAAACACTTTTCTGATCTTTAGCCGAATTTGATGTATCATTCGATACACTAACGTAAATTTATATAATATACAGTAAGATCGACTAAAAACTAACAAAAACAAATACACATACACCGGCACGGCACGACCTAACAAACTATAAGCTTACTAGTAAACTTAGTTTATCAATAAAACCTTGTAAGAAGCTTGAGCTTTGAGGTAAAAAGCCTGAGCTTTGTGGTAAAAAGCTTGAGCTTTGTGGTACATAGGGAATCGTGGGGATAAAAGATCCTCCATTCTCATTTTTGATTATCCATGGTCAAATTCAAAACTATGCTGGACATTTCCGGCTGACATATACTTCACATGCACATGTTTGACATAATTGTAGATATATATACAGCTGATGATGTACCATTGTGCATCAGTTCGTCACAAAGGGGTCTAAAGATGAACGCGTCATCCTAGTGCGTGACACACTGAATTTGACCAAAAATATCAAACAATAAAAAATAAAAAACACTTCTGATCTTTAGCCGAATTTGATGTATCGTTCGATACACTAACGTAAATTGATGGAATTATAATTCTTTATTTGTGGAAATATGTTCGGAGTTGCGCACTTAAGGCCAATAACGTCCAATCCATCATGTGGTACTGCGAAAGTAGCCGGGGCAGTCACTTGAACGAAGTTGTATTCCAAAATTATTGAGAATGTTTGTTCTTTTTATACCTCGGTATTCATGGGAACTACTGGAAATTATTCCAAATCCTCTGAGAAACTTAAAATCGGTTCATATTTACCCGCGTTACTGACTCATAAGTACGTAAAGGTACGACAAACCGGGTTTTTACCCGAAACTCATGATTTTGATGGTTTGTGAAATTTGAAAAACAGAGTCTTGTTGTGCTCAGCAGCATCTACCAGAAAAATTGTAAAATTTTATAGGTATTGTTTTCTTTGTCGCTCTGTGTTGTCCATAGAATAATGCGTGTGTCCGCAACGTGTATCCGCAACGCACATTTTCATTGATTGTGTGTGTCCGTTACGCACTTTGTGTTAGTCATACAACATTTTAAGTAAAGTTTCATTAAAAGGACATTATAGTACTGTCCAAAATCTACATTTTTTATTAAGAACATAATCTTCAAAATATTTCAACTTTTCGAGAAAACTTCAAAATATAAAAAAAAATATAAAAATTAAATTTTTTAAGATTATTCAAAGGTATTTGTTTTTTTGTTATATAAACAACATCTAAACATTTAGCTTTTTCTAACTGAGAGTATGAAAAATAAAACCCACAAGTGAATCGATATTTTACTTAAAGAACAAATATTTATATCATATCGTGTTGTGTATAATCGCGATACATAACGCTGTATAACTGACCACGAAATTGGTTAAAGACAGATTCAATGCGAATTCACGTGAAATCATTAAACATTAAACTGTTTACATTATGTCGATGTTACTAAAGCTATTTGTCAAGAAACATATTGCCAAAGCAACGAATTGTTGATGAAGATTTGCCACAAACAGATCTATTAATAGTTAAACCAATTAAATATGTCAAACTAGTTTGCTATATTGATTTAGTAATAAAGAAAGAAATAAATAATTCTATTGTTTTTCTCATTATATTTTTTCAAGAATCAGAAATCAAATAAATAAGAATAAAAAAAATTTTGTTTTGTTTGGTTGACGGGGATGGAACTTTCTATATATTTTAATCAGGCAAACAATTACGTTTTTTACCTGTTTTGTTGTTAAAGACCAAATAATTGGCATTTGCATTTGTCCAAATTGTTGGGCCATACCTCGTTGGTGCTGATACATATTAGCTAAATATTTATATTTGCATATTTATTTATTATGAATGTATTAATAGTAAAATAAGCTAAAACAAATAGCTATAAATTATAGTACAAGTAGATTAGACCGATTTGTAGTATATGAAACCCCTCTGCCCTCCTTAAAGGTCTAAAATATATTTGGGAATTTCTTCATTTTCTTTCTAATTCAATGACATTTATTCAAGTAAATAAAATAGAATATACAACGAAACACACAATATTTGCAGCTCTGTTTGATTTCCATCGCATTCAAACGCTAAAACAGATTTCAATTGATTTCTTTTGGCAGATCACACAGACAATAAATTATCTTTTTGCACTCACTGTAACTGGGCCTTTTGCTTAACGAATGACTAAGATTTCAATCAACTGAAAAGCTTTACTATACAAATACTATACACGCAAATATTTCTATTCACTAATGTGGGGGCGCGTACAGTGGGCGCTTTTGAAAAATAAAGAGGTACATATAGGCAATCCCACAGAAAAGTCTACCGTGATCGATAAATAAAAAGTTAATAAAAAACAAATTTTCTGACTTGTATTAGTAAAGACAAATACTTAAATTTTATTAAATTAAAATGTCCAAAGCTTATCTTAGTTTCTTCTACGATTAAATGAAATTCAAAATTGCAATAATTATAATTAACTCCAATAACTATAAATTTATCATTTAGCTGCAAAATTTTGATTTTATTTTATTGACGTTCTAATGTAACATTCGTGATCAACAATTTGTGGTTTATAAACTTTATAAAATTTCATAATTTCGCAAATAAAAAAAAACATGGAATTGCCCCTATATGTATAAGTTTATAGAGAGAGTCATAGAAAATGTCTCTAATGTAAACATAAAAGCTCAAAATGTTGGCCAAAGTCTTTCTCACACCTTCAAAAAAAAAAACAGCGTTGAACCAAAAATACAAGAGCCTCCAGGATCATCGTTATCCTAAAAGAATCAACGCACTTTCTCACGATAAAAATAAAGAAATTCCGGATCGAATCAAAAGCCATGTTGGGGATGAAGATGAGCTCGATAATGTTTAGAAATCTGATTATGACGACTAAAAACTATAAAAAACAACAGTTAAAGCATTTATTAATAAATTTAAATTTAAAAAATATAGTCTTATTAGGTGTTACTAACATCCCACAAGGGAAAAATACTAGTTCGGAACAAGTTCAGTACTAGTTTACTATAGGACATTGAACTAGTTCACCTTTTAAACAAGCAACTGTCTCATTTTATACGTAGTTGTCCTAGGCTTGGGGAAATTGTAAATTTTTTACTAAAATTTGAGCTGGTACTGTACTAGTATTTTAAATATGGTACGAAACTTTTCTAGAATAGTACTGGTTCTTATCAAACTAGTTTAAAGGAGACAACCAACTACCAACCGACTAGAATTTCTGAACTTGTTCTATTCTAGTACAAATTGTTATATTCTATATATATATATATATTTATCTTAAAGTTATTTAGAACCACTTGTCTTTTGCTCTTGGTTAAATTTCGATATATAACTTTTGACATTATTTCAAAATTCCATTTTTCTTATTCATCAACTAATAACGTTAAACTGGTTCAAAGTTTGATAGTTTGGAACTATACTTTTGAACTAAAACTAGTCTGACGAGTCCCTACTGGGATTCTTTTGAGGTACAAGTTCACTTATTTAGACATTTTAAGCACAAGGCGTATAAGTACGACTTTCCTTACTTGAAAGGTAATTTTATAAATACATGAAAAAGTTGGTCACTGAAACCCTTGTGCTTCGAGCTCCTCTAACATAAATATTCACATATTTAAAGTAGTATTTGAAATTCAATTGATTTATTTTGCTTTTCAATATGATATGTTTCAGAAACTTATAAAAACAAAACAAAATAAATTGCCTGTGCCGATTTTAAAAAATTTTTATGCTTTTTATAGTTTTACTTTAAACTATTCATTTATCATTTTCTATTTGGGAAGGTCATCAAGCAATTTTATCAAAACCAATCGGCGTTATTAACAAAAATTTTAATATTACATATATTATATATTTGTTATGTATACATACAATTCTGCCAGTAAAGACGGGATGGATATATTTCAAATATCGAATGCATTTCATTATATAAACACATTAAACTGCTTGTTGCATTAAAAGTAGAATAAGTCTATTTTATAGATTCGCATATTTGAAAATCAGTTGTTGGTCAAGTTAGTCTTCTGTTAGCGGTTATGTGTTACACTTTCAAAAATACATATGCATGACAGGCATTTTTTAAAGTATTACAGCTGACTTTATCATTAAAGTTGTATCAAATGAAAAATGTTCTGCCTTTATAAATTACATATTTTGCGGTTTCACAATTATTTCCTGTATATACTTAGGCTATTTTCGAAACAAACAAGCCCTCTCATCCCATTTTGCAATGAAACGTATACGTATGCCTGCATGTGAGTGCGCACACAGTCACATTCACTCATACATATACACATTTGTACAATGTAATGTAATTATTAGTAATTGCGCACAATTTAATGGCCAATATTCGCACATTCATTGTAAAGTAGTTAAAGTAAACAAACAAATCATAGGGTTGATAATAATTGTTACAATATTATTTAACTAAGCACTTGAGAATATTCTACAGATACGAGTACTAATCAGGGTATCTGGTCAAGAAAATAAAAATCAAGTAAATCCCTTAGGAGCCATCGTTGGGTAATACCAAATTTCGATATCAGTATTCAACGAAGCGTCTCAAGGCTGTGATTTTTGTTGTTGTTAATACACATGAGCTTTTTCATTTGCTCTTACTACATTTTACTGCGTAAACCAGACAAATTCCCTAAGTGTCATGTTGTTTTAGTTTTGATAGTAGGTTTGTGTTGGATAAGGAGAGCACATAGAGAAATGAGAGAGAAAAAATAAAAACACAATCTCTATGTATTCTGTTTTGTATAGTGCCATAATTCTAGCAAAACGTTCAATATTTTCTGACAATAAGCTACGGCTTAATCTCACAAAAATTTTCTACATATACAAAGGTATCAAAACAGATGCTTGAATCGCTTTAAACTATTTATCTTTTAGATAAATACACTAGTTTAAGTTTTACGTAAAAATTTCATTACTGGTAACATTTCGTACAAATTTGTTTAGTGATGAGAAAAATTTGAGCCTCAAATTGACTATTTTTTACTCTAAGCTATTTGCCGAGTAAAACATGTACATCGAAAAGAGTTTGTAGACACTTAGATAATAGAATTTGTTGTTGTTTCCAATGCCAATTTAACAAATTTTAAATAGTTAACGTTATATTTTTTAACGAATGACTTTTATTAGAAATTAGCGTGTGTTGCTACGAGCAGTTTTTTCGAATAATAATTATATCGGAAATCTTAAATATTTCCTGAGTATTGCTTTTTTGTCGCTCTGTGTTATCCATAGAATAAAACGTGTGTCCGTTGTATATAAAACCCCAACATATCTTCTTTATTTCCAACTAGCTGACTCGGGCAAACGTTGTTTTGCCTTCAAATTTTATTTTCACTGCAAGTTTGGGTCCGGTGCCAAAAAACAAAAAAACTAAATATTGGGCCATCTGTCGGACGAACTACACAGAACACTACTCACGGACCATAGAGCATGCATATAAAATTTGGTCAAAATCGGTCCAGTAGTTTTTGAGTTTAGCGATCACGAACATACACGTAATTTTTATATATTATTAATTTAATTTAATTAATAAATTTAAATTAAATTTAAAATTTCGTTAAATTTGACAAATTTTAACACACATTTAAGGGGACCGGCCGTGTCATGATGGTAAGAAAACGCGACTACCATGCGAGAGATCCCAGTTTCAAATCAGGGCTCCAGTCATCTTTAAAAACAAATTTCTTTCATTGCCGGCCTCCCTCGATGTTGTCGACAGAAACTTCGCAGTATAAGTGTCGAGTCAGTCGGCATGTCTAGTAACAGCTTCTTAAACAGTGACGTTCGCATTCGTCGATAAAGAAGTAGGTGCCGTTAGTTATAAATCTAAAATAGAAAGCGTGTTAAATCACAACAACGCATCCCATACCTCATTCATGAGGTGTAAAGGGAAATTAAATTAAGTTTTAACAGACAGTTTAAGTGGCTATGGAAAATTGTGTGTGTCCGTAAAGCACTTTGTGTTAGTCATAATTTTGAATACAACATTTTAAGTAAACTTTTATTTAGAGAACATTATAGTTTTGTTCAAAATCTACATTTTCAAAATATTTCAAGTACAAAATAAAAAAAAAACGTGCGTCCGCAACGGTAGGCAATACCCATATAGATAAATTATTTTAAACTTTATTTATTTAAGATACATATTAAATAGACTGTAGACTGGCTAAATATATATTATTTGGGTCGTTGTCGTGATCCACATTGTTGACAGTTACATATTGACAGCACTGTTTGGTCATTGTTAAAAAAAAACAGCCGCTAGTAATAGAAACATACAGTCAGTATCAAGAATAGGGCATGACATCATTTACATGACATCATTTATCTTTCAACTTTAGTTTTTTATTGCTAATATAATTAATTTTTAAAAACTTGTGGCTATCCATTGGACATTACTATTTTGGTAATTGTTAAAATTTCAAAAATTTTATCTTGCATTTTCTATCAACATGAAGAACTTCGATTGAAATTTAACCATTAACCGCTTAAAAACTTAATTCCTAGTTGCATTAACTTACCGCTGAGCGAAATGTCCTCTGCTTACCGGAACTAATGCTGCAGACGATGAGAATCCTTCAAATGTCTGAGTTGCGTTTTAATCGATAGATAACTGTGTATCTTGTAGTAGTAGAACGTCATGGCTCTTGGAATGCCTCACAGAGCACACTAATCATTCTTTCTCTTTTGGTTTGCTGTTTCTTGTTTTTATTTTTTGTTGTTGTTTTTGTATTCTTTTTTGTTCTTTTCACGTTTTCTGTTTGTTATTGTTGTTTTAATATGATTTACATTAATTTGAAAACAAACAACTTATGGCACAGGTGTTTGTTGCTATTACTGTTACTGTAGCTGTAGATCTGGTGGCGAGTTTTCAAAAATAAGTTATAAATTTTATACAATTTTTGTGCAATAAACAATACACAATGAAACGTTGATCACATTTTGTTTTAAGATAATTTAAATATTGTGCACACACACACACACACACACTTGTATACATGTTTGTATGGACACTGTTCATTTCATTACCTATTGTTCTTGTCGTTCTATTCTGTTTCAGATTGTGCTTTGTGTGCTTGTTGTTGGCGTTGTGCTTTTATTTTTTATTTTCTGAACTTTTTGTTGTTGTTACGTTGAATTACCTAGGTGTTGTGGGGCCGGCTGCTTGGCATAGCGCTGACACTCAATCACTCATCCGATTGCTTTATGAGTTGTACTATTTGGATAGGATTATATAAGTCGCGTAGTATTTCCAAAGTTGAACAGATCAATATAGTGTGAATAACAGGTGAACGAAATACAGTCTAAAGTACTAGAGCAATTCTGTTTAATCAACTTTGCGAGCATAATTCTCAACCGACTGCTTTATTAAGCTTGTTTTTGCGTAAATATGACTAAGGAAACAAACATTTCGCTTCAAATATCCGCCATATGATTTTAAAAATTGTTGACACACGAACAATTAGGTTCCCGATAGTAAAACACAGGGCTTAAAAGGCCTAGACCCAGGCCTATTTTGTGAAATAGGGTGCCTCATAATTAGGGCGACCAATTTTCAGTTTGTGCTTTTTTATGCTGTTTTTGCACTTATTGAAATTTTTGATACATTTTGATAAGATATGTTTCTATCAATTGAAAAATTGTACATATCACAAGCCCTTGCGGTTCATAAAAATATGACAGGTAGTATTCAATATGCAAACTATCCTCTCATTTTACACACAGACTGTGTTCAAGATTTTTTAATAGCCCTGTTTTTATCGATAGCTTAGATCGTTCGATTCGTTATATTCCTATAGCTTTCAGGCGCCTTCTCGAAAACCCAAATTTAAACTAATGAAATCTTATGTGCCTCTATAAGCTTAACCAATAACGACACGATGGGGAACGTGGTTGGAAGCAGCGGAGTATTATACTAATTATTTGGAAGACATAAGGGAAGTCATTCAAGAGTTTAACGAAAATGATTCTGAAGCATTGCGATAAAGCAATGAGGTTCTTTCTAATGAAAATTTGTAATCCGACTTGTCCTTCATAAAAATTAACTTTAAGTGCATCTGGCATGCCATCACAAAAATTGAGTCAAGCGGATTGCCATTGAATGAAAGCTTGGAAACAATAAAATCAATTCAACATGCTATATAAAAACATCTGATAAAATTTTTTTTAAAAAAATGACTGCCGTTCTTGCGCGAAATCCTGGCTTTGTGGAAATCACTAAAATCAACAATATTGTTTTTAAAAATTCCAAAACAACAAGTGCGTTTATCGGAAAATATTCGCCTGCTGAATCAACAATTTTTAAATACGCTCCCGTTTCATCGTGTGACGTGGAACGTCTTTTTCTATATATGGAATTTTTTTACAAACCAGCGTAAAAGTTTTGTAATCGTGACATTGACCAAGGTATAATCTCACTTTAAGAATTTTTTTTTTGGTTTGAAAATTACTTTTTTTGTATGAATACACGACTGAATAATTTTGTTAATTTACTTATTGTTTTTTATTACTTCTTTAATAGATGTGAAATTGTGTTTCGTTTGTTTTTTAATAAATAAAAAAATTTATATATGCTGAATATAAAATCTATCGTGCTTATTTCAAGGGTTTTTCATGCTGTTTTATGTACTGAAAACCGTTTTTTTTATGCTGAAAAATGGTCGCCCTACTCATAATGGACGTTCTGTTTTAATAAGTAAATACATTTATTGTTTGCGTACTTTGTAATTCCAAGTTCAACTTTTTTCCTTTCATTTTTTCTTTATTAAAGTTTAGCCACCTATTTAGTTTTTCAGCTGTAACTTAAGAACCATTAATGATTTCTCGTTTCATTCTTCAGCAGAATTGTAGCTAAGTCTTAAATACAGTCGAACTTCCATAACTCGAACCACCATTATCCCAAAAAAAAAGTTCGATTTACGGAGACTTCGAGTTATAGAATTGTGAGTTATTTACTCTCTTAACGCTACTTCTAAACGATTTAGTTCGAGTTAGAGAAAATGTTGGATTAATTTTATCGACTACAATCTTCAAAAAATATATAATATTCCCCAAATATCTCAAAATTTTTGGCCACATATACATATATTATTTTTAATAACGACTCTGATCCAAGTACTGCTTATATAAAGCGAGTTTGTATATGGTACTCGCCAGAGAATGACAATAAGTACTCGGCATTAATGTATACTTAAGTACTTACCCATAAATTGTATACTTGTGTGGAACTATATCTAACACACAGAGAATGCTTACAAACTCTTATTTGCGTTGTAAAAGACATGTTTGCACACCATTTATAACGATCGTTACTTCTACCTACCCTTACTTTTGTTTCTCATACACAAGTATACACAAAATACACTCGACGCACACGAGGTCAGAAGCCGAAGCAGACTCAACTTAATTAAGAAGTTTTTTATCTACGATAATGATCATCATAGATCATCGTGTTTTATCGTTCTTACATTCGTCAACACTTCTAAGCACTACGAGTGACATGAGTACTCCTGTACATTCCCATACTTTACGGAACAGAAATAGAAATTTGACATGTATAACTAGCACCCAACACCACCAACTTGTAACAACATGTGCTGGGTTCTCGTGTACTTGGGTATACCAATACACAAGTGAGTGCGGGTATGGGCATGGTTTGATCGTTTACTCTTTACACATGTACATGTTTGGACATTAATACTTCAACAGTACTCTTATTATACATTTTGTCATTCTCTGGTACTCGCTACATAGTACAACGTATGAGTAATATTTATTAATTTTGTGTTGATTTTATAATATATATAGACTGGAGGTACTAGGTCATAAAACTGACCTAGTACCTTCACCCTGATTTGGAATTTCTTACCCCAGAGACAATGTTCCCTAAAAAAATATCCAAAAGTGTAATTATAGTTTGATCGTAAAACCGCTTTCTATTTATTATTATAACTCCGTAAAAAGTTGCATGCTAACGTGTGGTCTTCGTTGATGCTATTTTCGTACCGGTGTGTATTATTTCACGATTGTTTCGTAGAACTTAACTCTTAAGACTTAAGATTTGTGATGACGTTGAAGAAGTCATTGCTGTAGATGATAGTTTGGCAACCAACAAAATAGCTAGCCTTACATTGCCATATAATGATCTACAATCAAATTATGAAACAATAGTCAAATTTCCTACAGATAAACAAAACAAATCAAGATCCAAAAAAAATATAATTGTTTGTTTCTGCTTAAGTGTTCTTATATGTGTATACCAACTAAAAAAGTTCTTACAGGGAAATGTTATAGTGATTGATAGTTGTGCTTCTGTAAGCGCCACAACTGTAAATGCACTTCATTAATTTTGTATTTGAGTTTTGTTTTGTAGCATCGGCTCAAGTAATCCTAACTTTCCAAGGGAGACAGCGACGCCGACAACAAGCGGGCAAGCGGGCAAGCGAGCGAGTGAACAGACTGTCTGCTTTGCTTGTCATCGTGATTACAAAGCTCATTAACTTTACTCGAATTTACAACGAGTTTGTTTGTCGAACATTATATGTACAATGTGTCAGTGTGTGTGTGTGTGTAGGGCGGGAGGGCGAGTGGTTGAGACAACACACACACACTTATAAAGAAATTCTTACAAACGAGGGTAGACTTTGTTATTTAAGTATCAGCATGTATCTGCATATGAATGTGTATGTTTGTTTGTATGTATATTAGTTCAAGAAGCTGTTAATTTGTGTAAGATTGTTATAATTATAATATCGCCCGTTGTTATCATTGTTTTGACGTTGTTGTTGTTGTTGGGCCATAAACAAACACACACATTTACACATTGTTACTACTACGTATTAAAGAATGAGACTGCAAAGACGACTGTCTGACAGTCATGTCATTCATTTGAAACCGGTTGAATCAACAAAATTATTGAAATCGAACAGAATGACAGGTTCGTTTGTTTTAATATGTACGTACCCTGCAAACATTTTGGAAGAGTTTGGAAGATTAGTATGCCGCGCGAAGAATACGCAATTCTTCGTGGCGATCATTTGAAATTAATTTATCTGCGCGATTTGTTTGAAACTCTCCTCGACAATTATTTGACGATTGTTTGTCAGCGCGATTATGCGCGATTCGTAAGTAAAACTTCTCGGCAATTGTTAGAGGTTTACTTGTCAGTCGATCCCGCACGCGAATTATTTGTAACCCTTTAATGCAATTGTTTGCTTGTTAATCGTGTGTACGATGGATAGATTATCATAACACTTCTCTCCGAGAACCAGAGAGAGGCTAACTGAGAAAAATGTTTATCTAATAATCCCCCACGCAATGAGTTGAAGATCGTGAGCGATTAACCTCAGCCAACTCATAACGGTAAAAAATTCTTGTTTCTTTTTTTGAAACAGCGAAAATAATCATTTAAAGTTAAAAAGTGAAAGTGAGTGGATCATTTGTAAAGACAATTAAAATAAAAGGTTTAATATTTGTTTACTATTTTTTTCAAAAACGAATGATTATAAGATATGGTGGACATGATTTACGTTAGATTTTCGTTAGATCTGCCATTAAGGGGATCATAACCGACCAATTTTAATTGCATTTTAGGGAATTTTCTTCACGATTCGTTTGGGGATCTTCTTTACAATTCATTTGGGAATCTTCTTCACGATTCGTGAGGAACTCTTCTATGGTTTTCCCATATAAGACATTTTCGCAATTCGTTTCCAACTCTTCTTCGCAACTTGCTTGCCACACTTCCACGCAATTCTCGAGCAATTCGCGAGCGGCGAATCGTCTCGAGACACAACTACTCACACCTTGGGATTCGCGGACGAATCGCAGATAATAATCGCCGCAATTAAGTTCATCTTCCAAATGATTCGCGGATAATTCTTCCGCAATCAAATATGTTTGCAGGGTAACTAAGTATAGATGTAGGTATTTTAACATACATACATACACTCTACCTGTATTTGTCTGTACATAGAAAAATGTGAGGGAACAAGTGTGTATTCGCACATACATAAATTTTTAGTATGTTTGCGCCTATATATGTATGAATCTGGTCTATATCTGTTTGTGGGTTGTTGTCATTTTATTCAGCTGTTCGATGCTGGCCATTTCATCGGAACAACAACACGAAGCATACCGACGACGACGACGACTGGCTGTTTTGTTGATGTTTTTCTGGATTTTATTTTGTATTTATTTACATTTCCTTTTTAGAGCAAATTCAATTTGAACTCAATATCTCTCTTCACTCTTTCGCATACACACACACATAATTGCATATACGCTATCTCTCTCTCTCTCTCTCTCTATGTCTTCCGCTCCCACCCTTGACCTCTTTGTCCCTGACAATGGCTGTGCAATTATGATTCGGACGATGCCGATGTTGTTGTTGACTTTCAAGGAATTCCCTGGGCAATTGTGTTTGCTTGTTTGCAACAAAATTGACTGTTTTCGGTTTTTGCCCATGTAGCAGATTTCGCCTAATGGGGGGTTTTCCTGCGAAAATGTCTACATTGTTCATACGTACAGACAGACGAAAAGGAAAGCAATACATTTGTACATCTTTGTATGTATGTATGTGTCTAAAAATAAGTAAGTATGTATCATTCATCAAGACTGCAAGTGTGTATGTAAGGACATTGTATGTTGTGTATACATACATACATAAATGGGTATGTATGTTGCGTGGATACGGGTCAATAAGTAACAACCCGTGTAACAAAGCTACATAAGTAGATATGTCGTTGTGTACGGATACCGGTGCAATAAAGAAACAAGCTAATAATGTTGTGTGACTGTGACCTACTTTTGAGACGTTACATACAAATGTAAACACATATACATACATATTGGCACCCTAATCCCCAAATTAAGTGCATGTGACCATGCCTACGCACCCCCATTACCGTATTCGGAGATCAAACAACTACGTATACGTATAAATATGTAATGCGAATTTCTACCAGACGTATCGTCATAACGCGTAGAAACCTGAATCGAACAAAGGTGGGTAGCCAGCATTTTAAGCCGAAAGGCAACTGAAAGCACGTTCCGCAGGAAACATGAAGTTGTTAAAAAAATGATTATTTCTCCCACTTCCATTGTCGTACCTAACAAACTTTTACAAGTGCCGCAAAGACTATGAAGTTTGACAAAAATTTAAAAATACACCAAATTACAACAAATTCCTTGGATACCAAAATGTAAGGTATTTCTTTAGATTTCCACGTAATTTTGTCTGGAGATTTATTGTGACAAGTTTATTCATACATAATATGTATATAATAGGGTGGCTGCAGAGCTGCAGACAAAAAAACGTAATTTTACCAATGTCACCGTTGATGAACTGAACTCCGTTATGTTTAACTAAGATAACTACAACATTTACGATCCGATATGTTTACAGGGGGCTTATTTGAATTTTCGATACGTATTTATAACCAAAAGTCTTTACACATTTATATCGACTGCTTCATAATTATTAAGGTATATAGCAAAAAGTCGAACTCACAATTACCAATTCTTCGAATAAATTATGACCTTATTCTTTGTTGCAAATTGTTTTTAGCTAAATTTCCCCTATAATACTATAATAATTAGTAAGTCCATCTAGTACTGGTTAACATTTTTGTAGAAATAATTACACTGTTTTCGAATTGGAAATTTTTGTGATAATAAGCGGGATACTCTATGGGTAACTGTAATTCGAGCATACTAAATTCAGTGATGCTAATTTTTTACCTCTTGTTTTCGGTCTAAAACTACGGTTCGATTACGATTCGTAATTTCACGTATACGTAATAATTTGAAATAAATATTAAGTACACACCATAAGTGCAAACAAGTTTTTTTGGTACCGTGGGACAAATACAATTTTCTTTTTAAATCATAGGTTATTTTGACACTGACAGCTGTTGCCCGCTCGAAATCTTGACAGAAAGTGGTGTCATAAAAAAAAAAATAATTTTTTCTGACGAGGCGCATTGTTATTTTGGCGGCTACGTTAACAAACTAAATTGTCACTAAATAAAAATCAGGAATTTCTATCTGACGCCCCTATTACAAAATTGACTGCATTGCATATTTGAAAGCACCACAATGAACGTTTTAAATGTTAATGGTCTAATATCTATCTAATGTTAAAGCTTTTAGTTTTTTTTTTTTTGTTAAAATATGGTTTTTGTAATAATTTAGGCATTAATTAATAATTTAATATAGATCCTACAAAATCTGATATCTTCAGAAACACAGAATGCATGACGAACATAAAACCCGATATCCTCTAGTTGCCCAGTTAAGAAACGTTGTATGACGATCGAATTGTAGCCTAACAGACATTAAATAAAAATCAATAATAATTTGATAGAAAAATATAGAAAAAGGCTATTAACTAATAAAAAGTAACATTGGTTGCGTTTTGTTGGTAACTTATACGCGCTTAGCCAAAATTCAAAACGAAAATTAATACAATATTTACGATAATTAAAAAGAAAACAAAAATTAGTAGACATAAATTACTGTGCTGCCAAGTAATTTCTTTTCGTTAACGGCGAAGCGTTTTGTTGGTATCCTATACCGGTCTCCTATATAGGATACCAAAAAACACAACCATTGAATGATTATGATGTTATGTCATTACATGTCACAAGGTAAACGCCTGCTAGATGGCTAAAACAAAACACAAAAAACCGGCAAAATATTTACTGTGGTCTCCCCAGTAAAAAGACAAAAAATCAAAAGAATGTCGCACGTGCTGCAGACTAAACACAATAGCTCCAAAATAAATGTAAATTTTCTACAGAGCATTAAGAGCTTCTTACGCACCGAAAAAAGAAGTGTTAACGTTGATAACTGCTGTTACAAAATATTTAGCAGTTTCTTTGTAAATAACATTTTTTTTTGAGAAATTTTCTTGCCGCTTACATAAATATCTATATAATAACATAAGAACACTCACACACACACACATGCACACAGCCGCATCGGATGGTTTATTGAAAAATTAGTCGACAAGTGTCTGTCAAGTCATACTAACACCGGATGGTCATCACACTATCCACTTTATATTGTATAAATACATATGTAGTTATGTATGTAGGTGCATAACGGACATATGCATTATGCATGCATTTTGTGCAACTCAGCGGAATGTACAAAATGTCGTTGAATGTCGTCGTCATCGGCAGCAAACAAAACGAAAACGAACAAAAAAAAATTAAAATTATAAATTATATTATCATATAGATTTTGTGCCAACCTACCCAAATATTTATATTGTTGATGTTATCGACGGACTGTGGCCAGTAGGGAAGTTTGTGTCTGTGTGTATAAGACTACGTTTCCGAGTTTTGGGTACACATTCGAGCACACCACACTCACGTACGTACACCCAACACTTAAGCGCTGTAAATGGTCTACAACACTCGTACAAGTTGTTGTGATGTTTTGTATTAGTTCTCTCTTCCATTGCCGAGAGACCCTCTCGGGGCCTATCTTTCATTTATGTGTTTTGTTTTTCTTTAACGTATTGTGTTGTTTACCAAACATAAGGCACCGAAATGATTTTTACATGAACAGCTGAATTGCTCTGTCTCTTAAAAGATTCAATCAGAGCGCATGGCACAGATATTCCCCTGTCCCCTAACAATATAATCTATATGTATGTATAAAAAAGTGTGTTCAAAAATATAAAGACAACATCAGAATGATCTTTCTTTCTTAATATTTAAAAAGGAAAACAAACATACATATTAGGGCGAGTGTCACATTATGGCATAAATAAGAGCGATTTATTTAATTGGCTTATAATTTATGAATCATTAGACAAATACTAAAACCGAGGAAGTTTTCTTCACAAAATAGTTATAGCACGTGCAAAGACTATCTGTTTTATACACACACTCGCAAAGCAAAATTTATTCATTATTTAGAAATCCTATTCAGTGGATACATTTCGTATCCCTGCAACATATTTTTGTTATTTTGCGTTACATCGATGTCATACTAATTTATTATAGCTTACGAAATACATATGTGACCCGTAAGTTAAAAGGGACCTATGGGTCGAAAAAATCGATTTTTACTTTTTTGGTGATTCTTATAGTAGACAACGCACTTTCTAATGCAACAAACCACAGCTTTCTAGCTGCATTAGTTTTGGCAGAAATTAGCTGCAAATTAGACACTGTTGATAAAAATCAATCAACTTTTTAACTTCAAAGTCGTTTTTATCCAAAACTTATTTTCTGAGCATAGGTCCCTTTTAACTAACCGGGTCACATATGTAGAATTTTGAAATCGGACTGTGTTCTATCAACAAAAGCAATAATAAATATTAACTTTAATAACAATATTTAAAGATATTACAAAACTTTTAAAAAATCACTACAATTTGTAAACTACTCAAAGTTTAGAAATAAGGATAAGGCAAAAAAAAAGAATTTTAGTAAGGATTTACTTACAAATACATACATATATGTGACGAATGCTTCCAAAGCAAAACTAAACTTATACTCGTACATTTCTATGTTAACAAAAATATTTCCCATTAAGAGAGAGAGAGAGAGAGAGAGAGATAGAGGTTTTATCACTTCTTTCATTGCAACAATGTTTTAATCAGTTACATTCCCGATAAAGTGTTGTTGACCTCGAGCATACCATACTAGAAATGATGTTAACTATTGTAAATAATCAAATTATCAGATGTACGCGTGACTAATGTTTTATCACAATTATCAGTAATTTACTGTTCTTTTTTGTTAAATGTCAATGTTAGACGTTGTGATAAGCAAGAATACGTCATCAAAAACGTTACATCAAGTCAAAAGGGGAGGATAATTAAAACTCGGATAAAAGGTTAGCTATTAATCTGTAAACTGTAAAATGACAATCACCTCCCAATCATATACATAGTGTACATATATAAATTAATTATTTTCAATTAAAATTTTAAGAAAATCAACTGATGGTTTAAATTCATAACTTGTAAATGTATATTCAATTTTTCTATTCGAAATTCACACTTAGTTAGTTAGTTGAAATTTAAAACTAGTCAATTGATATTCATAGTTTCCACTCGAAATTCAAAAGCTGTCAATTGATTTTGAAAAATTATTTGTTATTCAATTGGAAATTGTGTTGGAAATCGTTGAGTACATGGAAATAAAAAAGTGTATGATTGAAAAACAATATTATTAAATGATACCGATTGAATAAATAACTTGCTGAAACATAAGTAAATCCGCATTGGCAATTTATTTTGCACCAGTTTGCAACACTGGAAAGAGAGTGTTTTTAAAGACCCTGTCACACGAGCATAGCTAATATAAAGTAATGCCGAGAAAAATTAGGCTAGATTGACAATGAAGAAAGAGATAATCAGCACACTATTATGATACTTAATCGTCTTTTAAAACGTTTCAAGAAATTATGTTAGTATTTACACACTAAAAATACACATTTCAAAAAATCTTAAAAAATCTACCTTAAAAAATTACAATTTATTCTCTGAGAAAAGTTGAGAGTTCAATGTTAATAGTACAAAGCATTTTTCAAACTTTGGGAAAGTATAAATATTCTTTCTCAAGACTAGTACGCAATTTACTAGAATTTCCAATAAATGAGTTGTCATTTAATTCAATTGTATTGTACTAAAAAAATATGATTATTGTAACAATAAATTCTTTTATTGTACTAGAAATTTTATTATACCACAAAGTACAATTAATTGTATCAAAAAGTTATTTTAAAACAAGAAGTATTAAACCTCAATTATTGTATTTTAAAGGAAATTTATCGTACCACGAAGTATATTTATTCGACCATAAAGTACTTTTGTTGTACCAAAAAGTTCAATAATTGCATCAAAAAGTAAAATTTTTTGCACCAAAAAGGAACTTTTGTCAAAGTAGATGGATTATAATTCCAGTAAAAATGTGAGTTGAAATTAACAACATTTTTCACATATGTACACTTTATGTTATAAATTTTTATTGTATAATAAATGGTGCCTGAAGATTGGCACTGACGCACGGATAATAATCACTGTTGCCTATTAGTTTTTTTTTGGTTTCTCACCAGTATAGGAATTTAGGTTTTTTTAATCTAAAATTGAGGTGGAATTTGTAAATAAACTTACAACTAAAAAATATAATCGCATAAAATATAATATTTAATTATTTGTCTGCCGCAGTTGTGTGGTTAAGCTCAAGCACCTTATTTGTTTTTGTGGTAGTAGCTACATGCTAGGGGTACAGTGGACTTGAGGAAAAAGATTGAACATTTAAAAAAAATTAAGTTAAATTTTTTAGATCAGCTGGGAAACCTGTTTCAGTTATTTACATAACTTTAACACAATTATGCATAATTTGGCAATAAAAGTCGGATAAATGTGACAACGCTGGCCTATTACATAAGTAACGTGTGTTCTTGAGTACCAAATTAAAATTTTATGTTCACAGTGATCAAGCATACATCTGTGAACTTTAGGCAAAACAATATTTCAAGAAAAAAATTACATGACCGAACTTATTGGTTTTACCCCAATTCGGACACGAGCAATCGAACTGCATTATTAGTTTTTTCACTTATCATGAGCACTTCATACAAAAGGGCTTAAATCCGTTTTCGACAAGCTTTAGTTTGGTTTTCGAAAAGGCTGACTTATTTAAAACAACTTTGCCGAAGCCTACTTATCCGACCATAGCTTTCCGAAAATCGATTTAAGCTCATAATAATCTAGGGAGAACAAAAAAAATTTTAAAAAAAATTAAGGTAAAAGCGTTGAGCCCGGTCATTTTATTAAAATTTTTGACATAAACAATAACAGTGTTATTTAATATTCCAGTACAAATAATTATATCGGTGAGTTATTCTAGATAAAGTAAATTGGCTTATACACCCATTCTATGGTGGAAGGTACACAATTATATGACACCGGGCGAAAGTCAATGATGTATTTTGATTTTTTCGTTGTTTGAACGTTTTTATTGCCTTTTTTCCATTCCTTTCAAAGGGACAATTACGTATGTGGAATGTGGAAATATAAACACATATTGCGTATACGTAATAAGGAATGTGCGCATAAAAAAGGAAACTACAAAAAAGTGAAACATACAAATTTGGTATGCAGCTACTCTCGCAAATCAATTAAAAGGCGACAACCATGTCCCAATATTTGAAACTAAAACCAAAAAAATCTGTTATAAATTAAGAAGTCTCTGGGGTTTGCCTATTTGACGACAACAAGAGTTTTAAAAAATGCAATAACAAAATTGAAATGGAGACTATTTATAGTCGAACTACGATGTCTACTATCGAATTAATTAAGAACCATATTTGTAACTAATACGTATTTCAAAACTTGCAGTTTACAAACTACTAATTGCCATTTATGGCAATAATAAATTCTGCCAACATTAATCTGAACGATAATGTCTTTTATGCAGAAATACATACTTTAAGACCTCTCAGAAGATATTTCATTCGTGGAGTGACCCATAAATGTATACGACATCTACTAATTGTCTTTTGTGTTAACATCGTATTTTGTGTTAATATGAAACAACATTTTACGTAGTGACTTAAAATTTTCTTATTCATGTTTATATGAAAACAACAGTTTACGTAGTGACTACAAATCTTCTTATTCATGTTTACATGGAGCTGAAACTTTGTGGACCATGTACGTCTTAAAAGGAATTGCAATTAATTAAACCCTATTATAATTAATCGCATGTACCAACGCAATCGTATATTTCGTTTCATCCAAACTTACTCTGGTCATTACTAACGCAGTGCTCTTCTGCAAACTGTTGCTTTTGTTTTGTGCATAACTGTGTGTAAATATGTACATCTACATATTTGTGTACGTATGTACATACGTATTATTAATGTACTTTCTGTTCAAGTACTGTGTAAATGTAGTGCGTTCAAATCAATAGGAAAGTCGACATTGTAGCATTGTACTCGAAACATATAATCAATTGGACATATTGCTATTGCTGTTGTTGTTATCATTGCATTCAATGTCTGCACAGTTAATACGGCCAGTCGACTTTCTCGTAGTGTGTAAGGGGTATAGGAGGGGGGTGGGGTAATGGGGACTCTCACCCGCCGGAGAGATTATACAACCTTCAACAGCAACGAGTGATAAGAAGCAGAGCAAGGTTAGTGGAACACATATCACTCAGTTGTACCCAGGTTGCCGTTGATTTTGTTTCTTTCTTGCAATTAGAGTACAAGAACACTCACAGGTTGGTGTTTTCTCAGTTGTCGAGTACTCGAAGTACTCGTACCAAACGAGTTTTGCCGCCGTTCATGTTTCCGAGTGAGCGAGAACATGGCAATAGAGTGCGTTTGTATGTTCTTTCGAGAATTTATTATTAAATTTATTTACGCCGTCTTCTTCTTATTATTGTAGTCGTCGTCGTTAGTCGGCGAATGTCTGTCGGTTGTCATATGAACGAACCTATACCACAGGGGTCTTTTGGTCGGTATCGTGGTGTTGCTACTACGTCAGCAAAATTTCGAATACAATGTAAAAAATACTTTTTTACACTGTTATTTACGTTTTGCCTGTGGCAGGTGGTCGGTGGGGGGCGATGGAGCACGATAGCAAACGATCAAAACAATTTTATTTATTTTTATTTTTCACTGGCAGTTGGATGATGGATGGCAATGACTTTGACTTGTATCTCACTCTCACTTTTGTACATGGATACAAACACACACGAACTTCGTACCATCCACACATATCGCTCGTTTTCTGCAAGACCGTCATAACTCAAAAAACGTGATTTTTGAGCTAATGATGTAGAATTGTTCATTACATCATACTCCATGTTGTGTAAAAAATGCATGTTAATATCTTTTATACACTCCGCATCAGAGCTATTTGAATTCCTCCATTTCGTACAAGTTGGGTGTAAATTAAAAATTTTAAACGCGTTTATCTCGGAATCGATTTTTTTGAGATATGACGGTCTTGCAGAAAATGAGCGATATATGTATGTATATACATCATCAACTTTGAGTCAATTATATTTTATACAGCTACTAAATGAAATAAAAAATGTGTCCAGCCTATTACTGGAAACAACAAGGGTGCGTAACAGTACTTTTTATTGTCAATTGATGTGATATATTCCCGAATGATTCTGTTCTTGTATCTTAAATCTTTGAGGTGGCCACTAATTGACTCTCCAAAGTTGGTTATCTCAGGTGTTATAAAAATTAAAAGATTCATGGTAACAGCATTTATGAATCCATTTGAAAAATTTTTTTGGATTTAGATAGTACTTACATGTATAGGTTGTCATATTTCGATCAAGAGGTCTACGATTCCTTTTAAAACCATTAATAAGTCCAAAATTGGTTAAGAACTGTCTGAGTTATGAGCTCATAAGCAAGGAAAACCCGATTTTGAACCGTAAGTCAAGATGCGAAGATTCAAGTCAATGTATCTATTTGGGGACCGAATAGTTACCACTGGCAGGGAACATTCTTTATGCAGAAACTATGTAAAATCTATATTTGCATGCTACATTAAGGAGTGAATTTCGTCGGAGTATTAGGGTATTAGGAAACTTTGGTCTACGGTTTCCTGTTGTACTCGATGAGACAAACAACATGTACATATATAAATTTCTAAGGAGATCTTATACTTTTATCAATGATTGCGCAAAACACTTAAACTTATGAAAAATTCATGGATAATATCTTCCCCAAAAATAAATTGATAGGAAATTGTACCCAATTGGGGAAAGTACCAACCCTGACTAGAAATTAAAATCTCAGATACAGAGAGAGAGCCATCATAGGCAGCGAGAATGTAAACGAGAGGCAGAAACTCGGAGAGAAAACGATAGAAATAATGAAAAATGACAACACATTGAGAACAACAAACACTAGACTCGAAACGAACCAAACGAAAAATGTAGAAAATGATGCGGCGGAAAACCTTGGAACAAGTTAGCTAAAAATTTAGTCGGTTCTATGGATTGTATCGCACCAATCCAAACGCACACACAAATAAGGCACTCGCACACACATTTGTCAACACCAGCGGGGATTGATGTGTAGACGTTGTTATTTATATGGATGTGTGTATTGTTGGTTTTTTATGTTTTTTTGCGGGTTCTTACGTAGTCAAAATTTGTTCTTTCTACGTCTTTATTTTAATTTTTTGGTTTTTAATTTCATTATTTAATTTTTGTGAAACGTTATTGTAATTGCACAAAAAAAAATGTTTAAAATACACCGATCAATGGATACGTATGAATGTACGTGTGGTGTACCTCTTACTCTACGTTTGACCATTTGTTGTATGTTGGCCTTTTTGCATTCGGTTGCATGATTTGTTTTGCATCAGTTTGCATACTCGTACGCAAGTTCGCGCAACGTTAGAGTTCTGGGAGATGCGTTCGTCGTCACACTAGACAGCGCTGATAGATACCGTGATAGTGCGCCGTTTCTCGTACATCATACGTCACTTTGCACCCACTCTCGTTCGGTTCGGGCACTTTCTTTGGCATAAATCCACTCACTTCTAATTCACTCATTCACTCACTTGTTTGCAATTGACAGATTTGATTTGATTGGTATCGGCTCACAGATTCCACCACGAATACAAATTGTTGATATGCTAATTGTTATTAGGCACAAGTATAAAATAACCAAAATATATCATCGGTGTTATTATTTTTATTTCTTGTTTTTTTTTCTCGCACTTATCATCAATACCGACGACGATACCACAAATGCCACCGATGGACGGACGGACGAACGAACGTAAGACGCTCTTCGCGGAGCTGGTTGTCGAAACGACGATCAATTATAGATTGTTTATAATTGTTATCATCATGCGCTTGACCAGTAATCGCGCCCTTTACAAATGACGTAGCAGCGACAAGCGACGGATAATCGATCCGAAAGAGTTTAAAGTCGATTTGAAAATCTCTAATTCATCGATGGTTAGCTAACGATGTGTATTTAAAATACAAAAAAACGAACTGACAGCACATATTCGACCAAGTGACGTCGTGTATTTATTTGTGGTGCCCCAAGTTGGCATTTGTAGGTTTGCAAAACAACGGTGAAAAAATCGCTTACCGTACACGTCAAGCAAGTGTAACAAACTGAATGGTGGTTGTGCTTATGCGGCGAAAACGTCTTTCATACAACCGTACAATTGAGTGAGTGAATGCTTAAATGAGCACAAAGTATTTTCATTCGATAGCTGCTGAATGAGAGGGCAGCTGTTGTTAATTGTTTATGGGTAGTATAAAAGAGCGAGCTTGCACAAAGTTGTACATATATCCGAAGAACGAACGTATCTTTGCTCTGGAATCCCTTATACAAGGCCGTCTTGATAACTTTTTCATAAACATACAAAGTACATATCTATAGATATATGTATGTTATATATGTGTATGTACACACACAAGCATGTACTAGATGTGTTTATGAATTTGAGTGGGCCATCAGACTTCTGCTCAACTAAACAGTTAATAAATATTAAGGATTTATTATTGGGCAGAACTTGCGCATTTCTTCATACATATAACCAAAGTTTTCCTTACTCTTTGAATCTGGCTAGACGATGACCAGATGCATATACATAAGTAAACCAGTCAATGAAAACAGCAGATGCATTAGGGAGAATGAATGTTTAATTGTTGAAGTGTTTAAAAAAAAACACAGGAAACGGAAGTTACCCCATGTGATTGGTAATGGCAATAGAATTTTATGTCTTCGGTTTTTTTACTATGTACATATTTTGTGTTGGATCAGAATTGCTGTTCGTCGGCCAACAAAAATAACTTTTGATTTAACAGGGACTTTTGCATTTTGTAAAATTAGATATTATATTGGGCGATATCAAGAAAAATTTAAATGTTGTTTTTAACTTAGTTTAAAGTTTATGTCCTTTTTATTTTTACTTGTGGCTTAAACAATTTGTATTTTTATTCAATTTCTAAAAGTTTATTTTCATTTTATTTTTTAAAAACATCGATCATCAAATCGATTTCGATCAGTAATAAGTAGGACCATCTAAGAAAATGAAATTTTAACAATACAAAAATGCTTTTCACAATTTGAAACAAATATAAATGATATAATTTGAATTTGCACATCTTCCAACACTGCAACTAAACGCTCTAAAAAGCTTGATCAAATAATAAAATAAAAGTAATATACATTCGTCCAAATAAAAATTTTATGTATTTATTGGCAAATATTACCGAAAAATAAAAAAGTTAACATTTTTTAAACAAATAACTATTTGTTAATATAGTATATATATATATAGTATATATAGTATAGTATATATATTATAGTATTCAAATACTTGAAATATTTAAAAAAAAACGGTTTCGGTTTTATTCGAAAAATACCTTATCCAATAATTCGGTTTTTGAATACGTGATTTAGTAAAAACTCGGGTTATCCGGTTTTATTCGGTTTTTAGGAAATTGTAAAATTAAACTAAATACGAATTTAAATATGAAAACATATGAATATCGTTACTCTGATACTATGCTATGTCGAATTAACACGTTTTCATTTAAATGTAGTTTTTTTAAATCAATTTGCTTCAGTGTATAACCCATTTAATCTCTAAACAGAGGTTATCCGGTTTTGTTTGGTTTTTGGGAAATTGTAAAATAAAACTAAATATGAATTTAAATATGAAAACATATGGATATCGTTACTCTGATTCTGTGCTAAATGTAGTTTTTTAAATCAATTTGCTTCAGTGTCTAACCCAATTAAATTTTAAACAGAGGTTATAATGAAATTTGAACTTGACGTTTAATTGAAATCTATATTATTCACAAACTTTGAACTTAAATTTTACCCTTATCAAAGTTTAGAATTTATGAAATTAACATGTTTATTACAATTAGACGCTTAGTTTAGAAGAAAGCGATATCTAAAGATTTTTATATGAATACGACAGATTCCTGCCTATTTAAAGTTAAGTTCCCAACATATTTCAAGATGAGAATTTATTTGTTCCAAATAATTCCTTTATTGCACCAAAAAGTTCTTTCAATGTACCAAAAAGTACCTTTATTGTACAAAAAAGTACTTGAATTGTGCCAAGATTCTTTATATTGAATCAAAGAGTTATGGTTGGTGGTTATGGTTATTTCTTAACTTCCATAATATTTATAAACTTATTTTACGTGTTTTTAAAATACTGACGGTCGTCAGAATTATGTTAGTAGAGACGTTTGTTTATTGTGTAATTTTTTTTTTATCAAAAATTTTGACAAGAATTCTTCGGAAAAATTGTGTCAGTACATACCAAAAATACTGACAAAGCAGACAGTAGAGTAAATAAGCCTTTAGTTTGTGTGGTGGTAGCGATATATAGTTGTCATATTCTTCATTCTTAAGGCGCGATCAGACACGGATATGTCGACAGATTTGTTGCATTTGTGAGTAAATTTTGTGTGTAAACGGTTGTCGACAACAAGAATGTCATAGTAATTCGTTATCGACAACACTTCCGACAGACAAATCTGTCGACAGTGATGTACAATCGGTAATAAGAGACTGCAATATGCAATCGTTACAAGTTATCGAAAGGAGTTAAAGTTTTGTGATTGTTTTAGCACTTGGCTGTAACTGGTAGTGTGAACATTACTTAAATCTCCAATCTTCCCCTTTTTTTGGTGTGGCTACTATGATTTGTAAACAAGATGTGGCAATTTTATCGTTTTTCTTGCATATTTCGTACTCTTTCTTTGACGTGAGAACTGTCCGTATCGTAAACACCGTTTAGCCTATCTCTTTCGCGCTATCCAATGTAGCCACCTAATCACACCAAATGCTATGAAACAAGAACACAACTGAAATATAAACAAAATAAACAAAATGTGATGTTACATCTAATTAAATTACGCTCTCACATAAATGGAACTCAACTAATTTATGTTATAATACACATTCTATATAGTAATTTAATCTCACTGTGGCCAGAGCAATTGTCTGGCAACACCATATTCGAAGTATTCCCAATTTGTCGTTATTCTCTTTTCGGTAGTGTCGTGAAGTGGTTGTGTTCTTTCGTTGCATGGTGGATTTATGTCGTCGCGCACTCGATAGATATTTCTTGTTTTTTTTTTTGCTCGCTGGTAAAAGTAAATAATATTTTAGCGACGCCGAATTGCCATCTCGGACGCACAGTTCTTGTACATGTCAATTGATCCCAGTCTATAGAACGAAAAAAATACAAATCTTATCAGATACACCATCGGTATCCGCATACATACGTTGCACGGGAGCTGAGAAGAAGGAACCGAAAAACCAAACATGTCGGAAGCAGAACACCAAGACAGCAATGGAACGTCTAATGGCGACGTGCCAGAAATTGAGCTGATCATTAAGGTTTGTAGCTATCTTAGTGGATATTCATCGGAGGAATTATGAATGCTTCGAATTACCAAAGTTCAAGAGTCAAATGCATGGATGTATGTTAAGATTTCTGATTGGTGACAGAGGATTTGTCGTGTTTCTATTGTTGGTGAGGAATGGGAAGGGCGGAGGTTTGTGAGATGTTCAAATTTTGAAAACGCACTTGGTTATTCGACATTTTTTTTTTGCTTCTAACAACTTGAGTAAATAATAATGAAAACAGGTTTGCTGAGCCTCCTAACCAACGGTTTGTCGTTTGCCTCTGCCGCCGCCGTCGTGCTGCTTTGCACTCGCATTCAATGCTTTCCACTTTTGTTGGCGCACCCTCCGGCCACCTGACTGTCACGTCTTTTCTGGAAAAGTGATGGCAAACATTGTCGACGTTGTCGTTGTTATGTTGCTTACTCCAAGATAATTGTTTCGCCGTCCAAGTGTGTTGTCGTTGTTGCTGTCGTTTCATCAGTTTCTTCGCTTTCGTTGTGTATTTAGTTGGATGGGGCCAATGTTTGTTTTACTTATTTGTGATTTTGTTTTTCCCCCACTCTCATAATTTTTTTGCCACATTCTTGTGCAGTTTCTAATCGGCAGAATGTAGCTGCGCTCCGTGATGCGTCATCACTCGACCAATACCAAAAGTTGTTAACGTCGCCTTCATCACATATTCTACTGCGAGAAAACATGCATGACCATAGCTTTTGATAGTAATATGCCTGCTGCTAATATGCCATCTCTTCAGATTACAATTGCAATGATCTACTCAATGAATTTACTTAAAGAACCATTTAACCCCATCGTAGCTGGGATTGCTGTTTGCATTTGACGCCGCAGCAGCAGCAACGGCAGAAACAAGTCAAGTTTCCGTTGCCGACAGTCGCTGCCGCCGCCGTATGCTTCTAATGTTTTGTTTTATATTTTCTATACAATTGTTACGTCCCATTTTGTTGGTTCAAACAAATTTCTGTTTGCCGATGGATGCAGTCCGCTCTGTTCGAAGAGGAGAAAGTGAAAGTTCATATAACTCGTTGTGGGGATTGTTAGTACGACAACAGAGAGCTCTAAACGGCATTCATTTATATTCAGCAAATGCACTTCCAAATTGACATACATACATGTAGAAACCATCATCAATATAAACAGCAAAAAGTACCATAGCTCCTCTGTCCGGGGGCGACTGATGATGTTAAGACTAAAGTTCAACTTCTGCCAAAAACCCAACGACAGGGAGAAGCATACATGCAAGTGGTTTTTGTTTAGGTTAATTCATTTGTCGAAATGCTTTTCAATTGATAACCTGGAACATTGTAAGGG
Organism: Muscina levida; assembly: GCA_964034835.1. Lineage (NCBI taxonomy): Eukaryota > Metazoa > Arthropoda > Insecta > Diptera > Muscidae > Muscina > Muscina levida. Next base: position 3,549,428 of record OZ035882.1, read on the forward strand.
CTGCCATTTTACTCATTAGTCACGTCGGCTAGCACTTGCTCCGTCATATTAAACTAAGTCTTAACTTGTCCAATAGCACGTATTCTAGCGAGCTAAACTCTATTAGCCCACTCTTACAAGTCTTACAAAAGAGGTAACTATTATTGAAAAAGTTATTAAATTTGTTTGCACCCGCCACTTTATGTTTTTTTTACATCAGTTAGGGAATTCAGTAAATGTCAGTTTTTCAATAGTACATATCGATACCTTAATACTAAAGAATCAACGTAGCATGTTTTCAATAAAATAGAGTTTATGGGTTATGTTTGCTTAAATTTATACCATATTTAAAGCTCAGGTTGATTAGCCCAAACTAAAAAAAAGTTGTAAGGAAATTAAAACTTAGCATATACGGCAAATATATATTACTCATAAACTTTGAAGGCATTTTGTGCAAAACTAACATTTCACACCTAGCATAGTTTAGAATTAAGGTGGCGGTATGTAAACACCTTGTCGTATTTTCTATAACTAAAAAAATAAAAAAAAGCGAATTTAAAATATCAAACATAGAATTGCCTTAGTACGTTTATCAAAAGCAACAACCTTTATAAATACCAACTACAATAGGTAGATAAAAACTAAACAAACAACATCTGATTTCTTAGCACACCACAAAAAATTCCTAAAGAATATTACTGTCGTACAATTGCTTTGTTTGAAAGTATTTACAAAAATTGTTGTAAAGCTTTAGCATATACGAGACACATAACAGGACATCTTTTTAACACCCTAAGTATTATATAAGAACTGTATGTTCTAAATCCATACACAATGTTGTAAACCGTAATAGGGATAATAATTTTTTAGCTTTAGGAGAAGCACGCTTCCTTAAAGAAGCGTGTCAACGGCAAAAGCTAAAAAAACATTTTTAGACTATTTACCATTATATCGCACGACAGATATGCCTACCATAGGTTTATGTATACCAATTTCAAGAGAGTTTTACATTAAAAACAAAAGCCGATATAATGCAATGTTGTTAATTTGCTGATAGTTGGAGGCTTGATAAGATTGTTTAAAAAAAATACTAATTTGTTTTCGTGTTCTGCTGAAGCCAAATTAATAAGAAACAACATCAACAATGTTACACACATACTCATACATTTAGTGAGAACGTAACGTATACATTTTTTGTGTAAACGTAATTAAATGTCTTCTTCCTTGTATGGAAATACAAACATAAATCCTGAAACAATTCTATTATGTCAGCTCTTAGATGTTGTATAACACACAATACCACTGACACTTATTATCGTTATTGTTATTATTATTGATAGCACAAATTTTTTACTTTCATTGATCGTCAGTGGAGAAAAATAAACGGTTACCACCACCAAATGTGTTTTGATTATTGCGTGCATTTCGGTTAAACACATTTCAGAAATATATTTATCAAGCAGCGTTTGGTTTGTTTTGTTCGCCAAGAAACAAATACATCATCATCAGCGAAATAGAAAAAGATTGCGTTGCGTGGTGGCTAGCCAGAGAAGCAATCAAGTATTCCATATGAAATATTCGTAACATGATACGCTCTTTTTATTAACTTGCAAGAATAACTATACACCTACACATACATATAATTGAATGTGATTGTACTTTTAACCGAATGCCAGAGTATTTTACTGAATTGACATGCACATACAATTTAAATAAATACATACTTATCGTGTATGTGGGTGTTTGGAAACCTTTTTAAAGAAGCAGATTTGTCAGGATATTAACGATTACGGTTAACTTTTTGTAGAAAATTTAGCTATCTTAAGCGGGTCAAATGCGAAAGTTAATGGCAAATAATTCCAAGATCCTTTAAATAACCTTTTAAGTTAAATGCATTGTTATATTTAGATCAATATTGTTCTAATAAACGGTTCTTTTATCGGATGTACATCGACAACTTAATAGTGTTTAGTCGAAGAATTTTGTTAATTCTATCGATTAGAACTAAGCAAAATGAGAAAATTGTTGAATTTTTGTAATATTTAAAAACATCAAGAATTACAATACCTTTAATTTATTCTTATATTCTCATAACAATCAATAGCTTTGAAGTTAACAAAATCACAAAAAAAATGTTTGGCAAAAATTTGACTTGCATAGGCTTGTCTCTAACCGATTGATTTAACTAGAACGCTAATTAAATAATTCCATGCTAATACTAAAACAGTAAAATCAATTTGAGATAACACTCAATACACATCCGCAATGTTTAACTGACCGATAAAGCACAACATTCATATCTGAAGGTTAATCTCTTTGATTCCGTTGTGTATTGTGTGACTCATAAGTGAAGAATGGCAAAGATCATACTAACTTTATTCCGTCAAACGGACCCATGATCAGAATTCATCTTATTAAAGTGTCGTATGAAATACAATTTAAAGAGACCTATAGAGTTTCATGTAACAAATCTCTAGGTAAATTCAAATTCGGGAAAAACTAAACTATAGTGTATCTCTGTTCTAAACGCCACAAGCCAAAGGAATACAATAATGAACAACAAAGCTAAAAACAGGGGTTATTGTCGACTTAACAAGCGATTTCGAGACCAATGTTTTACCGTATTGTTTTGACGTTATAATCGTCCACAAATAAAAGGAAAAAAACTTCAGCTAGCTAAACAAATCTGTCAATATTACTGGAAGGTATTAAATATAAAATAAAGGTAATTCTGTTTTAGCCTTTTATTGTCTGGCAGTACTTTACGATCGGTTATGCAAGGCAACGTTTCAAGAGTAGAATATTCAATATTTTTAAACATTTTGTAGATGTATTGAAATTATTGTGCACATTACTTCAATGCCACTACTATGTGTTTGTGTTTGCTGTGCTGTTAATAATATTTCTGTTGTATTGTTGTTGCTGTAATACTTATCGCTTAAATGAAATATCTTAAGAGTATTTTTGATGACATCATCATAAGCATAACTGTTTTATTTGAAAGAAAAGCAATTGCCATCGGCGTTAAATTGTTAAGATGAAGTTGGGGGGCTCCAACATAGAATACGACTACTATTTTAGAAGTAAATGGCGGTAGACGTACTGCTGTCACCACTAACACTAATTGTTGATTTTTTTTTTTTATAAATTTTAGTTAAAAGATTACACATTGACATGATTCATATTTATTTACTCTAAAGCCACGATCTACGACGGTTGGCTTTAAGAACCTCTGTGCGCTTTAGATGCCACCTTTCTACGTCACGTGATTATCGGCGTTTGTTTATCTACTACATACAAATGTGTTGCTTTCAATATTTTTCAATTCATATTTTGTTATTGCTTTGTACGAAGCTATTCTGCTGTCCGCTCTATCCGTTTATATTTATCGTTCGCATCACATTACAATGATGTCATATGACAAACAAAAGGGTTAGGATACGGTCAAATTGATTTCTTGTCTGTTTCTATTTATTTTTCGAATGTAACTAAAATATTACGCAGGCTAAACATACATTGTGTAAACTGGCGTCATGAGCGCAAAATTAGCAGAGGTTTTTTTTTAGCTGAAATACTTAAACGTTACATATGTCTAGCAAAGAGAACCGCCAAATCTTGCAATTTGTTTGTTTGTTATTTTGTAAGTTTGTTGCCTCATGTTGGTTTTGTAGAAAATTGCTACCAAATGTGGCCTTAAAGTCGCGGTTATTGAACATTGTAAATACGGTGTAAATACACGATAATACAAATTGATTTGTTTTGTAAATCGGGTTTGTTACGTAAATTAGGAACAGATGGGCAATTAATAAATCGATTATAATGTTCCGAAAAAATATTCCCTGAAAATATTAATATAGGTTTTCGAAGACATTAACTATCCGTAACGCTCTTATATTTTTTTTGGACAAAAACAGTACATTTCACTGAAATTTTTTAAAAATGCAGTACATAGATTTGGAAAAACAGTACTTTTCGCAGAACATATTTTTTACATAGCATATATATTTTATTCAATATGTAAAAAAATTAACAATCATTTCCAGAATCAAATTTTGTGGTTGTTTTGTCTTTGTCGTTTGAATCAATTTGACTAAGCAATGCTGTCTTCGTTTTGAGGTAATTGTAGAAATCAACGCATTTATACTTCATATTACATTTGGCGGTCAGAATCGCCTTCAATGTTTGCACATCTAATCGGGTTTTGTCTGACATCCAAGTTTTGTTCACTGCAGAGAAGAATCGCTCCACTGATGCTTAAGTTCCTGGCAAACATAAAATATATTCAACGATCGTGGCCATTTATTTGAATTCGCAATCAGCGTTATTGAGATGAATAAATATCTCCACCCAGCGATTCACATTCTAAACATTGCCTTCTCTCTATTGCATAATTTTGTCGCTCGTTTTTGATATATCTATTGGGTGTGTAAATATACCGCATTTTCATTGGCATTGTACAAATTGTATTCGCTTAACTTGTTCATAACGGCTTCGACTTCATTCCATTAGTAGAAAAGCATTCAAATCAAAGCAGGCAAAATAATCGAAAAAATCAGTGCGTAAAGCAGCCATCTCAATCGAATTGTATCCATTGTCAATAAGTTTTTGCTTATCTGCTACTACAGCTGGGGATAAAAAATCATCCTCTTGACGCATTTTTAGTGTTTCTTCGAGCTTATTTTTGAAGTAAACAATATTATTGCATGAATTCGCTGTTCGCCGCTTATATTTCTGTTACGTATCGCAAAACAGTACTTTGAGGGAGAAAAGCAGTACGCAGTTTTTGATGTCGAAAAACAGTACAGATACGAGCCTTAACTATCCGCAATGTATTTTTACACATCATTTTTCATAATCTTTGATTCTACTTTTGACAAAAAATATAAAATTTCACACCACCGTAGAAAAAAATTGTGACGAAGTAAAGCAAAATGCAATATAAGGTTTTGTTGCTGAGGTCAAATGCTACTGTTTGATATAGGTTTTTTTCACCTCTGAGACAATAACCCTCAAACTGTAACATAGTGTAATTTGACCACTTGTTCGCCGATTTTTACAAACAAATATGCGTTTCACACACGAGAACATGCACTTTCTGAATAATATAATAAATATTATTGTATTCTCATAAAATAGTGATTATAAACATCTTCAAACTCAAAAAATATTAATAAAATAAAAAAAGTTTGCAGTTTGAGCAAAAGAAAAAATATGGGGCAAGTTTTCTATATAAATATATCGTCGGTATACTGCGTAAACTGACTTAATGATACAAAAGTATTAAAAGTCGTTGTCTATGCCCCTTAAAAAAATACTGTCTATTTAAAATAGTTTTGTAGTTATTGTATTAAAACATAGACGGCCATAAACTTTAAATAATCAATAACTTAAAAACACAAAAAGTGTACATAAGAACATTCCTGCGAGTGTCCCATAAGTCATTCTATGCCCTGTAAAAAAATATAATTTCTATTTGAAGAAGTTTTTTAATTATTGTATAAAATCACAAGTGACCACAAACCTTAAATCATCATTGAATCAGAAATACAGAAAGTGGATTTGGTCAGTTAACGCAGTATACCGACAATATAAATCGTATACCGACAATATAATCTTTTCAAAACCGTTAATAAGTCCAAAAGTTATCAGCTCATAAGGGAGGAAAGACACGGAAACCCGGTTTTTGAACCGCAAGTCAAGATTTTGAGTGTTAGGAAACTTTGGTTTACAGATTCATGTTGTACTCGAGCAGACCTATACCACGCTCTAGGTCACTCTCTAAGTTCCTCAAATTGTTTTCCTTCTTGTAGCAGTGTGTTATCTAATATTATTTATTGTACTCCAACAGCATAACACTTTTATATTAAAAATATCCAGTGGTTCTTTGACCCTATTTTAGTCCACGCCATTGGACTAAATATTACCATAAGCGAAGTTATAATTGTTTAGACTATGGCATGTACAAACAATAAGCTGATTGTGGCGCCCTCGTTATCTTCTACTTTTCTGATATAGATTTATATATTGCTTCTAAATATAAATTATATTCTTAGAAAATGTTTTAATCTGACCGTAAAAATTATGTTTAGCCAAACTCATGGCTTAGAACGAACAGAAAGTTCTGAAGTTCACATGTCGTTGTTTAGTATCGCCGTGGGAAATCATTGGAATCGTAAATATTCGGTGTGATTTCCTAACATTTGTACAACCTAATGTCCCATACTTTGTTGGAGATATGAAGATGTTCTTGTTACCTTTTTTCTATTTGTTGACTCATTGAATTAGACAATCTGTTTGGAGACTTTGTGATTACTCGACTGTTCGAAGTAGTATTAGTACGTTACGCATACGCGATTGTCGCATAAGGTTACTATTTCCGTATAAGCCATAAGTTGCTTTGTTGCAGTTTGTAAGATTTGGAAGATATCATACTTTTTTATATCATATGATATCCGTGTGTTTGCACTGTCTATAGAATCATTTGAGGAGCAATGACATTTGTTTGGATTCTTAATGATGTTTTTTTTCTATTTCTTTAAGAAAGAAGAAGGCCATTTGCCTCACATTAAATTATATTACGCAAAACTTAATCGGATTTGATTATAAAAAGTTAGATATGTCACATTATTGTTACACAGCATTTTACATTTGTTAATAACTATTTCTAAGAATAACATTACGATTTATTTCAATTTCAAGGCTTCGACAATCGATGGCCGTCGTAAGGGAGCATGTCTCTTTTGTCAGGAGTACTTCATGGATTTGTATCTGTTGGCTGAACTAAAGACGATTAGTCTAAAAGTGACAACTGTTGATATGCAGAAGCCGCCACCAGATTTCCGTACGAACTTTGAAGCGACTCATCCGCCAATTTTAATCGACAATGGTTTGGCTATTTTGGAAAACGATAAAATCGAAAGGCACATCATGAAGAACATCCCAGGTGGATACAATCTGTTTGTGCAGGTAAGTTTTTGGCTTGAAAATGTATCTTAATCAAGGATGCGATTTATATTAATTGTTGTTCTCTTTACAGGATAAGGAAGTTGCCACGCTCATTGAAAATTTGTACGTAAAACTTAAGCTGATGTTGGTCAAGAAGGACGAGGCTAAAAATAATGCATTGATGTCCCATTTGAAGAAAATTAACGACCATCTTGCCAATCGCAATACAAGATTCCTAACGGGCGACACCATGTGTTGTTTCGATTGTGAATTGATGCCTCGCTTGCAGCATATCAGAGTAGCCGGAAAGTATTTTGTAGATTTTGAAATACCAGTGAGTAAACCGTGTAGTTGAGTGCGTATTAAGTATCTAATGTTGTTCAATTTTCTCTCTTCCATATAGACTCATTACACAGCACTGTGGCGGTACATGTATCACATGTACCAATTAGATGCCTTCACCCAGTCGTGCCCAGCTGATCAAGATATCATCAACCACTACAAATTGCAGCAAATGTTAAAAATGAAGAAACACGAAGAGCTTGAAACGCCCACTTTTACTACATCCATTCCAATCGATATTTCGGAGTAATGATCTGCGTATACGCCCCTATCTAATATTATGTATTACGTGTTATACATACTTGCTTGTTTTCTGATTAATTTAATTTCTTAGAATTTGTCCCCACCCACTTTTTGAGTAGTGCAAACTGACAAGTTTTCATCGTATATATAAATCTTTTAAAGCGTAATTTAAGATCTTTTTTTTTGAATAACAGCGACCTTGATTTGTTTTTCTAATTATTTGTTATAATATGTATTACGTTGAATTTTTTTTAATTACATCTAATGTTCCTCGTATTAGCTCACTGAATCTTCCAGCACTAAATGGAAAGATGATTCTTTGATTAACTCTCCGAGTATGGTTAGTCCCAACCAGTAAAACATGACTAAAAATAACTTTACATTATGATCGTTCATTTGTACTAACAAGAAGTGTGTTTTTTAATTAAATTTATTTTTTAAACTTAAAATTTATTTACATAAAATATACATATTTGCATACATTTTTTTTGTATATACACATACAACAATACAACAAAACAAACGAAGAATCATAAAATAAAAAGTATTTCTTATATTTGATACTAATAGCGATGTTTGTTTTCGATTTAACCGGGTTTTGAGATACCAATAGGCTGGCGATGGACACCAAGTCGGAAATAACAAAATACTTGTATGCACTGGAAATAATTCAATAAATCTGTAATTGTATCCTAAAATTAGCGCTACCAACGTAAATACACAGTGTAAAGAGTTATTCGGTACTTTACACATTTTTGCATATTTGCTGTTTTGTTAAACTGCGAAGCGTTCTATTACATGTACCAAACTTTATTTCCATTTATATCCCATGACTGAGATATGGTAGAGCTTATCGGTTTATTGTGAATTGAAGATTTACTGGGCACAACGGTTGACTCGACACTTCTCTAAAGTTGCTAATAGAAATAGACTCGGCACATCGCATGATAGTAACGTGTTCTAACCAGCATGCCACTGTCAACCCTGTAGAATAGATTAAACTGCATTCTGCATGAATAAGGCTCGTATCTGTACTGTTTTTCGCAGTACTGTACTGTTTTTCGACATCAAAAATTGCGTACTGCTTTTCTCCCTCAAAGTACTGTTTTTCGATACATAATAGAAATAAAAACGGTGAACAGCGATTCATGCAATAATATTGTTTACTTCAAAAAGAAGCTCAAAGAAACACTAAAAATGCGTCATGAGGATAATTTTAATCCCCGCTGTAGTAGCAGAAAAGCAAAAACTTATTGACAATGGATACAATTCGATTGAGATGGTTGCTTTACGCACTACACAAACGAGCGACAAAATTATGCAATGGAGAGAAGGCAATGTTTAGAATGTGGATCGGTGGGTGGAGATATTTATTCATCTCAATAAAGCTGATTGAATTCAAAAAATATATTTTATGTTTGTCAGGAACTTCAGCATCAGTGGAGCGAATCTTCTCTGCTGTGAACAAAACTTGGACGTCAGACAAAACCCGATTAGATGTGCAAACATTGAAGGCGATTCTGACCGTCAAAAGTAATATTATATACAAATGCGTTGATTTCTACAATTACCTCAAAGCCGGCATTGCTTATTCAAATTGCTTCAAACGACAAATACAATACAACCACAAAAATTGATTCTGGAAATGATTGTTAATTTTTTTACATATTAAATAAAATATATAGCTATGTAAATATGTACTGCGAAAAGTACTGTTTTTCCAAATCGATGTACTGCTTTTTTAAAAAATTTCAGTGAAATGTACTGTTTTTGTCCAAAAAAAATATACGAGCGTTATGACGCGTGTGAAGATAACAAACCAATCGTAACAACCTAAATTGAAAGAGAGAGAAAGAAATATGCAAAAGAGAGAGAGAGAGAGAGAGAAATCAAATTCTCTCAGAGAAAATAAAAAAAATAATGAAGTTTTTTACATCGCTGAGGTCTTTTTTGTGTTAAACAATCACGATAATCATAGTGTGAAGTTAACAAACCAACAACCTATCTATTAACAATAACAATTGGCAATTAATATTTATTTATATTCTATTAAAAACAATAAATAAAACATAAATAAATTCTAAAAAATATTTGAAAAATTTTCCTTGGTTTTTTCGTTTCTTCTTGCTAAATTACAAAAGGGTTTCTACGCCATATAAAAAATTTTGTCCTTTGGTTAATTATGGCCAGGACCATTTTGACCATATCCTCCAAACTCCAAATGTTGTGCTCACCAAAATTTCACAGAAAATAGATATAAGTAATAGGAACAATTCCCCATCAAAACCTTATTGGAAACGCATTTCAGAAAAAAAATCCTAGAACAAAAACTTTCTCTATATGGCGAAATTTTAGCATTTTTTCAATTTGGCCAGGGCCATTTTGGCCATACCATCCAAACTCCAAATGTTGTGCTCACCAAAATTTCACAGAAAATAGATATAAGTAATAGGAACAATTCCCCATCAAAACCTTATTGGAAACGCATTTCAGAAAAAAATCCTAGAACAAAAACTTTCTCCATATGACGAAATTTTAGCATTTTTTTCAATTTGGCCAGGGCCATTTCGGCCATACCATCCAAACTCCAAATGTTGTGCTCACCAAAATTTCACAGAAAATAGATATAAGTAATAGGAACAAAACCTTATTGGAAACGCATTTCAGAAAAAAATCCTAGAACAAAAACTTTCTCCATATGACGAAATTTTAGCATTTTTTTCAATTTGGCCAGGGCCATTTCGGCCATACCATCCAAACTCCAAATGTTGTGCTCACCAAAATTTCACAGAAAATAGATATAAGTAATAGGAACAATTCCCCATCAAAACCTTATTGGAAACGCATTTCAGAAAAAAAATCCTAGAACAAAAACTTTCTCCATATGGCGAAATTTTAGCATTTTTTCAATTTGGCCAGGGCCATTTTGGCCATACCATCCAAACTCCAAATGTTGTGCTCACCAAAATTTCACAGAAAATAGATATAAGTAATAGGAACAATTCCCCATCAAAACCTTATTGGAAACGCATTTCAGAAAAAAAATCCTAGAACAAAAACTTTCTCCATATGGCGAAATTTTAGCATTTTTTCAATTTGGCCAGGGCCATTTTGGCCATACCATCCAAACTCCAAATGTTGTGCTCACCAAAATTTCACAGAAAATAGATATAAGTAATAGGAACAATTCCCCATCAAAACCTTATTGGAAACGCATTTCAGAAAAAAAATCCTAGAACAAAAACTTTCTCCATATGGCGAAATTTTAGCATTTTTTCAATTTGGCCAGGGCCATTTTGGCCATACCATCCAAACTCCAAATGTTGTGCTCACCAAAATTTCACAGAAAATAGATATAAGTAATAGGAACAATTCCCCATCAAAACCTTATTGGAAACGCATTTCAGAAAAAAAATCCTAGAACAAAAACTTTCTCCATATGACGAAATTTTAGCATTTTTTCAATTTGACCAGGACTATTTTGGCCATATCATCCAAACTCCAAATGTTGTGCTCACCAAAATTTCACAGAAAATAGATATAAGTAATAGGAACAATTCCCCATCAAAACCTTATTGGAAACGCATTTCAGAAAAAAAATCCTAAAACAAAAACTTTTTCCCCATTCGACGAAATTGTAGCATTTTTTTTAGTTTAAGCCAGGACCATTTTGACCATATCCTCCAAACTCCAAATGTTGTGCTCACCAAAATTTCACAGAAAATAGATATAAGTAATAGGAACAATTCCCCATCAAAACCTTATTGGAAACGCATTTCAGAAAAAAAATCCTAGAACAAAAACTTTCTCCATATGGCGAAATTTTAACATTTTTTCAATTTGGCCAGGGCCATTTTGGCCATACCATCCAAACTCCAAATGTTGTGCTCACCAAAATTTCACAGAAAATAGATATAAGTAATAAAAACAATTCTCCATCAAAACCTTATTGGAAACGCATTTCAGAAAAAAATCCTAGAACAAAAACTTTTTCCCCATACGACGAAATTTTAGCATTTTTTCAATTTAAGCCAGGACCATTTTGACCATATCCTCCAAACTCCAAATGTTGTGCTCACCAAAATTTCACAGAAAATAGATATAAGTAATAAACACAATTCCCCATCAAAACCTTATTGGAAACGCATTTCAGAAAAAAAATCCTAGAACAAAAACTTTCTCCATATGACGAAATTTTAGCATTTTTTCAATTTGACCAGGACTATTTTGGCCATATCATCCAAACTCCAAATGTTGTGCTCACCAAAATTTCACAGAAAATAGATATAAGTAATAGGAACAATTCCCCATCAAAACCTTATTGGAAACGCATTTCAGAAAAAAAATCCTAAAACAAAAACTTTTTCCCCATTCGACGAAATTGTAGCATTTTTTTTAGTTTAAGCCAGGACCATTTTGACCATATCCTCCAAACTCCAAATGTTGTGCTCACCAAAATTTCACAGAAAATAGATATAAGTAATAGGAACAATTCCCCATCAAAACCTTATTGGAAACGCATTTCAGAAAAAAAATCCTAGAACAAAAACTTTCTCCATATGGCGAAATTTTAGCATTTTTTCAATTTGGCCAGGGCCATTTTGGCCATACCATCCAAACTCCAAATGTTGTGCTCACCAAAATTTCACAGAAAATAGATATAAGTAATAGGAACAATTCCCCATCAAAACCTTATTGGAAACGCATTTCAGAAAAAAAATCCTAGAACAAAAACTTTCTCCATATGACGAAATTTTAGCATTTTTTCAATTTGACCAGGACTATTTTGGCCATATCATCCAAACTCCAAATGTTGTGCTCACCAAAATTTCACAGAAAATAGATATAAGTAATAGGAACAATTCCCCATCAAAACCTTATTGAAAACGCATTTCAGAAAAAAAATCCTAAAACAAAAACTTTTTCCCCATTCGACGAAATTGTAGCATTTTTTTTAGTTTAAGCCAGGACCATTTTGACCATATCCTCCAAACTCCAAATGTTGTGCTCACCAAAATTTCACAGAAAATAGATATAAGTAATAGGAACAATTCCCCATCAAAACCTTATTGGAAACGCATTTCAGAAAAAAAATCCTAGAACAAAAACTTTCTCCATATGGCGAAATTTTAGCATTTTTTCAATTTGGCCAGGGCCATTTTGGCCATACCATCCAAACTCCAAATGTTGTGCTCACCAAAATTTCACAGAAAATAGATATAAGTAATAAAAACAATTCTCCATCAAAACCTTATTGGAAACGCATTTCAGAAAAAAATCCTAGAACAAAAACTTTTTCCCCATACGACGAAATTTTAGCATTTTTTCAATTTAAGCCAGGACCATTTTGACCATATCCTCCAAACTCCAAATGTTGTGCTCACCAAAATTTCACAGAAAATAGATATAAGTAATAAACACAATTCCCCATCAAAACCTTATTGGAAACGCATTTCAGAAAAAAAATCCTAGAACAAAAACTTTCTCCATATGACGAAATTTTAGCATTTTTTCAATTTGACCAGGACTATTTTGGCCATATCATCCAAACTCCAAATGTTGTGCTCACCAAAATTTCACAGAAAATAGATATAAGTAATAGGAACAATTCCCCATCAAAACCTTATTGGAAACGCATTTCAGAAAAAAAATCCTAAAACAAAAACTTTTTCCCCATTCGACGAAATTGTAGCATTTTTTTTAGTTTAAGCCAGGACCATTTTGACCATATCCTCCAAACTCCAAATGTTGTGCTCACCAAAATTTCACAGAAAATAGATATAAGTAATAGGAACAATTCCCCATCAAAACCTTATTGGAAACGCATTTCAGAAAAAAAATCCTAAAACAAAAACTTTTTCCCCATTCGACGAAATTGTAGCATTTTTTTTAGTTTAAGCCAGGACCATTTTGACCATATCCTCCAAACTCCAAATGTTGTGCTCACCAAAATTTCACAGAAAATAGATATAAGTAATAGGAACAATTCCCCATCAAAACCTTATTGGAAACGCATTTCAGAAAAAAAATCCTAGAACAAAAACTTTCTCCATATGGCGAAATTTTAGCATTTTTTCAATTTGGCCAGGGCCATTTTGGCCATACCATCCAAACTCCAAATGTTGTGCTCACCAAAATTTCACAGAAAATAGATATAAGTAATAAAAACAATTCTCCATCAAAACCTTATTGGAAACGCATTTCAGAAAAAAATCCTAGAACAAAAACTTTTTCCCCATACGACGAAATTTTAGCATTTTTTCAATTTAAGCCAGGACCATTTTGACCATATCCTCCAAACTCCAAATGTTGTGCTCACCAAAATTTCACAGAAAATAGATATAAGTAATAAACACAATTCCCCATCAAAACCTTATTGGAAACGCATTTCAGAAAAAAAATCCTAGAACAAAAACTTTCTCCATATGACGAAATTTTAGCATTTTTTCAATTTGACCAGGACTATTTTGGCCATATCATCCAAACTCCAAATGTTGTGCTCACCAAAATTTCACAGAAAATAGATATAAGTAATAGGAACAATTCCCCATCAAAACCTTATTGGAAACGCATTTCAGAAAAAAATCCTAGAACAAAAACTTTTTCTTTTTAGCATTTTTTCAATTTTGGCCAGGACTATTTTGGCCATATCAACCAAACTCCCAGACCTGTGCTCACAAATTTTTTATAGAAAATATATAAAAGTAATAGCAACAATTCCCTATCAAAACCTTATTGGAAACGCATTTCAGAAAAAAATCCTAGAACAAAAACTTTTTCTTTTTAGCATTTTTTCAATTTTGGCCAGGACTATTTTCGCCATATCATCCAAACTCCCAGACCTGTGCTCACAAATTTTTTATAGAAAATAGATAAAAGTAATAGCAACAATTCCCTATCAAAACCTTATTGGAAACGCATTTCAGAAAAAAAATCCTAGAACAAAAACTTTTTCTTTTTAGCATTTTTTCAATTTTGGCCAGGACTATTTTGGCCATATCATCCAAACTCCCAGACCTGTGCTCACAAATTTTTTATAGAAAATATATAAAAGTAATAGCAACAATTCCCTATCAAAACCTTATTGGAAACGCATTTCAGAAAAAAATCCTAGAACAAAAACTTTTTCTTTTTAGCATTTTTTCAATTTTGGCCAGGACTATTTTCGCCATATCATCCAAACTCCCAGACCTGTGCTCACAAATTTTTTATACAAAATAGATAAAAGTAATAGCAACAATTCCCTATCAAAACCTTATTGGAAACGCATTTCAGAAAAAAATCCTAGAACAAAAACTTTTTCTTTTTAGCATTTTTTCAATTTTGGCCAGGACTATTTTGGCCATTTCATCCAAACTCCCAGACCTGTGCTCACAAATTTTTTATAGAAAATATATAAAAGTAATAGCAACAATTCCCTATCAAAACCTTATTGGAAACGCATTTCAGAAAAAAATCCTAGAACAAAAACTTTTTCTTTTTAGCATTTTTTCAATTTTGGCCAGGACTATTTTCGCCATATCATCCAAACTCCCAGACCTGTGCTCACAAATTTTTTATACAAAATAGATAAAAGTAATAGCAACAATTCCCTATCAAAACCTTATTGGAAACGCATTTCAGAAAAAAATCCTAGAACAAAAACTTTTTCTTTTTAGCATTTTTTCAATTTTGGCCAGGACTATTTTGGCCATATCAACCAAACTCCCAGACCTGTGCTCACAAATTTTTTATAGAAAATATATAAAAGTAATAGCAACAATTCCCTATCAAAACCTTATTGGAAACGCATTTCAGAAAAAAATCCTAGAACAAAAACTTTTTCTTTTTAGCATTTTTTCAATTTTGGCCAGGACTATTTTGGCCATTTCATCCAAACTCCCAGACCTGTGCTCACAAATTTTTTATAGAAAATATATAAAAGTAATAGCAACAATTCCCTATCAAAACCTTATTGGAAACGCATTTCAGAAAAAAATCCTAGAACAAAAACTTTTTCTTTTTAGCATTTTTTCAATTTTGGCCAGGACTATTTTCGCCATATCATCCAAACTCCCAGACCTGTGCTCACAAATTTTTTATAGAAAATAGATAAAAGTAATAGCAACAATTCCCTATCAAAACCTTATTGGAAACGCATTTCAGAAAAAAATCCTAGAACAAAAACTTTTTCTTTTTAGCATTTTTTCAATTTTGGCCAGGACTATTTTCGCCATATCATCCAAACTCCCAGACCTGTGCTCACAAATTTTTTATAGAAAATAGATAAAAGTAATAGCAACAATTCCCTATCAAAACCTTATTGGAAACGCATTTCAGAAAAAAATCCTAGAACAAAAACTTTTTCTTTTTAGCATTTTTTCAATTTTGGCCAGGACTATTTTGGCCATATCATCCAAACTCCCAGACCTGTGCTCACAAATTTTTTACAGAAAATAGATAAAAGTAATAGCAACAATTCCCTATCAAAACCTTATTGGAAACGCATTTCAGAAGAAAAATCCTAGAACAAAAACTTTTTCTTTTTAGCATTTTTTCAATTTTGGCCAGGACTATTTTGGCCATATCATCCAAACTCCCAGACCTGTGCTCACAAATTTTTTATAGAAAATATATAAAAGTAATAGCAACAATTCCCTATCAAAACCTTATTGGAAACGCATTTCAGAAAAAAATCCTAGAACAAAAACTTTTCTTTTTAGCATTTTTTCAATTTTGGCCAGGACTATTTTGGCCATATCATCCAAACTCCCAGACCTGTGCTCACAAATTTTTTACAAGAAATAGATACAAGTAATAGCAATAATTCCCCATCAAAACTTTATTGGAAACGCATTTCAGAAAAAAATCCTAGAACAAAAACTTTTTCTTTTTAGCATTTTTTCAATTTTGGCCAGGACTATTTTAGCCATATCATCCAAACTCCCAGACCTGTGCTCACAAATTTTTTACAAGAAATAGATACAAGTAATAGCAATAATTCCCCATCAAAACTTTATTGGAAACGCATTTCAGAAAAAAGATCCTAGAACAAAAACTTTTTCTTTATACAACGAAATTTTAGAATTTTTTCAATTTTGGCCAGGACTATTTTGGCCATATCATCCAAACCCCCAGACGTGTGCTCACAAATTTTTTACAAAAAATAGATACAAGTAATAGCAACAATTCCCTATCAAAACCTTATTGGAAACGCATTTCAGAAAAAAGATCCTAGAACAAAAACTTTTTCTCTATACAACTAAATTTTAGCATTTTTTCAATTTTGGCCAGGACTATTTTGGCCATATCATCAAAACTCCCAGACCTGTGCTCACAAATTTTTTACAAAAAATAGATACAAGTAATAGCAACAATTCCCTATCAAAACCTTATTGGAAACGCATTTCAGAAAAAAGATCCTAGAACAAAAACTTTTGTTCTATACAACGAAATTTTAGCATTTTTCAATTGTGGCCAGGACTATTTTGGCCATATCATCAAAACTCCCAGACCTGTGCTCACAAATTTTTTACAGAAAATAGATAAAAGTAATAGCAACAATTCCCTATCAAAACCTTATTGGAAACGCATTTCAGAAAAAAAATCCTAGAACAAAAACTTTTTCTTTTTAGCATTTTTTCAATTTTGGCCAGGACTATTTTGGCCATATCATCCAAACTCCCAGACCTGTGCTCACAAATTTTTTACAGAAAATAGATACAAGTAATAGCAACTATTGCCTATCAAAACCTTATTGGAAACGCATTTCAGAAAAAAATCCTAGAACAAAAACTTTTTCTTTTTAGCATTTTTTCAATTTTGGCCAGGACTATTTTCGCCATATCATCCAAACTCCCAGACCTGTGCTCACAAATTTTTTACAGAAAATAGATAAAAGTAATAGCAACAATTCCCTATCAAAACCTTATTGGAAACGCATTTCAGAAAAAAAATCCTAGAACAAAAACTTTTTCCCCATACGACGAAATTTTAGCATTTTTTCAATTTAAGCCAGGACCATTTTGACCATATCATCCAAACTCCAAATGTTGTGCTCACCAAAATTTCACAGAAAATAGATATAAGTAATAGGAGCACAACATTTGGAGTTTGGATGGTATGGCCAAAATGGTCCTGGCTAAAATTGCAAAAATGCTAAAATTTTGTCGGTTTTGATAGGGAGTTGTTGCTATTACATATATCTATTTTCTGTGAAATTTTGGTGAGCACAACATTTGGAGTTTGGATGGTATGGCCAAAATGGTCCTGGCTTAAATTGAAAAATGCTAAAATTTCGTCGTATGGGGAAAAAGTTTTTGTTCTAGGATTTTTTTTCTGAAATGCGTTTCCTATAAGGTTTTGATGGAGAATTGTTTTTATTACTTATATCTATTTTCTGTGAAATTTTGGTGAGCACAACATTTGGAGTTTGGATGATATGGCCAAAATAGTCCTGGTCAAATTGAAAAAATGCTAAAATTTCGTCATATGGAGAAAGTTTTTGTTCTAGGATTTTTTTTCTGAAATGCGTTTCCAATAAGGTTTTGATGGGGAATTGTTCCTATTACTTATATCTATTTTCTGTGAAATTTTGGTGAGCACAACATTTGGAGTTTGGAGGATATGGTCAAAATGGTCCTGGCTAAAATTGCAAAAATGCTAAAATTTTGTCATATGGAGAAAAAGTTTTTGTTCTAAGATTTTTTTTCTGAAATGCGTTTCCAATAAGGTTTTGATAGGGAGTTGTTGCTATTACATATATCTATTTTCTGTGAAATTTTGGTGAGCACAACATTTGGAGTTTGGATGGTATGGCCAAAATAGTCCTGGTCAAATTGAAAAAATGCTAAAATTTCGTCATATGGAGAAAAAGTTTTTGTTCTAGGATTTTTTTTCTGAAATGCGTTTCCAATAAGGTTTTGATGGGGAATTGTTCCTATTACTTATATCTATTTTCTGTGAAATTTTGGTGAGCACAACATTTGGAGTTTGGAGGATATGGTCAAAATGGTCCTGGCTTAAATTGAAAAAATGCTAAAATTTCGTCGTATGGGGAAAAAGTTTTTGTTCTAGGATTTTTTTTCTGAAATGCGTTTCCAATAAGGTTTTGATGGGGAATTGTTCCTATTACTTATATTTATTTTCTGTGAAATTGTGGTGAGCACAACATTTGGAGTTTGGAGGATATGGTCAAAATGGTCCTGGCCATAATTAACCATAGGACAAAATTTTTTATATGGCGTAGAAACCCTTTTGTAATTTAGCAAGAAGAAACGAAAAAACCAAGGAAAATTTTTCAAATATTTTTTAGAATTCATTTATGTTTTATTTATTGTTTTTAATAGAATATAAATAAATATTAATTGCCAATTGTTATTGTTAATAGATAGGTTGTTGGTTTGTTAACTTCACACTATGATTATCGTGATTGTTTAACACAAAAAAGACCTCAGCGATGTAAAAAACTTCATTATTTTTTTTATTTTCTCTGAGAGAATTTGATTTCTCTCTCTTTTGCATATTTCTTTCTCTCTCTTTCAATTTAGGTTGTTACGATTGGTTTGTTATCTTCACACGCGTAGCGTTATGCATGAATGACAATGTATTTGGCAAATAAGTAATGTTTTACTATGGCAATGCTGCAAAAATTTAAAGGTTGTATTACACGACATGTATTTTACACATGGCTTGTCAATTCAAAAAGCGATATGTAATTCTGCATGTCTGTCAAAATGAGCGTGTACATTTGGTTTATAATTTTTGCGTTCAAACGTGCTTGTGTATGTATACATGTGTTTATCATTAACAGCTGACTTTGCTATATTTTATCATCGCCACACAGCTTTATTTGCCAAATTTAACTAAAAATATGTTGAAAAACACTCATTAATTGTTCTATGTACTATTTGAAATAAAATACTTATCCTTTTCAACTTTTTGTCAGCAAACGCTTTGTTGTTTTTCAAAAACAGCTGATTGCCGATATGTATTACATGTCAAAATAGAGCACGCTCTAAATGAAATGTATACATATGTTATCCAACACATTGTTTTACACAAGCAGTGTTTGAAAGGGGTCACACGACATGTATAAATTTAACACTGTAAAAATTGACATGTCATATGTACAATACATGTCGTGTAATACCACCTTAAGCTAACACCGCTGAATCGGCACTATGAGAAAGCTACCAATCTGGCAGCTTTATTTATTGTAAAATATGGCGAATTCACATAAAAACAGTTTCTTCATACATTTTCAAATGATCGTGTGCGTGTTTTATTGTCGGTGCTGCAAATGGTGAATTTTCTCTAGTTAAATGATATTTTTAAGTTTAATCATGCTACAAGTGTAAACAAAAGGTAAGTGATATTTTTCTTATGTATTAAAATCGTTTTGAAGAGATTTTAGAACCAAGAATTTGGAGCTTTTAAAATATGTGTGAGTGTCTGGCTACTCAAATTATATGAAGGTGTTCTCCATGGATTCTCAAACTCAGTATCTATCACAATAATACTGAAATTAGTTTAGAATAAGCAAGAAGTATCAGTTGATACATCTTGACAATAAGTAAATTTACACATAATCGTACGATTTTCGTGGTGTAAATATTTTTTGCAGCTACATATGAAAACATGTTCTACAGCTGTCCCACAAAAAACAAAACAAACACCCTTTTTCCGAAACGAATCAAAATCCATGCATCTATTTTCGTAATGAATTTACTTTAAACTTTATAATCAAAGGAACCTTTTTCCATATACATACATATAATATTTGATTATATTTATAATATAATAATATTTATAATATTTTATTACAATATTTATAATATTTTCCAAACTTCTTATGAAAAATTGTATAGAATTGCGGCTATCAGACTTTATTTAGATTTCATAAACATATTTAGATATAGAATATTTGAAATAGCTTAAAAAAATTATATGTGCATATTCTTATGAGCGATGGTCCACTGTATTCAGAATCTTATGCCCATAGCAGAAAAATTTATTAATTAAAGGTAAAGCCTACCTCCATATGAGTCAACGCTGCTCAATTTGTTTTGAGCCGAGGCTGTAAAATTATTTACCTTTAGTACCATAGTACCGTTTTTCAGGAAACTTAAAGCCTATACATATCTAAATATTGCATATATAAAATTTGTTATCGTACATTTCGTTTTTTTAGTGTATCCGATATTCACTGAAAATATTGATTTTGTTACAAGCGGAAATCCATGTATGAACATATGACGTATAGTTAACATTTTTTAATATTTTTTATAAAATGTATAAACTCTGTTACGGTAAGCTTATTCTCCAGTTCAGTTAATTGTTTTTTGTGTAGTGTTCGAATATCAGCTATTTTTCAACAAACCGGTTTCTGGTTTATTTGAAAATTCGGTTTACAAAAAACGAGTGTTATGTAAACCTTCGTATTCCGAAATTTTACATACTTTTGAATTCAGCTAACATTTTGTTTATTTCGAATCGAACTTTTATCATAATGATGGCACCCTTATTTGACACTTGAAACATTTTGCATTGATCGTTTGTATTACCTCCTTAATGAATGTGCTATTAGTTTCAAACGTATTTCAGACAAAACCTGTTTGTGAAGTAAATTTAATAAACTACAAGATTATGCATAATCTGTAATGGCATTCAGAAACAGTAACAACAGTTTTAATTTTATTTTTTTTTATCATATTAAAAATTGTAGTGTAAATTTTATTGCTAACTATTTAACATTCGTTCGTTTCAACAATATTACTTTGTACAAATTGGCTAACATTTTGGGTAATTGTACTATATATATTTGACGTTGCTTTTATAGGGCCTAATAAACCTTACACATTTTTTTAGTTTATTCATTTCTGGCGGCAACAAACAATTTAGAAAAAGATTCGTAAGAAAACCCGTTATACCCCATATTTTAGTATTGCCCACTACGAAGGTGGGTGCTGAATAACCGCTCTTGAATTGCGTATATCGTAATGTCTGCGGATTGGCAAGGACGCTGATGGGCACTGTAAATGCTTCTTCAACCTCTGCCTCATTCAACGTTAGTTCACTCAGCTTAAAGTTTTTAACTACGCCAACTACGGGCATTATGGCAGCAGTGAGTGGCGGCGTCACAAGGCCACCGGAACCCCAAATCTGTACTCGATGTGGCAATAAGCCAACTTCTTCCTCCGTTTCGCGCAGAGCACACTGAATGTAATCCTCATCGTTGTCCTTCATTCCGCCAGGAAATGCAATTTGACTCATATGTCGGCGAAGAGACCTCGAGCGTCTGGTAAAGAGTATCGACGGATTATTTCTACAAATCGAAGTGTAAAGTAAACTTTGAGCTTTCATATGTATGTATGTTAACCACACGGCGCGTGGAAAAGTCAGCTACGTACTCGTTTTCATCCATGCAAATTGCAATTAATACAGCAGCGAAGGACTTTTCTCTTGCGTTGCCCGTTGGTTTCATGTTAAGCGGTGGTGAATTCATCATCTTCTCAAGACATCTTTGTCGATTTGCCTCCGAGAGTATAATTCGCGGGTCAATGTCATAATCAGGTGTCGTATGAGTTCTCCTTAAAATGTTGGTGGCGGTGGCCGGAGTTAAACTACCAATTCCAGTTTGGATTAACGCTATGAACCTAAGCTGCTCCACTGGCCTCTTGAATACATTCAACATTATTTTGTTATGTCTTTTCACCAAAACAAATACTTGCAAATACTTGATTTTTGACTTTATTTTTATTTTAGCTGGTTTACAGTCTTGCTTCGTTACAGCTGATTTCATTGATGCCCATAAGGCTGCTTTAGTGTTACCAGGGTCTTATAGTTGCTATTTTTATAGCATTTTTTTTTTATTCTTGAACATTTGTTTGTACCATTTAAATTCGTGCATTACGAAGTAGAGGAATAAGTATTTTATAAATGTACACAATTATAAAAATGCGAAACAGTGACTCTCGCCATTATACCCGGTTAATAACTCGTAGATTTTTTATTAACCGTTTAGATTTTTTTTTCGTTGTCAATCAATATCAGCAGTAGTTTAAACAAAGGAGTTCGAGTGGTTAACTAGTTGTTAAATATTTCTGAAAGAATGAAATTGTGGTTTAACAACAAGATAACTATAACAAAGGAATAATTTTTTTTAACTAACGTTTAACTTAGTACTTCCTTCCTTAAAAAACATTGCACATACACATCGATCATTTGGTGCAAGACCGGCGTAAGTCAAAAAATCTATTCAGCATAAGACGAGTTTAAAGTTTTTAATTTACTCCCCCCTTGCAATGAATAGATGAAATCATATAGTTTTAATGTGGAGTGTATAAAAGATATTAACATGCATTTTTTACACAACAATAGGTATGATATAACGAGCAATTGTACATCTCCAAAAAAAGGTCTAGGACGAGTGAAAAATTCAATCTGCTCAGAACAACTTTTACTAACCAATACATAACACTGTTCGACAAGGGTTTTTTTTCCTGTGTTTCATTTCTAAGAGTTTTTGACATGGCAAACTTTTGCCAACAGGCATAGTTTTTTGGTAATTTAAAAATAAGTTTTGTTTTCCATTAACATTTTGTATGGAGGCGATTGATGAATAATTTAGTAGAAACAGGTGGAAACATTAGCAATATGCCTGTTCGGCTGCAATTATCGCCCTATTCTATTTTATAATCACATAATTCTCTTTTAAATATTCTACGTTAACTTGGGATGCAACATGTCCTTGAATGTGCATTTTTTGCCCTTATATTTGGATTTCTTTTACGAATGACGCTGCACAAAAACATTTCAACTTTAGAAAAGCGTTACGAAGGAAAAAATATGCCTTCTATGCTCGCTGACTGCTGCTAGAATATTTTGGGAGACTGCAAGGATATTCAGCATAACATAAATAAATATCTTTGATAACTAATAGAAAATACATATATATTCTTTTTATTTTTTATGTTTTAAGCTCTACTAGTATCGGTTATTGTATTTAGAAAAAATTCTGTTGTTCTTCTTTTCTTTTTAATATTCTACGTAAACTTGGGATGCAACATGTCCTTGAAAGTACATTTTTTCCTTCTCATTGGGATTTCTTTCATGAATGCTGCAGTGAAGTGTCCGATGAATATGGTGAAAGGTTCCACAAAGACATATTTACTTTAGAAAAGCGTTACGAAGGAAAAAATATGCTTGCTGACTGCTGCTGGAATATTTTGGGAGACTGCAAGGATATTCAGCATAAAATAAAGGAATAGCATTATTAACTACTAGAAAATACATATTTGTTCTTCTTATTTTTCATGTTTCATGCTGTACTATACCATTTATACCATTATGAAAACAAATACATATAAAATATTCAATGGGTAGTAAATCGAAAAAAATTACTTGTAAAAGGATATTGCTTTGTTAAATCACATGATATTCTCATACGATTGATATGTAATAAATATACATATATATATATAATATATATAATACCGATTGTATTGTTTATCTGTAATACATTATTTTCATTATTAATAAAATTCTTCTTTAACAATAAAATATACATCTTTGGTTTGTGCTAATATGACTTTAGATAACATTATTTGGTCCATTTGCAGTAAAATTTGAAACATTAAACTGTAAAGTCAATACAAATACTAAAAAATGTACATATAGTTTAGTTCGAGTAGAGTGTATTATGATATAGCAAACCATTATTCGAATTTTAATTGATGAGTTTGGAATTCAATTGACGACTTTTGAATTCAATTGATATTCTTTGAATTTCAATTGGAAATGGTGTAGTTCACCGATATTTGTAAACTGGGACAAAAATAGAAGATAATAATTTTTTTTCTTAAAAAACGTTTAAAATCTAACCATAAATGACAAAGTTATGGCACTTCAAAGTTAGATTTTTGTAAAAATTTTGATGATTTTTCAAGTTTTCGCTGCCTTTCATTTTATCACTTTCATTTCAAATTTTTTTTTTTTTGAAGAACAGTGGGATGATAGTAGTATCGCTTTTTGGCTCTCTTATATTCCTGCATATATGCATTCCCCCTGTCAGTCCTCTCAACTCAAACAAATAAAACGAACAAATGTTTGACTATTTTTCTTTCGATTTTTTAATAATTCATTTGAAAATTATTATAAAATGTTTATGTTGTTGTTATTGTAAACTTCTTAATTGTATTGTTGTTGTTTAACTGCATTGCGCATTATATAGTTTTGTATGTAAAAATCCAAAAACACAAAAAAAACAGGAAAATACGATCCAAATAAAATTGATATCTTATATGTAGGTATGTTTGTATGTGTGTATACATCTCATCTCAGTATGTATGTATATACATTGGCATATTTAAAATCTATATGAGGAGATCCATTCACATCACAGTCATCGATTTATGTTTCTAGTTCATCGCCTATGTCGCCGTCGTCAGTGTCATCGGCCGACAAAGGTGGCCTCATTGTGTGACCCCACGTACTAATTGTACATACGCATATGTATGTATGTTTGTATTTGTGTTTAGTTAGTTTTTTAAAATACACTAATACCCCGATTTGCGTCGTCTAAAAATATTGAGTGACCCCAAATTTCAAAATAAAATTGTGACTTTGAATTGCGTCGTTAATGCTTCGGGTTGCTCCGTTTTCTAATTTTAGCATATAAAAAGGTTTCCCATTTTATTTACTATTGGTCAAATGAAAAACAACGTAAGGTGCCAGTTTACGACGCTATGATAGATGCTATTGATTTTAATAAAACAATTATTTAAATTTAAGATATAGACATCTATCTTCCTATAACTATACGTTATCTCTTGTTGCAGTAAGTGTTAAAAAATCTATTTATTTATTTATAGTACGGAATTTAAAATTTTTGAAAATATTCCTATGGAACGAGTCAAAGAAAAACCTATATAAATATATGAAAATAAAGTGATTCGTTTTGCGTTGTTTCGCATTGCGTCCCGTTTTGTCGGTTAACGATGCAAATCGGGGTATTAGCGTATAGGTATGTTTCCTTGTATCTATGAATGTTCTTTTGGTATATCCTTCGGGTCTGTGGCAGGGCTGGCAGGAGAGGGGAGGATGGGACGATTTATGCGCAACTATGTTAAAAAACGGATGGCATTATCACTTGTTCAACAAATTCGTTACTTCTACTTTTCCTAAATGTTATTGTTTTTTGTTTTTTTGTAGTTGTTTGTTTGTTTCTTTGTATATTTTCTACTTATCAATTATATAACTTAACTATTCTACATACACAGAAGGAGACGAAGAAGAAAGTAGTAGTGTAGTAGTGGTTACAGAAGAAGAAGAAGAAAAAAGGAGGGACCTAGGGAGAAGTATAGTTTGGTGGTGGTGTAGTATGTAGCTGGAAATATTAACTACCTATTCATCTAGTATATATGTATGTATGTAAGTATATTCATAACAAATAATCTGCTAAACATGGTAACAGGTGAGTGAGTAGTAAGTGCGTCGGCTGTTATCCGACTAGACTACCGAGTTAGTTAAACAGAACTTTCGTTTGTAAGTCTAGGTCTCGAACCGTTGGTAACTAGTAGTTCAGGTAAATTGGTTGTAGTGTTGTTGGTGGTAGCCGGCAATATCCGAACATTATCGCCGACAACACACAGTGGCGTCGACAGTCCGGAGGGATATATACAATTTTTACTCCGCTTGCGCCCCAGCAGGGATGGACTCGAGGTGGAAATCTTTGGCATTTGTACTGATACAGTGTGTGGCTGCGGCGGCGATTGCTGAAGATGATCTTCACCATTACTTGAGTATTTTGTGGTCGTGTATGGTTCCGGAATCGAGGGAATCGCATCGTAGTTTAGTGAAAAGTGTGTCTCTAAGACCCCTGGAGGTATTTTAATTGGACTATGGCCGTGGCCGTTCTTTTTTGCGCAAGCTACACGCTCTATGGACGAATTGGCACTAAAGAAAGCGGTGTCGGTATCGGACCCGGTAATGTTTAGATGATTCTGCAACATAGCCATGTCGCCATCGTCCAAAATATTGCTGTCGCTAAACGTCAACTTTTGAACCATGACATCGGTAGTTTCTTCATCCAGCGCCAAACTACCACCGTCCAGCTGATCGGCCGATTTGGAATTCTGTTTGCGACAGACGTCTACCGCCGTCGTTTTCCCATTGAGGCTCTCTGGCCCGCCATTTTGGTCTGCTTTCCTACAGCTGGTAGCTGACTCGAAACTGTCTTCGTCATCGTCGTCATCACTTGAGTCTCGGGGAGGCGGCAGATTTAGGAACGGATGGTTCACAAACACGCAGCCCATGCGTTTGTATTGGTCTATGTTGCGTTTGTCTTCGGCACAGGTGGACAGGTTTTCAGTAAATTTAGGTGCCCGACGCAATACCTTTGGGGTGTGTAATTGTGACTCAAAAATTTCTTCGTTGCCGGCGGCGACATTACTCCGCTGTAAATCAGCAGATTGCGGCACGCTCTGCAGACAGCGGTCAATGCTGTTGCCTAAACTATTTCGAATGCTATTGCGAGAGGAAATGCTGGATATTTCCGAAAGAGTTTCCGGACTGGCCAAAGGTGCCACGCCCCATGCATCTTCGTTTTGCTGATCTGCCGTATTAATTGACGCTCGGCGCAAGGGAGGTATTGGCAGCGTTTTCGGCTTATTGCCCATCTTCTCCGAGCAGTGGCGATGTAAGTTTCGTTGCATTGGTGGCGATGTATCGAACACGACTTGTTTTGCTCTCTGACTATTCGATTCGGAATGATGCGTATTGTCAACGCGAGCTATCGTTGGCACTGGGCTTTTGTGCGCCACCGTAATGACACTGTTTTCAACGATCGACGCTATGTCATACTGAATGCTGCTTAGTTGACTGCGGCTCAGCACGCTGCCGGCCAAGGACGAAGCCTTGCTGGAGCTTACGCTTTCACTAAAATGCGCATGTTTATGGGTCATCAATGGGCTGTGTAAATTGGTAAATGACGTTTCTAAACATACTCTTTGCTGTGCGGATGACGCCACATTTTGTATTTGGGCCTCGGTGTGATTCGTGGCAATTGATTTGGTGTCCACCTGAGAGGTCTGCGACGCAACCTCGGATTGATGCTGGTGTATCTCCACATTCGAAATGTTGTAGCAACTATATACATCCTGATTACTTCGATGCAAATCGTTGGAGGTCGTTGAAAATGCATTCGATGCTTGGCGATGGGGCTTTCGAGGTCCACTAGTCGTAACCACCTGCAAGTTTGTAAACAAAAGTTAATGCTTAATTAATGCCCAATCGAAATAAACCATACAAAACAAGTCTAGAAGACAAAAAACAAACATGTTAAAGTTAAGAAGTGGATAATGCAATTCCCTAAGCTCGGTTGTGAAGGAACTGCGATATTTAATCTTGATAAAATTCATTCTCCAGGAAGAAGCTTTATATAGTTAAACATATGATGGCAATTTTTATTTAATGTGGAAAAGATTCCGCTGTAACCGCGTTTAACCAAAAAAAGCAATTCACCAGTAGTACGATCTTAAGAGTTAAAATGGCAAGAAGATCTTCACTAAACTCGTTAGATAAAAATCGAACAAATACAGTAGTTATCGGATATAAGATCATCTTTTATAAGAACCAGTACAGAAATTTCAGTCAGGTAAACTGACTGATAAATACCATCACCCAATAATAATTTCTTTTACAAGACAGTTAATTACCAAATTTGATTATCCTTCAAGTGCCGGTTTAGAAATTATGGGATAAATATTAATTTTCCAAACAAGGTCATTTTGTATGGGAGGTACCAGAGGGTGATCCGGTATAATCCATATTCATTCCTGATTCAAATTATCATAACTGTAGAACATACGCAAAATTCGACTGTATTCACTGTTCTTACAAAAATATATGTATTTAAAACTATGGGGGTATGTTCGGTATTTTGTATGGGAGGTACAAGAAGGGGTGCGTCAAATAGTTATGTTTTGTAAGGTTTTGTTTCCTATCACAAGATAAATTAATTGACCAATTTTCAATACCCCCCAAGTGTCCGTTTGGAAATTATGGGATAAATGTTAATTTTTCAAAAATAGGTAATTTTGTATGGGAGGTACCAGACAGGGTGATCCGATATAATCCATATTCATTCCTGATTCAAATTTTCATAACTGTACAAGTTACGCCAAATTTGACGGAATTCATTGTACTTACAAAAAAAGATATGTATGTAGGACTATGAGGGTGAACTCGGGAATTTGTATGGGAGGTACCAGAAGGGGTGCGTCAAATAGTAAGGTTTTCTGAGGTTTTGCTTCCTATCGCAAGATAAATTAACCGACCATTTGTCATTATCCTCCAAGTTTCCGTTTGGAAGTTATGGGAGAAATATTAAATTTGCAAAAATAGGTCATTTTGTATGGGAGGTACCAGAAGGCGTGAACCGATATAGTTCATATTCATTGCTGAGTCCTGTTTTCATATGCAAACAACATATGCAAAATTTGAGTGAATTCAGTTTAGTTACAAAAAAGATATGTATGTAAAACTATGAGGTCAATTAGGTCATTTGTATGGGAGGTACCAGAAGGGGTATGGCAAAGGTTTCGGTTTTCGTGGTGTTTGTCTACTTTTGCCAGATAAATAAAATGTCCAAATTTAAATATCATACGATCGTCCGTTGGGAAGTTATTAAAGAAATATAAATTATCCAAAAATAGGTAATTTTGTATGGGAGGTACCAGAAGGGGTGGGGCTATTCTGCCCATTTTCAATCCCATAAGTTCGTTTTGAAAAATATTAATACTGGTAAATTTGCATACTGATCCGTTAAGGTTTACTCAAGTTATCCTGCTGACCAGCCAGCCAGCCAGACAGACGGACATAGCTCAATCGTCTTAAAAAGTCCTGAAACGAATTTGGTCTTAAGATATTTGGGGTCTAACTCGTCTCCTTTAATGCGTTACACTTTTTTTCGTATCAAATGATATATACCCTCATCCCTACGGGTGATAGTATAAAAAAACGCATAAGGAAACGTTTATTTAAACACAACATTAATATTCAATATTTGTTTATGAGATAAAAACATTAACCCTTATCCTGTACTTAAAAAAAATTACGTATACTGTATTTATGGGTCAATTTTGCCCAATAGAGATTTACTTGAATATTTAAATTTTTTGTAATAGTTCGACCGTTTTCAAAAGAAATTATGCTATTACAATGATTTTTGCACACAAACTTTGCACATTTGGAACATTTTCTGAGTATTTTGTACTTTGAACATTTGGGGTATACATAGCAACGGTCGCTTGTAAGGTTTGTCTTTTGCAGTTCACTAGTTGCAGCAGGATTTAAACTGCGTACGATTGCTTTAGCTGAATTACTGGAAGAAATATGATCTCGCCGAGTTATTTCCTGTTGAACAAGAGGCCTGCCTAATTCTTTCCAAAATATAAGACGTCATAAATTATTTTTCTTATTCCAGTCTTGATTTATTGAAGTAAGTAAATAATAAGCGTTATATTTTGTAATGTCCAACATGTTGTGGAATAGGGTTGAGAGCCATCGATTAGATCAGCGCCTGCAAGTGCAATTTCTGGCCAATTAATTTATCAATTCTTGACTTCGTGTCATGGCGTTAGTATGATATAATGTGCTTACTAAAATAACAAACCTATTTTGCTTGTGTACGACACAACAAATGCGAAAATGATTGTCTTATTTTCTTTATCGAGAAGAATTAAGAAAAGTTTTCTGGTATAGTTTTCATGTCCAATTTTATTAGCAGAAGGTACAATGCAAATATCTTGTTCCGGCTTTCAGTTTACAGCTTCATGTGTATGTGTTTGCTTGCAACAACCATGTATATATGGGATTCTTAGCCCATATTTGCCGGATTTAGAGGGTATATATTCCATGAAAGGGCTACGTTCACGGTATGTAACTAATTATTCACCTACGATCGTAGTTTCGCCAGGAATAACATATTATTCTAAAATTTCCTACCCAGCGATACCAAAAGTCACTTATAAGAGCTAGTATATCTCGCGCTTGTCTAAATTTCTGTCTGATATTTCATCGAAAGGAGAACACGGAGCACATTCTGAAATCGTTGCCTTCAATATTGGCCTGCCCTTCTTCTCATCTCATAATCTTACTAGCCACACCACGAGATCGAAATATATACGAGCTAAGAGAAGAACGCCCAAATATGTTTTTGATGAAATTTCGTCTACCAGAATCCAGTTTTCTTGAAAAATGAATGGATATAATAACTGTTGAAGAAATTCACTGCTTATATATTTGAATTAGATATGCCTAAATCGCTATAAAAATAAAACATAGTTACAAATTTCGTTGATATTTGTATTGGGCAATATTGACCCATAAATGCAGTATCCGTAACTTTGTTCGTAGGGCACATTCAAAAAGTGTATTTAACTTAATTGAATTTTTAAGACCAAATTTAGGCCAAAAAAATAATTGTCAGAAAATTTCACGAATCAGTTTTCAGAACGTCCAAAGTTATAAGAACTCAAAAACGGTTTGGGCAATTTTGACCCATTAATACAGGATAAGGGTTAAGAAAGAAATTTATTATATCTTCTAAGTTTCTTATATTCGCTATCTTACTTAATTTCCCCATGAATGAGGTATGGGATAGCTTCTCGCGTTGTTGTGAATTAACACGCTTTCTATTTTTAGATTCACAACTAACGGCACCTACTTGTTTATCGACGAATGCGAACGTCACTGTTTGAGAAGCTCTTACTAGACACGACGATTGAATCGACGCTTAATACTGCGAAGTTGCTGTCAACAACATTCGAGGGGAGCCGACAATGAAAGAAAATTTTATTTATTTTTTTTCTAAGATGACTGGAGCCAGGTTTGAACCTGCGATCTCCCGCATGGTAGTCGCGTGTTCTAACCACTATGCCACGGCCGCTATCTACTGCACTGATATTTGGGAATTGTCAGAAATATTTGAAGATTCACCTATAGCTCAAGAAAAAAATTTGAGTTTTGTAAATCGTCATTAGCTCGTTATGAATTGGCAGTGTTTTTAGAGAGTGGGATCTTTTTAAAACTTTCGTGATCTGATTTGTAAATACATCAGAGCGGTTATCAGCACATTTAATGGCCGCACCGTGGAATACATAATAGTATATTACTATTATCTAATACCTAATTTAAATGCACAAGTACATGGCGTTAGTAGGTAACGTTATTTGGGAACAACTTTGGAGCATTATCTGTAAAATAAATTCCATATAAATTTAACGGATCGTGAAAGTCATACATAATTCCTTATTGGGCACTTAATCATTGTAGTCACAAGAATGTTTTTATTATATCTATGCTGATGCAATATGCATAATTATTATATTGATAATGTCTATTTTTTTTTTGTTGGAAAATATTATTTCTTTTCCAGCACGTCTAACATTAACCGAAGCTCCCAGAAGTTGTTTATGCTTATACGATATTCTTGAGGCAAATCTCGAAGGAAGCTTTAATTAAAATTTCCTTAAGCAGTACGAAAATTTGTTTGTAAAATGCTGCTTAATATTTATATTAAATACGTAGCTGTGAAATCACTAGGGTATCTTTCGGATCTCATCTTGAAATTGTTGGGAAGTTAAGAGTCCGACAAAAATCAGAAGCTCAAAATCATGATCTCCAGACAATAGTTGGGAAATCACTAAGATACACTTGGAATTTCATCTTGAAGTGGGTTGGGATCTGACCTTAAAATAAGTGGGAAGCCATTGGTATTCCGTCCGATCGCATAATGAAGCTTAATTTATGATCAACATTAAACAGTTGGGAAATCACAAAGATACACTTGGGATCTAATCTTAAAAAAGGTTGGGAACTCATCTTAAAATGGGTGGGAAGGCGTAGCAAAGTGCTTTGGACAAAAATACAAGGAGTAGTTGCAGCATCATGAAAATTAGTGACTTTTGGTACCTAGCCAAAATTAAGAAAATTTCAAAGTTTGGACCCAAATGTGCCACTCCTTCGGGTACCTCCCATACAAAGGGTAGGGTGGGCTCTGAAACTGTATCACACTATAACATCTTATTGGATTGAATAATTTTTACCAAATTTTGGGGGTCTCGAAATTTCACAAGACTATTACACCCAAGTTAATGAACCAAAGTTTGCAGAACAGAATATATCAACTTTTAATATTTTTGCACATGGTTTTTACCGTAATAAGACCACTATATCTGGTACCTTCCATACAAGTGGTTGGATGAGCCTTGAAAATTCATAACACCCTATTAGATTGATCAATTTTGATAAAATTGAGCAAAATAACTCGAGTAAACCTTAACTGATCTTTTTGAAAATGTATCAGTATTAATGTTTTCCGAAAGGAAGTAATGGATTTATATCTAGGCAATAGACCCACCCCTTAGGGTATCTCCCATTTAAAATGGCCTATTTTTGTAAAAATAATATATCTAATAACTTCCAAACAAGCCGTTGGAGAATATTTAAATTTGACCACTTTGTTACCTTATCATATCAGATAAACCGTTCAGAAGCCAAAACCTTTGCCACAACCCTTTAGGTAGCTTTTATACAAAAGACAAAAACACACCATATTTAGGTAGTTTGGTTCGCTTTCTCGAAAAATATCAATATGGTTATTTCCGGCGGAAGGACGGACGATTTCATAGTAAAAAATTGCTTTATTTTTAACTTCTGGTTTTTGTAATCATATCATGAATTTGATGAACTTTAGCAAAACAAACTACATATATCGTTGGAAAGTCTCTTCCAAATCCGCAAAGAAACTTAAAATCGGTTCATATATATCCGCGCCACTGGCTTATAATTGCGTAAATGTTCGAAAAATCGATTTTTTACCCGTAACTTAAGATTTTGGGGGTTTTGGGAAATTTGAAAAATAGATTCTTCCATTGCTCAGCAGCACCCACCAGAAAAATAGTATAATTTCCCAGGTATTGTTTTTTTTTGTCGCTCTGTGATTGACTTTTAGATTGAAGTAGCATAAAAGGTAAAAAAAGCATTTTAAATGTAAAGTAAGTTGTTTATAAAACCCCAACATGTCTTCTTTATTTAACAAAAAAGAATAAACTGATCACATAAAAAATTTCGCTAAATTTCACAAATTTTCATAGATACTTTAAGTCGCTGTAAAAAATTGTGTGTGTCCGTAACGCACTTTGTGTTAGTCATAATTTTGAATACAACATCTTAAGTAAAGTTTCATTAAAAGAACATTATAGTGCTGTCCATAATCTACATTTTTTTAATATGAACATAATCTTCAAAATATTTGAACTTTTCGAGAAAACTACAAAATAAGAAGAAAAACGTGCGTCCGCAACGCTAGGAAATACCCATATATGTATATTAAAATCTTTTTTGGAATAATATTTAATCATAAAAGCCTTTAAAAACATAAATAAATAATCAAAAATTTTAAAAAATATTTTATTTTTCTTCCCATAACATTGATTTTCACACTCATTTATAGGTTCATATGCCTTTTATTTTTTTACTATCTTGTTTGGTTTAAAAGTTATGATTTTTGCAACGAAAAAACTCAATTGGCGTCACTGTGCGTCGATAATCATTTAAAAACTTTCCAATATTTAAATTTAACAAGAAACGCGTTACAAGTTTGAGAGTAATGCCAAATCCATTTATATGCTAAGTTCGAATTTTGTTATAACTTTTTTTAGATAAAGATCTATTTTAGATTAGAAGTAAATGAGACATAAATTGAAGCAAACTGAATTCAAAAATTCCATTAATTTGAAAACAGGCTAAGTCGACTTAACATACTTTAGATTTAAGGTATCGATATTTATATGTTTTCATATATAATTTTATATTTAGTTTTATTTTACAATTTCCGGAAAACTGAGCAAAACCGGTTGCCCCAGTTTATTTGCTAAATCTGATATTCGAAATCAGAATTGTTGGCAAATGGCAAAGCTATGTCTTCATTGTATGTATTTGTAATGGGTATAAGGAAATTTTGATCAAAATCTAATATGAAGTTGTATTTCCTCAATATAACTTTTTAGAAAATGGTATGTTGAAAAAACCAGGAAGATTACGTAATAACTCCAAGCCTCTGAACCACTAGAAAAGCTGTTGTTAAGACCTAATCAACATTTTGGAGAAAACCCCGTATCCGGAGATTTTGCCACGCTCACAATAATATTTATTTTTTGCACCCCCAGAAATTGTTTCATATAGGACGGGGAAATTTTTTTTTGACCCGACAACGTACAATTGCAATTCATATTAGACTTCTTGGTCTTGCTTTTACGTTTGCGAATTTGCTACATTTGCATTTATCGCCATAAATATTTGCACAAATCAAGCCAATTAACTGCTAACAACATTTTCATAATATGCAGTAATGATCTGAAAGATGTAAAAGTTGTTTTTTACAAGATTCCCAAAAACAATGAGAGGATTATATACTTATTTTAAATTATAAATAGTCAAAATTATAGAAGTAATTTCTTGTATAAAATGAAAGATCGTTAAAAAATAAAACTGAAACCGTTTGAACAAATTATGTACTTAAAAATAAAATAAAACAAATCATAATACAAAAACAATAAATAAACAAATATTTATTATCAGACTTTTGGTGTGACTTAAGTTTTCAAATATAATATAGTACTACAACAAAATGATAACACATTATGTGAACACACATTAAACACATACATATAAATATAACAAAAGAAGTACAAGTAAAAATGAAAAATAAAATGTACAAATAAATTAAGGCCTCGTCATGGGTCAAATGTTACATTGAACGCCCTCAATCAAATACGAGTGGTATTGAATGAGCATTCAAACTGAGAGTACTATTTAGCGATGAGACATCATCTCTTGCATCGGTCATTACCTTCTTCAGCGCGGCCAATACTTTGTCGGGCATGTGGTCCTGCAGCATTACAGGTGATATGAGAACTTCATCAAAGTCCGTTGAGTCTGCCCAGATAGCTTGGTAAACGGGTTCTCGGCTTTTAAGTACATTTCTGTAAGATATAGAGAGATAGAGATATACCATTTAAAAGTATAAACAAGACATCTGCGGATATTGTACGGGACAACGCCACCAAAACATGCTTAAAGTGTTAGCGACGACAAACAATAATATATTTTTTAAATTAAATTAGAACAAAATGTCTCATGCTGAAAATAACTTTAATTGGTAGCGATCCATTTAAGAAACAAAAATGATATGTTAGCATTGATAATTCATGCAAATGTTGAAAAAATACTTTATAATGGCAGGTCAAAGATCTATATAGAACTATATTTTTGACTCGGGAAATTTTGATTTCTTACACCGAAAAGAAAAACTGTCTATGATTTGTAAATGAATGATCTGAACTCCTGAACATGCTCTATGTATACTGATATACTGTGATTTTCCTTGAAAATCACTCGCCTAGGCAATCAGTCCGAAGTCAACGCATGTTCATGAGAAACGACAGGTGAAATTCGAATTTTAATTTTATAAACAATTCTAATGTACTAACATGTACTACAAAATAGTGCAAAATGTTAGTCCATACGAAAATATTTCTATTATAGCATATGATACATTTCTTGGGAAATACAAAAACACGTTTTGTTTATACATGAAAATTAATGGCGATATTCAATTTATAATATGTACACAGCAGCGTTGT
This sequence comes from Muscina levida, assembly GCA_964034835.1. Taxonomy (NCBI): domain Eukaryota; kingdom Metazoa; phylum Arthropoda; class Insecta; order Diptera; family Muscidae; genus Muscina; species Muscina levida. The sequence goes on from OZ035882.1 coordinate 3,585,625, forward strand.
TGACAATAACTTTTAAACAATATTCGTAATTTTTAATATTGGGAGTTTAATACTGTTTGTGGTAACCACATACCCTATATGTATATAAAATATAAAATTTGTAACTGCAATTGTATTTGTTTGATGACAGCCTATATGGGGAAACACTTAACAGGTATCTTATTAACGATAACAAATTAAAATAAATGAAAGCCAATCGTTTGGTAATTTATATAAAATATTTTTTTTATAAAATAAACCTAATACTTTAGATGGAGACGAGTACACATGCATCTACATGCATATATGTATATTAAACTGGAGTCATGAGTAAAAAGATTTGATAGCCTAACAACTAAATGAAATTGTTCTTTAGGAGTACTACACAGACAGATTGGTTTGGTCATGCATATGATTTTTTTGTTGTTATAGTTTGTAAAACATTTAACTTCAACTACTCAGTTGTATATCACCCATAACATAATAGAGTGATTTTATTTTTTTAAATCGTAGGCCTACCTCCAACCTCTGTCATACTTTTTCCTGCAATTAAATTATTGGCGTTTAAATAAGCAAAATCATAATTTCAAAGCATTGAATATTAGTATAAAAGAGTTAATGAAAGGATAATTGCGTTACTTACTCGTCGGCTTTCGGATGATGGCGTATAATGTGTATTATACGCCCCGGCGGATACATTGGCTGGTGAAGAGTTAAAGCTATAGAACTATCTGCCGGATGCGTACTTGTCGATCGAGCAGTATCGCGTTCCTAAAATTGCGTGATGTTGTTAATCGTTTGCATATATGCTGCCAGAAATTAAAATTACCTCTTGATATTTATTAATATGTGTGTCTTTCCCTGACATTTCTACGACTGACTTGGGTTCTGGGCCACATCCGCAGCATATCATTGAACATGATATGGTTTTCCACTGAAAATTACAAAAATCATTTTATATTAGCGCTATTGCTTGTGCCGTGTTTTATGGCTCAATAACTACCTTCGGATCAATACTGCGTTGTATAGCATTTATAAGATCTGCTCGAAGGGCTTCCATCTGGTAGAGACCAATGCGAGGTACAACATCTTTTCCCAATACCACGGACGTAATAAACGTTTTGGAGTACTCTACAGCTGGCATGCTAAAAGTCGTTTAATGAATGTATACAGTCGAGCGAATAGGTTTTCGGAAAAACTTACCTTAATAATCCACCCGGAGGCGAGTAGCTAAAACATTGCAGTGTAGGATATTCGGGTTTCATTAGAATGGCCAATATTGCAGCTGTTCCGGCTCCCAGGGAATGACCTACAAACACTAGCCCAAAGGTATGTGTGTTCCTCTCAGTATTCTTGTTGAGGGCCTTCTGAATGATGTTCTCCTCCTCCAGTTTATTGCGGATGTAAATAGCCGCCTGTACCATTCCTTTGTGGCCCAACCAGTCATCGCGAGGTGGATTTAAAGGCAGTACTTCTGCTTCGGCATTCAAATCGGTGAGAATATCTTTCATGCTCAAGGTGCCGCGAATGCTGACCACAATTTTCTTCTGCGTGTAGTCTATAGCCACAAAAAACGGTGTCTCTCCAACATCCACGTGATATGTCACATAGACAACTTCAATGTCGCCTACTTGCAGGGTCTTCTTAAGGGCAGCGTAGTTGCAATAGCAGCAATTATCCTGAATCACTTCAGCTTCGTCCACTTGCCGGTTGCAGCATCCAAAACACCTGCAATTGAGCCGAAACGGTTTAACATGTGTGACACGGCTCATAGCCTAGGCAGACTTACTTTAGTTCCGGTAACAGGTTGTACATTTTGGATCGATTGATAATGAAGTACATTGGCCAACCATAGGCACCCTGTGCAAAGTACATGTAATGAATCACAGTTTGAAAGAAATCATAGTTCTTGGCATCATTTAGTGCCAAAAACTGGGTGCGCTCGGTAATGGGAACACCGCTTAGGAATTCATATGTGCCGTTCTTTCTCTAGTAAAGCAAAATTATTTGTTAGTATATTTCAAGTGTAATCAGGAGACAGCAGCAATTACGATGCGTACCTGTCGTACTATTGCTTCACGTTCAAGACGTTGGAATTTACGTAACAAAACCAAACCAGCAACAACATCTGAGGGCACCACATCTAGCTCCCTAAAGAAATCGCTCAACAGTCTTGCAATATCCGTGAACGAATTGCGGTTCCGTTCAGACGATCCTATACAGCAGAAGAGTAGTCGACATCGATGATCCCAACTGTCCTGGTAGGCGCGTATCACTTTCCTGCAGATAAACAGAATTAATTTATTACAGACTACAGATTCAAGACAAATTCCATATCTATACCTTTGCCGCCAATTGCGGTTCATGCTGTTGCTGCGTTTGTAGTTAAAACGAGATTCTGTTTCACGCATAGACCTTTGGTATTTCTTCATTTTCACCCAAGATCGGCCGGCTGCGTCAAAGGTGCACCAAACTGTAATAACAGTGACAAACACCAAAGCCCAATTGGCGATCATCATAGCTAAGGAAAATCAAAAGAATTTCTTAGAACGAACATCTTCACAAACTTCGCGTTTATACTGAACTCACCAAAGAATATTTTCTTCGGCGTATTGATGGGCGATTGCAAATAGTATTCCGACAGCCATACTGTGCCCAAAATTAACCACGAAATATCAAATAACATAACGACTAAACGAAAAGGGGATTGGATTAGAATCTATTGTCGGATTTATCATTGCACTAACAACTAACCAGTCTTTAAATAAATCCAAATGTTTATAGGAGCTCGGACCTCTGAGTCCAATATGCTGCCCCGCATCGATATAAAACATATTCCTAATTCTACGAACAACGACACTGTAAATGAAGAACGTAAACAAACGATCCATCAGTATTCGAAAGCAATAGCTCGATTTATTGAACCAGTCATCCAGTACTTACCACATAAGATTACCACATAACCGATTTGATGATAAAATAGCAGCTTAACATCTAAGATGGTCGTGTCATACACAAAAGTGCTCAATGACACAACAACAGTAAGTAAACTGAAGGTCCAGCACATGAATGAAAGAAAGAGAGAGAGAGAGAGAGAATGCAATAAGATGAATATGGAATATCGTTTTATCAAAACCTGCGCAACTTACCAAATAAAATGAATGACTAACAGAAATGCTCCAGGCACCACGAGATCATCGGATCCTGCAGACCATCGTCTCCGAAATACAACAAGTCCAGGCATCTGCAATGAATGTAAAAATATACTAATATACAATTCGGTTTGTTACAATTAAACAAATTAGATGGGTGAGGCATTTTGTATAGGTGACCCTTTTAAGACGGCCATTTCGTACCTTTAAGCACTATGGAAATGTACTTAACAATTCGATTTATATTTGCATTTTTGTATAACACTTCAACAATTTTTCGTAATGCCAAATTAATAAGTTTCTCAAACATATTCCATTCACATATTGTGATAATTTTTTTTTTACCGATGATTCAGATCTTGAAACAAATATATTACAATAATGTTAAAGAATAAACAAATTTGTTGTGGTATTCTGCTTAATGTAGCATATTAATATTCACTCCACCTTTTATTTGGGGTTAGCACATTTGATAAATAAGCCAACCAAACCCCATAATGGTGTCTTGCTTGTTTTCAAGTAATTCCCATATTGTTGTGACAAAGTGTGCATTCATTTTGAACGATACAATTTTGACATACTACTCATTCGATCTTAATAATTAATTTTTTTACCAGTAGAATGCTACATTATCTCTGAGTGATATCACAGTGCAACACATAAATTGGTGCCGCCTTCGTACCCAGCTATTTTTGAAGTATATACCGAGACTAAAAAAATCCCCAAAGGATTTGGCCCCATTACATCGAACCATTTTTTATGGATACTCCAATATTTTCAACCCATACGATTTTTTGACCATTTTTAGGGAGTCCATATTTCATAAACTGTTCGGAATTTTTTCTTTTCGTCTAAACCAGAGCAAAAAAAGTCTCAAATAGACCGACCCAAAAAATTTGCATCTAGTGCATGAAAATTGTAAAAATATGAGAAAAAATGCTATTTTTTCATGATATTTTCACCATAATATTATGATTATAACAAGTAATATTCCACATAATTCATACGCCACGGAGCACAACGAAATACATTTTGTGTGGAAAACATCATAAAAAAATTTCCTTTTTTCCCATATTTTTGCAATTTTCATGCACTGGATGCAATTTTTTTGGGTCGGTCTGTTTGAGACTTTTTTTGCTCTGGTTTAGATCTACAACTTTGCCGAAGGCGAAAGGAAAGAATTCCGAACAGTTTATGAAATATGAACTCTGTAAAAATGATAAAAAAAATTGTGTTGGGGTGAAAATATTGGAGTATCCATAAAAAAATGTTTCGATGTAATGGGGCCAAATCCTTTGGGGATTTTTTTAGTCTCGGTATATACTTCAAAAATATCTGGGTACGAAGGCGGCACCAGACGATGAGCTTAGAAATGTTGCACTGTGTATTAGTGATAAAAACAATAGGCATAAGTAGTGGCGGAGCAACGCGACCGGAAAAGTTAGTGATGTATAAAAAGGACTAATGACTAGCTCTATATTTGGATACAACCCATTTTTGTGCACAGGTCAAAAGTTAAAATTTTATTTTCTTTTCTTCATGTTTATACACCACGAATATTATTTGATTACACTAGAGCCCCGACTTGCGTCGTTAATGGGGACCGGAGAAACGCGACGCAAATCGAATCACATTTTTCTATAAATGCACTGCAATTTAATTTATTGGGGAAAATATTCAAAACAAAGCAAAAAAAATTGTGTTTTTGATAAAAAAAAAACAATTATGAATGCATTTTTATTTATTTCATTTACTTTAACAAATGTTTATATTTATTACAAAGAAATAACAAAACAATTAATCAAAAAAACAACAAAAATTAAATTAATTTACATATGTATATTCATTTTCATTTATTGGATGGTCTTACTGTTTATTTTAACAAAAATGTCTAAAGTTTGTTGAATTTTTTAAGATTTTTTTTGTTGATATATTTCTTTGTAACAACTAATGGCTATGCTCGTACTAAAAATGCTAAAAATGGTAATCCACAATGCTGCAGTACAAAATTTAACCGGTTTTAGCGACGCAAATTGAAATCAAAACGACGCAAATCGAAATTAAAACGATGCAAATCGAACCGACGCAAATCGGGGTCAAAACGACACAACTCGGACCGACGCAACTTGAAATTGCAACGACGCAAATCGAATTTTTCCAGTTTTTACGCAAATCGGGACGACGCAAGTCGGGGCTCTAGTGTATTTATAAATAATTTTTGGAGATATTTCACGAAATTCAATTCATGAATGAAAAGTGTATATTTAGCAGGCATCCGATTTTAATACTTTAAAGCCATATTTTTTTCTATTGTTCCTTTTATATTTTTTGTTCAAAACAGAAATTTATTATTTTCTCTACATTTTATTTATACTGATGAATTCAAATTTTCAATCGATCAAAAAATAAATAAGGTCAATTCCATTGGGATGGGTATGACAATGTTACTCAGATATTTGGTTATAATTCATAACTATACAGCTTATTATTTAAAAAAGCTGTGTTTACCAAGAAAGTTAAGTTTTAAAACGTAGTACCAAGTAGATACTGAAAGAAATTGGTTCTGCTCAGAATGTCCATTACAAGACAACGACGGGTGTGACCTTAGGAATTTGAACTTTTACAAAATTATGACTTGCATGTTAAGTTCTGTAAAATTTTCCGTAGAAAGTCCACAATTATTGTGATGAAGGTAATTGTTTATAGTGCATTTTATTAGGTTAAGTACTTGCTGTTCGTAAAAAAACTACTTTTTCATAACAAACAACTTTTTAGAAAAAAAGCATTTAAAAAAGACGAGTGTAACACAATTTTTCAACGGGTGTGACCTATTAAAATAAACTTCAAAAGTATGAAGAAATCAAAGTTATTATAGAGTTCAATTAGATAACAAACATAAACCCCGCTTGTCCGGTTTCTAGTGCCGCACTATCAATTTCACTATCCGTTGATATCCAGCACTAGCTTCCATTCAACCTACTTTCCATGTGTTACACTGTTTACTTTAACATAGGGTTGTCATGGAAGGGGTTCAATAGACTACCTTCTGCATTACTAGTGCCACGTTATTTCACTAGTCCTTTTTTCCAAAATAGGTAAAATTGGATAGGAAATTTTGCTATATATTAATTTTCCTTATTAAATAACCTTCTTATAAGCCTTTTGCTCATTATAATAAAAGTGTGTTAAAATGGGAATGGGACTTTGCCCAGAGGTTGAAAGTTACTGATTGTCACTTACTTGGGAGTGACCAGAATCGATTCCTTTGTGGCACTGTTCAATCAGCTAACTACTTCCGGTCTTAGACCAAGTATTCCCCGGGCAATGACTTTAAAGCAACCGCTTAGAAGTTAGCTTGAGTTAGAAGGCGAAACGTTGAGTAACCTAATCGGCATGCTACCACCGATGCGTCTTAGGAAGTAGGTAACAGAAGTTACTGAAGCTCAACACAGGCTCTCCTAGTGGCTTTGGCAGCCCCAAGAAACTAGGATCGGGAGCGGTGGCCTAATAAGCCACTCTCCTTAAACAAAATTTATTATGAAAACACGGAGAATAAATAAAACAAGACCCCCGCAAACAATATAAGGACCATGATTAAAGGATATGCACCTGGAATTTCCGAACTCTTTACAGAGATGGTGCCTCTATCCAACTGGCGGATGTCCTCGACAAATACAAGGCTGACATCACCACCATACCGGAAATGAGATGGACGGGACAGGGATGCACACGACGAAAGAACTGTGACATCTTTTTCAGCTGCCATGTAGAAAGACACGAATGTAGAAAGTCTCTCGGCAAGAGACTTCCGACACCTGGTCTCGCGGTTTAACCCTGTAAGTGACCGAATAGCCACCATTCGCATCCGGGCGAAATATTTATACATCACGCTGATTTGTGTACACGCCCCGACGGAAGATAAAGACGATGAGATTAAAAATGCATATTACTAGCGCCTAGAGGAAACATACGACCGCTGCCCTGGCCACGACATTAAAATTGTTCTGGGAGACTTTAATACAAAAATAGGAAGGGAAGATGTTCTTGGTCCATCGATCGGTAAATTCAGCCTGCATACCGACACGTCAGACAACGGGTTTAGGCTGGTTAGCTTCGCAGCGGGAAGGAACATGGTAGTGAGTGGAACCAGATTCCAGCACAAAGATATCCACAAGGCAACTTGGCTATCCCCCGATCAAAACACCAAAAATCAAATTGATCATGTGGTAATTGATGGCAGCCATGCATCTAGTGTCATGGACGTGCGTGTGATCCGTGGTGCTAATATTAGCTCGGATCATTACCTGGTTGCAGCCAAGGTGCCCACAAGAATGAGCAGAGCGAAAAACGCACGTAACCAAACACAAAGAAAGCTGGACATCGCGAAGCTGCAAACCCCAGAGATAGCTACTGCTTACTCCAACCATCTTTCCCAACTTTTACGGCACAACGCCTCTACTTCTGACGTTCCCGATACACAGTGGCAGCATATTGCGCATTCCATGGCAACCGCCGCAACAACCGTGCTAGGATATGAAAAGCGGCGCTCAGACGAATCCAGGTACGATGAAGAATGTCGCATAGCGTCTGAGGAACAGGATGCTGCTTATAGGGCAACGCTACAGCCAATTGTAACCCGTGCTGTTAGGGAACGGCATAAGGAGAAAGCAAAACGGGCGAGACAGCTATTTAGGCGATAAAAACGTCAGATGAAGGAACGAGAGAACGAGGATATAGAGCGATACAGGGATAGAGGTGAGGCCCGAAAATTTAACCAGAAAGTAAGAGCAAATGGATACGGTAATGGACTCCCCACAGGGCCGTAGCCAGGATTTAATTTCGGAGGGGGCCAAAACCAATTGAAACAAAAAAAAATTAAATTTTTCACATATTAATCAAATTGTATACAAGGGTGTTCCTTATATGGTATTTTTGGGAATTTCGTTAAAAATAGTAGCAGCGGAGTTGGACATCGAGCTCAGAATCATAAATTCGTTAATTAACAAAATTTTGAATATACATATTGTGCGAAATTTCGCATCGATTGTTTGGCATTAGAGTGTGCCGCAAAGAGGTCAATTTTATTTTCAAATCAGTTTATCGTCGCAGAATATTTTTATGAAGAAGTGTAGACATATAAAAGTATATGTTTGGACTTGCCATTTTTCTTACAGATGTCGAGATATTTGAATCAAGTGGAGATATTTTTGAAAAAATATAATAACAAAATTTGAAATTGCATTATTAAGTAACAATTCATAACACATGTAGTCAAATCTGCAAAAAAAATTATTTGGGCATATTTTCAATATCTCTATCCGTTCCCGGGATATCAAGCCTTAACACCAATTTTTGCATTAAATATATCAAAGACATATGAATCTATAGTTTGATATCTGGTTTCATCTGAATACACACTGTGTCTACTTTTATAGGTCTTCACTTCACCTATTCAACGGCATATGATATATTGTGACCTATTTCACACAATATATTCGAAATTTCATAAATAACAAACATGAGGTAGAGCTCCGTGTCCAACTTCGGTACTACCATCTTTTTCTCAACAAAATTTACCCTAATGTACCTTAAATAGCGCAGAAAAAGAATTAGTATTATCCCTTTTAAAAAAGCAGAATTAGATCTGGATTGAAAATATGAAACAATTTTTTGTAATTGATTGCTGAAATATGATACTATTCAGAATAAATTTGTACGACTTTGCATTTTTTTTTTACATTTAAAATAAAAAATTAAAACTATTTTAAAGAAAAAATCAACCTATAATTTTTTAATTTTTTCCCCGTAGTATAACCCCCAGTAAGTTTCATGATGGTGTCTCTTTAATTTCTTGAGAAAAAATGAAAAAATAGATGACTGACAAATAAGGAAGAAAAATATTTTTTTATGTGACCGCTTTCCATAGAATTGCTCAATTATATCGGGTTTAATACATATATTTACATAGTTTTATCTTAAAATTTTTTACTAGAAACTCTAAAACTGAATTCAATTCAAAAAATTTTTAATATAAGTAGAATTGGCCCCCGTGGCCACCCCCTGGCTACGGCCATGCCTCCCCACCTGTAAGGACAATGATGGACATCTGGTCACGAATCACTTCCATCACTTTGAGCAACTGCTGGTTCCAGAAGGCATCGCACGTGAAGTTATCACGCCAATTGTCGACGGAGGCTTACATTGCCCACCACCAAGTCAAGCCGAGGTAAGAAGAGCAATATCGCGGCTGAAAAACAACAAAGCAGCCGGTGCCGACGGTCTTCCCGCAGAGCTCTTCAAGTCCGGTGACGAGGCGCTGATAACGAGCATGCACCAGCTCCTGCGCACGGTTTGGCTTAAAGAGTGCGTGCCCGACGATTGGAATGTAAGCGTATTATGTCCTGTGCTGAAAAAGGTGATCCAAGTGTGTGCTCCAACTACCGCGGGATCTGCCTTTTACCCATCGCATATAAGGTCCTGTCGAGTGTGCTATGTGAAAGACTAAAGCCAGTGTTATCCAACCTGATAGGACCTTATCAGTGTGGCTTTAGACCTGGAAAATCAACAACTGACCAGATTTTCACACTTCGGCAAATCCTGGAAAAGACCCAAGAGAAACAGATCGACACGTCGACTATAAAGCTTTTGTCGACTATAAAGCTGCCTTCGACAGCCCGATACGGCAGAAATTACTTGAAGCCATGGCTGAGTTTGGTATTCCAGCGAAGCTGATACGTCTTTGCGGAATGACGCTGACTGACACGAAGTCTTCAGTGAATATTGGCAAGGATTTTACGGAGCCATTCTATACCAGACGAGGCCTTAAACAAGGCGACGGCCTATCGTGCGATCTCTTCAACATTGTGATGAAGATGATAATGAGAAAAGCTGCAGTAAACACGAGTGGCACTATATTCAACAAAAGCCACATGCTACTCGCGTACGCTGATGACGGGATGTGACTGCAGCCTTCTCAGAAGGAATCAGCGAAAATGGGCCTAACGGTGAACGAGGACAAAACGAAGTTATTAGTTTCAACGAACAAAGAATCTACTCGTTTGGAAAACTGCGTGAACGTTGACAGCTATAATTTCGAGGTGGTAGATAATTTTGTCTACCTAGGCTCCGCCATCAACAAAGCAAATAATGTCAGCCTAGAAATCCGGAGAAGAATCCTGCTTGCAAATAAATGCTACTACGGACTAAGCAAGCGATTCAATGACAGAGCCCTCTCTCGACGAACAAAACTCCAGCTATACCAGATACAGGTTCAACCTGTCTTAATGTATGGCTCAGAATCCTGGGTTATGACACAAGCGGATGAATCGGTTCTTGAGGCTCCGCCATCAACAAAGCAAATAATGTCAGCCTAGAAATCCGGAGAATAATCCTGCTTGCAAATAAATGCTACTACGGACTAAGCAAGCGATTCAATGACAGAGCCCTCTCTCGACGAACAAAACTCCAGCTATACCAGATACTGGTTCTACCTGTCTTAATGTTATGACACAAGCGGATGAATCGGTTCTGGCGGTATTCGAGAGAAAAATACTCCGTAAAATATACGGGCCCATCATCGTTAACGGAAAGTATCGGCGTCGTATGAATCATGAGCTATACGAGCTGTACACTGACATTGACGTGGTCAAACGCATTAAGGTGCAACGGTTGCGTTGACTAGGTCATGTTGTACGCATGGACGAAAATGCTCCAGCTCGAAAAGTCATCGACAATGAACTCGATGGACGGCGCAGAAGAGGGCGACCAAAACTCCGTTGGAAATACCAGGTTACTGAGAACTTAATAGAACTCGGTGTGACTAACTGGAGAAGAAGCGCAGATCGTGGCGCTTATAATATTTTTCTACGTGCGGTATATAATCCACTGGGATTGCATAGAAGTACCAGCTAAGTAAGTAAGTAAGTGTTAAAAGTTAATAATCTTTTGACTCAAGTTAAAGAATTTATGTCTTTTTCCTCAGAGTTTCACTGCACGACTGACAAAATAAGCAAAAGAGCACAAACTGTACGAATTCCAGCGAGAGGATAGCGGGATTTTGTTTACTTTGTATTAGCTAGGCAACAAGTTTTTTTCTTATACTTATACACTCATACCTCTTTATACGGCCCCTCTTTTTGCGGCATTTCGCTATAACGGCCTTTTTCAATTCTGGAACACTTTCGTATGTATGTAGATATGTAGGTATAAGTAGGTATGTATGTAAATATAAATATGTATGAAATTTATTACCTCGCTTTACGGCCAACATTTTAGGAACGTATCTAGGCCGTATATCGAGGTATGGGTGTACTTTAAATTCTATATTCCATTTAACTATAACATAAGTTATAGTGGTAATGCACAGAGTGGACAATTACCGCTCTTATGCATTATTTAGTGATACTAAAATAACTACCGCTGTTAATAACTAGTTATGTAACTATTTACAAACAGGCAATTGATATTTGCCGAACAAGCGGGAAAGTAAACATATTATGTATGTCGTAGTCACGTCGAATCTTTGTCGTTTTTCAATTTAGGCATCACTGATGTCGTTTGTGAGACTGAAATGCAACTTGTCCTTGCTCCTATCACATTCTTCTTTAACAAATGATGAAAATTGTCAACACTAAACATTTCTGTTATTTAGTACTAATTTTTTTCGAGTAAAAAAATCAATCGAATGTTGTCGAAAGTCGACTACGACATACGTAATAAGGAGGAATAAGACATATTTATTCGTTATCTGTACTATCGTATAGATTAGATAGGGCTGAAAAAAAAGTTTATGTTTTCACCCCCCAGTTTTGTAGTTTGTTTAAAGACAATTTGAGGACATCAAATTTTTTTTCGGATCCGCGAACCAAATGTAATTCATTTTGTTGTATCGTTGTTTTTAATTAACCAAGGGCTACATTTTGCTTATAAGAGATTTTGACTTATTGATTTTTAAAACGTCTATAACTTTTTTGTTTGTGATTAAAAATAAATTCTTCAAAAACAAGAGTTTCTTATTTTATTGATGTCTTTACGAATTTTATCAGAAATGGGCAACCCTCCCCCCCCCCATCTTCACCACGAAATTATACTTTTAATATTTTATATTCACAGGTTAAGCTTAAGTAACCGAGAGGTTTACCCAATCCATTAGAAATTATGATTTCTTTTTAAATTTTTGTGCAAATTAAATAGAAACGTTTTCTTTGGCCATATGCCCAGACCAAAGTAACTGACTACTACAAAAAAAAATTTAAGAAGGAACAAAATTATTTTTCTTTTCTATATAGCCAATTTTCTTTATAGCGAAGTAAATATCCAGCCCCTTGGAATTCGTTGTAGAGAGTTTCGACTGTAGTCCGAAACAAACGATTCGTCTACAATAAAAACTGTAACTGATGGACAATCAATAGGACAATTTATGAGTATTTCCTAAAAAAAAAAGGTAAACCCACGAGTGAAAAATGCAATCTGCAAACTGTTTACTATCTAAACCAAAGCATATTTCGAGAAAACAATATTCAAAAACAGTTCTCATCTTCAACAAGTTAAAGTAGTATTGTCCCTACTTTAAGCGTAAAATGATGTTAGCACAATTTATTATACATAATTCATTTTACAAAAACAGGGGTATTATAATAATTTTAATAAATAAAAATATTTATAGATAAATTCTGGACTTACAATGTTTTTCCAAATTACCCATTACAAGCATTTTTGTATAAAATTATATTTTCATTTCTAGAAATATTTTAAGCCTATTTTGGTCCTAAAATCTTTGCAGCTTTTAATGCATTTGGGTATCCAGAAAGATTGATCAGTATATTTCATTTTGTCTGTTACATACAACGTTTTTCTAATGATAGATAATTTTGGGACCGGCCGTGACATAGTGGTTAACACACGCGACTACCATGCGGGAGACCACACGTCCAACTCCTGGCTCCAGTCATTTTAAAAAAAAAATTCTATCTTTGTCGGCTCCCCTCGAATGTTGTTGACAGCAACTTCGTAGTATAAGTGTCGAGTCAATCGGCATGTCTAGTAAGAGCTTCTCAAACAGTGACGTTCGCATTCGTCGATAAACAAGTAGGTGTCGTTAGTTGTGAATCTTAAAATAGAAAGCGTGTTAATTCACAACAACGCGAGAAGCTATCCCATATCTCATTCATGGGGTGTAAAGCGAAATTAAGTTTAAGATAATTTTGAAACGAATTTAAACCGTTAGAACCAGCTTTTGAATCATGTTCACAGTGATTAATTTCAAAGTTATTATTAATATGTGAAATACTGGGAATGGATTGTCTGTATAGCTTAAGTCCGTTTATTCCCCAAATGGAGCAGTTTCGTTTACAGCCCGGATAATGGAGCTTGGGCGTGATTTCTTCACAATGCTATGTCAAGATAAACCTGTATACGAGTTCTGTATTGATCGTAGGTACATAAAGGAACTACCGTACATAGATTTGATGTCGCACAGTGTATTTCTGATTGTCGAAATAACTGAGAGTAAGCGAAAAATCATTTGCACACTGATTAAAGCTAAAAGAGGCTAGGCGCATAGCTGTTTCTAATTTATTATCAGCACCCTTAGCTATGCTCTCTGAACCCGGTCATATTACCGTAAAGATCAAAAATATGTTAGATTCAAAACAATAACTTAAAGTGTATTATATAGTATGAGGAAAAGTTAATGCCTATCAGTATTTTAAATTAAAAGAGAATACGTTTATATGATAATTTTAGTCATCTACATATTTAAAGACATTTGACATTTTCGTATTAAACTGAAAATTTCCACATTAAACAGTAATTTGGCAATATTCCAGTACATATTAGATATTACGATTATTCTTTTTATTTTATATAAATTATTTTACTAAATTGTCATTACTATAGTTTGTTTCTTATTTAAAAAATATATTAGTATATAAATTCAAAATCGTCATAATTTCCGGTCTTCATTACGTGTTCGTGACGTCATTGCTACTGGATTGCTTTTGTTGGCGTAATTTCAATACTCAAACGTTCATGTACGTACTTGTGTCGGTAGCCGAATCTGATAATATTGAAATATAGCACATATAAGGTAAAATTAATGACCGTTGATTTTAGTTTAGTCGAAATAGAGTATTGAAGGCACAACAAAAAATCAACCAACCGTTTTTTTTATCTCGAACACAGCATTCTGAAATATCAGTGTTAAATAGATGCAGAGATGTAGTGCACTGTGTGTATTCCACTGTTAGTATTTGCGCAACATTTGATGTAAGTCCAAAGTGCGCTTATGTGGCTTTAAAAGTACCTAATCTAAAGGTACTATCTATTCAATAAATTTTGTATACCCTACGTAAATCTTCACATGTGCATACAACAATACAATTTGAAGAGGGGACTTACGATCTAAGTTCATAGGTCAATTGTAATCACTCATTTTCTGTATGCGATCATCATACAACCCGATCGCATAATTTGCTCGTATGTTTGTATTATTTCACAATTGTGTTGTTCTGGCCAGGTCTATAAACAATTCAATTCGAAGCTTACTCACCGGAACTCTTAGCTATTTAACATAAAACCGCTTTAATTCAATACATGTAAACCAAAAGTATAGAAATATTGTTCGATGTGTGATTGTCTTTGGTGGTTTTAGTTTATAATTACCTTATGCTATATTTTTAGCGATTTAACACCGTAGTGTTAGAAGCACTCTAAATTACTGAACATTCTTTAATTATACTCAACTCTTCTAAATCACTTTTGTATTAAGTTTTGTTCATTCAAATGCTTATTATTCTGACCAGAAACGATGTGAATGCTGTTCTCGCATATTATTCGTTTTGAATAAATAATAATATACTGCCGAAAGGTTTAGACTAAAGACGTCTTCTATAAACAAAATGATACAAGTTTTAAAATTATCCCAATGTAGATACAGTGCGACCTCGAATAATGCAAGTATAAAAGCAACTTTTCGATTACAATTCGTTTAGAAAGATATAATATCGACAAAAAGGTTTTTGTCGAAATGAAAAGCTATTACAAAGAAGATCATCCTTTATTATTAACAGATGTAATTTTTTTTTTTTTTTTTTATTTTAGTATTTCGAATACAAATTAAAATGAATATTAAAATGAATGATAGGACATGCGTGTTTATATTTAACTTAAAGGTAATAACATTAAATATTAATTTTTTACACAAGTACATATTACTTTCCAAAAATTAATATTTTTTTAATGTCGAATATTATTGTTAATATTCGATCCACAAATAATAGATATGTAGGATAATCCTATAACTAAAAAGAATTCCGAACCTCATATGTTTGCAAAGTTTTTACTGGACACCTAAAGATTGCTCGATTACTTGGAGTGCTATCTAACCCAACCAAGTGTTCACCGCACATACAAAGAAATAAAGTTGTGTTGAGTCTATGTTGCAATAATCGTGCTCGCATTGTAAATAAATGCTTAATTTGGGTAGTCAAAAATTTTGAAAACGCAATCACTGACAATCATAAACAACAAAAAAAACATAGAATATAAATTTAAATTGTTTCCCAAATAACACAAGTTTGTAGCTATTTTTAAACTCGAAAAAAAAAACAAACACATTTTGATGCGCACTATTGATATGGGTTTTTCCATAGGAAGGGTGGGCAATGCCCTACACCACCTACCAGAAAAATGTTTCAGATAGAAACTGATATTGGTTTCGAAAAATTAGATATCTGCTTCTATAATTTAAAGAAGTATTGCTATTTGTTTTTGATAGCAATTTGTAGTACCAAACTGGCAAAGAAATATGCAACAGTTGTATCGTTATCTAGATTCGTGATGGAGAGGAAAAGAGTTATTAGGAAACATATGATAAAGGGAGGTTAAACTGTAAGGACCGATGTTGATTGTGAACCGCATCTAAACGTCAAGTTCTTTTGTGCATTTCATTTGACATTTCTCATTTTCAGACTAACTTAATTTGAACCATGGAAAGATATACAATCGAGCTACGCGTTAAAGTTATTCAGGCTTATTATGAAAATGGGCGTTATAACAAAATGCATATCGTGCACTTCGTGATTTTTTCGGTCAATTAATTCGTCTAACTGTGCGTGCAATCGCAAAAATCGTGCATAAATTTGATCAAACCGGGTCATTAGGAGATGTGAAAACACCAGTACATGCGCGTACAGTTCGTACTGCAGAAAATATTGCTGCTGTTCGTGATAGTGTGGCTGAAGAGCCGTCCACCTCAACTCGTCGTCGTGCCCAAGAATTGCACCTCTCACGCTCGTCGTTGATGAACATTATGCATAAAGACTCGCATTTACACGCTTAAAAGGTGCAACTGACTTTAGAACTAAAGCCTCTTAAATGGTGGCAAGAAATGGCAACCGTGGATGATCAATTTTCGAAAAAATCATCTTCAGTGATGAGGCACATTTTCACCTCAGTGGATTCGTCAATAAGCAGAATTGCAGCATTTGGGGGTATAATAATCCAAGAGTGATTGTCGAAAAACCCATGCACCCACAAAGAGTGACTGGCGGCATCATCGGGCCGTATTTTTTCTAAATGAGGCCGGTCAGGCAGTTACTGTGAATAGTGTTTGCTATCGTGAGATGATAACGAACTTTTTATAGCCCGATATGTGGTTTCAACAGGACAGTGTCACTTGCCACACAGCTAACGAAACAATGGCTCTTTTGCGCGACAAATTCAATGGCTCACGTGGTGGCGATGTCAATTGGCCACCAATATCATGTGATTTGACACCGTTGGACTTCTTTATTGGGGTTATTTGAAAGAAAAGGTGTACGTAGATAAGCCAGCAACAATTCAAGAGCTAAAGGATGAGATAATTCGGCACATTCACGGCGTCATCGAAAATTTGGACCATCGGATGGAACTGTGCCGCCGAGGTCGCGCGGTCATTTGGCTGACATTTTGTTCCATACCTAATTGAACCATACCAATATTATCATAATAAAAAGAAATGACAATAATTTCCTAAATAATTTGCGTTTAATTCAAAATCAACATCGGCCCTTAACCACCCTTTGTAGTGAAAGAAACTGAAAGAGCGCTAAGGATGAGCCAGTTCGCATAGTTCACAAGAGTGAGTCGTTCATTTGAATTAGTTCTTAATCGAACGGCACAACTCTTACAACGGTATAACATGAATGTGATAACCTGAGACAAAGAATTTCGAAAAAAATGAAAGTGGAAATTGCTTTCTTGCTATTCCAATGGCAACATCTGGTCGCGTGCTTTAAAGGGCAGTAACTGGTACATGGCCTTGTGTCCGCTACGGAAAATACAACAAACTGTATCCATTTTCTTAAGTTTTAACACTATCAACTTGACGATAACCGAATACTCTGTTTGCCTACACTTGCTAGGTATTTTTGATTTTATAAAAATATTAAAGAAAAATTCACTTATTTTATTAAGTGAATAATTTGTTCGCCAATCTCCAGATTTAGTGCACTTTTAAATGATATATGTACGTAGATCATCTTTCGTGCCTTCCAAATGCAGAAACATATGTCGCTACACAAATAACGTGAAAGTTACTTCAATTCCTTTATATTAGAAAACTTTTGCCATTTTTAAAGATTCTTATTACAAAAACTGCACAAAATTCGTTAAGAACCCAGTAGGAAGTATCGTCATACAGGACTTTGTCGTCAACACTGTCCTCAAGACAAAATGTAATAAATTGAGCTTGTCGTCAAAAAAATCGGTTGACGACAAGCTGACTGACAAAATACGAATGTTGTCCTGCATCAAACAAAAAATTCAATACAAAACTGAAGAGAGGAAAGTAGAAGTAAACAAATTCCAGTTTGTTGGAAACAGCAGTGCGTGACGGTCATGTAGCGCACGTTTTCAATAAAACTATTTAAATTTGTTATTTTAAATTATTATGCATTGGTAACGACAATTTGGCCGACATTGTCGGTCATAAGGTCGTGCATGATTGTGTGGGCGACATGTCGCTTATATAGGCATCAACGACAATTTGACCGACATTGTCGCTCATCAGGTCGTGCATGATTGTGTGGGCGACATGTCGCTTATATAGGCATCAACGACAATTTGACCGACATTGTCGCTCATCAGGTCGTGCATGACAAAGCGGACACTTGTATGAACATTTCGTAGACGATTTATATGGACGGTCCCCTACGTGTCACCAACGATTTACTATGGTCATGCACCTATCCTTGAGGATGTCTTGCAGACACTTTCTACTGGGAAATATAACTAAAGACTACAATAAAATAAATTGAAACATTGACATCCGACAAAGTCTATAAAATTAAATATATGCGGACACATATCGTCTGAAAACATTAAATAATTGCTCATTTAATGCAAATTTTGGGAATTCAAATTAAAATAAGACATAACACCATACTCTGTGGTACTCCATATGCACATGTACGTTCTATGCCTTTTAATTTGGACATATTTTATTCGTATGATGATTAAGTTGTAAATAAAAAAACAAATTGTGTCCCCAAACGCCAAAGTATGACGACTCCTGCAGCATGATGTCATGACCAAGTGATTTGGAATAATTAATAAAATTCATGAGGCTCCACCCTTCCGAGAACTGAAAAGATTTGTTATCTATCTACGAAAGAACATGATGAAATACAGAAATAACACAAATGGACATTGGTGTTGATTTTCAACACGTTGCAATTAAGCTAGGTAGGTACAATGGACATTGGGGAGGATCGAAAAGGTTAATTTTCATCGCATTAAATAAAAGTAAGAGCAAGTTGATCTTTTGGTACCCTATAGTGCCGACAGTAACTTGAAGTAAATCCGTCCGACAGTAGTGCAAAACGATTGCTTTTTTTAAATTATGTATCTTGGGACCGGCCGTGGCATACTAGTTAGAACACGCGACTACCATGCGGGAGATCCGTGGTTCGATTCCCGGCTCCAATCATCTACATTTTTCTTTCATTCGCGGCCCCTTGATGTTGTGTGTAACTTGCGAACGCATAATGAAAGCTAAGTTGTTTTCCAAAAAATTGCTTATTTTCCCTTTGCATCTACGAATGAGATATGGAAGAGCTTCTCGCTTCTGTGTATGTTCTATTTTTTTTTTACTGATTTGTAAGTTTTGAATATTTTCTTTATGAATGAGATATGCGGTATAGCTCTTTGCGTTATTGTGAATTAAAATGTATTTATTTTTAGAATCACCCACTGCGCCTACATTTTATAAACGAATCCAAACATCATCTGTTTGAGAAATGTTTAACTATACTTTAATGCGAAGTTGCTGTCGACAACATCAACTAATGTAGATGAACGAGACAGGAATCGAACCCTGGTATCCCTCATGATAGGCACTTGTTCTAACCATCGTTGAAAGGTTGGCCCCCATATATAATTCACATAATAAAAAACCTTCCGGAATGGAATGGAAGTCCCCTCATTTATGCTCTTAAACCAATAGTGTTCTTCTCCCTCATCGCTGCCTGAATTGTTCAATGTCACTATCACATTTCTCACTATGTTTTTGTATAACACTATCAGCACTAATTTCCTAGCATTGCAGGAATTAAAATAGTCAGGATTCTGGAGAAATGTTGGAACATCGGGTATTGCCTAATCTAATTAAAATTTAACAACATTTGAAGATGTCACGAATTGATAATCACTCTGTCCCACTGTGCAACGCATTTAAGCCATATTTTTTTCCAAACTTCATTGAGTTCCACCGTATTATTTTAATTGTCATTAAATTCTTCGCAAAAAACCGGCGAGATATTATTAACCCTAGAAGGGTAATCATATTTTACACACACTAAGGGTAATCTTCGTCGAATCGACGAAGTCCTATTTAACTTGGAAATTCTAAGCAAAAAATCTAGCGTATCAGTCCGAAACGTCATATTTAATCAATTATAGACTCTATCGAAGAAGAAAACACAAAAACTGTATATTTTAAAAGCTATTTGGTTTATTTTCGAGCATGTCTCTTTTCAGCCCATTTTTTTTGGTCTCATGTAGATACTAGAATTTAAATAGTTCTTTAGTATAAAATAAAAAAGGCATGGCATCTCAACATGTGCAAAAAAATTTACAATACACTTAATTTTATCAATTAAAACAAAAAACACTTCGAAAAATTATTTCTTTGTATAGTAGACACAAGTTAGAATTTGTGCTTCCCACATACAGGTATAACAAAAAATCTTTTCCATTTTTCTTTTTTCGAAAGAAAAATTTTTACAAAATTAGAGTTTTTTTGTTCTTCTTTTTCGTTTCCAACATTCGACAATTTCATAAAAAGTTATTTTCAGATTTTTTTTCTTCTATTATTGATTAAAGAGGCTCAAAAAGGCCAGAATTTATTTATTCAAAAACTCGTGTCGTTGAATGCGATTATCAATTTCAACATTCTTCTAATTTACAATTTCGTCCGAAATGTCGTCGCATTCGAATTGTTAGAAGTACGATAAGGGGTTAGTTCGGCCAAATGCTTCACTAGTCGGTTCTCACCTTTGATGCAATATATTTATTCCACGCCTTACATCATTTTATTTTTAGTGGACCAAAATTTTATTTGTTTCCCACGAATTGTTTTTTTTACACATTATTAGTAATTTTGGAACAAATTTAGTGGCTCACGATTATTTTCATCACCTGAATGTGGTATAATATCGTCATCGCAGTCGTACTCCTCCTCATGCACAAATACATCTCCCTCGACATATTTTTCAATTTTCTCTTCGATCATTGAATCGCAATTGGGGTCTTCAGGAGCATTTTCACAATTTTCAATTAAATCATCTGGTAATTCCGATATTTTATATATTTTAATATAAAAAAACAAAATATTTTTTGGATTTGGTGACTTTTTAGCAAGAGCAAAAAGTCACACAAAAGGTAACCTTCGTCGTTTCGACGACGCGAGTTTTTGTTTATTGCAAAAATATAACAATTACGCTTAACTAATGCTGTCATACGCCAGCATAGCTTGAAAAAAACATCACTAACAAACGCTATTGCAAAAGGCAACAGAATATTGTGAAAAATAAGAGAGATATTTGAAAAAAAAGCAACAGTGTTCGTCGAATCGACGAAGATTACCCGTCTAGGGTTAAAATTGTTATTGCGATGAAACTCAAAAACATTACAAATATTTTAATGTTCTGTTCCGACGTGTGTGTGTGTGTGGTGGCTACCATGTGACGAAACCCTAAACTGGTTAATTTTAGCTTTGTGAAGCTACGCAACTGTTGTCATCGCCCGTCTTCTTCTGTATCTTCTCCATTTTGGCCTTAAAACAAGACACGTTGCCGTTTGCTCGCTAGTTATTGGAATAGCAAACTGTGGCGGCATGTTTTGACAGATTTATATTGAGATTGAGTATGGGCATCTGAGCGTTAGCTAACGGTAAATATATATAAATATACGATAAATGGTGGTAGTAGCAATGGTGGTTGTAGCGGCATCGCAGTGGGGTATGAGGGTAAGGTACAAATAATTTGTATACATTTTTTTCCTTTGCGAAATATACCTACAATGCCGACGCAACCCAACGCAACGTTGATGTTGAGAATTACAACTTGCTCGTCGTAACTTACTACATAGGAATCCACTATTATAACAGGCACAAAGGAACGGTACCTACCTTAGGAGGAGGATGAGGTGTACATAAAACAGCAAAAGGAGGTGCGAGGGCTTCTTTTTGTTGACAAATAAATAAAGCAATATTTTAGACTTGGCGAGGTTTTGTTTGCATATCTGCGCACCGGCATAAATTTAATATTTGTGTTGTGCAGTCGTCGTCGTTGTCGATGTTATTGTCTGTCTTTGTGTCCGTCTCTCGAAGGTAGCATTACCACTGCTGATGCTCGCGCCTCTGTTTAGTACGTCTTCTTTAGAGTATACACATCTTTAATTTGCTGTCTTGTTATTTGGCTTTTGCGTTTTTTTGATATTTTTGGGTAGGAAAAGTTGATAAGTTAGTTTGAGGTCGTTTGACTTCTTGCAGCGATAGGTTGAGACAGCGACGAAAATTGTTAATCATTTATCGTTTTTATTTTCTTTTGTTATTGGCAAATGTGTTAGCTTTGTTGTACGATTCCTAAGAAACCAAGCGCCAGTCCCAACGAGTAGCTAATCGGTGTTGCCGACGATTGACGCGACCTAGCGACCCACCGACCGACAGAAACCGTGGCTCCACTGCCACCTGGCTGATGATTGTAGGCCGATCGATGTGAACCGCACATATGTCGACTGGCAGCCGTAGGAACCATGCAGGCACATCTCTGGAACACGGCGTATGAATGAGTGTGACCGACCGACAAATAAAATAAACCGGAGACGAACGAAAATCCGCCGTTTTTTTTTTGTTTTTCCTGTTTCTATTGACACAATTATAATTCAATGCGAAAAAAAAAATCAAAGACCAAGCGAGGCTTCTTCATTCAGTCATTGCCGTTTGCGTTGTTTACTTTTTATTTCGTCGTCGTGCTATTTCGCAAACTACTACCAGTGGTACTATTACTACTATTCGGTGCCCACCGATGCATTGTTCGGTTGTGGCCAATGGTTTATTTGATACACATTGAGAAGAATTCCTTCCTTCTTCATTTCTTCTCCTTGTCGTGCAATTTTACTTCACTTCATATACATATGTACATTTACACGCTCACAAACACACAATATTTTTGGCATAGAACAAATAACTTCATTCTCTTCATTTTCCGTCAACACACTTTCTCGCACATACACACGCATCCGTATACGAACAAACGGACGGAATGTAGATACTAAACGCATAAACCGACTTTTAAAGGAAATATCTTTTAATGTTTTAGTGGCGAAAGGGGGCAAAATCTAATAATTCAATAGTACGCGAACTACACAATGGACCGAATGCAGAACTTATAGTATTTAACGCACTGCAATTGGTTTAATTTCCATTTTTCTTTACATAATTTGTATTAAAACATGCCCATTTAACCTTTTCCGTCTCGCACTTTCACTTGACTGTTGGACGGGCACCACTGTGCCACTGGATATGCCAAAAGCAACTAAATTTCGTTTTCAACAATGAGCGGCAGCGATGTTGATGAGAGAGAAACGGTGATGCCAACCGACATGTCATAGGCAAAAATCGCCGTCATTCTGACTCTAGCGAGGAGAAGTACCGTGTGTGGTTTTTGGATTCTGTAGAACAATTTAAAATTTTGTACAACATAGAAAAAAACAAATAAAAAACCATTTCAGGCCACAAGTAGTATAGCCACAAAATGACTACAAAAAATAGCAAGATTGTCCGCAAATACTTTCGGCAACGCGAACGGATTGAATAAATATTAACACACCATCAAGGAATTTATTTGGGAGAGGTGTGAGTTATCGATAAACTATCAATAATAATATGCGTTCGGACGTTTCACAAAACGTAAGACATTTTGGGACTAAGGTATTAAAATGCATATATCTTTGAATTTATTAGCTGTACAAAAAAGTCTGAAGGCAATATTTTAAATTTTAGGAAAAGAGTACGTTATCTTTATTAAGGCCAACATTGCAGTCATAAATATTTACTTTATTTGTTCGGACGTTTCGTGACGTAATTTTCATATTTTTCCACTCAATCCCCCTTATTACGTACGTCATAGTCGACTTTCGACAACATTCGACTGTTTTTTTTTATTATTTGATTAAATTAAGTAACAATTAATAGAAATGTTTAGCGTTGAGAACATGATACGAGCTAGGAAAAATCGTACTTCAGTTTCACAAACGACATCACCGATGCCATATTTAAAAAACGACAAAGATTCGACGTGACTACGACATACATAATAAAGGGGAATAACAATTATACGGCATGGCAGATCTATATTTCCAACATATTGGATTTAATAGCGTACATCATTTTTTGATGTATAATGCAGTTTCTTTAAAACATTTTTGTGCACTAACGTTTTTTTTCTATTTCTCCGTTTAGTGTCATAGCATTCCGTTTAGGCACAAGGATCGTTTTTAGGACGTAAGACACTTTGGACTATGACTTTATTTATTTACATATATGGGCAATTCCGTAATATTTTTTAATTTCAAATTTAGGGAATATTATAATGTTTAAATACAAAAAGTTGTTGATCACGAATGTTACATTAGAACATTAATGTAACAAATATTTTATTAGTAGAGTGTGACTTGTATCATTAGTTAATATGTTATTATAAATTCAAAGCGGTGACCAGATCATTAATGCAATTTTGCAGTCCGTTTAATCATAAATAAAAAAAAATACAAGCTTTGGACATTTTAGTTTAATAACATTTAAGTATTCGTCTTTACTAATACAAGTCAGAAAAAACAATTTTCCAACATTTTTTTCGATCGCGGTGGACATTTTTGTAAAAATATCCATATCGAATAATTGAGTACGAGCCGTACTTAAATCTTTTAGTACAATTTCTGCAAATGATAAGATTTTTAACTTAAATTTATAATGCAATTTTTCTGTCTGTGTAGGGATAATGCTTTTTAATGGACATTTCTGTGAAAATACCCATATCCCTTTTTAAGAATAATTGAGTACGAGCCGTACTTAAATCTTTTAGTATAATTTCTGCAAATGATACGATTTTTAGCTTAAATTTATAATGCAATTTTTCTGTATGTGTAGAGTTAATGCTTTTTAAGAATAGTTAGTCAATTATTGAAGGTACACATTTATATTTTTTTTTAAATTATTAACCGAACTAAACAAAATTTTTAAAATATAGCCTTCATGATATTTTGTTATTAGGCAGACGAAAGAGATCAAATTATTTCATATAAAATCAATAAAAGTAAAAAACTCATGCATATTCTTTATACTTTATTATGTCAGTTTTATTTTGGTATCATAAAATTCTAAAACAAACTACTCCCTGTTAATATTTTTACCAGAGGAACGACGAATTTCTGCAAAACTCTCGAAAATGTTATTTTAAGTACATACCTGGACATCCCGGATAGCTATTTTGATATTTGCATCATAATCATCAGCACAGAACAATCGAGAAACCATACACACCGTTGCGAAAATAGTTTCAACGAAAACCACAAATCGGTATAATCGACACAATTATTAAATTAAAAAAAAAACAACACAGCAAAATGTCACTTTATTTTATAATATAAATATTATTGGCGAAAAACCAACCACATGTCCTTTCAAATTATAATTAGCGCCAATCAAGAATGCTTTTAAATGTTGCTGTAACAATTGCGACCTACGAGTATATAAAAATAATATCAAGACTAAGATATATTTTTGGTTTTTTGAAACCACAAGACGTTATTGTTTCAGAAAATGGCATTTAAATGGAGCACATAAGGGTGACAATTAAATATGTGAAATCATTGAACGTTAAAAGTCTTATATAAAAGTACTGAGTTTGGCTAAACTACGTTTAAAAATGATTAGTATTCGTATTGTAAGTTGTTTTTGCATTTAGGCCACATTTCAAGTTTTGGAGATATGATTGATATTATTTTGTTGTTGTTGTTGTTTTTTTTTTAATTTAACTAAACTTCTGCAGCACGTGTATGAATATTCAAACTGTCGCCCCCTGTTTGATGCGTAGCTACTTACTTCATTCAGATTTTCACCCAAGTTTGTTCTGTTGGCAACTTTGGAACTTAACAGGTGCGAAAGCTTTTCGAAGTCGTAATGTCCTCACAAATAAATGTTGAATGAACATAAGACGATTTTAAAAATATGTATTATATTTGGACTGAAGTTTTATTTATAATTATTTCTTGTGTATACATATACATACATATAAATAAATATTAGTAAAGATTTAATAGTTACTTTTTGTTTGTTATTCATTTCTTTATTACTTGTGTAAGTTGAATTTTCAATTCAAATCATATCCCAAACTAAATATTATTTGCTTTGGGTACTCTGGATGGATGGCTTTGGTAGGTCAGCACCACCAAGCTTTACTCCATCCAGCCTAGTCCTTAGTATCCTAACAATTAGCTATGACGAATAGAAGAGGTAAGACAGACCTAACAGCTAGACTTAATTCATTCCGAATTCAGTACAATTTCTCTGTTCGTCGTCGCTCTCCATGGTGCAACACACTAGTCGGTCGGTCGGCAGGTCGTTATTCTTAGTTCTTCAGTTGATTGATTGGGTCCTATTTGGTTTAAACTACAGTTTTCAAGACCATATTTTGATTGGAAAACTAAAGTAATCATTCTTCTGCTCCCGGCAGAAGATGGCTCTACACACAAAAATTATCTAAATCAAAATATTGTCCTTGAAAACTCTAGAACAACACTCGGTATCCCGGCGTATGTACTCCGGAGTATGCAGGTCATTTCACCTGGTTCTCGGTTCATTCAATCGTACTTTAATAGATATGTAGTACGACGAGTATGGTGTGTGTATGTTTTCACTAATATTGCAAAGCATCGTACATAGATGCGATTTATAGATATATATGTGGATGTCCATATATATTGTATTGTTGATTGATATCTGTTCTGTTGAGTTTTTACTTTGAGCGACTTTCCAATCATCCAAAACGGTCATAGATTTTTAGGATCAACTCAAAGGTATTGAACGAATACGAGAATACGAATATGAATATGAATATATGTTATGTATATGTGTAGGTATCGATTAAAGCAATATGGAACAAAATACATCGAGATGCTTTTTGAAAGCAGACAGTTTTAGAAGTTATCTAGTAATCTTTAGGCGGTAATGGGCGGCTATGATTATGTTTATATAGTAGTACTTATGTCGTTCACTATAAATATATGGTGGGTGTGGAGGGAGTTGAAGACAGCAGCGATAGCGATTGGTATAGATGATACACATGTAGGGAGTATATATCTGTATGTAGGTAGGTAGTATAGTATGTATAGAGCATGTAACTTTTTTCTGAAAGGAGGAGGGGTTGGGAGGGTCCTTGCACCTGTTCTCAGTGTATGTTGTGTGGTGCACTTACAAGTCAAAATAAAACTCAACAAGCAAAACCTAAAATTGATTAACTTTTAGTTCGTTGCCTTGCAACTGCACTAAACGGAAGGCTTCTCTTATTGTCGGCGTCATGAGCAAGCGCAGATTGCTCTCGGCCTCCGCTGGCAGGGAGCGCAATAGTTCCATCGAGGCCACCACTAGTTGGGCAAGGGCAGCTCTCTTGTAATTCGAGTCTTTTAGAATACTGCTGGCACGCTGTTGCTCGATTTCGGGAGAGATCGACTCAGCTTCGGGTTTCTGCGGACGATTCGTGTCAAACGGATTATTACGGCTCTTCGGCTGGAACTCGCTAATCAGTGTGGTCATCGTGATACTCTCTTCCTCGGCGATTGGATTGAACTTGTTCGGGGAGTAGTCGGTTGTTTCGGAAAAGCCCGAAGCACTGCCGTTTTCAAAATTGCCGTTTATGGTTATGCACATGGATTTAATGGACTTGGCGCTGGCAATCTGCTTCAATTCCACTTCAGGATTTCGCAGGCGACCATTCTCAATGTCATGGAGCGTCGAGTTGCTTAGATACAATTCGCAAACTAAATTCCAAGCATCCTGCAGGCAGAACAAATATCGGACGAAATTCTCCTTTTTCTTGACCTTGGTAGTGTTAAGACGTGAGCAGGATTCCAGTATGAAGTTAAGGTCTTCTGGACCCAAATTATAAATGACAATATCGTTGAGGTATGAGTCCACTAGTGCGATATAGTAAATCATCCAGGACGATGTCATCTGTTTGTAGAGGTTGGCTGCATACTCTATATTCGCCACCTTTTGCATAAGGAATTTTAAGCCGGGGCGTGAGTCAAACTCCAAGGCGCTTGTCAGAAACTGCAGGCAGCAACGTAGGAGAATTTCTTTCGAACGGAAGTCCAAATCGTAGTCATAGGTCTGTTGACTTGCTGTGGTGTAATTATCAAAAATACACGTGGATACAGCTTGAGGAACACATTTCAAACGGGACAGCAGCAACTTGGCCACCAGTTGCAGCAACATCTGGTTAGCCAGTAAACCAACCACTAATGTTTTAAACGGAATTCGTATGACGAAGTTATCCAGGTTAGAGTTAAAGCCGTTGTTTTGGGGATACAAGAGAAACGAGTAACTTCGGTCATCAGTCAAATGTTTTTCCAAGTGATTATTTTGCTTCGAGCCTGGCTCTCGTTGATTGTCGGATAGAAATACTTGTTGAGCTAGAGAGTAAATACGCGTTAGTTCTTCGACCGTGCTGTCGCGCCGTGCCGCGACCTTCACGTTGGCACAGTCACCATAAAAACTATTAGACTTCTCGTGAAATGCAAATGACAACTGACGCAGTGGTGCAATGGTGACTGTACATGCCCTGTGGATGGCCGAGCATGCTATCATCCATTGGTATTCGTTAAAGAGGGTTCCCGTCGATAGTATCACGTGTTTGAGACAAGATACGCCCACCCTGGCCACTGTTTCTTGAACCTGAGCTGCACATTCAATAAGCACGAGGAGCAGCTGCTTCAACGCAAGTGTCGCTGAATTGGAAACTTTTGTGGAAGCCTCCTTAGAATCCGCAGAGCCCTCCTCGCTGGATGACGTGCTACCCGATTGGGTGCCGCGTTCCTCCACTGGTTCCGTTACAAACTTAAGTTTCGAATACGAATTATCGCTAGGTTGAACAATCTGTGTTACCCTGGTTCTAGTATTGACCGCTTGCTTTTGCACCTCTGGCGCAGACATCTTAATGAAATCCACCACTAGGTCCGTGGTCATGCAACAGCAGTGCTTGAAGTTCTTCTCTACCAACTGCCACGATGTGCCTGTTTTATTGATATAGCGCAACCAATCTTGTATCATGGGTATCAACAGGTGGTTAATGCAATAGAATCCAAACTCTATGCCGGGATTGCTTAGTAAGTTCTTGAAATGCTTAAAGATGGTCTGTAGAATAGGAGCCTGATGCGAGTACGGGCAAACTATGAGCGAGTTTGTAAGACCGTCCAGCAGTAGGAACCATACTTTCAGCACGCCCGACGGCTTGTCCATCTCGTCGATTTTGACAATATTCTCCTTGTCAATGTGCAGTGATCTGTAAGATATCATGTGCTGTTCGTTCTTCGTCTGAAGGTAATCGTTGCCAAAGTATGTAAAGTTCTCCATGGAGTTGGGAATATTTGCGTCGATTATGTGAGTGTAGGATATGCCTTTGATCTTGTACGTGGAATGGAAATTTGGGCATTTAGGCATGTTGTACATGAAACCAAGAATGGAAGAACACCGCTCCAGGAAACGAAGAGTTTCGTGCAAGAACTCAGTTGGTCTGAAGTTATTATCGTCTTCGTTATTGTTAGTGTTCGCATTGCCGACGCTACTGCTGCCGGCATTCGCAGTCCCTGGCACCTCCAGGAAAGACAGTAAGCACAGTATGCAGTCTAGGCCAGCATTGGCGAATACCAACGTATTGTCTGAGTCCAAAAAAACACGAAATATGTCAATAATATTGCTTGTGCTGAGCATTCGGCTGCGTGCATTGCGCAGAGTTCCGAACAGAGGACGCCATCCTGAACGGATTTCCGTTCGGTGGGCCTCAACAATTTCGTATAAACATGCAACTATTTGATCCTGAACGTCCGAGTCGCAATTATCCATACTAAGGAGGTTTTCAAACGGCTTTAGAAGGGCCTCGTTGAAATGGAAATATGGCAGCTCTGACTGCTCCACCAATAGCGCTGTCACTATGTCATGTATGTATTCTATTGCTCGTTTCGATATCACACGGTCTCTGTGGCAGGCGGTGTCCATCAAGTGTGGCCCCGTGATGGCCCACACTTTCAGAACGTGTAGCAAGGGCCTTGCACTGCGAAACACCTTAAGGGTGACGTCACCAATCCTGTGCAGCAACAGGGACATCGGCAATGAATCGTGTTTACGCCAACCCTTGCTGGGCCACCAGACTCGACTTCCTTTGCGCGTAGCCGTATTCTTGTACAGCTGCTCTCTTGACGACCTGCATAGATTTTTCAGGAATTGGCACAGGGAAGGCAAGCTTAAGCGCTCTGCTGCGTCGCTAAACAGGTTCTCCGCCTGGTGGGAAAGACCGCACAATACTTTCGTTGTGTCATTGGGACTTAGCAATACCGTCTCATTGGTGCCAGAGTACACTTTCAAAATCGATGTTATATTTGTGTTGGGGC
The DNA here is from genome assembly GCA_964034835.1 of Muscina levida. NCBI lineage: Eukaryota > Metazoa > Arthropoda > Insecta > Diptera > Muscidae > Muscina > Muscina levida. The sequence continues at coordinate 3,615,960 of OZ035882.1, forward strand.
TCTGCATGGGAGCTTGTAAGAAGCTGTATACGTCAACGCTAAAAAAAAAGAATTATAAAACTGGGACGCAAAGTAGAAAGGATATCGGGTCACATACCAAGTTTCATCATCATCAATTGGTATAGATGCCAAGTTGATCTTATCCGACTGCCCTCCATTGCACTGCAGTTTTTCGCCCGTCTCTATATCCCGATTGGCATTGGGCGATGACGATGCAGCCGACGGATTGCGCATGCTAAAAAGTTCGTGTTCCAGTTGGCTGACATGGCGACAGACAGCGAATATAGATTGCCAACAGTCCGGGCTGTAGGAACCCAAGTTTAAGCCTCCGCTTAGCACAACGTCCATTGACATAGCTTGGCTGGCGGAAATGCGTGGGCCTGTCGTCTGACAAACATTTGAGGCAAGCAAGTTAAGAATCTTACCGGCTAAATGTTGCAAATTCAAGTTGTTGCTCAAGGTAGCGGCCTGTAAAAGAGAATGTGTACCATAGTAATTCAAGCATTTGGTAAAAATGTTCATCAATATCTCACCGAATGCAGACCGTCCAGACACATCGCATACAGAGCTTCACCATTGCTTTTTGTACTCTTCGTCTTAACGCGCAACGTTCGTTTGGACAATGCCACAAACTTACTGGAACTAGACGTAGGCATGTCTCCAAGGCCAGAGCTTAACACCATTACCATGGAATCCCAGCAGCACGTCAATAGGCGTCGGCTCAGCTTCTTGGCCGCGTCGCGGCGTGCGCTGGTCAGTTCATCGTCCGTGTACTTGACATTCGCTGTTTGCAGATGTTGCCATTCGCACATCATTTGGGTGGCTGCCAGTCCGCCCGCGTCGCACAGCATGTCTACCAAGGCACACCGAGAATCTTGATCGCTTTTGTCCATTGACTCCAGTATATTGGTCACGAGTACGCTTTGGTACAGTTCACAGAGCCAGGCCGACGAGAGGTACACAAGAACGCCTGTGTTCTGGACCGATGTGACGAATTGCTGTTCAGACATCGGTATCATTATCTCCTTCTGCATGTCAGCATAGTAACCGGCCTTCTTGAGCTGCCAGCTGAGCAGTAGGGCCGAGTATATTGCCAAGTATATGCCATCCGCGTTGATTATGGTAAAATTGTAATCGAAATCCGAAATATTAGTACTGTTTTCTTGGCACACAGACGAGGCAAACTCCTGCATCGCCTCGTCTACCTCAATGCACGACCGCAGGCGCAGCAACTTTGGAACGAGGTCTACACACAATGCTTTGGCAAAATCTCGTGCATGTTGACGATCCGCATCCACGTCAGACCGTACAGGAAATACGGGCACTTCCAGATTAGAATAGGGCCAGCGATTGAGTTCGCCTCGAGAGGCTTCATCGCTCGAGGTGGAGTGTTCTTCATCCTCGGGACCTTCCGTGTCGCCTGAACCATTGGAAGCCACGTCGTTTTCGACGTGCTGATCTCCGTCACTTTCGGAGCCCGAAGAGGCTTCGTAGACACTTTGCCTAAATTCGACAACGGCATCGCGGTAAGACGGGGGCAAACGAGCCATAGACTGATAAGTCAACGGACCCGTGTAATCTGCGTCCTTCAGCTGGCCATACCGGCCGTTTACCACACTAACAATGTGGTCACTTATTATTGTGTCATTTAACTCTCCCGTGCATAAGACCTGTAAACTCTGCAATAGAGCAACCATGCATTCCACACTGGCTTGTAAACTTGCCTCCACAACAAAGCCGCCAGCGTTTCCATTGCCTACACCGTAGGCACACTCTTCCATGGCATCAATCATCCTGAAATGTTAAATACATATTAAATTCAAGGTGGTAGGATATTTCAAACTGATTTTGCTTACAGCCTAAACAGGGCCATCTCATCGCTACATCCAGCGGCAGTGGCTTTGTCCGCATACAAAATTACTGCTAGATCAATTAACCGTTCCGGACTTTTGAATATCTCCCGCACGCATTTGAGCGGTTCTGTGCGATTCTGAGGTGTTGGCAAAAGAAGCATGCGATGGAACAATGCCTCTAGCATGGGTCTCAACGATCCATGTGAGCCAGCAATCCTCAACAGCTGAATGCCCGTGAGGTAGACACAGCGAGCTTGGGCTCCATCCAAACCGGGGCCTGTGAAAAACCCCCGAGCTTCGTTCTCTATAATGTGCAAAGCGTCCCTAGTAAGCGTGACAGAGATATATGTAGCGTTCGTTATTAAAAGACAATTGAAACTGAATATATAGTGATTACTCTACTACATACTTGTATGTAAATTTTTTATCCAAATTTACTCTGCCAGGAGATCCCAATGCGGCTGCCAAAGTGGGACAGAACTTTTGCCATAGGAACGACGTAAAGTGGGGATTTGCATAGACATTTCGGGGCAGCGATGACGTCAGTGTCAAAATACATTCAGTTAGGTAAAGAGTGCAAGTGTTTTCCACTTTCTTGTTGGGCGAACTGGTCACGTTTGGTTCGACGAGGCGACTGCAAAGCCACTGCATCACGGGTATTACCTCATTGTAGACGGCCGTTGCTTGCGTTTGCGTCATTAAGCCAGCAGGAGCTGTTTTCTTAACATCCTCTGCTTCCTCAATTAGGAACGTGCAAAAAGTTCTCAAACACTGAGAGGCTGCCGCCAACGATGCTGCTTTGATTGCCCTCGAGCCCAGTTCCCAGCATTCGCCACATCGTGACAGGATCTCGATAAGCAGTCGTCCATTTAGTGTACATGCTGGGGAGCATGCCATGGCCAAGAAGAGACGTAAGACATTTACCACAGTATCCTCATTGCTGGTGGTTGGCAAAATGCTCGATGTCGCTCTCAACAGCTGCGAAGGTAACCACACAGAATCATCTTCGGGCTCTAAACCAATATAGAATCGTTCATCCTTGATGATTCTCTAGAGGAATACAAGAAGATAAGAAAATCTTATTATAAATGTTATTTGACGTTATAGATTGGGATATGACAATTAAAAGTATGATATATGGGCTATCATCAAAACACTGTAATACTGGTACATTATATATATTAGGACCTTTTTCACATACTTAAATATATTTTGGGGACCCACACCCCTTTTTTAATTTTTAACACATAAAAATATTCCCTAAAAATTTAAATAATCGGAATTATTCCCGTTATCGTCATCGTTGTCGTTTCTGAGTCGTCAACAAAAACGACGACGACAGAAAAAGATTCGTTTCAGTTTAATAACAACAACAATATAAGTTCAGGAATATTGAATTCGTGTCGCCAGTCGTTTCGTGTCGACGACGACAACGGAAATATTTGGTATATATATACTTCCAAGTTAGAATTGACTTGATTTTAAGTATGGAGAAGCAACAGAAAAAAATCTAACTCAAACAAATTATGGGCTGTATGTTGTCCTGAGCTATTTAATGCTGTTGTTGGTGATGATGTGTGAAGCCCAATAAAGAGATTATTATTTACAATTGGATACGAGAAAAAGTGTAGGCTCTTAGTATATTAAGACCAAGTTCGTTTCAGAGTATTTTAGGGCGATTGAGCTATATCCGTCTGTCTCGCTGGCTGGCCAGTGGACACAACATCTTGATTAAACCTTCACTGATCCTTATTCAAATTTATCAGTTTTATTATTTTATAAATAAACTTATGGGATTGCAACCCTTCCGGTACCTCCCTTACAAAAAAAAAATTAACACTTCTCTCATATCTTTCAAATGGACAACTAGGGAATATTTGAATTTGGTCATTTTACTGGCATCAGATTGATTTAATGGAACAAAATGGAGTCAAGAGAATTCAATATAATCATATCATACGGTTCCACCTTCCCCCTTCCAATACAAAATCGTATTTTCAAATATCTTTTTAATGAATTTATCGAAGAAATCAAAATGTGGTCGGCTATAATTTTATTATTCTTTGAAACCTACTAATATTCCGTACCGTTCGATACTTGTGGAAGAACATTTTTGAATTTATTATTTAAAAAACTAATCATTTTGCTTATTATCAGATTAATCAGAACTGACTTGACGACGACCGACTAAGAGTTGCTATAGCAGAAAATTTCTTTTAAATTTGTGAAATCTCGCGTCATATCGCTGCATACTTTCTATCAAAAGATGGGCCACCAGTTCTTGGTACATAAGAAAAATGCAATTTAGTCGATATTGATGAAAAAATAACGATTTACTTAAACTAGGTGGCACATACGTCATCTAATTTGGAAGTGAATAATGAACATCGAACTTGAATTAGTGTTATAAACTTATCTGTTTTCAACACATAGATTAATATTATTTGACACATTATATGGTAACTATTATTGTACACTAAGAGAATCAGCAATACGTTTGTTGCCTCCTTATATTCCCATACATTTTCACAGCACTTTTCTTTATGTAGCTATGTACAATATGTTATATGTTGTACACATTTCAAATGTTACTACACTTACATGGAGCCCATTTAATCCCATAGTTACAAATTTTGGTCGCTTAGTGTCCAGAGCCATCTGCAAGGCCGTAAAACACACCGAACGCAATTCATGGGACGGATCTCTGTGTATGCCGTGCTGACGATACAATTTATCTAAATCGAAAGGGGAGAGAATGACAACAACTTTTCATTTAATATTTATTGCAAATCAAACGGAGAACATGATGTGAAGTACCATAAGCAATTTGTGCTGTTTGTCGCAAGGCATTATATTTGGTCCCCGTCGACTCCTTTATGACCAGCAGGAACAGGTCCTCCATATTGTTGCGTTTCCAAACTATGTACACGTAGAATTCCTCAATAAAAAAATCACTAGTTTATTATTTTATTGTATTCGCTGCTGCATATTGGTTAAATGTATAGAGCAAATTTGTGTGTGTGCGAGATTTCCCATTCGTTTTCTCGCCTAATAAATGTCGCATATGTTTGCAGTAAGTATGACTCAACGTATGGAAAAAAATGTACCCTTTCGAGAATTCAAGGTTTTACTTTTTGCCCTAAGTTAGCCAAAAACAGTTTGTTGCAGTACATAACTTCATTGTGGTGGCTTTGTCTGTCTAGATGGATGTGGACACGTTGAAATTGATGCTACTTGTATTGGGATACTTTATTTTCTATTATTTTATTAGATTTTCACTTTGGAAGCAAAGACGTATTGTTAATTACTCTGTTTTCTGTTCACAACTAACTGAGATACAACACTCCGTCGTCATGGACGGTATGCACAAAGGCTGAGCGTTGGAGTGTTGTGCGCAGGTCCATTGTTATCCCCAAGTCTGAGAGTTTTGAAAATCAATAATTTACGACAAGTTCTCCCGAGTGCGACTGGAATTGCCTTATTCCACCCCCGCTCGCCAGCAATGTTACACATGTTATCCATCCGCTTAACAATCGGCGAGCGCCAAGAAATGTTTGTATTTCGAAGGATTCTCGTATGTAGATTTATTCTGTTTGTGTCATTATCATGCAGCCTGTTGGCATCACGTTAGTTGTCTACGCCTGGCCTGGCCCCCTGATGATAATCGCGCGACAGTCACTATGTCGACGATGCAGCCAGCAGTAACTTGTTAACAAACAGGTGGTTTGCGATTGTGGCTAGACAATCCTCCAGCCATGTCAGGAAGGTGGGTCAGGGAATATTCAAAAGGAAATGCTAATAGTACAAACATGTGTGGGATGATGTTGTCTACATATTAAGAGGCCCACAATGTTGTAGACTTGCACGTCATTACTGCTGTTATTTAAGGATTATATTTTTTATTCTCTGCTAAAATAGCGTTTCGTATTCACATATATAGAAAAATGTATGTTTAACTATTATCGACAAAGGGATTAGACAATCTCGAGGTCAGGATTCAGACAAAACAGTACAGGTGATGAGAATGAGACTATAATTCTTCATGTTACTTACTCTCCGCACATAAGCAAAGCATTCAGAGAATGTTTGGATACTTCACCCGCCAAACCGATTAACTCCATATGAAAAAAAAACTGATACAGTTTTTTTAAAACCGTTATAAGTTATAAAATGAAATAAGTGATGTAAAAAATTTAACGATGTAAGAAATTTTCAGAACTTTTTTCTAGTAGAAAAAAATTTGAAATCTATCAGCAAATCGAAATTAAAATATAAATAAATCAAAAATTATATCATATCGCGACTTAAAGTCGTAAAGTTTGTAAGTCCACTTTTTGGCTAAATGTATTTTTTGATGTAGAACGCAAGATATATTGAAAACGCATCTGGCTTGAAAAAAAAACCACAAATATATGCGTTGTCACCTTTCATATACATAATTGCATAAACAATTTTGAAAAAGTAAGTCGATAAAGGAAAGAATAAAATTGTTTGTCCCTCCTGTAAAATTTATAATTTTAGACTTACATCCTTTGCGACTTTAGGTCCCGATATATGACCTCAATGGCTCGGTTATTTAAAATTATATTAATAAATAAAATAAATAAATTGTAGTTAATCGGTTTGGCAAGTGAAGCATCCATTTGTTGATATTAAAATTTCAAGACTTGAAAAACAAAAGCCACACTTAAAACTTAGAACTTGCTTAAACTACTATAAAAATCACGGGAAATTGAAAACTACTATTATAAATTAATTATAATTTTGAAAAGAAAATAAATATAAAAAGAAGCAATGAACAGCAAATAAATAAGTCAAGTGTGGCCTTCGATAGCTCAGTGGAAGCGACGTAGACTAGCAATCCGAAGGTGCCGGGTTCGATTCCCGGCCGGGGCACTGGCAAAATCAACATCGATGAAAAATGAATTACTTTTCACATACTTTCGAGTTCTCCAGCCAACAAAACTCATCCTAGACGCTTCCACTACAAAAATCCAGATTGCGCAAGGACCAAGGAAAAAGGAAAATGATTTATCAACATCTCATATAAATCAACAAGCCAGCTGGCGCCATCTCTGGTGGAATTTGGCGGTTACGACTCACAACAACGCTATTTTTTAATATCAACACTTTCAATGGACTTATTTATTCCTTAAAAGTATATTGTTCCTCAGAAGCCGAAATATTTTTACACTCTGCCATTTCCTGTTACCAAAAGGCTTTTTTTTTGTGATGGAAATAACTTATTGTCGATGTTATTTTTCAATCTTATAATTTCCTTATAACTAATTTAAAATATATGTATATTTAATGTTGACAGGAAACAACATAATCACAACATCTGAAAATATCTTTTCATACTTAACTTTTAATATACAGTTGAAAGTCGATTATCCGGCTCGCTCGATACCGGACGCAACACGTATAGTCCAAAAATACGGTTAAAAAAGATTGCATTAAATTTTGTTATATTTATTAATATTTAACAAGATTTTTTTCCTATTACATAAATATGATTACTGATATTGTATTATTTTCAGTAAGTATCTATTTTACTCAAAATAATACAATACCGATCAGAAACGTACAAATTGATGTTTTTACACCCTTTGTCGGAACTCTATTCGTGAACCACCCTATTTTTTTAATGTGCGTAATGATCTACTGCTATACAACTTTGATTTGTATTGTTTGTAAAAAATCGCAGTAGATCCAATATAACGAGTTGCCATCCTTCGCCCTCTTAAGGCCTTGTTCGCTACATCTAGCGAATAATCATTTAAATCTTGTTGCGGATCAATCCATGCAAGGTATACCAACACAGAATATTCGAATTTCCCAAAAAAAGCGGAAAATTGTTTGAATAATTAATATTAAACCTCTTTTGTTTTATTTTGTTTCTCTTTTCTTTCACATCCTTCAGGCTACGCAAACAATATTATCCTTGTTTTTTGCCAAATCGTGATAATAAGGGTAAATCACGGTTGAAACATGTACCCGGTATATACTTTTTTCCGATTTCTAGTTTTTTGACTTGCTGATAATAGAACTAGATTTCGGATTTCAAAAAATATTATTGAGGCTAGTCACAATGATGCTTTGATAGGTGCAGATTTCCGCTTGAATATTCCCATTCGTTAGCATGTCAAGCTAAATTTAGAAATATCTCTGATAAAAACAAAATATGATGTTTAGGACCGGCCGTGGCATAGTGGTTAGAACACGCGACTACCATGCGGGAGATCGCAGGTTCAAACCTGGCCCCAGTCATCTTAAAAAAAAAAAGAAAAAAGAAATAACATTTTCTTTCATTGTCGGCTCCCCTCGAATGTTGTTGACAGCAACTTCGCAGTATTAAGCGTCGATTCAATCGTCGTGTCTAGTAAGAGCTTCTCAAACAATGACGTTCGCATTCGTCGATAAACAAGTAGGTGCCGTTAGTTGTGAATCTAAAAATAGAAAGCGTGTTAATTCACAACAACGCGAGAAGCTATCCCATACCTCATTCATGGGGTGAAAAGGGAAATTAAGTTAAGTTAAGCTATGATGTTTAGTAGCATCTTTAATTTATTTTATTTTTTTTTTTTTTGTTCAATTTCCGAAAATGCAATTAGAAAATTCTACAATTGTACTATACTAGTTGGCTTTATTTTATGGCTTTCATCTTCCATAATCCATCGTTGAGATAGTGACAATTTTCTACACCGATTCCTTTGTTGACTTTAGCACTAGAAAGAAAATAAAATATTTTTTAAATGATTTCGTTGTATATATTAGCGACTTTTAATTTATTAACTAAAAACTATAACTAATACTTTAACACACAACTTTTAATATTTACATTTCAAAATTTGTCATACATTTGAATATAACATTATTGTTGTATGTATGTCATAAAATATACCGTAATTTTTTTTAATTTTTAGTTGTCACCTTTAAGACATGAAAACACTCGAGTTTTTTTATTAGATTTATGTAGTTTATGTAGTAGACTGTAAATGACAAAAAAAAATCGCAAATGCGTTATACAGTGTTTTGCCTACTGGTTTTGCAAAACCGGCTTAGCGGAAGATAGAGACATGTATAGTTTGAATTTCGTATCCAAATAACGCTGTGAAATTAAGTTAGACAGTCTAATGTAATTTAAAATAATATATTGAACAGTTATAAAACTGTGATAGTTTTTGATTTTACTTCAATTCGGATAATGCATTGCATTTTAGTTACAAGTTTACTGTATTATACAAATGTTTTCTTATTTTTTTAGATGTAGGGTTTGTTCCAAAAAGTTAAAAGCCCAACACGTTTGGAACAACCTTGTTGAAGAAACTTTACCGGTGCAAACTACCAAATAAGATTAAGATAAAAACTGTATGATTTTACCGATTTACTTCATGTTGTGTACAAATTCATATTAATAACTTTTGAGCTATTTGATTTCCTCTATTATATTTAAGATGGGAGTAAAATAAAAATTTTAAACGCATTTATTTCAGAATTGATTTTTTTTTGAGTTATGCCGGTCTTGCACCGTATGAAAGATATGTTTTTTATCTACGTCAAATCTAGTTTGAACTTTATGGTAGCCAAGAACTATGCATTGTTCATATTGGAAAATTCTATAGTTCACGATTGTCAAATGGCAATTATAAGCAATTTTGTTTTTTCGCCACGAAATGCGTTCTATCCCTAATATTTTAGGCTCGATTATAACAACCAAAACCGCTCGCTGATTTCTATACGTACATGTCGTCCGTGGACAATGTTGTTATGCCAATGGCTAATGCGTGCTCCTTCCCCTCGGCCATAATTGCTACCACTGCACCCTTGTCAGCTGGCGTCATCATTGCACCTGGAGAGGTCAAGCCTGGACACATGATATTGGCTCCACTCAGTACAAACCGTATGGCACCTTTGTCAACTTGCTGCATGTTAACGAAATAGGGGAATTTGTGCAACAACTTCAGAGTGGGCATCCATTGCCCTTCACGATGACGGAAGAACACCTGTTCGCCAGCTCCATTCAGAAGCAATTCAATGTGGTCGTGGCTGTGGAAAATTCAAACAATTTTCTCAACTGATTGAGAACGTGTCACAATCGTATTAAGCACTTGCTTACCATTTTGCAATGCGATAAGTGTCCTTTTTGGGCAAGATGAGATCGATGTGCGTTTCCAACAGCGGATATGTCTCCATTAGTTTTGCTCGAATTCCTTTTTGCACCGACGATTTCAATTGCTGCACCGAAGACAAACTTTCCTTTTCCTCAAATCTGCAATGGACAAAAAACGATGACCCAACAACAATCATTTATATGAATTTCGAGAGTTTCCCCTACTTTTTGAACATTTTATGTGTGATTTGTATTAGACTCCAGCAGAAACGATTTCAATGTATGGCCAAAAAGAATAGCCGCCTGTGCAAAAAAAAATCCCAACAATGACAACAACAAGAGCCATACATGTGTTAGTATTTCAAATCACTGACGTCCCATAGGAAAACAGGGCGACACATATCGCTCATGTAATATAAAATCGCACATAAATGATAAATAGATGGCGCCAATCAAAAAAAAAGTGTACACAGAAAAAAATTTTTGTTATTTAATGCCAGCTTAATTAAAATATATGCATATCATTCAATGGTAATTTTGAATAAATTAGGTATATACGTTTCTCACATAATCTTTAGAGTTTTCTTTGTCTCGTCAAACAAAATATACATTTTTTATAACCTATATATGATATATTATATGGCTAACCATATATTATATAGTTACGAATTTATTTATTTATTTCAGTCATACTAAGCCTAAAAGGCCAAAAATACGTATTACACAGCAATACATTTCTGAGTATTCAAAAGATTTTGGAACTAATCATACTTATACAAAAATATTTCTATGAATAAGAATTAAAAAAATAAATACAATTGTGATAAAATATTTCAAAAGTTTAAATTGTATAACCCTAACATTGGCTAATTTAAATTTAGAAAGCAAAAATGTAGCATTATAAATATAAGTCATAATCAGTGACAATGACGCAAACAACATCTCATTGTAGCTCATTTATTAAGAGCAAATAATGACAAAATAATGAAAGGTAATTACAAACGTGGAGATACAAAAGTAGTCTAAGATATATATTAAAATACCTTCAACTATGTTTCCATTAAAGACAGATGCGTAACAAATTTGAAGCGAAAGGCTTTGCTAATATATACAAAAAAACCTCAAATATTTAGGAAGCTAATTTTTAATAACCTTGTAGAAAAGCATTAAGTTACGATAAAAACTTATAAATGAGCAGCCCAAAAACTTTTTCACATATCTTCGAACGTAAAAAATAAACGTTGCAATAGTGTTCATGGCGCGTTCTAATTTCAAAAGATTGCTACTGACTGTTCCTGACTTCACTTCAAGCCCATACAGAATATGAGGAATTAAAAGTGCCCAGACATGCTTCCTTATTACGACCATAATAGCCTTCGCTTTTAATGCATTTATAGTTAATGAATTATTATCCCACCGTAAAGCGAAGACAATAATTAATTCTATTCTCTAACGCAATATTCTATAAAAATATTTATAATAATAATAGTAATAGTATTACATATTTCGAGCGAATTGAATGGAAATTAATGACGTCCGGCGGAACAAATTTTTCGGGGGGTTGCCCAATGATATTAATATACTAATTTCATGTCAGATTTCTGGTATTTTAAATTTTCTAAATGTGTTCACAAGGAAAATCTAAGAACTACGAGCTAATCTGGATATATAATCACAATTGCAGACCTTATCAAGGCAATTTTTGTGTCTTGATAGTGTTATTCAATCAAACACATGTTGCGCAAACGTACTAAAAACGCACAGTATTAAAATGTCTGATGCAGTGATGGGTAAAATTTATGTTTGGTTATTATTTATACTTGTTATATTAAATTTACGATTTTTTAGGGTCGATGTGGATGCCAAATGCACTAAATTTATAATTAGAGCACGTTTCTTTTCTCTTCAAAAACCTGTTAACTTCCAAGTGTCAAGTCAATATCAACCTTTAGGAGCTGCTAAAATATAAGACGATTTGCTTAAATTGAATATTAACTATTTATGTATTTTCCAATTGTTTGAATATTGGACAAGAGGCTTTAATTGTGAATAAAAAAAGTACCAAACAGATTGCTAGTGAAAATAAGTAATCTCCGTGTTTTCTAATTTTGAAGTATTTAACTGCTGATTGAATTGGTTGGCAGTACACAAACACAAAATTGATGCATTTCGGCCGTAGTTCATTTTTGTTTGTAGTTCTAAACAGCAATATCTGATTTCAAATATTAGGTAATCGGTACAAGATTCGTCTATACAACCCTGTGGATATTCTCAATGCAATTGTAATGGCACAATATTAGAAGTGACAGAAAAAGTACACTTGGTGTATATAATATTAAAAGTCGAATTGCTTCACTGTTGTTATAAGAACGCCACACAAAGCAAGCAGTCCGTCCTTTCTACTTTGTTTTGTTAATTCCCGTGGTTCTTTGTGTACAAATGCAAATTAATATCCTGCATAGAGTAGAAAATCATGGAGCTTATAAGCGGTGACGATTTAAGCCGAGAAGAAATTCTAACAATCCTTGAACAGGTTAGTTTGTTGTAAAGAAATGCCTACTTGTCAACTATATAGAATTTGTTACATTGTTTACAGCGTCGTCTCTACATACATAACATGCACGAATTAACCCATGCAGAGCTGTTGCGGGTTTACAGGACATTTGCATTGCCATTGTCGAGGAGACCACAAAGGCACAACAAGCACTACTTGGCACATTATCATCAAGAAATCGTTAGTGAATCTTGCACTGACATCGAGGATGATGAGGGAAAGGTGGTTATGTTAAAGGCAGCAATTGCTGAAAAAGTACCAATGGATGTTGATCAATTGCTGGGAATTGGAGAAGAAGAGGAGACAACAATAATGAGACCTACTACAAATACAAAACTTATTGGGGAAAAACGCCGGCCAACCGATGAAAATTTGGTTGATGACTATCAGTACCATTTGAGTACAGCAACAAAACGAATTAGGATCAATACATTTTTCTGAGTTACGAAAAATAATTCAGTAATATCAGATTGGGACCGGCCGTGGCATGATGGTTAGAACACGCGACTACCATGCGGGAGATCAGTGGTTCGATTTGCGTCCCAGTCATCTACATTTTTCTTGTCGATATTGTCGACAGCAACTTCGCAGTATAGTGTCGAGTCAATCGGCATGTATAATTAAAGCTTCTCAAACAGTAACGTTCGCATTCGTAGATAAACAAGTAGGTGCCGTTAGTTGTAAATCTTAAAATAAAAGCGTGTTAATTCATAACAACGCGAGAAGCTATCCCATACCTCCTATATTGGACACGAGATTTAATGCTATTGTTGACAAATTTGTGTACGAGACTTTAGCAGTATTTCGTAGAAGGATTACATTTGCATTGATCATTTTTCTTCAGACTACATGACGCTCTTTTAAACTCTGACAGAAATAGCTTTAACACAAAAACAAACTAAAATTGATATCCGGTACTAAATATAAAATACGAAAAAAAAACAACGAAAAACCTATTGCTAATATGGAATTATCATAAATTACAGGGAATAAAATTCAATTTAAATTTTTCGCATTTTAATAAGTTAACACGCTTATATTATTTTTGATTTAAACAATTTTTAACAACTCAGCTTTTAATGCCATATATGGATACAAATATCTAAAAAAAAATTCATTCCTAGAGCAATAAAAAATAATTTATAATAATAAATTATGTATGCCGTAGTCGTCGTCGAATTTTTGTCATTTTTCAAATATGGCAGCGCTGATATCGTTTGTGATGTTAAAATACGACTGTCAATGAACACCTGCACGGTATTTTTTTATTTTTTAATTCAGAATGAAAAACTGATGAAAAGTCATTTAACCTAGCTAGATCTCAAGAGAAAGTTATTTCAATGTCTACATACAGACTGGCTCATAAATTTTCTTAATTATAAGTGTCCGTTTGAATTTATTGAAGTTCGAAACGAGTAATTTGTCGATAGCAAAAAAAATGTATTGTATGACTCGGGATTAAGAGAAACATTAATGGACGAAAAACATCAATATGTTAAGAAAATATGAAGTAAATTCGATAAAATATAACATTTATATTTATTCTAGGTTTTAACTGCAAAAAAAAATATTCCTAATAATAAATATTTTAAATTTTAAGAAATACATAACTTTTCTCTTAATTTATAATTTGATACGAATCCGGTCAGATGTGGTTTTGAATAACAAAAATACCGGCGATCAAACGACATGGCCTGGAAAAAAGCTATAAAAAGTTAATTTTTTCAATACTATTTTATTTTGGACGGATGTTGGGCAGGTAATCTCAGAGAGATTCCAGAGATTTTTTGGAAGAATTATTATAATTATTTGATTCATAAAAAAAACACACATAAATTTGTCGATAAGCAAAGATGTTTATCTGTCAAAAAATATAAAAAATATGTTTTGTGTATAAATTTTTATAATTTTAATGTACGTGTATAAAATGAAAATTTGTTATTTGAAATTACTGCATATCGTCAAATGTTTGGAATCACAATTTTCATTTTTTTTCACAGCCTGTCAGAAATGATATTTGATGAGATTTTGATATTTCCAGAACAGACCTTGCAGCTTCTCCATGAATGAAAATGAGTAGCGGTTTTCACCCTTGGTAGTAAAGTACCCTTGTAGACCTTGTTAATGTACTAACATGTATTAGACTTTAATTTACTACGCCGTGGTTAACAAATCCCACAAAAAGCTGTAGTAAACATTTGTGATAAATTTACCAGAATAAAACAGCTGATCGTTAAAAATATTTGCCGGTAAAAATATTTGGTTTGATTTTTAAGATAAAATTTTGTGATAACTATTAACAGAATTTAGTAGAATATGGATAAACTGACAACAATTTAAACAAAAGCACCTGATTCATAAGTTTACAATACATATGAAGAAGTCGCTTCTGCTTTGGTATGTAAAATGGTAGTAAATAAAACAAAGTTGTAAAGTTAACTTAAAGGTTAAAAATCGCTATTGTTTTTCTGTTATTTCTAATTGAGATATGAAGAAAATACCATATAAAATGGATGTAGTAAATATTAGAAGACAGGCTTTCATACACTCTGAGTTATAAGAATTTTTTCTCGTCAACAAGTTTCCTTTTTTTTTATTGAGCTGTAACAAAATAAAGGAGTTCTAAAGAATAATAATGCAAATTTCGGATTATCGCATCTTATTGTTGAATTTAGATTAACAGAGGGCACGGAAATAAAACGACTTGTATTTTTGATTATTCTGAAGGGTTTGTTTTTATTTGCATACAATTAAAATGTTTAAATTTGTATTAGTTTCGGTATTATTATTTTCATTTGTTCATATTACTTACATAAATATATTAAAAAAATATAACAAAAATAAAGGTACACACCAATTGTAATTGCATGAGACCATTATTAAT
Organism: Muscina levida; assembly: GCA_964034835.1. Lineage (NCBI taxonomy): Eukaryota > Metazoa > Arthropoda > Insecta > Diptera > Muscidae > Muscina > Muscina levida. The sequence goes on from OZ035882.1 coordinate 3,631,364, forward strand.
ACGTCATTAAAAACATAAATGGCAACTTTATATCATAAACCCTTTGAGTTTTATAAACTAGTATATATATTTTTAAACAAATATTCGTTTTTTCGTCTGTTTTTAGTTTGATTTGTGTGTAATTGGTTTTTTCTTCTTACAATTGTTTCAACAATATTCGAATTATCTAATTAATTTCTCTATCTTGTTTGGTTTTGTATTTTCTTTGTGTTTTTTGTTTTGTCACATTCATGTACATTCTATTTGCCTAAATGTGTAAATATGAAAAATATTTATGTATGTATGTATATATAACAAGTTTCACTAAATGCCAATGTGCTACTTAAACAACAAGCGCCCCTTAATACTGTATGACAGGCAAACGGGTAACGACAATCTTTTGGATATGTCCATCTTCTGCTATTTCCACCTAAGTACTCATCGTTCGTTTAAGTTATCTGCGCCTGATAATGTGGGTGAGTTTTGCGCAAAGTAGCACATAGATATCCATTGAATAAAGTGTTCCTTATGTGCTAGTAATACTCAAAATAATCTCATAGTCTAAACTTACGGGGTCGACGAGCACTGTTATATAATATCAGTAATGTTTTCTTACGTACTCATACGGCCGTTTCGGTATCAGTCTCGTCTATGCGGCCCAAACGCCACGAGTTTGGATCTCCTACTGTAAGAACGAAATGGACTGATGAGTATTTGGTTGATTAGGACAAATGACAAATATCGCATATGTTAAATATTCGACAACAACATGCACAATCATAATATGTAAAAGAGAAAACTTAAAAGACAACAAAATCTAATTGGTTTAGAATGACAATACACACACACATATACAAATATAGAAACATAGAAAATGTTTATATTATCTGGAAAATGCCAAGTCAAGTCTAGGGCATAGGCCAAAAAAATACTTACCACTCTCGTAGTACTTTGAAATCCGTGGGAGGGCTATTTTGTTGTTGGTTGAAACAAAAAGAAATAAAAATTACAATTTTCAACCAAAATAAATTGAAATCATAAGAAACGAAAATTGTTGTTCTGTGAGTAGCGATGTACGGTAAATGCTTTTAAAATAATTGCATGTGTGTTTTTGGTACTTGGATACTGAAATATTTCTATTAAACTTTTTTCCTTCGAAATGTTACATATATTATGAATTTGTCTCGTTATTTTTTATTAATGTATGTAACAAATTGATTACAGTTGTCTTATTTTTTTTTTTTTTTTGGTAATTATTTATAATGTGTGAGCAATTACAGAATTTTTTATGTTAACTTATATATTTTATTTAATTGAGCTGTGCGCAAAACGTCCGATGCGCTTTCACGGAAAAAGGATTTTAGTTCATTTTATATAATGCCTTCAGTTACATATTTCATTAGTATTTGTTAATGTGAATAGTCTTGTAATTGACGAAAGCTTCTAGTCAATCAAATCAAATGAAAACATTTTCTAAAGCGATGTTAACATTTTCAGTAGTATTATTCGTTTATTAAGAACTTATTCTTAGAGCCGGAAAATACAATGAGCTTTCGAAAGCAAACAAAAAAACACAATTGCATTTGGAAAGCAGTGCTTTACAGGCGCACAGTAACCACGCGGCAGTATTGGTGTTCGCGGCTATTAAGCCGGTGCTGACTAACTCTATTACAAAAGTGGAATATTCTGTTTGAAGTCGTCCCTTAGTATGCGTTCTGGAGACTATAGATATTGAAATGCTGGGCAACGAAATGTTGACCATTGAATTATATTTCTGAGACACCTAGTTTATAATATTGTAAAACACAACTACCAATTATTAAAAAAAATCATATTTTATACAGTGTTGTTTGTGAGTATTAGTCGATCGTGTTAATTTTATTTTTTGAATTGTGTTAGTGTATCACTTAGATACTCTTTCGTTAGTGTATCACTTTGATACTCTAACACAATTTGATATCATATTGATGCTGGAATTTAGAAGATCAAAGTGCAACTCAGGAGTGACATATATACATGTTCTTTCAATTGAGTGAGTTAACACATTTCTATTTTTTGACTCATACTACGAATCTGAACGAAGCTTTTACTAGACATGCCGATAAACTCGATGAAACAACTGTAAATGATTGTGACGGGACTCTAGCCCAGGTCACTAGTGATAGTAGTGTATTCTAACCATCATGCCACGGTCGATCCCGATGATAGTATAATTTAATAGGTTATTAGCTACACGTAGAAAATTATTCTAAACACTCGCTGTTCGTACTCACACTGACTCATTAAGTAATTTAATAACATTGCATGACTATTGAAAACTTACATAAGGTCTGACAATCAATTCTATAAATGCAGAATTAGGATTGCGATTTACATCCCTAAAATATATTCTGTAAATTTATATAGTATATGATTTTTAGATACGGTTTTATTAAAGTAAAACGCGAATTTATATGGTAGCTTTGGGTTCCGAGGTGGCCAGATCCTCCAACTTTAGGTATATTTTGTGCGGACTTTTAAAATCCCCATGAGCAAAATTTTAAAGTAAAAAGCTTGTTTTTGACGTACTATTGTCGACGTTAACCCGTTGTGTGAGTCTAAAAGTAGATGTGTGTTAATAAACAATAATGCGAACAGTTTTCCCATAACTCATTCATGGGGTGTAATGGAAAGTTCAGATTAGAATTAAAAAAAGTACCGCTTGTAATATTTTTGATAATAGGCGAATGCCTCCCATACAATATAACCTATAAATTATTTAGAATTGTGCCCCTTGTAGCATGTTAGTGCAAACTACGAGGGCTTTCATACGTTGTTCCAAATTTTAGTATGTACGTAATTTCACGCAAAGCATAAAACTTTGTCAAAAAGTACTTTTTAGAAAAAAAAATATTGTCGTAATAAAAATAGCGTAAAATCGAACGAATTGTAAAATCTTATACAAATTCTTGGACTATGCACTTAATATAATCTTCAAAATATAAAAAAGGGGATTTGGGTAATTTTATAAAAAGAAGTCATCATTTAACAAAATACGCAAATTTCCCAGGAAGATATGTTCCAAAATTCTACTAAAATTACCTCTTTATTAACGGCAGGGACGATGAAATATGTTATGGATATAAGGTTCATATTTGGGGTCAAAATATTTGATATACCCTTTTTAATCGGTGTTTTGCAATTTGAGAATACTTTAAAACAAAAAATGTTTGGACATTACATGCACTACATTAACAAAATTACCACTTGCCGCAAGAAATTTGTTCTTTTACAAGTGAAGGACTGTTATCGCCATTTACCGAAAAACCTTTGGAAGTTTCGACTTTGGAGACGATGCAACTTTTTATTAAAGCAGCAATTTCTAGCTAATCATTTAGAAATTCATCCAACAATGTCAGTTGCTGAAATAAAAATCCAAACGCAAATAAAAGCTTATAACCTTAAAAATACTGAATCAGCATCGGCTATATATAAACTGGAAAACAACTAGGCTTCAAAATACGATAGTCTGTTATTTAAAAAATAAACCGATTTCGCACCACTGTACTTTAGACATCAGTTTTAGTCGCCAAGCATGCTTCTCAGACTATTTTATACGAACGTGTTATTACGGCCATATTTATATCAGGAACTTCATTAAAATAGTAATAAAATGCTTTTATCTATTGATTCGCTTTATAAGTGCAAATATTTTGTTTGAATTCGTTCTTATTTATCTTTTACAAAAGCTTTTGCTGCTGATAAATACACAACCATAAAAAATTAGTAAACGTTTTGACTTTTGCAAAATATAGATTCAGTTACCGTGTCTCTTTTAATGCAGCTACAATGTACTTACATCCATATCGAAAACAAATGTTAACCATCAAAGGCGCGAGAGAAATGCTACACCGCATTGCCTTTGTTACTTTTACTATACTTGTTAATAATAGTGTCATTATTAATTGAAACTGAGTGGTTGATATATTTCCAATTGGTTTTGACATATCTGTGGTCACAAACCATAACAGCCTAACTCGAGTTAAGACAACATTGAGTGCTCAACTGCCGGTATAAACAAATCTTTTTGTTTTAATAAGTAAAAAAAGTTTAACAAAATAAAAAACTGACTAGTAATTACCTGTGAGTATTTCAAAAATTTTAAATCAGACTTAGGCTGTTATGAGTTTTGATATATATTTCAGACAACCCCATTTCTTTCCCTAAATACGAATTTAATTTTCTCGTTTATATGATATCCGTATTTAACCTAGCTGATTTTATTCTATCAAGTTTTTAAGTTAACCTCTTATAGCCACTTCCACGCACTAGTCTTAACAAAGTTTAATTTAATTTTTTTTATTGGTTGCATTAAAATAAAAACTATAAATCTAGATGCAAGTTCATTTGAAAATAGACAAAAGGTTTTCTTGCGTAAGTAAAAATGGGTCCCCGAAAACGCACCTCCAGAGAGTTAACACTTTGAAGCAGCCAACAAACGTATCTTTAGTTTCACTGCCATCTAGCTATGCATACAATCATAATTTTAAGACAATAAATAGTAATATACCAGGATACGAAAAACATTTTGGATATATTTTATGAACATTTAAGTGAAGCGGTGAGAGTTTTCTGTATAATTCTACTAATAAGATTTTATACAATTTGTACAACTTTTAACGTTATGTTAACATTATTCTTTTAATGTGTTTTTTTTTTGTTCTTTTCGTTTTTTTTTTCATTGTTTTAGTAATCGTAGCCCGGACGACTTATTAGGTTTGATACCATAAAGCGTCTTTATGAGAATACATTATTATTTGGTTTAGATTATCTCTATGTTGTTATACAATACTAATTCTAATATATTTACTCTACGAAATTTTAAATATTTACGTAAATTTCACATTTCGTTTTCTATATATATATATATATGTGACGATTATTTAATAATCAGTTTTGGTATATCAGGAGTGCTTTGTTGATCTGAGCAGAGTTTGTCGTCGTCGTCGCTCATTAGATTTGTAATAGGCTTTAACAATTGAAAGGAGGATTTTGTGGTGTATGTACGGCCCAAAAGAGGCACATGCTCCTCTAAAATAGAATTCAAACACAAAAAAAGGTGTAAACAAAATAAATTAATAGTTCAGAACTAAATACAACGAAACGATAAACACAAATCAAGTTGGCATGCAAACGTACAAGATAGATTTTAGGAAAGTACGGAAATAATATGTCGGCGTAATATAAAACACTTGACAACAAGCACTAAAAGCCAATGAGATTTATTGAACAAAAAGTCATAATGAATGTATGGAATGCTCTAGACAAATATTTAATGTCAATACATTGTAGTGGTGTCCAACCAAAATGTACAACTATTACCTTGCAACTGTCGATTTATTAAAGCTGTTAAACTGTGTCCTTCAGCGCTCTTCTTCATAATTAGCATTGGCTTGTCCTCTGCGTCATCATAGCTTCCCGATGGCAAAAAACCATTGCTTGCAATTGACTCGCTAACCTGCGATGTAAATTCAAATTCAAACTTTTTAAATCCAAGTCACAAGTTATTGTTTATACAATGTTTGAACTATGCCGACATCGACATTAAGGATTACCTGTGTTACTTGCATTAGCTTCTTGACCACATCGCGACCCAATATGTGATCGAAGACTGTCTGTAAGAAGGGCTCCGACATAATTGACAATTTTAATTTATCCCTGTGCCATATAAGCACTCTAGATTCCTCCATGGCCATTATTGATACCTATTGAGCGATAAAGGGAGAGTGTGTGAGAGAGAGAGAGAGGGAGAGGTCGTTATAGATGTATGTATTTATTTGCAAATTTTTTTTCAGGTTTTACCTGAAAGTAATCATCTGTTGAGACACCAAACCACTCTGGCGAATCTAGGAACTGATGTGGAAACACAATATGAAGCGCTCGCTGATTTTGTGACACTACCAATCTGAATAAAGAATAAAATCGTTAAGTTATCGTATATAATATCTATACCACATACAAAGAATTCCATACTTACTTTCCCGATAGAACCAGCGACAAACTATCAACTTTGGTTACCTTCTCCTGAGCATAAACTTCCTGGTACTTCAAAGCACGAATCAATTTCATACAGTTTAAGACTTTCTTAAATTGATGTCGAGTTACATGCAGAGGCCTAAAAAGTGATTCGTATACCTGAAACGAAAACATTTGCAACGTTAGTATGAAATTTTGTGTTTTTGTGCAGCAAAAAAAAATATTAAGGGTGATCTACGGATTTTTCAGCTGTTTTCATAAAAAGGAAAAACAATGACTTGACACTTTAATATGTATACCATATTTTCCATCGCTTTACCTAGTCCGAGAGAACAGGTGGCCTTCGTTAGCTCAGTGGAAGATACGTAGATTCGCAAACGAAGGTGCCGGTTTCTATTCCTGACCGGGACAATAGTCAAAATTAAGACATATGCGAAATACTTTTCAAGTTTTATAGTCAAAAATAACTCTTCCTAGATTTTCAATAAAAATATTTTTTCAGATTGCTCAAGGGCTAAAGAAGAAAGGAAGTGGTTTATCTATCATCAATATCGCAAATAAATCAATAAAATCAGCTGGCGACATATCTAGGAGAAACTTTTGGCTATCAAACTCACAAACTCACAGCAGGGAAAATAATAGTTCTCCATAGGACAATGTACTAGTTCACCTTCCATACAATCAATTGCTTCATTTAACACGTAGTTGTTCTATGCTTGGGGGAAATTGTCCCTTTTGTACTAGAATAGAACTAGTATAGAAATTCTAGTCGGGCGGCAGTTTGGAACTACTTCAAAAAAGGTTAATCACAAACCTTCTTATATACAAAAGAAGAAAACAGAGTTGCCAAATAATCGTATAATAATCGGATTCCATGCCCGGTCGAGTGTCTGCCTATAGATATAAAAGTTAACACCCCTCCAACAGCTGTTACAACGAGAAGGAAACAGTGGTTTTGATGCTCGCAAAACTGTATACGGTTTTAGATATTTCAGATAAATAGAAAATTATTAGTTTATTTCCAATACCTTCTATTGTTTGGGATATGATCCATTGAAAATTGATGAAACGCTCCATTTGGTACTTTTTTACTTCCCATTAAGAAAATTTTACAGCAAATCTTATGTTGCTTTTTGTTGATGTTGATTAAATGATAGCCAATTGCATTATTTTTAACAGTCTTTCGAAGTGCTTAATTATATTCCCAAAATAATGTACCGTTATGAATTTGTTATGCTAAAAACAACATAATTTCAACGTTTTGTAAAAATTTTGTTCATAACACCTTGCGACCCTTGTGGTATACCTGTCTGTTAGATCGTATCACAAAAAAAAGTAAGGTGATACGGTCTACTGTCTGTAATTGCATCGGAGCCGCAAACTTTTTGACTGTTTTTCACTATTTTTTAAGTTGGAAGAATAATTATATTCAGAAAGTGAATGCTTTAACGAGTAAAACGTATATTAGTTTGTAAAAATTGGCTTCACAGTGGTTAACTCATGTAAGTTTTATTATCATTTCGTATTTTTTGTTCTCCTGAAAAATGGGATTTGGGAGATAAGTGATATAAGATACCAAGCCAATTCGGCATGTCTCTGTTTTTGCATCATTAACAGTAAAATCGCGTAATATTATTATTCTTTCAGGATCTTAAATTTGCGAGTAATTGTACGTATATCCCTCTGAGATACAACCGAATGTTCCTTTAATTTTATTTTACGAATAGTAATAGTAGCTCGCACTTTAAATAAATTTCCAACCTAACTAAGAGTTTTTAATGTTACTCCTAATACATATAAGAAAAGATTTGCCAATATGCTCAAAATAATCAAATTTGATTATTCTCTTCCAAATTATAATTGTTTATGCCTTCTTATGTTTGCATTCTTAAACTTAAACTTAATTTCCCTTTGCACCCCATGAATGAGGTATGGGATAGCTTCTCGCGTTGTTGTGAATTAACACGCTTTCTATTTTTAGATTCACAACTAACGGCACCTACTTGTTTATCGACGAATGCGAACGTCACTGTTTGAGAAGCTCTTACTAGACACGACGATTGAATCGACGCTTAATACTGCGAAGTTGCTGTCAACAATATTCGAGGGGAGCCGACAATGAAAGAAAATTTTATTAATTTTTTTTTTCTTTTTTTTAAGATGACTGGAGCCAGATTTGAACCAGCGATCTCCCGCATGGTAGTCGCGTGTTCTAACCACTATGCCACGGCCGGTCCCTATGTTTGCATTCAGTTTTGCTTAATTGGGTTAAAAAATATATTATTAATTTTCAATTTGTATTAAATTTTAGATAATTCTTAAATTTATTTAATTGAATATTTTCTTGCGTCATAAATTATCTTCGCTCTGAACGTAATTAGATATAAACGTTAAAAATTACGTAAAAAACCAGCACAAGAGAGAATTTTTAATCTTTTTTTTTTTTTTCATTTTTGTTCATATTGAAATAATATAATCTTGTAGAGACGGCCTTCATACTGATGTTAAACCAAATAAAACCTAATGATTCTAATGAATAAATTAATACAATGTCTCACAGTTAAAATCTTGCAAAATAGCTTTACACAACACTTTTATTTCAATATTTTTTTTTATTTTCAATGATTATTCCTTGTCATTCTTGGACAACAATGAATATATTTGCGTAACATACTCTCATAGTATTGCCACTTTCAGTTTCGATTTGAGGCCTGCAATACAAAAAACAGTATATTCGATAATGGTGAACATGACTGATGGAAAAAATTAAATACGGGAAGGGTTGTCATTATAGTTTTCAAATACTTGCATTTTTCAGACAATAGGTTTCCGGTTTATTCGAAAAATAAATGTTTCCAACAAATCGGTTTTTTGAATTTCTGATTTAGCTAAAAACCGGGTTAACCGGCTTGGTTTGGTTTTTCGGAAATTGTAAAATAAAACCAATTATGAAATTTAAACACCCAGTAGGAAGTATCGTCATACACGACTTTGTTGTCAATGCTGTCCTCAAGACAAAATGTGAAAAGTTGATGTACTTGTCGTCAAAACACTCGGTTGACGACAAGCTGACCGACAAAATACTAATGTTGTCGGTCATCAAACAAAAAAATACAATGTAACGGGAGAATAACGACATCAAATTGAAGAGAGGAAAGATTACGTAAAAAATTTTCAGTTTATTCAAAACAGCAGTGCGCGACGGTTCATGTATCGCATGTTTTTAATAAAGCTACTTCAATTTGTGATTTTAACATATTATGAACTGGTAACGACAATTTGTTCGTGCATGATTGTGTTGGCGACCAGTCGCTTGTATAGGCATCAACGACAATTTGACCGACATTGACGCTCATCAGGTCGTGCATGACAAAGCGGACACTTGTATGAAAATTTCGTCGACGATTTGTATGGACGGTCCCCTACGTGTCATCAACGATTTACTTTGGTCATACACCTATCCTTGAGGATGTCTTGCAGACACTTCCTACTGGGCATGAATCAAATATGAAAACATACGAATATCGATACTTTAATTCTAAAGTATGCTAAGTCAACTTCCCAACTATTGTATGTATGGTGATCACAAAATATCCACTTAGTTTAAAAGATAACTGCTTTGAAATTTATTCAGATAAATATCGACGGCTTTCTTGCCATTGCAAGGTGAGATCCCAACTGCAGTATGGTAATAACACATCAAGCCCTTTTTGCGATTGGATGCTTAGTTTAAGAAATAACGACAATACAACGTGTTTTATAAGAATACTTTTTTCCATTTCAAAATCAGTGGAAACAGTCATCTAGCTGCATTTTCAAAACAAATTTTCATATTGTATAAACAAAATTCAAAGAAAGCATCCTTTGAGATTTGCCCACAGAATATCATATATGCATAAACAACCTTCTAGCTGATTTGCCTAGAACAAACCATTGTTCTGTGAAAAATCTCTTTTTTAAAAACTGGTTAACCGACATCATAAAACCGGTTAAATCGTTTATTCGAAATTGGCATTTTTAAAGAAACCGGCATACGGTTTCGGAGAAAAAAACCGGTTAGACGGTTTTCAGTTTCAGTTTTGTATATATAAATATAAATTTGTTTAAAAGAGCTGCAAATCTAGTAGATATTTTGGCTGGTGTGCAGAATATGGTGGAAATGTACTCAAATTAAAGATATTTTCGATCCAATGGGAATAATCAAGTTAACCAAAATAAATATTTATTTTATTTATCATATACCCCATTTGTATATGTTTATAGTCGAATTCTTACTATTCTCAATAATGTCTTGATGAAACTTCTTAAAGAAAACTTTGGTCGCCACAATTCCACAGTAATAAAATTAGCATTGTGCTGTGTAATCGCTTTTATGATTATTATTATTTCACAAACTGTCCCATATGTGTCACTTTAATATGACGAACAAATAAATGTTAGCGGACTATATACCAATTGAAATTTGACCAAATATCATCGTGCTCACTACAAACACGACGACTGCTATAGACAGAATTCGCGATATACATTAGTATTAATCCCAGCATCATAAAACAAAATGCAAAGAGAATCAATGTGCAAAACGGAAACAAGCCCTAACATCGGACAGCAACAGTCCGGCATTAAACGACGATCAGACATCACTGAAAACAGTCGAGTCACGTACGCCAAATTCACCTTTGTTCTCTTTTGAAATTTTAGCTGCAAATCATTCTCACACTGTAAACAATCGCAGCACATACAATTTAATCCAATTAAACCAAACGAAATTCTCCGTTCACAGTGTCTGGGAAGGACAGGAATAGCAAAAAAAAGTTAAGCGGACACCACTTTCAGAGAGATTCATGTAAATAAGAGATTAACTTACAATGAAGTGAGTGCAACACTTTTGCCGAATTGCATTCAGCTGCTGGCTGATTTTAATCGCTAGTAAGAGACGACTCGCCGCCATCCTCTGTCTCTCCGTCATGTTAAGCTGTTCGTGCGCTCTCATTAGTACTCTTTTGTGTTCATGCAAGATATTCTACAGGCACTTAAAGTTGTTGGAGTTGGATTTTAAACGCATCCATAAACCTCTGGTTCAAAGTGTGTAATTCCCCTTGTCAGTTCAAGTCATAATAATTAATTGTTAGTAGTAGTGGGACTACGTTGCACAATGTACTAAATTGTTTACAGACAGGACAATAATATGTATGTGTATGGGGAAATGTGTGGCGCCTGAGAGACAGAGTAACGTAAGTCACATTATGCAAAGTCTTGGGGATTGCATAAATGCTAACAAATGTTAACAAACAGGTAAATACAAATACAAATTAATAATAAAATGATAGTCTTTTTTTTTCTTTTTTTTTTGTTCAGCTTTTACCAATTCAGCTTTGGTATTGTGTATTTATTTGAAATAAATTATTTTATAATACATTTTAAATAATGAAACGGAAACTTCCAGAAATCTTAAAACATAATGTACAAGGTGCTCCTACACACAGAGTGAGGGAATCTGGCGATTCACATTAGTCCGCACATGGTCATGCGAATATTTTGGGTAATGATGACTCTTGCCATGTGCCACCTCTTATTGATTTTTTGACGAAACATGTAGGTTTCCGTAAAGTTCCGTACGTTGCATTTCGGTACAGTAAATCGAGGTTTTGATGCCGTGTGGTACAGTCTTATATTGTGTAAAAAGGTTTGATAAGAAAAACTGCTAAATCCACTCATAGAAAAATTTTTGTAAAAAAAATGCTAAATCCAGTGCATTGTAAATATATTTTAGGTTTTTTTTTAAGCTTAAAATATAAAGAGATTTTTGTCTGTTCTGCTTTGAGTATGTTTTGTTACATGTAAAATGTATACATGTAGTGTGATTCCCTTCAAACACTGCTTGTGTAGAGCAATAAATATGTAAATATTTTAATTACAACGTGCTCTATTTTTTTATGTCTTACATATCGTCTGGCAAAGTGACATGCCATGTGTAAAATACACATCGTGTAAGGTCATCCTTAAGGTGACTCTATTTCTGCAGGCTACATAACGAACGCAGTGTTTTTCAGGCTGAGGTACTGACCATTTAGAAAGCCGCGGAGGCTATTATCGGATGTAGAATCGATACTAGCAGACGGATAAACATCTGTGTGGAGAGCCTAGCTACAATAAAAGCGATCAATTCTACATTGTGTTAATCAAAGTATAAGGAATCAATTGGTTGGACTAAAGACTCTGTTGGGTCCAAGGATATGATCCCTGCTAAATCAGCAGACTTATTGGCCTGAGAATGCTGTACTATGCCTGATCATAACTCTCTGTGTGATGTTCACCCACCTATTTGTTACCTTTTTGGCTTAGTAGAGGATTGGATGTGGAACACAGCCAATAGACGCTGGATCTAAAGATACAACTGTATAGCTGCTATAAAATAGGATAGATCCATTGCGAACTACTGCCGTGTGTTTGAGGACGAGAGGAGTCCGAGACTGTGCCTACTCCACAGTCGGAGTAGGCAATTTAATATGTTTCATGCGGTGCCTTTCATACCAACTTGACCAAAATGATTGCGGATTTTTATGATATTCTTTTCTTTCTCTATCCCTTCCCTTTCTCCTTCTATAACGAACAATTACAATTACACAATATTACATATTTACACATCGACCATTACTTGTATACGGCTGATTGTGAATTAGTTGCACTGGAACAAAAACAAGTGAATATTGGTAACGCAACTAACTCTTCGTAAAAGAATTCTACTTCCACTAAGTTGCAAAAGTGAAGTGAACAAGAAGTTTTAATAATGTTTTTTATGTTTTCAGAAATAACAGGTTAATGCCAACAATTTATGAAAGTTGACACATTATAATGTACGCACACACACATATATATTGTTTACTGCAGCTTTTCTCATCACCGTATCACATGTATGTATGGTAAAGGGATCGTACGACAGATTGTCGCCCTGTGTGTGACAGCAATTTGATACAGTGTAATTATAGCAATTCGGGCACAATTTTATTATGATTATAATAAGTGAATAATTATGTAATGGGTGTGTAAGTCTCTCTCTCATCATGTTCACTTTCAAGAAATCACATGTTCTATACGGAAAAAAATTGTTGGAAACTTGTGAAAAATATTCTTTTTTTTTAGATTATTTATGAATGTTATAAAAAATTAAATCTTAAATTTTCGTTTGGACACGAGGAATTGAACTGCATCATTATTTTTTAAGTTTTTTTTTTACTTTCAGTAGTGTTTCGAGGGATTAAATAGAGTTTTTCTAGCATGTCCGTTATAAATCTACGCTTTGCTTGGATCCTGAAGAATCTATCCATATGCATAAAAAATAACAACAATATTGAAGCGCAATATGCCTCGAGATTTATTTTTTTTTATATTTGCATACCATTTAATATCTAAATTGCTTTCTACAAACTTAATGGCCGGCCGTTGTCATGTGTGATGCCCACCCCTCAAACACCGCAATGGACTTATAGGACCCAATAATAAATACACAGAATGCCAGTGGTAATTAGTAGCGTCTACAGACGATAGAATGTACCAGACCATTAAAAATTCAATCACTTCCGTTGAAACTCAAGTAATCCATATAGAAACAAAGAATGTAATTTCATTCCCAATTAAAGCCTTGCATATTTCTGTGGAATTTAAATGTTTTCATTTGTGTAATGATGCACTCACTGAACGTGCATATATCAATTCATTTAAGATGACGATCTTTCAATATTGTTTGCCCGCTAAGGGAGAAAACTAATTGCTGCCACAAGTGCCCGTACTATTGAGTCCACAACACCAGGTGGTGGTGGCTCTGGCTCAGTGCAGCCAAGAAGTGTACACAGTACGCGTGATCGTCATAAAGCAATGCAATATACAGTTATTACAAACCCCCAGCGAACCACCTCCTATCGCACAGGTAAGAGAAAGCCAACGAAGAGAAAAAGAGAAATGGGAAAGAGAAGTCACTAAAGACAGCCAACAACAAAAAAACAAACATTGGATGATCTATAATTTTCCATTTGTTATACTATTTTTAATTATGGAAAATGATTTGTTATGATGAAATTAGCATGGATAGCATGTGACACATTATTGGCCGAAAAACACATCTGGAGGCCAGTCATTGACGTAGGCCGTAGCGAGCAAAAGAGGCACGTCTGCTACGAAATGATGTGTGTGTACAAGACCTTTGGGACATACGACCGACCGACAAGACTTTATTACGTAGTGAAGAGATCGATGGCTACCCATGATTCAGCCATTTCGGTCTCAGAGCGTAAGCATGAAAAATTGTTTTACCAGTGCTGGTGGCGACTGACTGATTCAGCTTGAACGAGTGCTCCCCGTGTGATTCTTTTTCTTTATTACTTTTCGCTGTTTTATTGCCTTAACCAAGCAGCAAGCAACTGTTTCGAGAGATACATATAAGCGCAGTACACCGTCGTATGCCGATTCACTATTGTGTGTCAGCTCATAGTGTGAAAGTCGTTGGCGCTTCTCTCTACATTATACACGTAGAGATTTTAAGGCCAACCACAAAATCGGCAACAACGGCAAATAAAAACAATTTATATATCAAGAAATTAAAAAAAAAAATAAACAAACAAAACAATTCGGGTGAAAGAAAATCTCATTCAATTGAAATATTACTATTGCCAAAAAGCAAAAGAAGAAGTGTACAGTGTAGTTTATTGTTGTGTGTCGTCGTCGTGTGCGTCCAAATTCGAATAAAACAACATCATTAAACCGTGAACTTGAAAATGTGCCATAACTCCGCGTTAGAAAGCAAACAAATCGATAAGTGCATTGAAAATGGAATGCCATTTAAAATAATTAAAACCTTAAAACACACCATGCGAAAAAGGGCAGCTGCCGCCGCCACCAGGACTGACGATGGCGGAAGGCATCGTCGAATCTCAGAACCAGAGCAAAGTGAGGACGACAGCCAGAGCGGAAGTGAACTTGTGGTGTTTAAGGACAACACAGACAGCAGTAGCAAAACATTTCAAATGAAGTGCCCCTTTGCACACGGATTAATTACCCCACCGAGAGCATTAGAATCTCCTCTTGGTGCTGAGTCGGAAGCCCTCAATATGTATGGTCGCCTTCCCACCGCCACCACCACCAGACAGAGTGATGAATTGAGTAATACCACCACAGTCAATGCTTCAGGTGCTGCAGATATCACAAATTTGAGTGGACACTTTAAGAAGACGCCGGGCAAAGGCGATGTCGTATACCACGATGACATTTTGGCAAAGAGCACGCAGTTCACAAAAAGGCTGACATTCCACATGCAACAGGCGATAAGATGCTTGCAAACCAGCAAAACCTACACGTGAGTAAATGCCATTGTCTTAAGCCCTTTGTGTGTACTATGTACATGCGGTAGTATGTACATACGTATGTAGCGTAGCGTTACATATGTATGTAACGTATGTAGATAGTTCTTGGGCATGTCTGGCTACACGAGTGCTAAAAACCAACGAAATACACAAATTCTTTTGCTAACGTCTGTAATTTTTTTTCTTTTGTGTGTCAATTCAATGTGCTGTGACGGAGTAGTGCACACTGTCAACCAACACATACACACACCCATGTCGTATGGACTTAGTAACAATATATGCCGTCTGAAACTGACATAGTCGTCATACACTAATTTCCTTAGTCTTATCGGTTCATGGGTCTCGTGCTTGCCTAGTGCACGTGGACTTTGGCAATAGTCCGAGGCGTTGCAATGTCAATCAAAGCATTGCAGGCAGCCCTTCAACTTGGGTTTCAAACAAACGAAATCAATTGCTTAACGTAGAGCCATTCTTGGAATGCCACTCAAGCTTGATGGAAGACCCACCATCCTGTTCAACATATTCGCAAGAATCATGTTCGCCAATTGACAAAACGACACTGCGAACATACTGCCACGGTAATGTTTCGTCAGAGAGTGAGTCTAGATTGGGTGCATCGCAAATGCATTTAGCAATGCCGTCGCCTCGCTTATGAGCAGCATTTGAGCTGTGGATACCACAATGAATGTTTAGATGACGATAGTTTAGATTTGCGGCAAGTTGGGAGGAGGAGGGAGTGGCGTTGAGTCTTGGTCGTTGTAGTTCATTGAATAAAAATTGCATGCGTTTTCGCACGTACGCCAGTTGTGGTTCGGATTTCAGACAAACTGGTGTTATGTGAATGTAGCCGGATGTGGATTGTATACAGAGTTCTTTATTGTAAAACATGGCTTAGCTTTATAGTATGACACCTACCTAAGTGCACAAAATTTACATAAATTATTTAATTATTTTCAGATTGCTGACGAAAACCACGCAACCTGTTCACGTGGTAGCCATCTGTATTCTGTCCTTTGTTTTGCTAACAGTGTGGCCAGAAATGATCGATGGAACATCCACGAGGCAAACACATCATATCCTTGAAAAGAGACATGATTACGATCCTTCAGCTAACAGGAAATACATGTTGGCTTTAATCGCATACTTGGGCGCATTCTCCACTCATTTTGGAGCTCAAATATGGATGACGTTTGTGTCAGGTAAAAATCATCAAAATTGCATTTTCTTTAATTTCCTCTAATGCATTTGTTCATTTACTCGCAGGACTTTCATTGTACTTTTCGCTACCGCGTCATATGTTTGGCCAATGTCAACAAATCCTGTTTCCAAAGTATTTCGCAATGAATGGCATGCTCAGCATTACAATGCTTATACTCTATGTGAAATTCTTCCTTAACTCATGGACTCTGCCGCAGTGCATACAGTTGGGAGCATTAGCGGTTACTGGTGCCATCGAAGTAGTCGTACGGCTTTATTTGGCGCCTCCTCTACTTCGTCTCATGCATGAAAAGTACAAGATTGAAGGTACCATTGGCAGCGGCAAGGAAGTAGGCAGTTTGGTGCAAGGCGATTTGATACAATGTCCCCATTATCAGCGCATACATAAAGCATTTCGTCGTACACATATGACTGTAGCAATTGGTAATCTTATCACAATGGCTGCAAGTTGCTTACATCTTTATTATATTGCTGGTCAAATACAAATTTCCCTATAGATGTTATCTATCAACTACTCGTCGACTACATAGGCAACTAGAAAATTTGAAAACTAATACCCGCAGTCACACGATGGCTGTCTATTACGCGCGCACACACACACACGCGAGAAAAACCCCTAACAATGCAAACACAAACAGAAAGAGAAACAACTGAAAAATATCGTCATATACCAAAAACAATAACATGCATTTTTAGATAAGTATTTTCCCCATCTCCATCCACTAAATATACAAAAAGACGCGAAGTCATGCATTATTAGATTATACTCGTAGTGTTTTAAGTTACGTCAGTAGATTTAGTTAGTCAAATTTTATAATGTATCATTCATCAATCCAAAGCATAAAATCATTTGCATATCATAATTTATAACTCACGTAGTCTTAAGGTATACAGTTAACTGTGTATTTCTCCCCCCAAATAGTATTATCGGAAGCATTAGGAGAAACGCTCTATATACCCTTGCGAACGAAAACCACAACGACGAACATTTATTCAATACATGGATGCTTCACTTGCCAAACCGGTTAAATCAAACTTTTTAATTTTTTTAAACTTTAATTTCAAATCACTTTTTTTTTCAATAATAAAAACTAACACTAGTGAACACTACTTACATAGTTATATTTTGTACATCATATACATTTTTGACTATAATTTAACAGCAGTTTTAAAAAAAGGAAATCGATTTGGCAAGTGAAGCATTCACATAATACACAATCTATAGTAAATTTACTATTATAAAATCTGTGATATATATCCCTTCTGTTGAATTTATATATGTATATAAATATGTATGTATGTAGCCATCTCATTTTCAAATGCATAGAAATTCGATTTTTTCTTTTGTTTTAGCCAATTCGATAAACTGTTTTTAAACTATAGCATGTAACAGCAAAAAAAATATGTTTTTTATAGCAACAAATTAACTTTTTTTTAAGCGAGAAAAAAATAAAAATTTATTTAATAAATTATATTTATTTAATCTCACATACAAACTTACCGCATCAATTTCCCGTTCGAAGCGTACGGGTCGTAGCCGACACAAAGCTAATATCAGGTAAATCGTGTTAATTCCAAAGAATAGAGACGACCACAGAACAACGTCCTGAGCACAATCTATTAGATATCCATACATTGCGAGTAGGACGGCTCCTATGACGAGCATTGCTCGTAACCAGAGCATACCAAAGGGTCGATGTGGGGCTAAGAATGCTAGTAGTAAAAAAGCATTGCCTAGTTGGAAATACATATGGTGGGGTCGCTGCCATATCAGGCACTGGTCTATAGACCAATCACCAGGATTAGCCGACCTTATAGTGCCATTACTGTCCCAGGGTATTGAACCACCACCATTGGTGCTGGTCGCCATCAGACCTTGGTTAGAATTTCCACTGCCGCCACTGGCGCTTGTTACAGCATTCATGGTAGGGTGTGAAAAAATCGAAACGGCCGACGGAACGTCTTCAATCACAGCATTGCCATCAGTACCTCCGACGGTATTACTGGCCAACGTACTAGATGGTAAATTGTTAATTCCTAAATTGGAATTTGTAGACTCAACTAAACCCAAGGCAAGGGCGCCTATAAGCAGCATTTCTAGTAGCCAAAATACTAGATATATATATATGGCAAACTGGCGATGAGTGGCGCTGCTCTATGTAGTAATGTTCGTTTTTCGTCTTGTATTTTTTGCTGTTATCAATGTTTGTATATAACTATACAACGCTTTGTTGCGCTCTCCTTTGGCCAAAATTCTGAAAAACTGTGCTAGTTTGAATGTTTTTCCGCAAACAATGTTTTCTTGGTGTTTGAACATAATTGGTCGCTGCTCCCCTTGTACATGTGACTGTAAATAGAGACAAAATGTTGAAATTAATCAATTAAGTTTTTTAGGAGTTTGTTTTGTTTAGGCTAATTAAGACATATTAATGCAGTAGTTGCCGAAACGACTATTGACGATTTTCCAGTGCAGTTAGCACATGGCAAGGTGACCATCCCTCTACCAAAAGCAACGGTTTTGGAAATTATATACATGTAACTTAAAAGACGCTGTATTTACTTTTCTCTATTTGATGCCTCGAATACAAATTTTGGATCCCCGTTCAAATGTTTCGGTGAAAAGTGAATGGTCTATTGTTCCAAATTGTATAACAACAAATGCATCATCACAACCAATTTATTATTTAGAATCGAATATTAAAATAAAGCAAGTGATGATTAAATGGATTATTAATTTGGGCTTGACATGTATAACAATAAAATGAAACAAAATAAAGACATTATTGAATTAATACAAAAAGAAAAAAAAATAAATAATGAACGATTCTAAAATAATTTTACGGTCAACCAGTACCAGTACAAAAAGTTTAGATGATTTTTTGGCACTGATAGTGAATTGGATAAGAAGAAAATTATGTGCCTCGACCAATTTGTCCATTGGTGATATATACTAAGTTTCTGTCACTTTTATAGTAGCTTGGAAAATCACTCGAGAAGTATTTACGTTGAATTTGTGTGAAAAATCATTTATTACCGTGTAAAATTCGCGAAGTTGACCATCTGATGCAGTATACTGCGAGCCATATGTTGCCTATTTCTCGTAACGTCCTTGAAGGCCCCTAACAACCATGAAGTTTTGCATTAGTAGTCAATATTTTTATTTGGATAATCTTTGAACGTAAACGCTATCCATAGTAATTTTTTTCTACCAATGCACAAGTATTTATATGATAGTGAGAAGTTTGGACAAAAGCAATCTGCCCATTAGTCAAACACCACTTAAGCGCTAATATTTGCATGTTCTTATCATATGCCCAATTATTCAGATAATTGAAATAAATATTTTAAACAGTATGGGGGTTATCTTATCGAGTGTATCGATATTGCATGTACAAAATAAACTGATTTTTTAAAGATTACATCACTGCTACCATGATCAAGTTATATGAGCGTGTACATATTTATCTGCATTCTAAGCCATTCAGACATACACACTTACGTGTATGCATAAATAGCAGACTTTTGCACAATGCCAAAGGCCTATAAGGCCATAAGAACAGACGAAAACGGCAAAAAAAATGGCACATCTATCATTACCTTGGCATATGCCACAATAATACAAAACCACTTTATATTTTTTTTTTTTTGAAAGATTTCTGTCAATTTTGAATGGATTAGTGTATTTCAACGAAATTTAAATTACAAAGTTGGTCACCTCGGATGTGGCAAATTTCAAAATGTTCGTCGAAAATGCAAATATTAACAAAATATAAAAATTTCGTATTTATTAGACGAGTTAAATTTTAAAATAACATCATTCAATTTCTAAGAAAACTAAGCATTAAAAAGCTAAAAATAACAATAATAAATAATAATTATTTGAATAATGTCAAAATTTTAAAGTAATTACTTTTTTTTAACGGTTTTTCTCTAAAAGGCGATAACATTTTATAGCATGCTAAAGAAAAAATTCTTCCATCAGGAGGGGATTTCCATTATATTTCTTAAGTTAATTTTAGTTTTTGGTATTTTATTTAAGACATTTGTTTTTTAAATTTAACGATAATGCCATTTTTTCTCAAGTTTATAACTGATAGTGAAATAATGCCCAAGAATTGCAGCGCTTATTTGTTTAAAAAAAATCTTATGTCTGTATTCTTGAAATAATGACAAAAATATATTACACTTGTATAAAATGTGTACTTTTTGTGTTTAATTGTAAAATGTGTCTTTCATAATTATAATTTAAATTGACATGTTGAGTAAAAAAATTTATACACTCAATGAAACATACAAATATATGAGGGCTATATCTTAATATGAACCGATATACTATCTAATGTACTATATTCCCAGTAGGAAGTGTCTGCAACACATCATCAAGAATAGGTGCATGACCATAGTAAATCGTTGATGACACGTAGGGGACTGTCCATACAAATCGTCGACGAAATTTTCATGCAAGTGTCCGCTTTGTCATGCACGACCTGATGAGCGACAATGTCGGTCAAATTGTCGTCGATGCCTATATAAGCGACATGTCGACCACACAATCATGCACGACCTAATAAAATTTAATTTTTCTCATTTTTAAATCAAAAACCTTTCATTTATATTAAATAAAATTATCATATAAATATATTAAATATATATATATTTATTTAAATGTGTTTAATACATTTAAATGAAATACATTTAATATATTTATTTATATATTTAAATATATTTAATATAAATGTAAGGTTTTTGATTTCAAAATAAGGAAATTAAATATACGCATTTAGAATGATCACCAAAAACTTTTGGGCAAATACAAAAATACAAATAGTGTTTGGTGATCATTCTAAAAGCGTATATATTAGTGAAAAATCTCTGTGTGATTATTCCCACAATAAGGTCCACCGGGCCGAAAATTTAAATGTTAATAAACTAAGGATACGCCATTTTATAACATTACTAGTGGGCCCGGCAATGCTTCGCTATTGCATATTAAATTTTTATATATTTCACATTTAGTTCTACAAAGTACTTTAAAACGGTACTTCAGCTCGACAATAATATGTTGAGTTTATTAACTTATGTAACTAATTTCAAGTAACTCCATAACATAGAATTTAACTTATTAAGTATTATTGTTTTAAATTCTAAATATGATAGGCTCTATGACTATAGTAAAAAGTTCATCATCAAAGTCATATCTATAGTTTTGACATGTAGATTAAGTTTTGTCTGTATGTAGGGAGAAAAAACACTTCGGAAACAGAAATTCATCTAAAGATCAAAATTCAATTTTTATATTTATCTGTAGTAGCGGGAACAGTCTGTATACTAACTATGTCTTTGGGCGTAAAAATCACATTTGTTATGCCTTCTCCTCCTATTGACCGCAAATGAAAATTTTGTTTGAAGCTTCATGCCTTTTGCCATAAAAACCTCCTTTGCCATGTCTTCTTCTCATACGGACCAAGAATATACCCGAATACCCCCTATATATTGAACACGTATTACCATTTTTTGAGATAATTCGGTCACCAACGTTTGGCTTAACAAAGTGATGATCTCACGCGCTGCATGGCATATTACGCCGTCGTGTTGGAACCATTTCTCCTTCAAATAATGTGCAATGACATGATCAATAAAAAAAATCAACTGATCGTCCACTTGCTCAAGTTCTTCTACCAGTTGGATTTTATATGAATGTAGACCAAGATCTTTCCTCAGCATTTGCAGAGACCGAGTTGCTGAGAACGGCGTCGGTTCGTTAAATTCGAGTCCCCTGTCACACTCAGATGGATGGATGATTATATGCACCCTAAACTTCACAAAGGGCTCCATATGTTTGGGGAACAGAATGCGCATTTTATCTATAGGATTTATTACCGATTCGCTCTCCTGAAAAGTAATTAAAAAATACTAGTGCTCCCCATTTCCCGGGAAACGGTATTCCCGGTTTTCCCTAATGATGTTCTTCACTATTGCCAACTCGCGATCCATTTGAATATATATTTTAGAAACGCCGGTCCGGGATAGAGGGGAAAACGGAAAAATTTCATACAAATGTATGAAAATAATACAAATTTCTTCGTTCCCGGACAGGCGTTTGAACAGCATTTCATCGAATTGCATAATTTTTTGGCAAAATATAACGAAGTCTCTGTTTATGATATCTGCAAAATTTCAAGCCATTCTGTGCATCTTTGTTTAACAAACCGAAGCTCCATATATATACATTTATGAAAAAATTACTGTTATTTGTCTATCCCGGACCGGCGTTTCCGCAGTTGTCAAGCAAACGTCACAAAAATCCGTGGAAATGTTGTACTAATGTCGTTCTTCAATACTGCCGACTCGCGATCTATTTGAAAAAGTACTTTAGAAACGCCGGTCCGGGATAGACCTGAAAACCGAAAATAGTCACACAAATGTATGAAAATAATAGAAATTTTTTCGTTCCCGGACCGGCGTTTGGACAGCGTTCCATCAAATGCCATAATTTTTTTGAGAGAATATAACCAAGTCTCCGTTAATGATTTCTGCAAAATTTCAAGCCATTCTGTGCATCTTTGCTTAAGAAACCGAAGAAAAAATCAATTTTTTATTTCCCGGGAATCCCGGGATTCCCGGTTATACCGGGAAAATTCTATTTCCCGGGATTCCCGGGATGATTTCCCGGGAAACCCGGGATGATTTCCCGGGAAACCCGTTCCCGGCATTCCCGGGATCCCGGTACAAACCTAGAGCACTTAAAAATACATATCTGTAAAGTAAATTAAAAACAAATTACTGTTTTAGTCTGCGCAGCTACCATCTGTCCTAAATTGCCTGGTGTACGGACCATTATTTGATACAGCTACTTTTTACTTATTAAGTTCCAAATAGCCTGTTCATTACGCCGGATCAATTTTTTCGCATCGAAACATGGTAATCGTATACCAATATCGGAATCTACGATGAATTCTTAGAAAATTTCACTAAGCAACAATATGTATAAAATCAATTCCTAGTTCGCGCTCTCTCTTAGGCAAGTTGTTGTTGCGGTAACAGCTGGAGGAAGTAGCTTATGTGATAATTCTTTATACCGATTTTAAATTTATCGGCACCTGATCGGGCAGTAATCCGATTGTCATACGATCATTGGCAACTCTGTTTCGTTCCTTTGTAGATAACAAGGTTTGTGTCAGGGATTGCTAGTGGTTTTTGTTTTTGAGTTTTAACCAAAATTTTACCTCCAAGAGATGGCGCCAGCTGGTTTTATTAGTATATTTGTAAGATGTTAATAAATCTTTTTCTTTTGTCCTTGGTCCTAGCGCAATCTGGATTTTTTGTAGTGGAAGGCAACTTGGATGAATTTTGCTAGCTGGAGAACTCGAAAGTATTTAAAAGGTAATTTTTCATCGATCGGCACCTTTGGATTGCAAATCTATGTCGCTTTCACTGAGCTAACGAAGGCATGTCGATCTTTGCCAATTTGTTCTAAAAGTCCCAAAGGACATATAAAAAACCGACATATCAAAGGAATAAGAAAGGAAATATGGTACTTGGAAAATTTAAAAGAAATACAGGAATAAAATAAATTAATTCGGGTGCTCGAAATTCATTTTTGAGTTATAGGTTTCTTCGCCAATGTCTTTAATTTGAAAGAAAACCACAAAAATGTATAAGGCCAATTCCATGTAAAACGGACCTACATATACAGGACAAAATATATTTCCATATTTTAAAAAAATCGGTTAATATGTAGAAGAGAACGATAATTATGGACAAATGGAAAAAATTATATATTTTTGTCAATTTGTTGCCAAGTTTCAAGTTTCCCTCTAGGAGGTACCAAGGGAGCGGCTGGAGCTAATTTAAAAAAAAATTATAACAATAAAAAATTGTTGAAAATAGAGGTTAGATGTATTATGAGAAACTGTTGGGTCGGTTATACAATTGACTCCTATAGGGGCTGCTTTACTTATTTGAACCCTCTTGGGGTGATACCGGGGCAGTTGCGGGCCTTGTGGATTTTTCTACAATACAAAAAGTATCTCATCAATAACCAGTGGCTCGATTTTGATTTTAGACCCATGGTTTCTCAGGCAAATTATCTTAGAATTCATCGCAGATTATGATTTCGACAACCGCTTGGTCGAGAAAAACTGACCCACCCTAATGATGATGTATTCGATAGTACATATAACGAATAAATATATGTTTTATAATTTTCTTATACGGAAAATGTTTAAGGATTGAACCTGAATTATAATTTTGTAAAAGCTCAAGTTCCTCAAGTCACACCCGTCGTTGTCCTCTAATAGACATTCTGAGCAGAAATTAAGTTCTTTCAGTGTTTACCTATTACTAAACGTTTTAAAACTTAACCTTCTTGGTAATAACCAAATTGTTAGTCACATGGTCACACCCGTCCCAATGGAATAATTATTTATCATCCCGAAATTAATATCACGAAATCACTACATTCTGTGGCCCGACGCATTTAGTATTAAAAATATTGAAAAATTTAAATTCTGAGAACAGGAATAAATAAAACAAAATGTCCTTTAACGAGGCGCGGAAATCAAAATAAAGTATTCTACATATTTTTATGAAATAATTTGGTCGCACGGTGCAAATCGTCATTACCATGGCGTGTGTCCGACCGTTTTGTGTTCAGAAATCACAGATTTTCATTAATATTTCAAAATACAGTCGAAACTCTCTATAACGAATTCCAAGGGACTGGATATTTACTTCGCTATAAAGAAAATTCGCTATATAGAAAAGTAAAACAATTTTGTTCCTTTTACAATTTTTTATTTGTATTAGTCAGTTATTTTGGTTTGAAGTAAATTTTTCCACTTTTCTTCTTCAATATAATTTTCTAATACATTTAGAGAAGCAAACACAGTACATATCGCGATATGCAAAGGCAAATTGATAGCGACTGCAAGAAATGTGAGAGATGGTAATGATTTCAGTTTTCACTTGCATAGTTCGATGGTTCCCCAAAATACAATTTCAATTTTATGGTAAACTAATAGCCCCGGCAATGCTTCGCTATTGCATATTAACTTGTAATATATTTCACATTTAGGTCCACAAAGTACTTCAAAACTGTACTTAAGCTCTAATCTCAAGTAACTCCTTAACATGGAAGTTAAGTTTTAAATTCTAAATATCATAGGCTTTATGACGATAGTAAAAAGTTCATCATCAAAGTCATATCTATAGTTTCGACATGTAGATTAAGTTTTGTCCGTATGTAAGGAGAAAAACACTTCTTTCACAAATCGGAAACAGAAATTCCTTTAAAGATCAAAATTAAATTTTTATATGTATCTGTAGTAGCGGGAACCGTCTGTATACTAACTATGTCTTTGGACGTAAAAATCACTTTTGTTATGCCTTCCCCTCCTATTGACCGCAAATGAAAATTTCGTTTGAAGCTTCATGCCTTTATCCATAAAAACCTCCTTTGCCAAGTCTTCTTCCCATACGGACCAAGAATATACCCGAATACTAATTCGGTCACCAACGTTTGGCTTAACAAAGTGATGATCTCACGCGCTGCATGGCATATTACGCCGTCGTGTTAGAACAATTTCTCCTTCAAATAATGTGGAATGACATGATAAATAAAAAATCAATTGATCGTCCACTTGCTCTAGTTCTTCTGCCAGTTGGATTTTATATGAATGTAGACCAAGATCTTTCCTCAGCATTTGCAGAGACCGAGTTGCTGAGAAAGGCGTCGGTTCGATAAATTCACAAAGGGCTCCATAAGTTTGGCGAACAGAACGCGCATTTTATCTTAAGGTTTTATTAACGATTCGCTCTCCTGAAAAGTAATTAAAAATTACATATCTGCAAAGTAAATTAAAAACAAATCACTGTTTTAGTCAGCGCAGCTACCATCTGTCCTAAGATGCCTGGTGTACGGACTATTATTTGATACAGTTAAAGAATTAAATATTGAAGTGCGTGGGCAGAGCCTCGGCACTTTTTACTCATTAAGTTCCAAATAGCCTGGTCATTAGGGCGGATCATTTTTTTCGCGTCGAAAAAAACCTGGTAATCGTATACCAATATCGGAATCAACGATGAATTTTTAGAAAATTTCACTAAGAAACAATATGTATTAAATCAATTCCTAGTTCGTGCTGAGAAGCATGAAGATTTGAGGCAGACATATTTTTTTAACAATGAGCAACTATTGAAACCTTCAGACCTAAGGGCTCCGGCTCTAATTTTTACCTACTATTCCGATGCTTGGAGACCAAGACGAAGAGGTATATTTTTGACATTGTTTTCTGTATGCCAACACTCAGAGGCCATAACTTTTTAACCAATACATAGATTTGCTTCTGTATTACTTCATTTAGTTTGTTTGGAAGTCAGTTTTACGCAGAAGCTTTCGGTTTGTGCTCATTTAAAAACAAAAAAATCTCTATCTGAAATCTTCCTGCTTCCCATCGCGAGCAAGGAATTGATTTTAGACACAAATTTTATTAGTGAAATTTTCTAAAAATTTATCGTAGATTCCGATTTTGGTTACGATTTTTGCTTACTATTCTTTGGGACCGACCGTGGCATAGTGGTTAGAACACGCGACTACCATGCGGGAGATCGCAGGTTCAAACCTGGCTCCAGTCATCTTAAAAGAAAAAAATAAAATAAAATTTTCTTTCACTGTCGGCTCCCCTCGAATGTTGTTTGACAGCAACTTCGCAGTATTAAGCGTCGATTCAATCGTCGTGCCTAGTAAGAGCTTCTCAAAAAGTGACGTTCGCATTCGTCGATAAACAAGTAGGTGCCGTTAGTTGTGAATCTAAAAATAGAAAGCGTGTTAATTCACAACAACGCGAGAAGCTATCCCATACCTCATTCATGGGGTGCAAAGGGAATTTAAGTTTAAGTTTTTTATTCATAGCTCTGGGCGAACTGCAATATACTGCGGAATTTTGACAGTTATAACTACTTATTTTAAAAAGGGTGTAGCACAGTCCACTTCCACCCTTACTGTAATTCATACTGCAACAGTAACATATGTTACAAATTACATTTTCATAACTCTGATAGTTCATGAGATATAGCCCTTTTAATTTTCGAGTTATATGGGCGGTGCCGCGCCCCTTTGTCCAATTGGACCGAATTGTAAATCTAAACCAACCGGTCCAGCCGTTTAGGAGGAGTTCAGTCACAACACACGTACAGTAGAATTTTATATATAAAGATAAACGATTCAAAGCATCAGTCTCTGTTTGTGCTTTGTGAAAGCAACAAAGTACACACCGAGCAACAATAACAACACCAATAACACACAACAAAGCGACGTCGATTTCATTTTTTGTTTGAAGTTACGGTCGCAAAAATGCTTCGTTATAAGGAAATATTCGCTGTAGGGAAATTCGTTATATGGAGATTATAATACACTCAAAGTTGACCCAAAACACAGTGTTCTTATAATTGCTTCGCAATAAAGAAAACTTCGTTATATAGGAGTTCGTTATAGAGAGTTTCGACTGTATATATTATAAATGAAGTACGTCAAGTTATCCAAGAAGAATGAGCCAAGTCAATTTTAATTTCATAAATATATTATTTTAAAATTTATGATTTTGAGACATTTTAGTCCGTGGCCAATTTTTTTCCATTTCCGTGGGCCAATTTGTTTATAATGAAAAAATGCTTTAAACCGGTTTTTTGGTTAGGTGTAAACTATCAATGTAACGACAATTCCCGTTAGTTTTAAAGATAATTAACAGAAGTGCAAAATTTTGTCAGTTGTTTGAGAGCTGTTGAAGTGTTTAGTGTTTTTTGCGCATGTTCCTTAAATTTCATCATTCCCGTGGTAAGCATATTTTTCCGTTATTTATATTATAATTTCCAAATTTGTGATATTGGTTTGTTCATTTTTTAAGTCTTCATTAGATTATATAATATTATATGGGCATATCCGCCAAATGGTCAACCAGGACCGAAAATTTTTTTTTCATAAACATTGTATTTTTTTGGGATATTCTCATAGAGAAATGTCCAAATTTTTATAATACAATGGATTCATGACACACCTCAGTTGTTTTTATGAAGAAATTTGCCTGAGAACTGAAAAAATGTAATTTCTTCACTTTTAGTTACTTTTAAAAGCATTTTTATATTTGATTATTTCGCAAGCAAAACATATGATATGTTTGCACTGTTTTTACCAAATCTCTTTATTGCAATCTAATAAGAAGAGAAAAATACAAAGAGAGCGAAAAATGATCAATCAACAGTTAATTTTTTATTTTGCTTCTTATCTATGTTCTAATCGTACGTTCGCGACCAAAAACATAACTTTATTGTAATTGCTTCGCATTGAGTGCAAGCAGGTGTTTAAAAATTCATGTGTTAAGTCATTTCGGTGTAAAGATTTAAAATATTAAGAATATTTGGGGTTAATACTAACCAAACTTTTTATATTGATTTTTAAATTGGCGTACGTTCGCGACCGTAAGTATTGGTTTTTTTTAACTTTTTTTTTTGGTTAATATGCATATAAATATTCGTAGATGGCTAAAACAAATGAAAATAAACATACCCGGTATTACAATAAAATTAAAAACAATCCACAAAAATTAAAAGAATTGCGCGAAAAAGAAGCAGAAAGAATAAAAAAACGCCGCTTAGCATTGGCAAGCAAAAAAATCGAGCTGTTCTAACACAAATTCAAGAAAAAGAACGTGAGAGGCTGAAAAATTATAGAGAAAAGAAGAAAAAAGAAGCCCAAGAAAAAGAAGAACAGAAAGAGTATACATGTAAACAAACTATGGGCAAGGCTTTAAAAAAGGAGAAATAGTTGCCAAAATGGAGAAATAGTTGCCAAACGGTATATGTTGCTCACTGTATCTGAAGCTTACGAAGCTTACAAAAATGAGTTAGTTGGAGAACGCGTAAGCCGGACAACATTTTTCGAAAATCGACCAAAACATGTCCAACTCTCAACCAAAACTCCGCATAACATGTGTGTATGTATATATCATGCCAATTTTAATTTTCTATTAAATGGTTGCGCAACACTTATTAAGTCTCTTCCCAAAACCTTTGAGGGTTTTTTGGAATTAACTTGTTGCAATATCAAGAATGAAAGCTGTATGACCAACAGTTGTGAAAGTTGTGAAACGGACGTTAAATCTATTGTTCCATTAAAATATTTAAACAAATTGGATGAAACCGTAAAATGGCAACACTGGAGGAAAGTTGCAGATAGAATAACGTTGACTTATTCTGTTGCTTCGCTTTCAGATTTATTACATGAGATAGAAGTTCAGCTGCCAATTTTTAAAACACACTTCTTTGTAAAGCGACAGCAGCAAAATTATTTTGAGTCCAGCAGGAAAAATATCAATCCTGGTGAGCTTGCTATACAAATTGATTTTGCAGAAAATTATAGGCTGATCTGCCAAAACGAAGAGCAAAGCGCGCACTTTAACTACAAACAAGTTTCTATTTTTACTTGCGTCGCGTGGATGTTTAACAAAACCATGTCATTTGCAGTTATAAGCGATAGCTTAAGCCATAGCAAAATAGATGTTTACGTTTTTATAACTACGGTTATAGAACGAATTAAAAATCAACATGGCAATTTTGAAAAAAATACTGATATTTTCGGATGGAAGTAGCTGCCAATTTAAAAACAAATTTATTTTTTGGAGCTTAGCCGATTTGAGGGCTTACTTTGGTTGTACAAAAATAGAGTGGAACTATTTTGCAACTTCCCATGGGAAAGGTGCAGTTGATGGCGTGGGAGCGGTAATTAAAAGAAAAGTTTGGTCATTGACTAAAACAAAAAACCTTGTTTTAAATGATGCGTTAGCTTTTTACAACTGTGCACAATAACACATAACTGGAATCAAAATGTTATACATTGCAGCTGATACAATTAATAATATGTCAACATCTATAATAAAGAAATGGGAAGATGTACCAAATGTTCCAGGTATCAGAACAATACATTCCATTTATTCTGATAAAAATGTTAAATTAAGCACAGGTCGGACGGCCTAGTTATAAGTGTTTTTTTAAGGAAATTTGAAATTATTTATAAAAAGTAGTGGAAAAAACAAAAAAAAACATATAAAAATAACATAGCATAACAACATAAAAATCGTACGTTCGCGACCCGTACGTTCGCGACCAGTACTTTATTCAATTAAAAAAAAACCAATGGATATATTTTTTGATGTGAATTGACTCGATAGAAAGCTACATGAATCTATTTTAAAAGTAAAGTTATCGCATTAGAATATTCCATCCCAATTCGCAGATTTTTCCATTTTACTACATTAAGCCAAAGTCGACTTCTATTTTGCGTACGTTCGCGACCACGTGTTTTTTGCAATTTTCATGAAAATAAAAACTCGATGTACTCCATCATTTACACTAAGCAAAGAGCTCACAAAATGCTATAGAAACGCAAAAAATTTTTTTCAAAAAATGTTTTTTTTTAAATTTTTTTTGTGCATTAAACGCGTACGAACGTACGTTCGCGACCCCTGGAAATTCCCATATTTTATAACAAATTTTGAAGATTTCCACATTTAAATCCAAGAATCCTACTCACGTTTCCATCATTACCGTGCAGTCATTACCATAGTTATAATCTAAGTAATTTAAGTAATAGTCAGAGGGAAAAAAACTTGCGCGTAAAATCCTTAACATCCTTAAATAGACATGGCCCAATGCTTATTAATACATAAAATGGTCTTATAAAACAGTATCAACCGAAAAATAATTATTTAAACCCATTTTCGCACTTGGCCGTTATTAACTCTCGATTGTAGTCAATTTGATATATCGACCGATATACTGAAGATAGATATATAAATCTGTTCTTTTGTTTTCAAAAATTTGGCGTAATGGATGGAAATAATGTGAAAGAAGTGCTCTTTTATAAAAAAACACAAAACTAAATTAGTTGTTAAAACACAGAAAATGGAAAAATCTTAACAGAAATGTATGAATCACCTTTTAAATAAACCTTGAGCTGTTCTGACCACAGTGAGTAGTAATACCTTGGAATCATTTGATAAAATCAAAAAACCACAAGTATTAATGGATTTATGAAATTAACTGAAAACAATATATTATTAATATAAATCTATAACAACAGTAGAAAGTGTAATGCAACTAGATATAACGGGTTTTCTATTGGGTACTTGACAACTTTGAATTGAATTTGAGAAAGCACTATTTCACTGATCATCTTACTGTCACTTTCCTTTTTTTAGTAAACTCTACATGATAAAGTACACGAGGGAACAAAGTATGCAAATTATAAAAAGTTACAACCGAAATTCGCAGTCGGTGAACGCAACTTTAAGCGTTATGCGTTAACTCCAATTTTCGGTCGTTATTCTCTCCCTAGTAGACAAGCAGTAACAATTTTAAAGCAAAAATTTGAGTCTACATATTCATTGTGTGATGCTGCCGTGCTAGAAGGACAACGGGTTGATCGAGGTGACGTTCAGGCGTTTGTAGCAAACGATCCAAATCAGTGGATTCCACAAACCACACACCACAGGTTATTATCGATTTATTGAAGAGTACGCTTCGTTCGTGCGATTTAACGCCTCTTGACCTTTTTCTTTGAGGCTACGTCCAATTATCTATGCCAACAAGCCGTCGACGTTGCATGAACTCAGATCCACTATTGAACGGGAAATAGGGGCGGAATTGCGTGACCGAGTCATCGAAAATTGGGTCGGTCCAACGCCCACGGTGCCCATATGAACGAAGTCGAGTTCCATTTATAAATGTTTTAATTGTATTTCAAGTCGATCGTAAAGTTTTGGAAATATCTCAAAAGGTTTGCGTTTTATTTAAAAAAAAAGTTTTAAAGTCCTTATAGGAAAACCCGTTACTTAAAGTAAATAGGATTCTGAAAACTCAAGTAGATTTCAAAATATTACGCCATTTTCAAATACAGGGAAACTTCAATATAGTGAACTTCTATAAAACGATAACTCTATATAACGACCTGTTGTCGAGTCCCTTGAAAAAAACACTTTTTTAAAGTTTTGCATACAAAAATGCTCTATAATAAACAAATTCTGAACTATTAAGTATAAATATTCATTTAAAAAGAAGCAACGTTAAATTTTAAGTGAGTTATTTAAGTCTCGTTTTAAACGTATCTACATAATAAAATCGAAGTATTTTTCGATCATATTCAGTTTTTACTGTTACGTTGCGGAATTATTCGTCAAAGTGATTCCCCATATGCTTCTTCAGTTATGTTGGTGAAGAAGGCAAATGGTGAGAGTCGTATGTGTACCGACTTTCGCGCATTAAATGCTGTGACGATTAAGAAACAATATTCGATGCCAGTGGTTGAAGAACAACTTTCGTTATTGGCTGGCAACAAATATTTCACAACGCTGGATATGACTTCAGGCTATTACCAAATACCAATTAAGGAGGAATGCAAGAAGTATATGAATACAATGTCATGCCCTTTGGCCTGACAAATGCGCCAAGGGTTTTCCAGGAGATGATTACACAGATAATACGGAAATTGGATCATCGAAAGAACATCGTTAGTTACGTGGACGAAGTCATAATACCATGCAAGACGGTTGATGAGTAGGGTAATAACTTTTTGCATTTTTTGCAAATATCAAATCTCCCCAGCCAAAATCGTGTAGGGCATGGAAAAATATTAAGAACTGCGTTTTTAGTTTTTCGCTATCGTTAAAAAAGGTTACGCACCAAACGCGTTAAAGTTTTGAATCAAACAAAGTAAAAAAAAATTTTTTTTGTAGAACATGCTTTGTTATTATTTGTTTACATACATACATATGTATAAAACATATTTCAAAAAATTGATATTAAAAAAAATTAAAAAAAAACATATATTAAAGGCATTTAAGAAATCGCTGTCGGTGCGTAAGGTTTTTTTTAGCAAATTGAACTGAAATAGTTTTTTTTATCATTAATACAATATTTGCCATTAGAAAAGCCCTGGGGAGAATGTTGTCCAGAAAAAGTTATTACCCTATTGATGAGGGAATTTTGGTGTTGAAAGAATTTTTAGCTGCTATTCGTGATGAGGGTTTAACCCTAAGACCATCGAAATGTGCGTTTATGAGGAAAAGTGTAAATTTCTTAGGACACCTCGTAAGCTCTGATGGGATAAGTCCTGGTGAGGAGAATACAAGATGTATACAAGAATTCCCGAAACCTGAGAATGTGTCTGATGTCCGTAAGTTTCTTGGTATTACTAACTTTTTCCGAAAATTTGTACAAAATTATGGCCAGATAGCTATGCCATTAACAAGACTTCTAAAGAAAGATGCACAATTTATATGGCATGAACAAGAAGAAGGTGCTTTTAAGCAGCTTAAGGACATAATCACATCCCAACCAGTCCTTACCCTATTCGATCCAGGAAAAGATCACGAAGTTCATACGGACGCTAGTTCAATCGGATTGTCCGGTATTTTACTTCAAGCTGAAGGCGAAGGCACGGAACTCCGGCCTGTTTTCTACTATAGCCGTAGGTGTTCGGAAGCGGAGAGTAAATATACCAGCCATGAATTAGAAGTTTTGGCCATTGTGGAGAGATTTAGAATATATTTATTAGGGAAATGTTTCAACATTGTGACGGATTGCAACGCGGTAGCGACTACGATGGTGGTTTAAGCTGCAAGAGTTTGATTATGTAATGGTTCATCGATCCGGCGCAAAGATGATGCATGCTAACAGTATGAGCAGAAGTCCCACTTTACCACCGACTGAAGCGAAAACAGCTGCAGACCAAGTACTCGTCGTGACTTCGAATTTCAATGATTGGCTGTATCAACTCCAAATGTCTGACGATAAACTCAAGAATATTGTCAACATTCTTAATGGTAATCCAGGAACAGATAAAAACGAATTCGCCCAAATAAGAACGGACTATGCTGTTGAAGATGAAAGGTTGTTCCGAAAGATCGATAACTCTAAGTAGTTGGTGATACCAGAAAGAGTTTGATGGCGAAAACCGAAGGCGTGTCATGATGACTTAGGTCATTTCAGTATGGAAAAGACTCTAAGCCGACTACAGAAAGATTTTTGGTTCCCGAGAATGAGACGATATGTAAAATCATACATATCATCGTGTCCTGAATGCTGTTACAACAAAGTTAAAGGGGGAAAGCCCGAAGGTGAATTGCATATCGACGACATCTTGCCTATTCCGTTCAGGAGTGTCAATATTGACCATTTAGGCCCATTTCCAAAGAGCAAAAGAGGATTTTTGTATGTACTAGTTATTGTTTGTTCTTTCACCAAGTACACTATTGTCAAGCCGACAAGAAATACCAAGACAGCAACTGTTATCACAGCCCTGCAAGAAGTAATGTCAATTTTTGGGCAGCCACGTCGAATAATATCTGACAAAGGAACTGCATTTACGTCAACCGAATTCCGACGTTTCATCGAAAGAAATGGCATACAACATATCCAAACAGCAGTGAGAACACCGAGGGCAAATGGTCAAGCCGAGAGGGCCAATCAAACGTTTTTAAATGCTCTCAGATGTCTTACTGATGAGGAAAAAGAATGGGACAGCAAAATCCCAACTATTCAATGGAGTATTAACTCACAATCCAATTCTACGTCGAAGTTCACTCCAAATGAGCTTGTTTTCAATTTTAATCCAAGAGATGCCAGTTGCAACCGAATCATCCAAGCATTAAGTGATGAACCTGATCTCGAAGTCACCGTGCAGGAGAAGCGAGGACAGGCAGCTGCTAATATCAACATCCAAAGGGAAAAATGGAAGACACGATAAGACCGTCATATCAAACCAACGAAATATAAGGAAGGCGATCTAGTGGTAATCGACTGTGTTCCTCAAGCTACAGGCGAGTCCCACAAGTTAGATCCGAAATATAAGGGACCCTATATCATCACACGAATATTGGGAAATGATCGATACCTCGTCGAAGGTTTACCAGATTTGACTTTAACCCAGCGAAGATACTGTAATGTTATGTCAACAGATCATATGAAGCCATGGTGTTACGGTAACCCAGACCTTGATGCTAATTATGATTCAGAGGAAGAAGACCATCCGTCCAAGGTGGACGAAGAGTCAGGAGAGGCCGAATTTTCAACAACTTAGCCAGTTGTCATTGAGCTGCGAAAGAGAGAAGACGTGTCGTGTATTACTGAATTCTTTTATTTTATATTTTACTTAACAAACCTACTTTTATACCAATAAATGACTTTAATATTAAACCGCCGTCTTTGACAAAACTCAAAGATTCGACCACATCATTAATGCAATTTTGCAGTCCGTTTAATCATAAAAATAAGCTTTGGACATTATAATATAATAAAATTTCAGCATTTGTTTTTACTTTTTATTTTTTGATCACAGAAGACCTTTCTGTGGAATTGCCCTTATATATTGAATAAGAAAATAACTAACCAAACAGAAGTGGAAATTATTTGAACCCATCATCGTTACCGTGGTTATTTGAATAATGAGGTGAGTGAGGTGAATGAAGAAATCGACGTAGTCAAGCGCTTCCAGGAAAATAACTATGAAAGGGTGCACTATTAACCTAATAAGATATCGATTAAATCGCTATGGAAACCTTTAAATGCGTTCGTCTCCCAAATGAAGTATCTTATTGGGAAAAGAAATTTACTATGAAAAAGTAGGGAAATTACTAGGAAATGGTTGGAAAATGTAATCGAGCTTATAATGAATTTTATTCGGAAAGATTATTAGAAGCTTATTGATTCAAAGCAACTTTTTATTCGTACATTATATAAAGACAGTATTTCCAGACATAATATGATAATGCTATAATCCTTTAATATTTAAGCATTTTTTAATATTATGCGATGTTTTGTTTGACAAAACTGCAGAATATGGCACGGACTCCCAAAACCAAAAAAAAAACTTTCAACAGCTATTTCTTATTTTTTTGTGTATTTATATGGGGGAAGTTACAAAATACAAATATAGCCTAAAAAGAAAAATCGTAGGTAAAAATTCTATGGAGTAGTTGTATAACATTAGTGCAAGACTTAAACTAGTATTCAATTAATAAATATTATTTTTTTTCTGTTTATTAAAGATTATATTTGTAATTGTTACTACACCATTTTTTATAAAAGGTTTAAAATATGTTAAAAAAAAATTGAGTTGTGGTAAATAAGTTGTATTGTAATTGACTTTATTGAGCAATTCTTAAATATTTATTATTTCATGAAATTTCAAACAATTATACTTCATATATTATTATAATTTTTAAACAAACTATAGAGTAGCTGTATAAGTGGAATAAAAATAGAACTTAATTAAAAAATTTGGTTTTTTTGTCAGGGAAATTTTAAAATAAGTTGTATTATTGTAATTTAATTTATATCGGCCACAAGGCTTAAAATTACACTAATAAATATAAATTAGTGCTCTAGGCTTGTACCGGAATCCCGGGAAATAGAAATTTCCCGGTATAACCGGAAATCCTAGGATTCTCGGGAAATAAAAAATTGATTTTTTCTTCGGTTTCTTAAGCAAAGATGCACAGAATGGATTGAAATTTTGCAGAAATCATAAACGGAGACTTGGTTATATTCTCCCAAAAAATTATGGCATTTAAAGGAACGCCGGTCCGGGAACGAAAAAATTTCTATAATGTTCATACATTTGTATGACTATTTTCGGTTTTCCGGTCTATCCCGGATCGGCGTTTCTAAAGTACTTTTTCAAATAGATCACGAGTCGGCAGTATTGAAGCACGACATTAGTACAACATTTCCACGGATTTTTGTGACGTTTGCTTAAGAACTACGGAAACGCCGGTCCGGGATAGACAAAAAACAGTAATTTTTTCATAAATGTATATATATGGAGCTTCGGTTTGTTAAACAAAGATGCACAGAATGGCTTGAAATTTTGCAGATATCATAAACACAGACTTCGTTATATTTTGCCAAAAAATTATGCAATTCGATAAAACGCTGTTCAAACGCCTGTCCGGGAACGAAGAAATTTGTATTATTTTCATACATTTGTATGAAATTTGTCCGTTTTACCTTCTATCCCGGACCGGCGTTTCTAAAATATATATTCAAATGGATCGCGAGTTGGCAATATTGAAGAACATTATCACGAATTTTTGTGATATTTAATGAAAATCTGCAGAAATGCAGGTCCGGGAGCAAAGAAGTTTCTAAACTACTTTTTCAAATGGGTCGCGAGTTGGCAAAATTGAAGAACTGCATTAGTAGAGCAAAAAAAATAAATAGATTTTCTTTCATTGTCGGCTCCCCACGAATGTTGTTGACAGCAACTTCGCAGTATTAAGCGTCGATTCAATCGTCGTGTCTAGTAAGAGCTTCTCAAACAGTGACGTTCGCATTCGTCGATAAACAAGTAGGTGCCGTTAGTTGTGAATCTAAAAATAGAAAGCGTGTTAATTTACAAAAACGCGAAAAGCTATCCCATACCTCATTCATGGGGTGCAAAGGGAAATTAAGTTTCTTTTTTTTTATTAGTAGAGCATATCCACGAATTTCTGTGATATTTGAAGAAAAACTGCGGAAATGCCGGTACGGGAGCGAAGAAGTTTCCATTATTTTTTCAATTTTCACGTCTATCCCGGACCGGCGTTTCTAAAATACGTTTTCAAATAGGTCGCGAGTTGAAAAAAATTGAAGAACTGCATTTGTAGAGCATATCCACGAATTTCTGTGATATTTGATGGAAAACTGCGGAAATGCATTTATGAAAAAATTACTGTTTTTTGTCTATCCCGGACCGGCGTTTCCATAGTTCTTAAGCAAACGTCACAAAAATCCGTGGAAATGTTGTACTAATGTCGTTCTTCAATACTGCCGACTCGCGATCTATTTGAAAAAGTACTTTAGAAACGCCGGTCCGGGATAGACCGGAAAATAGTCATACAAATGTATGAAAATAATATAAATTTTTTCCTTCCCGGACCGGCGTTCGGACATCGTTCCATCAAATGCCATAATTTTTTGGGCGAATATAACCAAGTCTCCGTTTATGATTTCTGCAAAATTTCAAGCCGTTCTGTGCATAATTGCTTAACAAACCAATGAAAAAACCATTTTTTCCCGGGATTCCCGGGAAATATATAACAATCCCGGTTTCCCGGGAAGGGACCGGGAAACCCGGAAAAACCGGGAATACCGTTTCCCGGGAAATGGGGAGCACTAATATAAATAAATAAAAAATTGGTATCAGACGCATTTTGTAATTTTTGTTGTCGAGAATTTATAATAAATTTTGGACAGGGGTGATGAAATTCGTATAAAAAGCCCAGATAACAAAATATTTTGTTGAAAAAGACCATTTGACCCAAAGGACAGCACGTGAAAGACGGCTGTGGAAAACGTGAACACTGTGAAGAAGCACAAACAAATTTTAAAACTTCAAGCTGTACTTTGACAACTGGAAGGCTTCAGTAAGTCTTCTAGTGTCGTTCAAGGAAGTAGAAGTTGGCTAAGTAATAAAGCTTTTAAGTTGACCCCTTACGATATGCATAGACTTGCCAGAATTAAAATTGTTAAATTCTTGACATTCACCAAAACATATCTTGATTGTGAAAAAAAAAATCGTGACAAAAAAAAAACTCTCATACGTTAGATGTTGTTAATATTTCAATTTCATTAATTTTTCTATAAAAATAGAATTTTTGTATAAAAAGTATACAAAACATTAAACAAATCAAGTACAGATGAACTGACTGATAAATACCCTTATAATATTTAAGTCTCGAATTATTGAATCTTAACAAATTTTAAATAAAATTACTTATGTATTAAAATTTTCCGGTTTGTGGAGCGGTTGGAAATAGGACTCTCGGTCGTATGGACATATATCAATTTTGTATGGCGTTACCGAAAGAGTCTTTTTTGGCACAAAACAATTTTAAAGAATTCATAATTTTTAAAGGTTTGGGC
This sequence comes from Muscina levida, assembly GCA_964034835.1. Lineage (NCBI taxonomy): Eukaryota > Metazoa > Arthropoda > Insecta > Diptera > Muscidae > Muscina > Muscina levida. The sequence goes on from OZ035882.1 coordinate 3,670,885, forward strand.
AAAACACCCAGTTTCTTAAGTTTCAAATATGAATAAAAGTAAACTAATTTCAACGTCCTGATAAATTTCTTTCAGAAATTATTGAAAATATAAATTTTCAGGTAATTGGCATATTAGTATATGAGGTACCAATAGGGACAGCACAAAAAGGCCGATTTTTATTCGTAGGTCAATGTTGAATAAAAATTTTTCTTTATTTAACATAAATATATGCGTGTAGAACTATGTGGGTGTTTTTGGTCAGGAGATACGAGAAAATGTTAGACAAATGTTTTCCGAGGGTTTTATACTATCACAAGATAAGAAAACTGGCCAAATTTAAGCATCCTCCAGTTGTCGGTTTGGATGTAATGGAAGAAATATCAATTTTCCAAAAATAGGTCATTTTGTATAGGACGAATCAGTTGGGGTCGTTCGATATAGTCTATAATCGTTTCGCAGTCAAAATATTATCATATGGGCAAGGCCACGAAAAATGAAACCACATGGATTTTTTTTCTGTCACAAGGTCCAAAATTTTTTTTATACTTCAAATGTCTAATATGTATAGAATATGCCAGCAATGTATGCCAGTGCAAAATTTGTGTCTGCTTTGATATTTTACATCCTTTTCATAAATGGCACATGCAAGGTGTATTTGGAAAATATACCAATGTCGGCGAAAAAGGTAAATTTTGTTCTTATTTTATTATACTTTAGACAGATGTTTACTTTCTTTAGATAGAATACAAATCAAACTATTGATTAGCAAGCAAATTTGTGTACAAAGCTTGGGTTTTGGACCAATTAAGGCTTAAAGTAATCAGCCGCAAATAAATGGTGACGTTACTGACAAATTTTTATAAAATGTTTTTTATGCATTAACTAATTTGCAAAGAGGTTGTATGAGCTGATTTTTTTGAGTACCTTTGAAGTACTTTCATAATCAATGCTTAAATGAAGCCTTATTAGCACATAGCAGGGTATTTTTGCAAAAACAGATTGTGTGACGTTACTGACGTAATATTTTAATTTTATTTTTTTTACATTTTTGCTTAACAATTTGGTATTTAATTGCTAGACTCCGATTCCTGGTGCAAAAAGAGACAAGCGTTATGTTAAAAAGCTAAAAGACACCAACAAATACGACGAGTACAAAAGGAAAAAGCTCGTCACTGCATAGTAAACAGTGCATGGGAATTCGTTGAGGCGTTCCAATATACACAATCGCAAATATTAGTTGCGGAAGCTGCTGAAGAAGAGTTTAGAAAATAAACACCATTTTGGATACGGCCACAATTTTCGCAAATGCAAAAAACATTCGTGACATTTCGTCTGCGCACCATATTCGTATCATTGGGGACGAAATAGCTGCTCAGCAGGGATACAAATAAAATTGCTTATTTTTGTGATATTTTATGTTAAAAAAACTTCAAGTGAATTGATGCTTTAATTTTGCAAAAATTAACTAGACTGAATTAATAAAGACTTTTGTTTTTTCCAATAATAATGTGTTTTTATTTTACAGAGTGTCCTGGCTTTAGTTCAAAGTACTCACACAAAATTTTTATCACAAAAAAAAACAAAAACAGAAGTTAATTCGACATTTTTTCGTACTAAATAGCCGCTAAAACTGAAAAGTAGGGAGAAATTACAAATTTTAATTTAAATGATGCAAAACTGATCAAAAACCAATTTCAACCCTCAAGCTATACACATTATTGAAGAGATAATTTTATTAACTAACACTCTATCATACAAAAATCAGCTCTAAAGGTCGAGCCGGATTTACTACAATTTTTTTTAACTGGTTTAGTCTTTATTTCTCCCCAGGTTGCATCTTAAAACTCCTCTACGATGATTTTTTTGGTCGTTTAGGGTGCCTCTATTAACCCAAGAGAAAAAAGACCGGAAAATCCTACCGAAATTCGTAAGTGTGACGTTACTGACATTTTTGTGTGACGTTACTGACACTGCTTTTATGGCGATTACGTGATGAAAACATAAAATTTAAGCCCACTTTTTGGATAAAAATCATTTTTCAGCCTTGGGCAATTATAAACATAAACTCTTTTCAATTCGCTAATTTTTACACAAACGTTCAGTAACCTCAAAACACACTTCCAAAATCCGGTGACGTTACTGACGGCTTAAAATGGTCATAACTTCACAACAAAACGAGATACAGCAAAATTGTCTGAGTATGAAACAACAGTTATGACGAGTTATTTCATATGCCGCAAGTTGGAAAAAATAATAGTATTTAGTAAAGATATTCACCAAAATATGTGTACGAAAGTGACGTTACTGACGGTGGCCTTGCCCATATGTTTGATTTCAGTGTACTAACGCTCATTTGTAGGGTTTGCTTACTTTTACTTTTACTTTAGGGGTGACGGTATTAAAAATATAGTGGGAATACTGTTGTTGATTTTTTTTATTTTGAGAAATAGTGTAATTGGTAAATTTAAATGGCAACCTTAGATATGATATTGGAATTATACAAACTAATCATCGCTCTAATAACCCTGTAGGGAATTGCCAAACTAGTTCAAAAACGTACTAGTTCAAAAGAATGGAATTGTAAACTAATCCCAAAATAAACTAGTTCTTAACTATCGAATTTTCAACTAGTTAAACGTTATTGGCTGATGAATAAGAAAAAGAGCTGATGAATAAGAATTAGTTCTAAACTAGTTCAAAGGAGACGTTCAACTACCACCCGACTAGAATTTCTGAACTAGTTCTATTCTAGTACAAATGGGACAATTCCCCCCAAGCCTAGGTCAACTACGTGTTAAATGAGACAGTTGTTTGTATGGAAGGTGAACTAGTATTTTAATAGTTCCGAACTAGTATTTTTCCAACTGGGAAAAGATACATGAAGATGTTTTATTGGGCTTTAGGAACAACCGTTATAAATTCCTGGCACATGCACCTCCAAAGATATATCGTCGTTCCGAAGTTATCTTCACGTATCTCCAGAAAATCTTTTTGTGGGAAATTGGTTCTAAAGTTTCAAAACTTAATACAAAAAAAGTTGTGTGAAAAAAGTATTCCAATATTTTTGTCAGAAGTAGTGCTTGAAATTCTTCATATATTAGTGTAAAAAAAAACAAAGCCATGGAAAGTATTTTCCGAGTTATAGCTATTTTTACATCAAATTATTTAGTCACATTTTGTTGTATACGCCACTTTTTGGGAAATATTTATTTTTTTTATGGCACATACGTGAAAATAACATGAAAACCCGCGTTCATATGTTTTTACTCCGAAATTATCTTCATGTATATCCACTATACATTCAGTAAGTTGCAAGTAGGCAATTGATCAATAACAACGTGAAACATTTGCGCATTCTGTACAACGTGGTACTAAATTTTACCGAAATGGGTTATAAAGTCATTAGAATAGAAATATAAATGTATCGTCACCTGGAATGTAAAAAAAGCGAGACCCTCATTTTCATAATTTTAGAGGAGAAGCAAAAAACTTTATAACATGAAAAGTATTAAATTTTTGGACACGAATTACTCACGGATTCGCTTAAGATCAACAATATATTACAATATTTTTTTTTTAGAATTTCTAAAGTTATGTTTGTTAATCTTTTTTGATTGTTTATGCAATAAAACCGTTATTTTTGGACCTTTGACGGGACGTGTAGAATCGCATAGTATGCCATATTCAATCCAAAAAAGAATTTGCATTTCCATTGATGGTATGTCGAATTTTTAATTGTTTGTTTCGAAAAATTTTATTGATAACACACTGCTAGAGTATGGAAAAAAATTAAGGAAATTGTAGGAGTGACATGTAGTAAGTGTGATTAAGAACAACATGTATCTGTAACCCATATTTCGATAACACCCTCAAAAACCTGAATTACGGGTAAAAACCCGGTCTCCACTTCAGGGCTTATAACTCAGTCAATTTTTAACCGTGTTTAGTTGCTTTAATGGTCTGAAAAGAAGAAGAGACTACTGTCTTTCAAACGATGTATATATTTAAATAAATAACTTGTCAGATATGTCTGTGTTTGCCTTGAAACCGCAAACTTGTAGGATTTGAAAGTGACGTTCTTCGAAAAACTTCAATAATTTAACCACTGTGTAAACAATTTTATGGGCAAATATGCGTTGTACTCGTAAATGAATGCAATATCTTAATAAAATAATAAACATTAGAGACTCCTAATAAAATATAGGATAAAAACTTCTTCTAACTTAAAAAATAGTGAAAAATCCAACAAGTTTGCGGTATCAGGGCAAAAACAGACATATATGACAAGTTATCTATATAAATATATGTATTGTTGCAAAGGCCGAGTCTTTTCTTTCCAAAACCATTAAGAAATCTAACTTTGGTTAGGAATTGACTGAGTTATAAGCCTTCAAGTGAGGAAAGTAATGAAGAGTCGGTATTTTTTCCCGTAAGTCAGGATTTTTGTAGTTTAGGGAACTTTGGTATACAGGTTATTGTTGTACTCGATATGACATACAACATGCACTAGTTTACGTTCTAAGTTCTCATTGACTGTAGCACGGTGTAATTTATTTTTCAAAATATGTCACATTTTTCTGGCACATACGTGGAGATAACTTATTTTTTTTATAATTCGAAATTTTCATACATTTTTTATTGTACATCCACAACAATGGTTCATACGGCATCATAACGCAAAAATTTTTTCCCAAAAGTGGATATACAACAAAACGGCTGCTCAATATCTCAGAAACTATAAGAGGTAATGACCTGGTTATTAAACAGATCGATAGATCTAACAAATTTATCCAAGGAAATGATCTTATCTCAATTTTTTTGATTTTGTGATATACGTGAAGATAACTTCGGAACGACGATATGACGACAGTGGCCGTTGCATAGTTTGGGGAGAAAATGCATAGAATTTGGAATTGATCGGATTTTTTGATCGGATCAACCTAGAAAGCCAAAACCTTCCAAAATAGTTTATTAAGATATATTAAAGATTTTTTGTACCAGCTGACTCATGATCGGGGTCGAAAGTGATAATCAATAAATCCGTGTTTCTTTTGTTGATAAGGTGGGCCAAAAGAAGTCATCCGATGTTTGTTTGGCTCTCATTTTTTTAAATGAAAAACATCGATTCAATTGGATTATGTTTTTTTTTTGAATTACGTCTTGGTCGTAAAGGGGAGGTGACACACCCCTTTTTAAAAAATCGTTATTTCGGTCATATTATTGAACAAATTGTAATAAAATTTTTATAATCTACAAGGTGTGCCAAAAGAAGTCATCCGATGTTGGCGCTCTTAATTTGTTTTCTTAATGATAAACTTCGATTCTGTTTTTTGTCTTCCAATAGGATGACTGCTTTTGGTCCACCTGTTAATTCGATGCAGTGTACCATTTTCAAATAAAAGCTCAGTTTAGATTTTTTTTTATGTTTTTTTTTTGTTAAATATTACTTTTTTCTCAAAACTGACAATAATGGCCCCTAGGATCTTTAAAATGCACCATTGAATTCGTCTCAATAATATCTTTATTTTGAATAACCTCGGCTAATATTTTCGCGTTTTGGAACGTATGTGGTAGTTGAGACGTGGGCAGGCATATTTATTCAAATCGGCTATTAACAAAAAAATTTTCAACTCCCACAATTAATTAGTTCTGCTATTTTTATGAGCAGTACTTTGCGGATACAAATAGAAGTTTTTACGTTCATACGTAGGTGGATTTATAATAACAATCATCAATGTTGGCAGCATAACGTTTTTGGGTTGAGGTGAAGTCATCGCTTACATCTAACCAGCCAGACGGCATATACTAAAACTACCGTACAAACGTCTAGTTAGTCAATTCCAGGCAATGGATTTTAGCTTCATTAATCCTTTACAAGGGCCACATTTAAAAGAACTTCACATCAAGTTGTTAGAAAATGCAAAATGTTGTGCCTGGACGCGGCTTTATGTTAGAAAACAATCAATTTCCCGTTACGACACTAAAAACAATTCCAAACCTGAAGTTTGCATGTACGATCTCCTACACCCCCATTAATGACAAATGACTCGCTTTCCATTCGTTTAGTGGGGGGTAAAAAACAGTTTGCTTGGTTCGATGTGCATACAACGTTTTTTTTTTGTTACTTTTAAATTTATTCACATACATAAATGAGTTCTTAAGTTAACTCATTTTAGACAAAGTTTAAGTCTTAAACATAGACTTACACTAATGTACTACACAAGTTGTCGTCGAGCACTCCAACAACTGCAAATGCACGCATTTTCTTTACGATTACGATTTCGATTTTTCACCATCAACTACTTTTCACACTCATCGTCATGGCGATATGATGACAACACGATAATTTACTGTTTTAAATTTTTGTTTGTTGTTTGTTTTCCTTCTTTCTGCACTTTTTGAGGAATTGTTCTCGCTGCGAAATGCTCAAGGGTGTCGATGACGATATTTCGGCAAGTGCGGTGTTAGAAACTCAAAGTGCATAATATCTTTAGGATTTTAGGCTGAGCACCGTTGCTGGCCATTGTTGTTAATGTGACAGACGAATGAGCAACGACCGAAAGTAAGAGGAAAATTCAATGTACACTCGCACGCACTCATTTTTCCTTGGAATTCACTAAAGTGTTATTAAGTATGTATGCATACGTAAAATTTGGATGTTCACTTTGTTTACACACCGTTTGTTCACACTGGAACTGTGGGTGACTGCTGCGAATCGATTGTTAACAAAATCGCTTTTTAAACTCTGCACGACACAGACATAACGAGTTCCGTATTTACATTTGGTATAAATGCAATGAAAAATCTTAGAAATTATAAACACCAATCATTCGAGGCTACGAATACACCGAATACAATACTTGCGATTCGTAATTGGAAAATTACATCTAGTTTGACAGTAAAGAGATGACGGAGAGAAAACCATGACGTCTCGTTTGTCATTCTCTCGCCAGTGATGAGCAACGTGTTGTATTTTATGGCCTGACTTAAAATGTGCCCCTCTCAGCCGTCACACAAACAAAACACGCCACCAAAATACGCTCAAAGAGAAGCACCAGACCAATGTTTTGATTGCGCTATATGAAAACAAACTATTGCACGATTACCAAAAATTTCACACAAAAACCATTATTTTTTATATGATATTTAGTTGAAAAAAGTTCTGAAAGTAAATTTATGTTGTTAATTTTTTTTATAATTAAATTTTGCGAATAATAAGATGGCTATATATTTTATTTTTCAACTTCTAATTAAATTGGTAAAATTATACGTAAATTTATTTTTTAGGAGAAATGATCACTGTATTTTTTTAAGTATTTAAATATTTCTTATACATCACCGATGTAGTAATATGTGAAAATTCCTTATATTTGTGAAATTTGAGAAACATGTAATCCACAGTGATGGAAATAAAATGCACAAGTGCATAAAATCCAAACAAAAATATTATTACAAAAGATAAGAATAAAACATTTGAACAAAAAGTTACATTAATGTATCAGGTTATTCCATAAAAATAACAATATCTATTCGAATAATTAATTGTTTAAATTAGCCATTTAATGTCAAATGTTGCTTATAGGCAACATTGTATATTTTCAGTCTTGTTCTGATAGTTAATGATACTTTTGCTTTCGGTTTGTTTTCCAACTGAAATTAATATGTGTGAGCATTCGTTTACGATGTTACATGCTTAAAAGCTTAATAAGTGTTAACTTGTCAGCTAGTTAATGTGGTACTCAGACATGTGCCAAAAATGGGAAAAAGATGTTTTGCAACAATTCAAATACATTTTTTTATAAAAAGTATTTGTTATTATAAGCAACAGGGAAGAAAATTAAATAATATTTGCAAAAATCAAAAAAAAAAGTTGTAATTGTTATGTCAACAATTTCAATGCTGCTTATAAGCAACATGTCATAACTGTAAAACCAAGGTGATTATATCAGTTCATATTCAAGGATCAACCAATAACGTAATATATTCAAAATATGTTTTAACCACGTCCACTTTAATTATGACATCAAAGAGCAAATAAGCTGCAATATAGTTAAAACATTTTATAATTTCAGTTGAAACTGTACAATAATATAACTATCATATTTATAAAAAGATACATTTTTAAATAACACAGTGCAACACATAAATTGGTGCCACCTTCGTACCCAGCTATTTTTGAAGTATATACCGAAACTAAAAAAATCCTCAAAGGATTTGGCCCCATTACATCGAAACATTTTTTTATGGATACTCCAATATTTTCACCCCAATACGATTTTTTGACCATTTTTACTGAGTATAGTATTTTAAATATTTTTTTACAACGTATTAAAAGTGACTATGCTAGTAAATTTTTGTATTTTCAAGAGTAATTCTATTGAAGATGTTTTTTAGTTTGTTATTATGGAACTTAACACGAGTTTAAATTTTGCATCCTCTAATCATTAAATAACAGGCATAATTTAACTTATTACACGTTTAGTAGAAAGAGGGTTGTATATCCAGATGTGATAAATTATTTATAAATATCTCTAGACTGTTCGCCAGCTAAGAGATTCAATAAAGTTTAATCATAATTCCCTTTCTGGTGTTTTTTATATTAGATAACTTTTAAAAATCATTTATATACATCTTAAATAATAAGTAAATATGTTTTTCTACATTCAATTTATGTAACGAATAAAAACCAATTAAATGAAATGAAATTAAATAAATAACGGAAAATAAGTTGATGATAATTAACATGAGTCAAGCCAACCAGTACAACCAATCTTTTATTACAAGATTCAAAATCGGAACCGAAGCAAGAGTGTTTCAACTAATGTTTCAGTTAGTTGAACTGACACAATGACTTTTACCTAATTTAGATGAATTGTTCTTAACCTATTGCGAAGGCTTAGTTGGCTCTACGTGTCCTCATAGTTTGGCCAAATTTTGACTACATTTAATGCGAATGCAATAAAGGTCGAGTTTATAACGAACATTTTTTCTAGTACCAACGGTTTCTTTTCGTATAACGAACAATAGCAATAATTGTGCTACACACAAAATAAACAGGGGTTCTTATATAGCAATTCTGTTAGGCTGTAGTCCATAGAGTACAGAGATACTTATAGTTTTTCTCGGTCACTTCGTTAAGTAAGGTGAAAACCACACGTTTATGATTTATGATTTTTGGGACTTGTTATTTTAGGAATATCGTCATTTCACTGAATTTGCTATAAAAACATTACTTAACGAAGTGACCGAGAAAAACTATAAGTATCTCTGTACTCTATGGACTCCAGTCCAACAGAGAGCCCCTGCATATTTTTTCCTACACTGTTAAAATATATTAAATAATAAAAATTATTTTGAGTATGTTTTTATTACACCCGAACATCGTATATAGTGAACATAAATGCCTTGTCCGTGGAAGTACGTACTCGACTGTAATATAAATAGGGGAGAAATAAAGATTTTTGTAAAAAGGTCAACTATAGGAGCTACAAAAAGGGGCTGCCATATATAGACCATTTTCATAAAAATGGTGTAATTCAGTTAGTTGTAGGGAAGGTGCCAGAAGGAGTAAGTTAATCATTAATTTTTAAACAATGCAACAACATGCAATTGTATATGGGTAACAAAAAAGGTCTACCGTGATCGAAAAAAAAAAGTTTTTTTTATTATTTTTAGCGGACAAACACATAAATTTTAATCAATTAATATGTCCAAAGCTTATCTTATTTTCGTTAATGATTAAATGGACTGCAAAATTGCATCAATGTACTGGTTACCTCTTTGAATTTTTAATAACAGCATCATCAGTGACGCCCTATGCTCCAATGGAAGTTAGAGGAACATATATATGTATATGATGAATTTCATATCAAAACCTATAAAAAAAGGGACATTTTAAACCCGACCCTCCCAGATTTTAATGAAATTTTGCATACAGGTATATTTTACCTACAGAAACATAACCTCATTTTTAGAAATTGCATTTTTGAAAATATGTGGGCGTGGCAAGGTATCGGAATATTTAATAAATGACGGTAATAGGTACATTTAAACTGCAATTACTATGGAACGACTTAGCCGATTTAAAAGATCTTAGTGTCATTAGAAAGGTATATGAGTCAGCTTTCGAAAACATACACTGTAAAAATTTTATATTACACTGAAAATTTTTTTGCCAAAAATTAAAGTTTAAACTTAGAAAACACTTCGAAGATCAAGCCTTTTTTTGCAAAAAAATATATTTTTAGATAGGCCTATTTAATATATATAACATATCTGAAAACAAAAATGGCGTTTTTCTTAGTTTGTTTTTAAAAAAAATTTAAGTAAAGTCTCTCTTGTTAACTTCCTTATTTTTTGATATTTTTGTGTGACAAACTGCAATTACTATGGAACGACTCAGCCGATTTGAAAGATCTTGATGTCATTAGAAAGGTATATAAGTCAGCTTTCGAAAACATACACTGTAAACATTTTATATTACACGGAAAAAAAATTTTCCCAAAAATTCAAGTTTAAACTTGGAAAACACTTCGAAGATCAAGCCTTTTTTTGCAGAAAAAATTATTTTTAGATAGGCCTATTGAATATATATAACATATCTAAAAACTAAAATGGGGTTTGTCTTAGTTTTTTTTAAAATAATTTTTAAGTAGACATCTCTTGTTAACTTCCTTATTTTTTGATATTTTTGTGTGAAAAAAAAGAATAAAGTAGCTAAACTTTGGAAGTTATACAGATTTTTTTTGGGTTATCTTATAGACTAAAACAAGAATCCCATTATAAATTTTTAGACACCCCCAAAAAATATGGACTTAACCTTGATATTTTTTTTATATAACTTCCAAAGTTTAGCTATTTTATTCTTTTTTTTTCACACAAAAATATCAAAAAATAAGGAAGTTAACAAGAGATGTCTACTTAAACTTCCAAAGTTTAGCTACTTTATTCTTTTTTTTCACACAAAAATATCAAAAAATAAGGAAGTTAACAAGAGATGTCTACTTAAAAATTATTTAAAAAAAAAAACTAAGACAAACCCCATTTTAGTTTTTAGATATGTTATATATATTCAATAGGCCTATCTAAAAATAATTTTTGCTGCAAAAAAAGGCTTGATCTTCGAAGTGTTTTCCAAGTTTAAACTTTAATTTTTGGGAAAAATTTTTTTTCAGTGTAATATAAAATGTTTACAGTGTATGTTTTCGAAAGCTGACTTATATACCTTTCTAATGACATCAAGATCTTTCAAATCGGCTGAGTCGTTCCATAGTAATTGCAGTTTGTCACACAAAAATATCAAAAAATAAGGAAGTTAACAAGAGAGACTTTACACCAAGATCTTTTAAATCGGCTAAGTCGTTCCATAGTAATTGCAGTTTAAATGTACCTATTACCGTAATTTTTTAAATATTTCGATACCTTGCCACGCCCACATATTTTCAAAAATGCAATTTCTAAAAATGAGGTTATGTTTCTGTAGGTAAAATATACCTGTATGCAAAATTTCATTAAAATCTGAGAGGGTCGGGTTCAATGAATATCGGTTTTGATATGAAATTCATCATATATATATATATATATATATCATCAGTAGGATGAAAGTCCATTCTTATCATAAAATATTTGCTGCAACGGTTAATAACTCCAATAATACTAAAAACTGATCAGTTGGCTGCAAAAATTGGATTTTCTTTTATTGACGTTTTAATGTAACATACGTGATCAACAAATTTTGTATTGTTTCGCACCTCATTGAATCGTACGACTTGTCACATACATATGTGACTATGGAATTGTCCAATGGATGAGTTCATTCAAAATTCACAGCTACGATTTGTAAAACATTAATCCGGGCAAAGTTTCAAGATGATCCATTGTTATCGCAGGCAAACAGATATACAGTCGAGTACGGTTATAGCGAACTCCTGGGGACTTAGCATTTATGTTCGTTTTATGCGAAGTTCGTTATATCCGAGGTATTACAAAATAGACTCAAAATTATTTGTATTACTTGTTATTAGTTTTATTGTTTTTTTTACAGTATTTTATTACATTAAAAAAAATGAGAATTATAAATTTGAAATGAAATCAAACAAATCATCAGGAATAAAAACAACAGAATAACATTTTAGTATTTGTTTGAAAGAAATTACGTTACCGTTGCTGAAATAATTACAAACACTGTAGGGAGTTCGTTATAGGACCACAAATATTGTCGCTATACGTAAAGTTCACTATAAACGATGTTGGCTATAACAGTAAAGATTTATATGAAAAAATTAAGCAAAACCGTTGGAACCAGAAAAAGTGTGCGTTATAACTGAAAGTTCGTTATAAACGAACTCGACTGCAGTTTAAGTGACTCAATAGGTAAAAAAACACATTTCGTCCAAAGATACTTTGTACTTGGGAGTTAAATTTATTGACGCACTAAATGTAGGAGGGATTGATGGTATAAACATTTAGCATACCGTATTACTGTCCACAAAGAAAGTCAACATAGAGCACAGCTCTCGTGTCGGTCGGCATGTGTCTTGTCATTGTATGTCACTTTAGTGGAAGGACAACATTATTGCTCTCCTAGCCCTGTTGCTATGAAAACAGGTGTGCTCAGGTTTGTGTGTGTGTGTGTACGTATAGTTGTAAGAAAAACAAATAGGCAATGGTATCCATCGCAATACAAATACACACGATTATTTTTATCCTTAGGGAAACCATTAAGAAATTACATGAATCTATTCGTAAAGAAATCAAAGCAGTTAGACAAACTGCGCCCCATCAGTATACATTGCCGTAGCAATCAGTCTGTTACCTCAAAATATTTTCAAATATTTTTGTACACTCCTTTAACAACTGTAACATTAAAACCAAAAAAAATAGTTAATAGAACTCAGTGATAACGTAATAATTTCATGAATCGAACTCGAAAGTGGCCAAAACTAAGAAAGATCGGGTCTACATTTGCTGCTGGCTATAGGAAATCGGACCATTTCATTTAATATTCTCTTGTGTTAATGTCGGCGATTCATATGTATTTTGTTTGAATGCAGTTTTGCTTAGAACATACATATAAACATACAAACGGTTAAAAATTGGTAGAGTCTGTCCCCATTTGGAAGCAGTCGAGTGCCAGGAGTCGAATAAGAGGTATGTACGTATGTACATAAGTATGTGCACCATGTGGTACAGTTATTGGAGTCTCAATGACATTGATTCTACATATTACAGACACATATTTATGATCACGCAGAAATTACAACCAGGCGCATTCTGACAGCGCTTGCAACAGAAATACAATTTGAAATAGAACCACTGTTCATTGATTTAACAACGAATATTTGATTTGAATACATTACCAAATCCTTTTTGTTGGATGTATTGGTTGTCATAGAATTTCACTTTCGGTTCAATCGGAGGCAACTTGCGTTTTTCAACGAGTTATCGGAAGAAAAGTGTAAGTCTTTGTTGCACTAAAGTTAATACGGCACCACCATGACAACAAAATCCAAAGGCCAGGACAAACACAAGATGTCCGAAATCGATGAAAATATATCTAAACTCTTCGACATCAAAAAGGTAAAGTAGGCTACATTTATAGAAAAACAATGTAAAGAAAAAGAACTGCATTTGCATTTTAGCGTTTGGGAAAAGGAGCCTATGGAATTGTGTGGAAGGCCCTGGACAAGCGAAACAATGAAACCATTGCTGTTAAGAAGATATTTGACGCCTTCCGGGATGAAACAGACGCACAACGAACTTTTCGAGAAATAATTTTTCTAAAGGAGTTTCGCAATCATCCCAACATTGTAAAATTACACAATGTTTACAAGTAAGAAATTTAAATAAAATCCCTACTAAAAAATTAATCATTGTACCGATTCACTGATTATGCATCGTAGGGCCTCTAATAATTTGGACATTTATTTAATATTTGAGTATATGGAAAGCGATTTGCATAATATAATAAAAAAGGGCTCGATTCTCAAGGATATTCACAAGCGTTATGTTATGTATCAACTGATAAATGCTATCAAGTATATTCACTCGGGAAATGTTATACACAGGGACCTAAAACCCAGTAATGTCTTAATTGATAGCAAATGCAGGTAAAAATATAATTTCATTTTTTGGTTAAATTAAGACCATCCTTACTTGTCTTTAGATGCAAACTTGCGGATTTTGGATTGGCTCGCTCAGTATCTAGCAGACCAGTGCGTGGAGACGCTAATCATTTGAGTGGCGACTTGCCGTTGGAACCTCTGCTGACAGATTATGTTGCTACTCGATGGTATCGGGCTCCCGAGATTCTTGTTGCAAGCAAGAGGTACGTTGCAAATATCTGCCTTATACCTGTAACAATATTTCTTTTCTTTAAGATACACTAAAGGTATTGATATGTGGAGCTTGGGATGCATTCTGGGTGAAATGATCCGCGGCAAACCTTTGTTTCAAGGAACCAGTACGATAGACCAAGTAATAATGTGAAAATATTCTTCTACTACGATGTAAATTAATCTTAAATTTTCAGATAGAAAAAATTGTCTCGACCTTGCCCGATATAACCGAACATGATATTAAATCAGTGGATGCCGGATTTGGCTCTGTATTATTAAGCAAACATATAACTAAAGAGAAGTAACACCTCCCTTTTAAAGCAGACGCAGTACCTTGCAATGACTTATTACACTGTACTCCTTTTATTTTCTCAGGAAAACAACTTTGAATGATTTACTCATAGAAGCTTCAAAAGATGCATTGGATATGGTGAAATCACTATTGGTGTTAGATCCTATGGCGCGCTTAACTGCTAAACAAGCCTTAAGCCATTCATACGTGGAAAAGTAAGCTGGACTTAATAGATGAGCTACAAATAAAATAATTTGCATAAACATAGGTTTCGGAACTCGATACCTGAAATAGAACTGGATGTTGATGTGCTGCCACCATTTCGGGATGATGTACGCCTCTCAGTGCCAGAGTACAGATCGAAGTTATATGAAATCCTGCATGTGTCAGGAGTCGAAAAAAGGCACTCTGATTCGTTCACTAAACATGTAACTAGTACAACAAAGCTCAGGTAACTGAATGTAATGTACAAAACTGATATAACACTAACTTATTAATTTTTTTGTATTAGAGAACACAAGTCTCTTGAAAAGCCAGACCCGAAACGACCAATTAAGCAGAAACATAACACAAATAACATGAATTCGGAAGATAAACGCAGGGTGACAAAAAATTACGAAGGGGAAAACAATCAACACACAGTGATGTTAACTTCCAATCTTAGCAAAAAGTCCCTCGTGAAAACGTCCCCTTTGTCTAAACGGAAGCATAACAAAATGAATCAACCCATCAACAATGTGGACGTTGAAGATGACCCAAAACGCGTTGAGACAATTGCGTTGGTAGAGAGACAAATGCAATGTAGAAAGAACCAAGGACGGCATCAGCAAAACTTACCACCAGAAGGCGTCGAAAAATGTTGCCTACCTAGCGTTAAAAGATATTCCGTTCCTATTGATGAATCGGTTCGACCAACATTGAACTCTTCACTCAAGAAACTGGCTAGTTCCCACAGACTTTGTCGAAGTTCAACTGCTTTAAATAATGTCGAATACGATATAAATAGTAGGTCATTACAGAAAAATTCCACCTCAATTGACTGCATTTCGTCGACTACGCCTGTCGTACAAACTGCGTCGGCATCGTCTTCTCTGCGCCCGACTAAATCCGAAATGTATCCTCCCAAAAATACGTCTGGCAATATTACCGCTCAACCAAAAGAGCGCATGTGCTATGAAAGAAGACTAAAGAAATTAGAAGAAGAAATTGAGCGTTACAAGAATGAAGTAAAACTCTTTTGCCGTGAAACTTTTAGTTACTCTAAACAGAAAAATCATTTAGCATCAAATGAAAAAGTGCACAATAACAATCAACGTACTGAGAACAAAATGATTACTCAAAGAACTTCATCAACATGTACGCCCGTAAAAACTACAAATTTCCAATTGTTGAGCAAAAGCAACCACCACGATGCCAATAAATCAGATATCGATCTGTCCAGCGGCAACAGCATTGGCAGTGATCAAATCATAGCAGCGGATAACATGCATTCATTTTCAAATAGAAGCAAAGAGACCAACAACCACTTACACAAATGCTATAATCTCCAGCGGCCACAACAACACATGCAGTGCTTGGACCAGCCTAGTCAAAAGTCGCAGCATAGTACGCTGCACAAACAGCAGCGTTCTCGTCCACTTTCAAAATTTATTTAGTATTGAAAATGTTCATACCGATCAACACTAGTCAAAGATTTTAAGTCAACTTGTAAAACTGCCCAATTTATTTTGTACAATTAGTTAAATAGCTATATATATATATATATATATACATATATGTATACATAAATACTGAATATGCAAATATATATATTTTTGTCTCAGTATATTATAAAATTCAATGTTTTCCATTCAAATTTTTTTATATGAATATTATAGCAAATTTTGGATCAGCAAATAAGTTAGTGGATACGTAACTACGAAAGCCTCACAATATTGCTATTTTTTATTTTAGTACAGTTATGATCGTGTTTCCACTTGACCTTTAACCCAGCCATATCCAACAGCATTTGTCAATTAAACTATTAGAAGAATCAGACCGGCTCGCATCTAATTTGTATTTATAATAAATACACACACAAATCTTTCGGTTAAAATCCATCGCAGTTCTCATAACAATTAATACAGAAAGGTAACTAATTCAGAAAACTATTAAAAACCTCCATATAGTGGCAGCTTAAATATCGCATTTTTGTGTTTAATATTGTAAACTAGGGGATTTAACATTCCCCCATAAATTTACAGGTTTTTACGTCCAAAAATACCGATTTAATTGCATAAATGGCACTTAAAAGACGTAACCTCAATAACTTCTGAAATTCTGAAAAAAAAATTTTCTTAACAGATATAAATATATTGTCTAAAATACGGGAACCTGCGAATTCGAGTCTAAAAATTAAATACTTTTCATTTTCTAACGTTTTATTGCTTCTCCTGCAAAATTATGAATAAAAAGGTTACGCCTTTTTGCATTTTAGGTCACGACGCCATTTTTAGATTGAATATTATTTAGTTTTTGATTGAATATTGTATACGTAGGAAATTTACGTCCCTACAATATGTCAGGTTTCCACGTCAAAATTAACGATTTAATTGCAGCAATGGTATGGGGGTTACTCCTTTTAAAATTTAAGAAAAAAAAATGATCACAAAAGACGTAACCCAAATAACCTCAAAAATTCTGAAAAAAAATATTTTCTTTATAGATACCATCTTAAGGAAAGCTGTGAAAAAATTGTGCCTAATTATTAAATAGTTTTAATTTTATAACATTTTTAGCATGTCCTGTAAAATTATAATAATGAGGGTTACGTTTTTGAGTATTTCATAAATAGCACTGTTGATGATAATATACTGCTGATCAAACGAGTCTGCTTTCCAGTTCAAATCTATAATCGACTATATTGCGGTTTTTTCACTCGTTTCCTCAACATTGCGTTTTCGAATGCATAGCAGCAACATGAACACACTACACTATTACTGATAAATATCTACATATGTGTACATACTTTATAGTTAGTAAATTCGAATAAACAGATTAAGCCGAATTACCCAATTATAATTGGTATGAACTAACAAAACTTAAGTATCATTATTATATGTTTCCTAGATTTAATATCCATTTTTGATTTATAACGTCGTAAATCATACAACATAGATTTTGAACAGAATTTTAGGGCTACCGTGACTAATAAAACACATTTTTTTTTGTTTGTTACATTGTTTCCTTTATTTTGTGTGGTGCCACCATTAAAAGGTACCGCTAGCTAGCAAGTCCAACGCTTTAAGCAGCCAACCACTCTATTTCTAGCATTGCATACATGACTGCATCTTTTTGTGCAAATGTTACAGATATTAATAAATACGTATATTGGAATAGGAGGTAATTTACAATTTGAATATTCCATTGTTCTTCTAAAACCTTCACTCTTTACCTTTCGGTTGCACTTGTTGTTGTGGCAACTCTTGTTGAAGTTCCAGTATGTGTTCGACGGGTTCCGGTTTTCCCTCAGCATTTATGCGACACGGTTTGATAATTCCGCCACGATGCAATTTGTCCACCAAATTAGCAAGCTTTTCTGCTTCGTATTCCATTCGTTCCTCAGACATTCCTTCTAGGGGATTTGGTGCCGGAGGCATGTAACAACCAAGAACAGGATTAACAACATGCTTTATATGTTCATACTCCTCGGTGTCACTATTCTCACTGTCTGAAGAGAACTCGTCGCTTTGTGTTTTACGACAGTTCATTAGGCCAGCTCCGGCCAACAACCCCGCGATGTTGCCATAACCAAAATACTTGATCAGACGATTTGGATTTTTTTTACAACAAACTAGTAAAAGTTCATAGCACAAATTGCGCACGACCATATTAGTGTTAGTTAGCAGTCGACACAAATGATTTCGTAGTTCGTTTCCTTCTTCAGGCCGCTTGTACACGTCCCTTAATGGCGGAAGAATAACGCTCCGCACATAGTGTCTCATGGTGGCATTGCTCGAAACGCACTTCACCAATACGGTCAGGACTGGCTGTGCGAGTTCATTGTTGGTCGCCGAGTTTTTCTCATCCTCTTCAAGAACATAGTGCAAATGTCGAAGTAAGGTGTCTAAAGCACTAACATTTCGATTTTCATAAATTCGAAGCTTATCAGGAGACACATTAGTCGTGCTGTCGCATTTTACCATCAACTCACTTAGACAACTACTGGAAATATTTGTTAGAAGGTCAATTGAATGCGACACAACAGAGCGCTCACGATCATTTTTCATGGTTCCAAAACGTAACAGCAAATCGCGAATTACGCTGGTCAAATGTAGACTCTGTATCTCATTTTCGCTTGGACTTTTGTCGGTGCACGAAGTGATATTAAACATCACTTTAAGCAACTCAATAAGAACATCAAACTGTTCATTACTGAATTCATTGATGCTCCTAAGTTTCTCATCTAACAGTTCAGTCATGTATGTAAGACCATTTAGCTCTATTAGAACTCGGCTCCGTACAGAGGTGTCCAACGCCGTGATTAGGAACAAAAGTTTCATGTCGTACAATTCTATGGAAGATTCCAACTGAACGGAAGAGGATAACCTTTTAAAAATAAGATCGGCAACATTTTTGCGAACACATTCGCGTCTTACATCAGCGTTCTGAAATACTAAATTACACAGACATTTCAATGCCTCAGCCACTCTGTCGTCGTTCAGCTGGTGGTCATAAACATCTGGCGTTGTGGCCGATACAATCTTTGCCGCACCAGCAGAACGAATATTTTCCGGATCCTGCGAATCTGCCGCCTGAAACGTACCCAATGTCAGCCGCGCTAATTTTAGCAAACACCCAACATCTTCGACGATGCTATTCTTAAGAAGACTTGACTCATCGCGAGACAGAATCCGAATAGTGTTTAAGCATTCGATGTGATGTTTCTCCAACGCATCGTCGTTGAGTATGGCGCACACAGCCTTCCACAAACCAACCCACAAATCGTTATCCTGGAACTTCTCGAACTTGAAAAGGTTTGCATTCTGCAAAGTAAACAAAACACTCTCTTAGAGGACTAATTTGGTGAATATACCCTTGCATTAAGTTACTTTTCTGTTAAACTGCTGCAGCACCTCAGGGAATTTCTCCGCATCCTTCTCCCTCAGATACTTTAACTGATCGGGGTCCATACTCAAGGTGGATTAAGATATTCTTTCCTATTGGAACTTTTACAAATTTGTTCCAACAGAAAAAAAAGGAAAATAGTACCCTAATTTAATTACTCACATCAGGGATGATGCTGTCACTACTCTGCAGTACACTTCCTCGGTCAGAGTGGAAACGCTGGTGTTATTATTGTCAGTGATGCCAATTTTATAGCCTTTTTACACCAAAAAAGCATTCCGCATTTTGAGCTGAAGATGCGGAATACTAAAAAGTGGTTTTACACTGCAGTTTCGTATATTGTCAGCTGATGTCTAGCTCACACATTTTTCCATTTTCCTTGTAAACCTGGTATATTTTTCTGCCACAAACCATTTAACATTGTTTCGGAGGCAGTATTGCACGAAGCGCGAAAGCTTTTATCTAATTGCAATAATCATTTATTAATATTTTGGCAAAAATGTAAATTTTTTGTCCGTCCACGTTGTTTGGCAATTTTTCCGACAAATGTAAACAAACATCGAAAATGGTGGTTGCCGGATCAACATTACTGAGAAAAATCGCTTAAATTCAAATTATCAGGAATACAACTCAGTGTATTTTTCCGCATCTTTCGTGGATGCGAAAATATGTTAACATCTTTCCAACAACAAAATACATGTAAAAATTTTAGCATTTGGGCGGCATCTTTCAAAGATGCGGATTAACGCGGAAATATGTTAAATGCGTTCCGGTGTAAAAAGGCTATTATTGGAGCAATGGTGATATCAATGTCATCAAAATTTTTTACTGACATCCGAATTCATGTTTTCGATGAATATTTGATTAAGAGTTGTGTAAAATTACTTCAAAATAATATTATATTTATTGTACAATGCACAGTTAACACTGCTGTGGCTATGTGCCCATTTTGATGTTACAGCAATTAGGGCGAGGCTTCGCAATGAGCTGCAAACAAATTACAACATATGAAATACTGTTAAAGTGGCCACGCAACGAGCGGCAAGTTCTATTTCTGAACGAGTTAATATTTATAAAAATAAAAAAATTCGCCGAAATCAAGCTTAGCCAGATTTATAGGATAAATACCAAAACGTAATGTATTTGTAAAATAAATATTTTAAACTGTCAATTAATATCTAATTTGACCAAATGTTCTGAAATAAGTACAAAATAAATTTCGAATAGTTTTTGCTGCGTTTGTTGATGACAATAACAATTCGTTGATAAAGTATGCTATCACACATGTCTAACTACATGAGTGCTTTAGGCTGTAAGTTCAGCAAAAGACAATGATAGTAGGTAATCTTCAATATGAAGCCAGGGTGTGTTAGTTAAAATGTTGCTGGTTCAGTGTTGCCATCGTCAAAAGGCAGTAATGTTTACAAGTGTTTTTTTTAGCATCCCGAGATAATGGAAGATGATGCTAATATAATTATAAGTCGGAAGCTTTTCTATTTTGTTTGCAAAAAGAACTCATATTATTAGCATCAGCTTGGCAACAGTTTATGGTTTAGCTCACAATAAGAATTCATTTGAGCCACTAACAATAATTGGAGCTTTGAACAATGGCCGATGTTATACTGTCTAAAATTGCTTCCATTTCGAATCAAAATATTGAAAATATCGCACAAACAAATTACAACCGAATCATATTTTGTTATAAACAAAAGACATGGGAACTGCTGGATGCCTTTAAAAGCAATGCCGGCGTACTACTGGAGATAATAAAGATATGTATGTAAAACTTGACCAAATTAAAAACTATTGAATTACATATGTCATATGTCGTTTAGGCGAAAGGGGAGATTTAAAATCGGTGACCCTTGTGGAGTCAGCAGATGGCAAATACCTCCTCGCTCAATACAGCAATAACGTAGATGGAAGATGGGATCACCAGTGCGCCAAGGAAATAGTTGGCAATCTCTTTTCGGTTATATACCCCGCCACTAACAAGCCCCAGTTTGTCCAGAAGGACACGGCAACTTCATCTGGAGACCATCAAGTATTAAAAAAGTACGTGACTACTAAATTATTTAAGGCTTTGCAGAGAAAACACAGTTCCACAGAGTATTGGAAAGGTTGCGATGCCAAATTGAAGCTACCCGCTAAATTTTTGCCAAAGTTGTGTAAATATCAAGAACAAAGCGTTCAATGGCTATTGATGAAGGAAACATCGACAGTCCCTGCTCCCGATTTTTTTGAAATTCTTAAGGCAAAGGATGGTGAGACTACGGTATATAGACATTTATACACACAGTTCGTACAGGACGAGCCACAGCCCCATGTAATGCTGCCGCCAGGAGGCATTTTAGCTGAAGAAATGGGGCTGGGAAAAACTGTGGAAATGTTAGCATTAATTTTGATTAATCCCCGCATGGAGAGCAATTTGAACGCGGCTCCCTGTCTGTCAGCCAAACGCAGATGCCTGGAAATTGATGTTTTCTGCGTTTGTACTTCCAAATCGAAAAAGAAAGTTATACAATGCTGCAAATGCTTTTTCTGGCAACATCTACATTGTGTGGCAAAATACAACACAGATCACGACGACGAAGTGAATAGTCCATACTTGTGCCCTAGCTGCTGGCGAGATGTAATACAAGGATACGGGCTAGTGAAATCTAGTTCAACTCTAATAGTGTCTCCCAACACAATAAAACTGCAATGGTTGAACGAAATTCGCCGGCATATACAACCATCTCTTAAGGTACTACTGTACGATGGCATGAATGCAGGTAAGTGGATAAGTCCCAGACAAATAGCGGCATATGATGTTGTACTCACCGACTACAATGTACTGCGAGGGGAAGTCCATTTCACCAGCGAAAACATTAGTGGACGCACTACTCGGAATAAGCCGCACTCGATCCGCAAGTCTACCCCGCTACAAATGATCGAATGGTGGAGAGTGTGTCTAGACGAGGCGCAAATGGTGGAGTCAAACACCTCTAAAATGGCAGCATTAGTTCGCATGATACCAGGTATGTAGGTGCATCAGATAAACCAAGCCTAAATCATAAGAATTTCTATGTTTGCATTATGGGCAGCAATCAATCGGTGGGCTGTCACTGGAACTCCTATCCAACGGTCTCTTGACGATTTGCAGCCCTTGCTTAAGTTTGTGGGTTTCGATGCTGCCGCCGACATTAGAACGTGGAACTCTCTCGTAAATGAATTTTTGCTAAATCATGAAAGCTCCCCGGAGCAGGGAAAACTGGAATTGTTAAATGTTTTAGAAAACTGCATGTGGCGTACTTGCAAATCTCAAATTGCGGACGAATTACAAATACCGCCGCAACAAGAGATGGTCCATCGCATTGAATTCGATAACATGGAGAAACTTTTCTACAACGAGCTCCATGCCGAATGCAAAACAATATTTCAGGATTACGTATACAAATACACCAGGGGAATGAAAGCCATTTCGCCACAAATAATGAAAATAGTATGCATGAACTGCGAGCGACAAACTACAATAAGATCGGCACTAATGATCGTTGTTCTTTGCAGATATTACAACCCTTCCTAAAAATACGCCAGTCGTGCACCATGCCGGTGGTGGTGACAAATGCCCACTCGAATAATCCATCAATGTCTCAACACAAGCAGTTTCTCCAACCACATGAGCTGCACGATTATCTGAAGTCAACCAACGAACTTAGTTGCAAATCAGAGCTAAGATCGATGGCATCATCACATAACGGTGGGTACTAAAACAAAAACGCATCCAGTTGTGTAACCTATTTGCATTTTAGGTTTGGCCGCATTATATATTCTGCAAGAAGAGTATGAAGAAGCTATTAGGCATTACGAAGCCGTAATCAAACTGTCAAAAGAATACAACGACATGAACATATCGTAAGTTTTCTATATGAGCTCTGCTTAAATAAAAATTAAAATCTGCTATCGTTTTGTGGTATTTCTAGTGTGGACAGCCTGTTGCAAATTCACGCTCTTTGTAACTTAATACATGTAAAGATAATTCAAAGTCGGAAAAGTGTTTCAGACACCCCTAGAGATGCACATTTGAGTATATATGAAGAGCAGTGGAATTCATTGGAATGGAAATATCTGAGCACATATTCAACAACGCTGAATACGGTTATGACAAGTTATAAAACGTCTTTAAACAAAACCAACGCAGATGTTGGGGATTGTTTGATTACCTCCACGTCAGAAGCTTTTGAAAATTTGCAAGAAGCGGATAATTACACGTTATTGGAAAAAATCATTGATGAATGTACGCTCAAATTTGGCGGTATCAATGCCAAACTTGCAGAGATTCGAAGTGTGCATGCGCTATTGTACATTATTGATCTCTGGTTCTCCAGACTCAAGAGGACCTTGGACGAAATTACTAGTGAAATCAATGCATTGCAATACTTTAGCGAGAACGTAAAATCACGCAATGAAGTTAGTACCTGTATATGGAGAAACATAATGCAACTCGTTCAAAGTGTTTATGACTGCCATCTCAGGGAAATTAGAGTAAGTGAATGCATCCTACTTTTGTGCAGTGTATAGGTTTATTATTATTACTATTTAGGAAAACAAAAAAGAGAAAAAATCCAAACAGGAGGAAAATAAAAAGGCAAAGTGTAAAATGTGTGATATACGGGAAGCCATAAATAGGCTAGAATGTTTACTTTTCGATAAAGTAATTGACAAGAACTCAAATTTTACAGAGGGCCTTGAACATCCATCCTTTGAAATGTATCTTTGCAAGCGTAAGTACACAACACAATTATTATGTTTGTTAACCATCTTATCATAAAAAAACTCCATATTTCAGTCACTTTTACTTACGTGAAAAGTAAACACTTACAAAAGGGATTGTCCCTTGCAATGGAGAACAATTGGATGTATTTGGAAAATATGCAAACAATTTGCAAAAGATTAATAAAACTGTGGATCGAAATGGAATACACTATCAAGGCATACGATGAGCTAAACATGTGTAAAATGCGCATAAGCTTAACAGACGACGTCGAAGACAAGTCTATTTACAAAATCCTCAAGCAAGATATTTCTCAACGTATTGTTGATCAACAAAACGACCTTCTTAGTGCCCAAATAGAGTTTAACAAAAAATTAGCCAGACTAAAATACATCAAACACTTAAAGAGCAATCAGGAAATTGGCCCTTGTCCTATTTGCCGACTGACAGAGGAACCCCGAGTACGGCCAATTATATATACATAGAGTAGTACATGCCTATTTTAAATACAGATAATTTTGTCCTTTTCAGTACGCAGTTTTGGAGTGTGGTCACCATATTTGTCTTCAGTGCTTACAGACAATAAGGACTTATGATAGAAAATCAACTTTCAAGTGCTCAGTGTGTCGCAATGTTCAACAAAATCAAAAGTAAGATTTTAAAATTTCAATTTATTGATTATTTTTTAGTTGCTCTCGTTACATTGGAATTTCATTATTCAAAAGTTTTATTTCTCTCTCCGTCAAGTATTTATTACATGAGCTGTACGAGCATGCAAGTACAAGAGGGTGATTCAATCCAAGGCGCCTATTCCTCAAAAATAACGTATATAGTACGATTAATATTAAAATTACAGAAGGAGGACAAACTTTTACTACAAAGTGCCAACGACAATCATCATTTAAAAGTTTTAATATTCTCCGAATGGAATCCAATATTGACGGCGATTTCATGTGCCCTTAAGGAAAATGGTATTACATTTAGGATCCAATGTACTCCAAAAACCTTGGAGGAATTCAAAGTATTGTGATTTGAGATTTTAAATGCTCCACATCGCTAATCTTACAAATTTTAGAGTCCGCAACTTGGTGTTACATGTCTACTTATGCCATTCGTGAAAGGCTCAAAAGGACTAAATTTAGTTGAAGCCACACATGTTTTTCTGGTAGAACCGATACTAAATCCTGGTGAGGAGTTGCAAGCCATAGGCCGTGTGCACCGATTTGGCCAAACAAGGTAGTTATCTTGACTGCTTACAATTCATGTATATGTTAAATGCATTTTAATGATATCGTCCCCAACAGATCGACAACAGTTCACCGATTCATTATGATGGGTTCTATAGAAGAAAATATATTCAATTTCATATCCGCATCTCCATCTAAAAATAAACAGTCGGCAAATGGCTTGGATGCCAAGTGGGAATTTGATAACATTTCTTTGGACGATTTTAACAATTTGTTTGCTTTGAAGGCAACAAATTTATGTGAATAAATTGCAGTATTATTTATGAAAGACATCAATCATCAGTATTAATTTTAATTTGTCGCATCAGTTCAACCGACCGTAGCACGTTATTTCGAACTTCTTTATCAGCCACCATGAAAGAAGTTTTAATCAATAATGGTGAAATAATAACTGATGCTGATGCTTATTTAAGTTGCGTTTGGAAAGGTTAAACACTAAACATTTTAATACTATTTTCGCCTTCTTCGAATGTGTTTTTCACATCTTGTTCCCTCTTAAAGGTGTTACCTAAACGAAACAAATACAAGTCGTGAAAACAGCTTTATACTAATTTCCATCATGTCGAGAACTCTCTCTCGACTGAATATGTCAATTATTTTCTTAAAAACCTACCAAAAATATTATTAAGAACACGCAGTAGGTATTCTCTTTTAAATCTCTTTCTTCCGCGCGCAACATACGATCCACATTGTATGTATATTAATTTGGGACATTAGCCATTCATAACAATCAAAATATTACAAATGAGTTGAATGTATTCATGCTCTACACTTTTCAGTTTTATTTCATGCTGACG
This sequence comes from Muscina levida, assembly GCA_964034835.1. Taxonomy (NCBI): domain Eukaryota; kingdom Metazoa; phylum Arthropoda; class Insecta; order Diptera; family Muscidae; genus Muscina; species Muscina levida. The sequence continues at coordinate 3,697,401 of OZ035882.1, forward strand.
AATCGCTGACAACCTCTGTTAACAGCGCCTGTTAATTTGCTAGGTTCTACGCTGTTGTTTACATAGCCCTTGGTGATAGCAGCCCCTACCGTCAAGAGCTCTGTAAACGAAAGCGTAGGTTCGAGCGAATTAACAGGCGTGTTAACTAACAGAGGTTGAATGTATGCATGTATGTATGTATCCTAGGTTCGCATGCAACAAAACTAAAAAGTGTAAAACATGAATGAAAATCTTAACAAATTAGTAAAATTTTGATTGTTATGAAAATTGATAATACTTACAGTATGCAAAACCCATATTCGTACACCCACTAAAAATTGGAAATTAATGAACTGTTCAATGCAATAAGCGCATTTTTCAAAATTTCATATAGATTTATTATTTTTATGGTAAAAAAAGGTCATGTATTATTAACTCATAAATCAGACGCTAGATGACGTAGTATTGATATAATGGATAACAAAAGCCGTAATCGTACAGAGTAGAAAGTTCAATCAAATTAATAATATTATACAATAGGATTAAAGTTAATATTTTGTTGGATATCCTTTTTGTTTTAGGACAGCGCTTAGACGTCTTGGCATGGATTCCACTAGTTTGGATGTTAATTGGGGTGATATATTAGCCCATTCCGTCTTCAAAGCTATTTTTAGATCCTTTACGTTTCTAATGTAGTAATGTTTCAACTTTTTCTTAAAAATTGACGACAAATTCTCAATAGGATTGAGATCTGGGCTTTGAGGTGGTGTTTTTAGGTATTTGGGGCAGTTATACAGGATCCAAAGTCTGGAATCTAGCGCGGTATGTTTGGGATCATTATCCTGTTGAAAGATAAAATCGTGCGAGATGCCCATTTTTACTGCACTTTGCTTCAAGTTTTGCTTTAAAATGTTTATGTAGTCCTTTGCTGTCATGATTCCATCAACAAAATGCAGATTTCCAACTCCTGCTGCTGAAAAGCACCCCCATACCATTACTGAGCCTCCACCATGTCCGTCCGATATTTTTATGTTAAATTTGGACTCATCCGTAAAAATAACTCTTTTCCAGAAGTTATAGTCTTTATTTTGGTATTTTTTTTAAAACACAATCCGTTTTTGCTTATTTATCCTGCTAATAAATGGTTTTCTCACCGTATACCGACTTTTAAATCCAATTTTTTTGATGTAATTTCGCACTGTTTGAGGTGTAACGCGAATTCCAAAGTCCTGTTCCAAACTTGCAGCCAGTTGTACGCCACTTATAGAAGGATCGATGCGGATTTGACGACGTAGAAATGAGCAGTGTCTTCTTGAGAGCTTGGAACGGTTTACATTTCGTCGCGCTTTTTTAAATTGGCCACTTTTTTTGTAAGTAGAAACGACGTATTGTATTGTAGAAGCACTGCGCTTCATTATTTTTGCGATTTCCCGTAAAGATTTTCCATCAATGTGAAGATCTATTACTATTTTTCGTTGTTCGTCCGAAAGTTCGCTTGATTTTCTACCCATGTCACGAAGTTTTTGTAATAACTGCACTGAATTTATTATTTTTTGATAATATAGTCTTCAGCAACAAAAAAGGGGAAGCACAGAAATAAAATTTCGTTTACAACTCCCGTTAACTACAACAATAATATAGCGTTGCCAGCTGTACGAATACGGCTTTTGTCATCCATTATATGAATACTCCGCCATCTAGCGTCTGATTTATGAGCTAATAATATATGAGCTTTTTTTTACCATAAAAATAATAAATCTATATGAAATTTTGAAAAATGCGCTTATTGTATTGAACAGTTCATTAATTTCCAATTTTTAGTGGGTGTACGAATATGGGTTTTGCATACTGTATATAAGGTACAAAGTGAATATATTGCGGAACAATTGCATTAAAATTGAAAATAAAACATTTTAGGTTGCGTGGTACGTTCTGTTATCACCTACTGAACATACTTACTATTTGTACATTTTGTTGCATATAACCCAACATATGATTCATTGTTTACAAAAATGTTTATGTTTTGCTCTGTGGTGATAGGAGCTGTTTTAACTGACCGCATTAGTAGAACTGTAAGTTCGAATGTTTGTAACATACGTGTTGACAAAGCAAAGAAATTAGCTGTTTAATCGTATTTCCAAAAAACAACATGGTGCGCATTAATCGCCCATGTCCTGAAAATCATGCGATATTTAAATCATATGCGATTTGTGAATCGCCAATAAATTTTCCTACTGTCCTACAGTTCACTCGTTGTTCAACATATGTTTTGTGGATCAAAAACACATAAATGTGTGTCGGCACACATTTTTCGAAGATATGCAAGTCAGCTGTAAACTATTAAATCGCCAAATTTTAAAAAAAGAAGAAGAGCATTTGCACTAAAAATTTGACGAAAACATTAAACATTTTCTAAATACGCATTTTTTATAAAAATTGTTTAGAAAAATACATCTTTTTGTGATGAAATAGAAAGAAAACATGGCCAATTGTATAGGTCCATCGTTTTTTTGTGTGTTTTTAAATAAATTTTAGGCAAAAAATATGACTTCACCAGGTTGGATGCATGTGATTGACAATCGCAAATTATTATGCGATTGCGATCTCTGTGACACCAATTTTGCGATTTGAAATCACTATCGCAAATTTCTTCAAAATGCGATTGTCAGGACATGGGCGAATATCTTTTTGCTAATTGCATTGAATGAAGTAATGAATACTCAAAAGTATCGACATTTAACACCACTACTTTGAATGGGCATTGACAGCGTTGTCAAAATATTCGACGGTGTATGTGGTACTTCGATGATTTGTTATTGTTTATGTTTACATCTTGCGTGCACGTGGTGTATATTTCCAATATTTATCCGTGTTTTTATTTAATTCAAAGTTAGAGTGGAAATGTCGAAACGGGCAAAGTTTAATGAATCGGACACTGTTTCCGAGTGTGCAAATACAACACAAACGGTTCAAGCTCGCCTCATTTCGGATGCCGGAGAAGAGGCTGGACCACCTATTGATTTGCCAGCGGGTGTAACCGTAGAACAGCTGGGTTTGATTTGTAATGCCCTTCTGAAGAATGAGGAGCAAACTCCATACATATTTTTTGTCGGAGATGATGAGATAAAGAAGACATTGGATACAACATTGGACCTGAACACAATCGATACAGAGAATGTGATAAGCATCGTTTACCAACCACAATCCGTGTTTAAAGTGCGACCTGTTACGAGATGTACGAGTTCTATGCCTGGTCATGCAGAAGCAGTCATTGCTATATGCTTTAGTCCTGATGGAAAACATTTGGCCAGTGGGTCCGGTGACACGACCGTGCGACTTTGGGACTTAAATACGGAGACACCGCATTTCACATGCACGGGCCATAAGCAGTGGGTCATGTGCGTATCGTGGTCCCCCGACGGCAACAAACTAGCAAGTGCCTGCAAATCGGGTAACATAATAATATGGGATCCAGAAACTGGAAAACAAAAGGGCCGCACGCTAACTGGCCATAAGAAATGGGTTAATTGTCTCAGCTGGGAGCCCTACCACAAAAGTCCAGATTGTCGCAAGATTGCGAGTGCTGGCAGTGATGGGGACTGTCGCATATGGGATACAGTGCTTGGTCAATGTGTTATGGTAATAGCTGGTGAGTGATAATAACTATGCTATGACTTTTTTCCGCTTTCACTTCCATATTTTTGCAGGTCACACTGCTTCAGTCACGGCCGTCCGTTGGGGAGGCTCTGGACTAATTTTCACCTCCTCAAAAGATCGTACCGTTAAAATTTGGCGCGCTGCCGATGGCGTTCTTTGTCGGACCTTTACAGGTCATGCGCATTGGGTCAATAATATCACACTCAACACAGACTATGTTCTCCGAACCGGACCATTCCATCCCGTCTCAGATCGCAATAAACAATATTCTGAGCTAAAAAGTAAGATTTAATGTGATATTTTTGGATGTATGTTAAACGAACAAAACTCTGTTTAGGCGAGGAATTGCAGGATATGGCTTTGAAACGTTATAAGAAAGTATGCCCCGATGATGTTGAATCCCTGGTGTCTTGCTCCGATGACTTTACATTATACTTATGGATTTCTAACCAAAACAAGTGCATCCAACGTATGACTGGCCATCAGAATGTGGTAAATGATGTCAAGTACTCACCAGATGTGCAACTAATTGCTTCAGCGTCATTCGACAAATCAGTACGATTGTGGCGCGCCAAAGATGGACAATTTTTGAATACCTTCCGAGGTCACGTTCAAGCTGTCTATACGTTGGCGTGGTCGGCTGACTCGAGACTTCTTTTGAGTGGGAGCAAGGACTCCACTCTCAAAGGTGAGTTTTTTCAAAGCCATGACGAATGATTTTTGTAATGATTGTTTTTGTACGTTAGTATGGAGTATACAAACTAAAAAGTTGGCTCAGGAATTACCCGGCCATGCAGATGAAGTTTTTGCCGTTGACTGGGCACCAGATGGTTCGAAAGTAGCTTCTGGTGGCAAGGACAAAGTCGTTAAACTGTAAGTTCGTACAAGTGTTGATAAACATGTTTACTTAAAATGTTTTTTTATTTTCTTATTTACAGATGGGCATATTAGTTATTATTCTTTGCAACTATATAAAATGCAGTAATAAAAGTAAAACTTATATGTACGACATTTTACATATATCTATGTACAAGTATATATTGAGAAGAAATATATGAAATTATTGTACTTTTTAAATTTTGATTGATTTTAAAGAAATCAATTGTTTTCTTAAAAGAGTTTTTTCTTCTTGGTTATCTTGGAAGTATTGGTGGGGTACGGCTGATTCGGATTTTAAAGAGCGTGTGGCTGCAACAAACCCAAATGCTACACTCTCCTCCACATTAAGTCCTCGCAAAATTCCTGTAATGAACCCACTTGAAAAACTGTCGCCGGCTCCAGAGACGTTTACAATTGCCGACACATGAGGCGCAGCATAATATCGCGTTGTGAATTGCAACGCATCAGGGACATGGTACGATGCAGTTTTGCCATCAAAAAATGAGTGATTAATGTGGTTTCCACGCATATTCACGAGAACTCCATGTGCACCAAGAGTAACAACAATACAGTCAAAGCCGCTTTCAATTTTTTCCAGCAAACCTTTGCAGTTTTCCAGTAGTTGTTGTATATCTGAGTCGGCACATTGGCTAGGATTCCACGACACCTTATTTCCCGTTAAGGTTTCCACAATTGCTTTAAGTTCAAAGACATTGGGCGATATAAAACGTATTCTTTCCGACTGTGAGCTGTCTAACGTGAAGGGTTTGCCAGCAATTAACATGTCGGTGGGTTCAAAAAATGCAGGTTTGTTGTGCTTCCTGCACAAATTCAGTATGGTTGTCATTGCATCAACAGACAGATTTCCATCCATCACTATAAGAGGGGCTGCGCTCAAATCCTCTTCGTGCGACATTATTAGTTCAGGAGTTATCGACTTGTGTATTTCCATATTGGCCAAACATAATTTACAGTTGCCCGACGTGTCTAAGAGTATTGAACAGATTGAAGTAGATTGTTCCTCCGCGACCTGTATGCCGCTAGACAATGAATCAGGCATTAACTCCAAAAGATGTTGTCCCATGTGATCTTTGCCCACTACGGACAGAAATTGCGCACTACCATGTAGTTTCATTATACCTTCCGCCAAGTTTCGACCCACCCCACCGGCGGATTCCTTTGCTTGCGTTTTATAGGTGGCGCCATCAAGAGCAAGCGGTTCGTCATTCAACATGGTGAGGCAGAGGTCCAGCATGGACGCTCCGATTATCATAGGTCTGTACGTTATGGGTGGTTCCCTTTTCATCAGTTTAATGTTTTGTAATTCGCATGCAATCTCAGCTGCTACTTTGGCATTGTTCTTAATCAATGCAATATTGGCCCTTAGACTATTGCCGTCTGTAATCTTCGCAATTTCTGCCAACATAAAGGGAGTAACGTTTTTGCCTTCAACTCCTTGACTGAATGCTGCCGTGTAGGCTTGATCGATGGCAGTTTGAATTGCCTTTTTATCTACAGCGTACTGCTTTGGTATGGGCACTCCAATCAATACGCCAGATGTTAATTTAAGGTCTTCCAGAGCTTTTATTAAGCTGGCCGCTTCCTTGGGACCCTGCAAGTTATAGGGCGCTATACAACCACTATCCCGACTATAGAAATCTGGAAACTGACCTTCATTGTCGTAAGAAGCTACACAAACACCCTGTGTCTCAAGGTATTCCAAAGTCCGGGGTATATCAAGGATGGATTTGACACCACTGCTAACAACAACCACTGGCGTTCTGCCAAGTTCTACCAGGTCAGCAGAAATATCCATCGTCACATGACCCTCCCGATGTACACCGCCCACACCACCGGTTGCAAATATGCGAATGCCCGCCATATGGGCAATAATCATAGTCGCAGCCACTGTGGTGCCGCCACTTTTGCAATTAGCAACTACAAACGGCAAATCACGCCTAGAACACTTCAAAACCTCCATTTTATCTGGTTCCGAGAGATGCCTAACGTCCTCCGTCGTAAGGCCCACCTTCAATCGCCCACCCACACATGCAATGGTAGCAGGTGTTGCGCCCGCCGACCGTACCACATCTTCAACTTCCAGTGCTGTCTCCAAATTCCGCGGATAGGGCATGCCATGGGTGATAATCGTGGATTCCAGTGCCACAACAGGCTTATGCCGGCTGAGTGCACTTGCCACCTCCGGATGAATATCCATGTAATTGTGGAAACCTTTTGCATTATTACGAAGAACTTTAGCCCCGGAAACTTTTTCTGTCAGCTTTGAAACAATTCGTAAAAACATTGTTAATCGGTCACAGTCGAAATTCAGTTATATGCACAATAAGTGTTATCAAAACGCAGAGTCCAATGTTTTTCTACATGTGCACAAACGTACACATTGTATGCTTGTCTGCAAACCATACATACATACATACGTATATAAACATAACAAAATAAATGGATTTTTATCTGAATATACAAGATACTTTCTTAAAACTGAAACGATATGGAGTATTAACGTAAATTATCCCATAGAAACGTTAAATCAGCAAGAGGACATACAAATATTTGCATGTATAAATTTATCACCATACCATAAATACGAACATACATACATGTCTAGAAGCAAAGGTAGTAAAGTCTTTGATAAATCATTGATAACACAAGGGAACAAGGTATTTGTTGTTTAAGAACTGAATATTGTTTTAAAGGTAATTTGGGACGCTGAATCCAAATCTGCACTTGGTTTTTTTGTATCAGCTCGACTTTTCGCGATATACCGTTATGTCCATAACTAAGGCACTTCCACTACAAATATTTAAATAACTTGAAAACGGTTCACCATATTCAATTAAAAAAAAAAAACTTAAACTCGTCAACAAAATTCTCTTTAATCCGTGCCTACATTGTTTTTAATTTGGCTGAGTAGTTTCAGAGATATCGTTGTAGTTTTAAAAAATAAAACAAAAAATTTACAAAAAAAAAAAAATTTTTGTTTTTTAAAAATTCATAAAAAAAATTATTGCAACAAAAATCACAGTGTTTGTCTTAAAACATTTAGTTTAATATAGTGTGAATCAAATGAGCTTTATTTCATTAAAATATCTGCACAACTTTTGATTTTGTCAACAATTTACTGAGATAACTAAATTTACAAAAATCACGATTTCCATACAAAAATAACATTTATAAATATGTTTGTGAAAATGTAACTCGAGCAAACCTTAACGGATCGTTATGAAAATTTATCAGTATTAATATTTTTCGAAACGAACTTATGGGATTGTAAATGGGCGGAATAGCCCCACCCCTTCTGGTACCTCCCATACAAAATTACCTATTTTTGGATAATTAATATATCTTCGATAGCTGCCAAACAGACTACCGGAGGATATTGAAATTTGGTCAGTTTATTTATCTTGCAAAAGTAGACAAACCCTAGAAAAACCGAAAGCGTTGCCATACCCCTTCTGGTACCTCCCATACAAATGACCGAACTCACCCCAATAGTCTTACATACATATCTTTTTTGTAAGTACACTGAATTCAGTCTAACTATGCGGAAGTTTTACGGTTATGAAAATATAAATCAGGAATGAATTTGCACTATATCGGATCACCCCTTCTGGTACCTCCCATACAAAATTACCTATTTTTGGAAAATTAATATTTCTTCCTTAACTTCCGAATTGAAACCTGCCGATTTATTAAATTTGGTCTGTTAATTAATATTGTAATAGGAGGCAAAACTAAAAATTAAACTATAAATAAATTTGCAAATTTATCAGGATTTTTAAAATACAAAATTTTAATTTTTTTTGGTTAAAAACAAAAAATTGCGAAAAATCTGTTATCACCGAATTTAGCATGACTCATTCAATTTTCAATCGACTATTATGTACATACATATTTTAGAAAGCTATCTTAATATGATATTCAATAAAGCTAATAAAAATAACAATTTGCCCCCAACCGATTAACTTTCAGCGTGAAGAAAATTAAAATGTGTAATTTTTTGTGTAATTTTTTTTTTTTTTTTTTGAATAAAACAGCCGTTACTCAGTCATTTTTTTTTGTAATATTAAAAAATTTGATTTTTTTCAAAGGTAACAACGATATCTTTAACAAAAAAAATAAAATTTTAAAATCCGGCTTATGAAAAAAAAATTATGATTTTTTGAACTATAATTTTTTGGAAAAAAGTCGAAAATACGATTAGTACCTGTAACTTAAAAATTCGAGCTGATGGAGAAAAATGGAGATTAGATTTGAAATCAGCGACCCCAAATTAGTAAAAAACAGCTATCGAATTTCAAACAACACTCAAAAAGTTCAATTTTGTTCCCTTGTGTAATCATTGGCAAAACTACAAAAATTAAGGCAATATCTGTTAATATGTCATACATATATGGAAGTCTGGAAGAAATTAACATTATGAATGATGTGATGAACCTCGAGTTTCAAACCGAACAGTTAATAGAATAAGAAAACAACTCACAATTGTTGTTTTTTTGAATGTTGCTATCAAGATTTATAATTGATACATCTGGGTTGCAAGCAGCAATTTTGGAGAGTACAGACCACTTTATACTGGGAGACTTATCTGTGAGATATATTTTGTATTTATTAATATTTGATAAAATTTAATGACAAATTGTATATGGGAAAACTGATCAATTTTCTACAAAATAATTTAACTTTTCACTATTATTAACTATCATATTAGACGCAATATCGCGTAATTACTATTGTTAAGTGATAAGAATTACTATGTATTAAAGTATTTTATATACGGCAACACACTATATTTTTGTTTTAAATATGTACAAGTTTTAAGGCGCGATCAGACACAAGGAATCTGTTGAAAGATTTGTCTGTCAGGAGTGTTATCAATAATGATCTGCTATGATATTCTGGTTGTCCACAACCGTTAACACACAAAATATTCTTAAAGATTTTACAAGTCCGTCGACCGATTCGTGTGTCTAAACACCGCCTTTGCAACTGTTTAAGTATTACGTAATAATGAGTACTTGCTTCAAGTCGTATCGGGTACTGAAAAGTATCGAGATTTTGCAACTCTAGTCGATATATTCCGCGGCGTTGGCAACGTCGGATCGGCTCTGGCGGCTCAGACCAAATTTAGCCCGGCATTGAAAAATACGCAGTTTTGCCATTTTAAATTTGTATAAACAACACTATATTTATATTATTTTGCCGCTTCTAATTAATAATGGATAACGAATATGAATTTGAACATTTCGGATTTTCCGCCGAACAAATGTCACTAGAGAGTAAGGAATGCTTCTCCATGGCATTATCCAAGTAGATAAGCAAACTGCTTTTTTTACAGGAAAATACTTCATTAAGAAAATTCTGAGTAATGCATTTGATGTTGTTCTTAACAAGATTGATAGTTCCGAAGAAACCTTAAAACTCTTAATACAACAAAAAGATGATGTGTTCCGAAGCGTATTAGAATCTATTGGGGAACACGTCTCAAGGGCCGACAACATGGACAAAAAGTATTTTACAGTTCCAGAACATGTTTTGTTACCACCGTATTTTGATCATGTTAAGGCTTATACTGATTCAGATGAAAAGCTATTGGATACTCAGCTGCAGTTGCACAGAACAAATTTTCTGGAGGTGAGTTATTGGTTTTTTTTTTAATAAGGGACGACTACTAATGTTATTTGTGCGATCTCAAACAGAATTCCGTAATGTTGGCTTCGATAAATATGGAAAATGCACGCTACAAAAGCTTTGCCAAGTTTTTGGATGATGAAGTTTCCGTCCAACACCAGCTGAAGACATCGTTCGATAGCATAGATGTGAAAGAAATTAAAAAATTAGTTGATAAGACGTGTTCTATTAATATTTAAAACAAAATGGGTTATTATTATTCTGTATTTTATATAATTGGTACTCTCAATTGCCGATTTCTTCGAGTTTATTATTTATTTAGCTGTGCCAGAAACATTAAGCATAAGCAGTTGTTCGATTTTATTAAACTCTCTGAGGAGAAAGTGTACTTCCCTTTCGTTGATTTTTGTGATCTTCTTAATTGGCAGCCGCACGTAAAAAAGTATTCCAAGCGCTTCGGTCTTTTGCGCTCCGTAGATAGTCAGTCACACCAAGTGTAGATAACAGCTCTTTCACATGGTCAATCCAACGAAGTTTTGGTCGCCCCCTCCTGCACCGCACATCGAGTTTATTGACGAAAACCTTTCAACGCATAGAGTTGGATCTTCGTTCTTCGAAAGAGCGTTTTGTCATTAAATCCAGGTTGAGATTAATATTTTCGTGATTAGGGACATCAAAATACGATTTTTTTTTTGTATTTTTACATGTTCTTGTTTATCTTTAGTCATGTACACATAGGTGAAAGGAAATATTTTCGAGGACATTTTTTCTCCCGCCCCCATATTAAGGTTGCGACGTCGAATAATAAAATATGAACTAATTTTGTATGAAAAAAGTAAAATTTTCTTCAAGTTTATCATTTATTTTAATAGCAAGCTGGAGGGGATTTATTGAAATCAAGTATATAAATGTAAAAGTGGAAGTGGAAATTCGATTCTGTGGAATGGACAGAAGCACTCAAGGCAGAGCCATAAATTACATTAAATACGATACGTTCCCTTACGGCGGCATATATTTGCAAAATATTTGTTGCAATGGTTTGGCCAGCAATATCGTTTTTGAACTCCAAGAGTTCACAGCATAAACGTTAAGCATATGGTAAAAGATAATTTCGATAGAGTGCTACCGGTGGTTTCAGTAGATCTACGCCGCCCATTGATTTATTGCAATCTTTGACAATACCCGACCAAAAGATTTCCACTAAGCATTTTGTTTTGCTGCAATAGCTGTTTACTTTTTCTGGTTGTCCAACTCCGGCATATTTGGACAGTTAATGGACAAATTTGTTCCGTACCAACGAACCACCGATACGTTTGTGTTTGAAGTGGCGAATGATGATGAATATCTGCGTTCTTTCTTTGAAAAATCCTTACGTAGAAGCTTCCGTGCCACTTCATTCATAAGATTTCGTTGCTACATAATAGCTACAATGAATAGCGATTCGTTACTTCAGCTAGTATTATTATTATTTTATTTACGGTTTGTAATTAGAAGCCTGATGGCCAATTAAATAAATAATTACAATATACATCAGAAATAGCTTAACACACAATTTTTACATGATAAAACTATTATACCAGAAACTACTCACAAATTTTTAATGTAAAGTGTAATAAAAATTAAACTAAATACAATTAAAAAGGTTTCATAAATACATTGAGTTGACATAATTAAAATGAGTGTCGCAAAAATTAAAAATTTCCCATTATAGGTATGGTATGTTTTATATTATTTATTTATTTCTTAATTAAATTTCAATTGCCAAAACATAGTGCATTCTTTAACACATATATAAAAAGTTATAAATTACAATAAAATCAGGTAGATATATATATATATATATATATATATATAAAAAACTGGAGCAAAAAGTAAGATGCGTTACTGAAACTAAGATGACGGATGAAAATATTGTAGAAGGTGTTTTCGAAAAGTTAACTGAGACGTATTAAAATTGTTTATGCTGACAGGTAACAAATTGTATGATCTCGCTACCCTAACAAGAAAAGATCTGTCCATGAGACATGTTATTTTAGGTATTATTAAATGTTTGCTCCGTGTAGACCGAGCAAAGACAAAAGATTGTGAAAGAAACATTGGACAATTAAATTTATAAGTTTTGTAAAAAAACACTAGCGATCTAAGTGTTATAAAATCAAAATACGAACATCCAAGAAAATCTTTCGCAAAAGGAGTTATATGACTGTACCGATTTTGCGAGTACAAATATCTCATTACAGCATTAAACGCCAGTTGTAATTTTCTCATATTGCGTTTGCAAGTTCCTGCATAAACTTCAAGGCAGTATAAAATATTTGGCATAACTAGGGCATGAATCAGTGTTCTCTTTGCATTCCGTGGCAAGACAAGATCCGTATTATAGAGAATGCGGAGACTACTATAAACATTAGACACTACCACATTGACATGTTGGTCAAAACTTAATTTATTGTCAATAATAACACCAAGACATTTTAGACTGGAAACAAATTGAATCGATGAGCCATTGTAGGCCAAATTAAAATCACAATCTCCACAATTAGAAAAGAGCATTGCTTTGGTTTTTAGGGGATTGACGCTTAAGTTGTTTTCAGTCATCCACGAATATAAAATTTTCATTGTATAATCAATTTTAGCTGAAAAAACGTCCAAAAAATGTTTATCACCTTTAAATAATAATTGAATATCGTCTGCATAAGAATAAATAGTACACCACTCGCCTAGGCTGTTAAAAAGATCATTTACAAACATGATGAAAAGAACTGGACCAAGAACTGAACCTTGAGGTACTCCACTTCTGACAGGCAAAATATTGGATGAAATTCCGTTCACCTCGACCAGCTGACTTCTACCACAAATATATGAAGAAATCAGACGACACGCACTGGGTCCAACACCATAATTCCTATACAGCTTATTTAACAAGATGCCATGATCCATCCTGTCAAAAGCTTTTTCCAGGTCCAATGAAAGTAAAACAGATATTTTACTGTCATATACTTGCTTTCTGATTTCATCAGTAAGACCTACTAAAAGAGAGGATGTACTCCTGGTATTTCGAAAACCACATTGGCAATCATTGAGTTTTGCATTGTTCTCCACAAAAGTCATAAGCTGATGCTTAAATACATATTCCACTACCTTAGATAACACCGGCAGAAGGGATATTCAAATATTCTTCATCAAATTCCACAAAATATTCCAATGGTGGCTTCCCAGTCAAGTGTTCTTTATTTTTTCCATTAAACGATTCTGGGCAGCCTTAGTTATCGGGTACCAAAGAATACCAACCAGTTTATCTTCTTTATCATTCCATTCAAAATTTTCGAAAATAATTAGAAAGCCATGAATATTTAAGATCCGAAAAAAAATTTAACTTTTCAAGAAAAAAAAAATTGCGGCGCTATCTGGGTTAAAAAAATGTATTAAAATCTGTTAAGATATTAAATTTGTGACAAATTTTAAATTTGGGCCCGCTTCTGGCCATTTGAAAAACATTTAAAAAAATTCATCAAAATCTGTTAACAACTCACAGAGTTTTGCGAACATGAAAAAGTCGCTGTATGGGAGCTTCGCTTTTAAAATTGAATTGCTTGTAAAAAACTTAAATGAGCTGATCTAGAAAAACTGCGAGATACGTATATTTTATTTTGATCTATATTTCCAGAATCTGGTCAGTTTGATCATGGGTGAGGCCAAAAATTTGAATTTGCCTTACAGTGTAACAGAACAATAAATAAATACAAAATTGTATACTTCCCTGAAATGTTACTCGAATAATAAATAAAAAATTACACTGCCGCAAATATTTTTCAACATTTATTAAAAACAAACGTACATTCTTTGTGTTCAGGGGTAATATGTTGGCTTAAACTTCTTTTTACTCTTGGTCCCCTCAGGGCGAACAGCACGCGGAATATATTTCTTTTGATGTTGATCCATGGTGCGTTTCCATGGATTGACGAATACTTCAAAGAATCGACGTCTTGCTTCTAAAGGTCGTGTTGCATTATCAATCTTATAAATTTTTTCCCAAAGATATATTTCTGGCAATGCTAAATGTCTTGGCCGATTTGAACAAATGTGTTTGAAAGCATTTTCCAAAAATGATCTCTTTTCTTCATCTGGATAGTCTGCAATACACTTATACTGCTTATCTAGATATGGCGTCAACTCATTTGCGGTCCTTTGGATATCGGGCTTATTTATATAGCATTTTATCAAGCGCTTTAAAACATTATCGTTAAAACCCACAACTTTTCCCTTTTCGTCAATATCTTGGTAAAGTTGGAGTTCCTTAGAGCCGCGGCAGTTATTTACACGAGGATTTTCATCGATTTGACGACCACTCATCAACAGAGTGTTAAGTTGGTATTCGTAGAAAGACCAGTTTTTGCCATCGGTTACTATTGTTTGCGTATTCATTGGGTAAGTCAGTTCAGAGTAAGTGTTGAAACCATTATAATTAGCTTGAGCCAAGAGCCAAGCATAACTGGATTGTATAGCATGGGCATGAAGGGCTTTAGAATGGTCTTCAGGGCCATAATTCTGCGGCCTAATTTGCATAGCAGCTCTTGGCTGGTATGAAATGAAACCGAAACCAGCAGTGTTACTAGGCCAATAACCTACATTATATAAAGGGAATACTTTGAAAAAAAACTTCTACATCGCTATCAGTTTTAAAAAACTCACCTGGAATATTTGTACCATGTTGATAGGCCGTTAAAAACCCTATTGTCCTCGGATCGTACTGAAAACGTGGCACTTTCATAGCTAACTCCAGATTATTGTATTCATTCTCAGCTTTCCATGGTTGCAATTGCAGACGATGTCGCAATGCAAGCAATGGCTGACTTTTGTATTGCATTAAGCGATCAACTGGATCTTTAGCCATAGCTTTTTGCCACTTGTGGCCTTCTTTTGATTTCACGACATTTTTGGGAGGTTCTATGCCACCTACTGACCAAAACGCTTCGTGCCTAGGGTTATAATCAACTTCCAGGTCGAACAAGTGTGGAAAATCACTGCCTAGGCCATTCATTAATACACGATTAATTTGTTCGACAATAGTTTGGCTTATTAAACGTTCCCGTTCTATTGGATCGAGATCAGAAGAGTTTGCATAGCTTTGACTGCAAAAAAAAAGAAACTAGAAACAATGCTGTCTTTCAGTTATACCTAGTGCTTACCCGAAGTAGTCATATGAGAGTTCCAAAGCGTCCAATACATCCTGTCGAATTGCATCGACATATTGTGTTACTTGTTCATCGCCACCAAGGTCCTCATCCGATACAGATTCATAAATTGTCCGTGTGTAGTGCTGGATAGCTGGCAAACAGTTGTAGGGCAAACGTGCATCGCTCATCTCTACAACTTTATACCCGTAAAATTTGGGCATGTTAATTTTGATCATTTTCTCCTCCACGGTCGGAACTTCTTGTATCTGTTCTTCCCATATTAGGGATTCGCGTTTCTTACGGGCGGTAAAAGATAGATCCTCTATTTGCGGATACTGAGGACTGTCGCAGTATTCGTCATAGTATTCCTTCGTTACAGTTTGGACAGCTGCTTGTGCCTTTTGTGTTTGGGTGGGTATGTAGTAGCGACATAAAGGCAAACGTCGGAAGCCAAAGCTACCTGTGCGTAACAATGGTAACATTTTTTTAATTGGAAACTATCAAATCTGCCCCAGAAATGAACACCACACGAGAAAAAAAAAGGAAAGATATACGGTTATGAAATGGAATCAGCTGTTACTCTTAGCAAGTATCGATACACGCTCATATTTATTCAAACGTATATATGTTTGTCACAAACTAATGGCTCAATGGCATCAGTCTTGACTTACTTGACAAAATATAAATTTAACTTAACAGAACGTAACAAAGTGTAAAAGTAGTCATTATTGGCAACTTAAGAGACTTAAGAAACATAAACACATGTTTAAACGAAGCCGATGTCTTACCGTACAAAAAAAGTATAATTTGCACAAGAGAAATTAACTTATCTTTGTCATTCATTTTCCAACCGGCTGCAAATTCTCACTAAACTTTGCAAATAACAAAACAACAATACCAAAACAAATCAGCTGCTTGCCGCCAAACGTTAGAATCTTAAGAAAAATTAGTTTTCAGCATTTCATTCATTTTCCAAACGGCTGTAAATTCTCACTAAATTTTGCAAATAACAAAACAACAATACCAAAACAAATCAGCTGCTTGCCGCCAAACGTTAGAATCTTAAGAAAAATAAGTTTTCAGCAGGTTCCAAAATGATGTTATGTTACGTTAAGTGATTAAACACTACTTTCATATAAAATGTATGTAGTAGATTCAAGTTATGTTAATTCAAGGCTGATTGAGCCATTAGTTTGTGACAAATATACATACGTTTGAATAAATAAGAATAACAGCTGGTTTTATTTCATAACCGTATAGCGATACTTTTTTTTTCGTGTGGTTTCAATCAGTCTTGACTTAACTTAACAAAACTTAACAGTAGAGATCAGTTGATTGAATCTACTACATACATTTTGTATGAAAGTAGATATTAATCACATAACGTAACTTTACATATTTTTCGAATCGCAGAAAACAGATTTTTCTTTAGTTTCTTATGGCTCAATAAGTATTGACTTAACTTAACAAACAGATTGAGCCATAACAAACAAAAAATAGGTGAATTTTAATCGCCAGTCCTTCCTTGGTAACAATTTATCATAATACGTAAGCGAGATAGCCTAATAAGAAAACATGTCACACACCACAAAATTATATCAAAGTAGATTTTTATTTATAGGAAGGTGGAAAGGAAAGAAAATAATTTTTCTGTGGATAGTGTGTAAAGTGTAGTTTACAGAATATGGGTGGATAGCGTGTATAGTATAGTTTGCACGCTATCTACCCATATCTCTTACATGCTCTCAACAACATGAGCGAGACAGGCTATAGCTCGAAAACATAAATTTGTTGCAGTTTTTGTGCTGTTGTTGTAATGATGTTACCACCTTATAGTGTATACATCTTGCTATAATTCAATATCTATTATGCTATAATTTAGTTTTAAAGTTTTAAACTGTGCGTGTGTTAAAAACTAGATTGAGATTAGATTTAAAATCACCGACCTCAAATTAGTAAAAAAAAGTTGCTATAAAGTTCTAGTCAACACACAAAAGCTTAATGATGTTCCCTTGTGTTATTAATGAGCAGCTAATTTTCCATGTTTATCAGTCAAATCTAACAACTTTAAACATGAATGATAATTCGACCCCCGCGAACATTCAAAACTGATGAATTATTGACTGTCAACCTTGATCGAAATCGCGGTTGTTAGATTTTCTATTTTTTTTTAGAATTTTTCAATTTATTTCCTTAAATTTTTCTAATTTCTTCCATGATTTTTCCACATATTTTCAATTTTTTTATGGTATATCCCGAAAATTTAAATGACTCTAACTCGGCCCAGGAGACCCGTAGGAACTTAAAAAGTCTGGAAAGTATCTTTCATTTGAGTACCCACACATAGGGGGCTATCATAGAATCCAAGGGGCCCCGTGGGCCTTAGCGCCAACTTTGACCTTGATTTTCGTGTTGTAGGGCGTATTTGGAGGAGAGTGGCATTTTTTTTTGGGCTCCCGCCCCATATTCTGCACTTTTGCCCAAAATTTAACACATTCGATCCAATTAATTAAAAAAAAGTAAAAACAGGTAGCTAGTGGTATTTAGTGTATTTACCTATTCCCAACAATATTTAATATTCGGTTTTTCCTTCTTTAATAATTTTAATTATCGAATTATAGAATCAAAGTAAACTTTCGGAGTACATTTTATAGTAATCGATTTTGAGATGCTGATATCGATTGTCAATTAAAATCGCAATAAATTTACCCATCACTACCACAAATTTATTCACGACACAGGACGCCAAAAAAGAATTAAGTTTTTATCCCGGTTTATCGGCCACACACTGCAAAGGACTAAATAGCTGTGCCTCGTAATAGACAATTTGAAATTGAAGACCATAACACTTGGAAAGAAAAACACTATTATGGTTTGTGAGTAGAACTAGCTGTCAACTGATATTATTTAAAAGCTGCCGAGTAAAAGAACAAATAGAAGCAGTTAAGGGGATAATACTGTAAAAGTCTTCTGTCTATTCGTGGTCCTCCTTCAAATAAAGAGGGGAAGTGGTGCTCCAAAAAAAAAGGCGCGATTCTGTAAGAAATCATAATTGTGGAAAGGAAAACAAGTGGCGCCTATATTGTGGAATATTGTCCTCTGCAGAGAAAGAAACGCACGAGGTTTGTACATCATGTTACTTTTTATACAAACATACATACAAACAAAAAAATAATGGACGCATATGCATGTCCGTGTATGGATGCCGTTTAACTTATAAAAATATGTGTAATTGCTTGTTTGGCATTCCAAGTGCCGTTACTTTTTGCCTGTGGTTATGTCTGCTGTTTGTGATCTAGTCGATCACTTGTAGTCTTCTTCATTTTGAAATTACCGTTTGTTTTGTTGCTTTGGTCGTTCTAATCACACAGTGTACCGAGTCGCAATCCGATCTATAAGGATAAATTTTACAACTAGAACATAGTTTTGTGGTTTCAATAGTTTCCGTGGCTTGTCCTATCATAAAATACATCCATCTTTGTGTGGCATATACTTTTAAAATAACGATGCAGAGGTAATAAAGTGGAAAAGTTAAATAATAAGAATTTGTGAAGGTTATTTATTTGTTAGAAAGTGGAATACGGACTTTGTTGCTAAAACAGTTTCCAGATGTACGTATGTATATATTTATATATCAGCATGGACATTTGAAATGCTTTTACATATGATTTCGCTTCATATGTGCAAATATTTTGTAAGATCAAACGCAAAGTAACATTTGTAGCACATTATTAATCAACATTTCGATTCGAAACGAATGTGGGATCAGTTTGACATTTATTTGATTCGATTTCATAAACGGAGCGATAACAGTAAATTTTCGCTTTAAGTAACACATAAGCGAGATAGCCTAATAAGAAAAACATGTAGGAGTAAGCAATGGCACACACACACACTACAAAATTATAGCAAAGTAGAAACAGATTTATAAGGAGGTGGATAGGAAATCAAAATGTACTAATATTTCTGTAGGTGGATAGTAGAACACATTTAAAAAATTAGTTTGCTAGATTTAAGGCTAACTGGAAATTGTCGATACCAACACATAAAACCAAAATTAAAGCTACATACACAATTAAATGAAATTAGAGATCGCTTATATTTTATTTCAATTTGTTTTTTTTTTGGCTAGGGAGCTATGTAACTACGATTACACTGTTATACAAAAAAAAATATTTTTAATTTTTCTTATTAATATCATGATTTCAAATATGTTTTCAGATTTTTTTCGTCAGGCACAGTTTTTCAGTTATTTTGATTTAAATTTTTTTTAGCATTTTTCATGTTGCATTAAAATAGATTTTGCATAAATGTAATAAAAACATTATTTGATCCAACAGAATCTTTTCTAAATACAATAACCGATACTAGTAGAGCTTAAAACATGTGAAACGAGTAGAACAAATATTTATTTTCCATTAGTTCAGAAAGATTTTTATTTATTTTATGCTGAATATCCTTCCAGAGCAGTCACCGGATATTTTTCTGGGTATCTGAATTGTGATTCCTATGGTTATTAATATCATGATTTTAAATATGTTTTCAGATTTTTCTCATCAGGCACAGTTTTTTAGTTATTTGGATTTAAACTTTTTCAGCTTTCTTTATGTTGCATTAAAAAACATTTTGCATAAATGTAATGACAACTTTTTTCGATCCAACAGAATCTTTTCTAAATACAAAAACTGATACTAGTAGAGCTTAAAACATGAAAAATAATAAGAACAAATATGTATTTTCCATTAGTTAAGAAAGTTTTTTTTTATTTTACGCTGAATATCCATGCAGTCTCCTAAAATGTTCGAGGAGCAGTCAGCGAATATAGTAGGCATATATATTCCTTTGTAACACTTTTCTAAAGTTAGAATGTCTTTGTGGAACCTTTCACCATATTCATCGGACACGTCGCTGCAGGGCTGAGGGCAAAAATGCACTTTCAAGCACATGTTGCATCCCAATTTTACGTAGAATATTAAAAAGAGAATAAGGTGATTATAAAATAGAATAGGGCGATAATTGCAGCCGAAAATACATGTTGCTGATGTTGCCACCTGTTTCTACTAAATTTTTTAAACAATCGCCTCCATACAAATTTTTAATGGAAAACAAAACTTATTTTCAAATAACTAAAAAACTATGCCTGATAGCAATATACGTATTTGAATTCTCCATGTCAAAAACTCTTAGAAACACATAATGAAACACAAGAAAAAAAACCTTGTTGAACAGTGTTATTTATCATTTTAGTTTGTGTTATTTCTTTTTAACATTGAATTAACAATTTTTAAACTATTAAACTCGTAGTTAACTTCTTGGCGTAGTATTAAATGCATCATTATAACCCTTATAGGCTGGAATAAATAAATAAAAATACATTTGGTTAAAAATTTTAATATAAAGCATCCCTTTTTATGTTTCAAATTTAAAAACATATTTTTCCCTATATTGATATTGGTTTTCTCTAAATTGCAGTTGGCGTTGAAACAAAATACAACATGATGACATAAATAAAGGCCAACAGCAAAAAACTCAGGCAATAATATAAAAATTATATGTCAAAGAAAGGTAAAAAATGAAGAGATCTACCAGATCGTCTAGAGCTACAGAGTAATAAAACAAAGCTTAAAAGCCAAAGGAAAGGTAGCTCATTAAAACGAAATGAGACACGACATTTCACTTCCTCTATGATAAACACTGAAAACACAGATCAATGTTCAAAGTGGTCAACTTTTTTTTATTAATTTTCTGCACTATTTTAAGTTATCACAATATTTTGAAGAGATCTTAAAACGTTATTGTTATTAAAGATATGCAATTTATTATTACTAAGAAGGCTATCTCGGGCAATTTTATAAACACACCTTAGCAGATAGACCAATTGGGATTTAATCAAACAAGATAAAGTAAAGTACAAATTAGGAACGAATATCCCCAGCAAAGAGATTTAAAATTAAGAAGTAGTAAACCTATTATGTTTGTAAACAACATGAAGATTTTAGCCGTAAACTCGAAACAAAATACACCGCTATCAACGCCCAACCAACAACGTTTAGAACAGACAGATGCGGGTGAAAGTAACACACCCACGTCCAAGGAATTTACTAGTCTTAGTAATGGAGTCGGATCGACACAAAAGTCTTCGGGTAAAGGCAGGGATCAACACCAAAAGCACTCAGGTGTAAATAAGAACAAGTTTGTCCATGGCAGCAATAGTAATAAAATGCAGCAATCTCAACCACAAAAGTTTCACCAGAATTCGGGCAATAACAAAAACAAGAAGCAGAATTACAACAACACGAATTCATCCTCGTCATCTTTTATTCGTAAGAAATTTTATCAACAGCCACATATGCCTTATCACCACCACCAACAACAACAATACATGCCAACGACAGTACTTTCGAGCCCACAGCAACGTTTACAGACTTTAACACCACCAAACAACAAAAACAACACCAATGTTAACAAAAATAATAACAGTAATTCGGTTAAAAACCACAACTACACCATGGCGGATACTTCGATGAGCGTATCCAATAATATAAATCAAAATAATAACACTAGGCCATCAACAATTTCAAATGCATGTACTTGTGGCGCATTGGAAAGCAACTGTTGTGATAAATTGTCTTCCTCTACAGAATTGCAATCGGAGAATCATAATAGTTTGAAAACATTACCCACCACAACATCTAGCGGCAATGTATCAGTAGTAAATAGGGGCAACATCAACCCAACTGTTTCCAATTCTGCCGATTCGGATTGTACGTGTACGTGCTGGTATAATAACCAAAATTTACCACCGCAAACAAAAAGTGGAAAATCCAACAAGGGCGGTAAGTTATCCGCTTCAGCAAACAACACAAATCTGCAAGAATTTGTCGCCGCTGCTTTTGCACATAAATGTGGCTGCAGTGCTCAGATGTCGTCCACTGCCTCTAATGCTACACCTCCGGCAGCAGTTTCTTCAACAAAGAAATCATTTTTCTTGAAAAATGCAAACAACCATGGGGGAAGTGGCGGTGATAATACAAGCTCGGGCTCAGCATCGCCAAAATCGTCAAATGATAAGGTTAGTACGAAACATCATATAAAACATCAACCTGTTATGCTTTAGGAAAAGAAAAACCATATAACGAGGTACACTTTAGACAGAAACTTTAACACGGCAATACAATCATTCATATAAAATAGGGATGTAAGAATGTGCTTTAGCGAATGCGAATACTTATTTTTGGTTTTTGCGAATGCGAAAGCGAATATTCCAAAATTGTTTATCGAATGGCAAGAAATGGTTTACGTAAACGAATAATTTAGCATCATTCCTACTGTTTGCCTTTTCAAATAAAAATATGTATTCCAGTTAAGTAATTAAGCATAAAATATTGATTTCAAAGTAAAACAAAAACAAAAATATATATAATTCTCAGAAATTCAGTCTTTTAGGTAATAAACAATAATTTTATTTACTTTCGAAAACTTTAACGTATTCAATATTCAAAGTTTAGTAGAGCCAAGTTGTATTTAACAAAAAGAAGCTTCGCTGCTTTCTCGCTATGCAATCTAGTTCTTAGTGGATCATAGATAAGTCCGGCTGCACTAAACAACTGTTCGCTGGGAACACTTCCCGGAAGCGTAGCTAAGAACTGGCTTGCCAAAGGTACTAACTTTTGGTGTTTCGTTTCCACCACAATAAAGCATCTTTTGAAATATGATTTTTTCTCTTTATTGTATTCAGCTAACAATTTTATTGCATGAGAGACTGAAAACGTAATTTCTTGCATGTCGTCATCAGTCTCACTATTACTATTACTTGTATGAATGCGAATGCGAATATTGGAATATTTTTTTTGCGAAAGCGAATGCGAATGCAAATATTGAAATATATATTTATACGAATGCGAATGTACAAAACGATGCGAATAATGCGAACGTTCGTTACTTCCCTAATATAAAATATGTGTAACAGCATTTATGTCCCTACTAATTAACCAAAGAGAGAAAAGCTACAACAACAATACACAAATAGCGTATATTTTAATCTTACAATTCTTGAAAGAAAAAATTGCAACAAATCCTAATTTTACAGGTAATAGTTCCGGACAAAAAGCCATTAAGAAATCCCACAAAACAGACAGAAAAGTATAACGCAACGCAACAAAAAGAGACTGAGCAAAAAGCTGGAGTCATCAGATCTAGTTCGAATGCTGAATCGAAAGTTGCAACCAAGGGTACCGCGGTTGTCAACAGTGCACCTTTCGTAGAAAATTCAAGCCCCTCTGATAACCCTGTATTAGCGTCTTCAGACTCACAGCAGCATTCCAGAGCAATGAAAAAACAAAGCAGTAATGGTGATCAAGTGGTGGTTAAAGATACATTAATTCGCAAAGATAGCGATTCTAAACTAGAGAAAAATGAGGGCAACATATGCCCCGCTTCAACATCGGGATCCGGTAATTCGCCTCCCAACTCGTATTCTTTGGACTTTTTACATTCGGTTGGCGAGCAAATGACAGGCGGTGGAAATCACGACTCAAAGGACACACCAATGGGTAATGTAAAGCATACCAGGTCATCTGCGGTTTCAGGTAGGTTTTAATTTTTATTGCGGCGTTCAGTTATTAAAGCAAGGCAATTATTTGCAATGATACGCTGTTTATTTTTTTTTTGTTAGGAACACTAAATCCGCACCTCGGTCGAAACTCGGGAAATTCACCAGCTCGTGGCAAATATTCGTATTCGGGTAATTCAAACCCACGACAGCCACGTTATATGTACGGGGGCGGAGGCGGAAATAATCCCAATCATTACCAGGGTCAACAGCAACACCACCCTTCGCAATTGACAATAGCATCATTTTTGCAAAAGGATCTGTTGGGTGAAAATAATATCGGGCAAATAACAAATGGCGGTAGAATGGGAGGATCTAATAAATACAACGAACATCAGGGCAATCGTCAACAGCATTATACACGACAGCGTTACCACCACAATTATTTTCCCTCTCCACATTATCAGCAACAACAAGCGTCTCAAAACCCTGGAACTTCTCACTCAACGTATAATGGTAGCTACGGCAAAAACAACGGTGGTATGATGTCCAATATGGGCAATCAAAAGTCTGTGTATGGTGGCTACCTTAATTATGGTAATAACCTGTTGCAGTATCATCCGAATTCGGCGCAGCGAAATAGTCAAATACAGACAAACGGAAGCGAAACGAATAGTAATAATGTCAGTAAAAAGACATCACATGGTTCAAGTTCTGCGTCATCAAGTTCATCGTCTTCCTCGTCGTCAAAGACTTCGAAATCTACTTACGGAAATCACCGCAAGCAGCAGCAACAACAACCGCATACAATACAAAGCGAACAAAAATCATCGTCAACTTCTAGCTTGGCTATTGAAACCGTTACGTCAAAAACGCCCAATCAGCAATCAAGCCAAAGACAAGGACACCATAAAGGTGGCCATTATCATGGACATAACCATCATCAGCAAGCAGTGGCGAATTCACCATCGACGCCGCAACACCAAAATTTTTATAATCTGACCTATGTTAGTACTGATGGGCAAAGCGGAACTATAAGTACAGCGACTTCGAGAGGCTGTAGCCCTGCACCACAATCAATACCGCCAACATCCTCTTCCAATTCAACTCATAGCCCAAAATCCCAAGAAAATGTTTCAAACAGCAATATGCCAATGTTGCCGCCCAGTCTTCAGCCTGGCCAAGTAAATTGTTCTCGATTTTCACATGTTCAAGAATCTACGCCACCACCACACTTCCCTAATTATCCACAGCAGAATTATTTAAACCACAAATTTCTGGCTCCTTTAAGTCTGACGGTACCACCACCTTCTCCAACGCCACCGCACGTGGCTGGAACTTTGACAGCACAACAACTGCCCATAGGACCTCATATCATTTGCTGTTCCCAACTTGATGAGGCATCAACTGCGGCAGCTGCAGCTGCTGCGACAACTGGTATCATTACAGGCAATGATTATGAATCCGATATACCTTCGACAGCTATCGTGAATGCCACTAAACATAAGAAACACCAGCCGGTTAAAACGTTGGCACTCTCATCGCCTACATCATCGTCCTCATCAGTATCCGTAACGGGGGCACAATCTCAACAGGATTGCCATAATCCACCAAACACTCCATTAACTGTTGGCACGTCTACAACACCTTTACACAGTCCATTAGATTTTGCTTATGTACCAACCGCTGCCATGTCAGCCTTTCCCTGCATTCAGGCGCCACTAACTGGATCTCAGCTTACCCAACAACAACTATTGAGTCAGAATCCAATGGCCCTCAAACCCGCAACGAATTTAACTGCAACCCAATTGTCACAAATGTATAGGAATAATGGCGTAATATCTCTCTTAAATTTGCCGAATCAGTCTTCATTGGGTTACGAAAATAGCTACTTAGAAGATGATTATCATCAACGACAACAACATGCCCAATTGTACCTCACACATCAATCATCCGCTGAACATATAAATATGGTTTCCGCTTTGTCTTTGACTGTAAATAACAATCGTCCCAGCAATGATTATTGGAGCCCATCGCAACAATCTAATTTTCTATATCAACAATTGTCTTCCGGACCCAATTCTTTAATGTCATCCAGTACTCCTTCCTGTGGTTCGTCGTCTGCTTCTATATCTCCGAGCATACCAGATCGTGGTGAAGAATTCAGACATCTGACTACGGCTCATCTGCAACTTCCGTCTAGTGGTAGTTCGTCTCCATCGTCTTGTTTGAGTGATCAGCTTGGTGGGAATCAATGTTCTACTACTATTGTACCCCCTTCGTCAGCTAATAGTTCTTCATCAAGCTCCTCTGTTTCTGGGAAACTGGGAGCGTGTAGTATCGGAACCTTGACAGAGTCCGATTTTAAAAGAGGGTAAGTAGCGGACGTGTTATTCTTTGAATATAAAAATATAAATTCATTTTGTTTTTATTGGCTATAATTTACATAAAGCTCTACGCAGTTTTTGGCACCACAACAACAGCGTTTGATTGCCCATCAAATGAGCTCTTCGCTAGTGAATAGTACGTCCTCTGTCATGACAAATACTTTTCGGTCACGTAGTGGTAGTAACAATGGGCGCAATCACCAAAACCAAAACTCCACCAGCAGTGCTCCACAACAGCCATTCCCACATGTTTATTCTCATCAACACCAGCAGTCTCTTCCACTTCCTCCACAACCGCATAACCTACTTTACAACAATTCCCAAACTCAGCATTTGCGCCCATTTGATAAATCTATGCTCTACGATTTTTCTATTCACACCCCTCCAGATCGTTTTCTGGCAAAATCTCATCTAGTAGAAGCTAAAGAGGCACCTGCATCATTGCTTAATAATTCCAAATGGGATAACTTATCGCTAGATATATGGAGGAAGTTTGTGAGTTCTCAACAAACAGAGGAAACGTATAGACAAAAAATGTTTCTTTGGCGCTGTTTGTATTTAATAATCAAGGTAAACATGCACACACCCACCCACCACACACACCATAACATAAAATCATTTTGAACTTTCTTTGTTTTTTTTCGTTCTATAGGGTGCTTTTCCGCGCTATGGATTATACTTAGTAGGATCGACGATTTCAGGATTTGGCGCAGACACATCCGATGTTGACATGTGTTTAGTAGCCCGCAGTACACCCAATACTGAAGCACGAGTTGAAGCCTTATATAATTTGTCAATCCTACAAAATACCCTTACTAAATCGGGTGAGTAACAAACAATTACAATATGTTCGAAATTTAACATTTAATATTCTTGAAATATTTTGTATTCCTACAAAAACTAAGACCACGCAGTTTAATCTCTTCTTTGAACATTTTATTTATTATACAAAAATGTAATTTGTACACCTAATGGTCAATATAAATTACAGTGGGACCTCGGTTAACGAACACAATTCGTTCCAGAAGCGTGGTCGTTATGCGAAACGTTCGTTAAGCAAAACCCCAAATAATTAAAGACCGATTAGAGATTCTACAACACATCAGGTAACTTCAATCTGTTTACAATTTTCACTTTCAACCAACCAGTACAAAACATTGATGTACTTAATAAACTATAACGGACCAAACGGAGAACCTTGAGGAACACCACTGGGCACATTTAATAAACCAGAGCAGTTCCCATTAATAGTAGCTAGATACGAATTCATTAACAAATGTGCCATATGAAAAAAACCATATGTTTAATTCCAAAGGGAATAAATACATAAAAAACCCAAAAATAAGAAACCCGCAAGGTATTAGTTTTTCAATAAAAATAGGCGTTGTATTGTCGAAAAAAATATTACTTGTTAACAATAGTAGGGTATGCGTTGTGGACGAGATCCAGTTAACAAGTTTTAAAAAAAGAGAGTAAGTAGCGAAAGTATTGTAAAATGAGAAAGGCAGCCTTTGAGTATGATTTGCCTTGTTACAATCTGACGGATTGTAACGTAAGTGCGAATTAGGGACAGTTAATGTTGGACGATGAAAGTCCGCAGCACCAAGGAATATACCAGGTGGGCCAAGGAGACTGGACCCTGGACCCGTTATAACCCAACCAAATAACGGGCCCAAGTAGGGTGCCAAGAGCCCTTTGGGTTCCCTCTAGCAAGAATTGTGGGTATACGTCAGCACCTAATAAGATATCAACAGCCAATCAATCAAGCTGATCGGCATTTACTGGGAACGATGGTATAATACCAGAGATGTTAGACAACACAAAAGCACCAGTCCTAAGATTCAATGATGGGTCTAGCGGTGAACCAATGGTGAGAGTGCATAGTTTTTTCGAAGTAACAGAAACACCCTGATTAAAGTACAAACTACCAGAGTTGTTTGACAAACCCTGGAATAGTGGTAAGAACACGACGTTCGCATTCGTCGATAAACAAGTAGGTGCCGTTTGTTGTGAATCTAAAAAAAATCTAAATAGAAAGCGTGTTAATTCACAACAACGTGAGAAGCATCCGATACCTTATTCACGGGGTGTAAAGGGAAATTAAGTTTTTTTATTTGTGCGACAGTGGATGAAGTTTTCAATTCAAGTTGTCTCTGAAGACGTTCCGTAATAAATGATCCTTATGAACCTAGGTCGATAAGTGCACGAGTGGTATAAACCGTTTCAAGGTGCCTTTTATAGATAAGGGCAGTTCCCAGTAACACATTTCTATTTTGAGATATGTGAAATAATTGTCTATTCAGACCGTTAGACATTCCTCCTGAAGTTGACGATAGTATCTAGTGAGTTCGAAGAATTTGTTTGAATCGCATTACTAGCGAGTACCCAATTGGTTGTAGCAACATCAATTGTTTTCGCTCCCACAATCCTTGCCGTCATAGTCACGCGTAAGGAAAATAGAATCGCGGACAGGATCGAAAATGATATGTCATCTTGTGATAAAGGACGCAATTAACATCTTCGTTCTAGATGTTGGGCTCGAGTTATTCGACGAAGAATTTGATGACGGAGATTCAGAAGCATTCGTGAAATGCATCCTCAAAGGCTTCTCCTTAGACTTAACAGATGTTATTGTTCGCTTCGGTAAACGTTGCACGCACATAAAGACTATGATTTGGTCCCAACTGTCGGTTGAGACTTTATAAACCATCATGGCCGATAAAAATCCATAAATTCCCCTTTGTAGAGATATAAACCAGCACTTGTTTCAAGGTCCATTGGGGGAAGACTAAATAGTTTACGCAACTGTTCGTTAACGAGTATGCGTTTTTTCTTATATGTGGACTTTAGAGATTCCTAAGCATGAGCCAAACTATTACCGGTGAGTGGGAATTTCTTCCGAATTAGGTTAGGTTGAGGACAAGTAATGACACAGCACAGTACCATGCCATTACAACACTCGGAGACCATTATGGTCCATTGTGATTGTCCTGATTTAAAAGGAAGAAATAAAAGGGGAAGAATGTTTTACAATAAAATAATAATAAGTTTAGAAGAATAGTAATAGTGGAAAGACATAAAGGTGCTAAGATAGTAAGATAATAAGATAATTCCGATGAGTTCTCTCCTTCGACTTCATATATATATACAAGTAGCGAGATTACGTGGGAACACTATGGTCCTCTGCCCTTTAGCCAGATCAAGCCATCAGTGAACTTTACCAGATTTTCCGAATTAAGTGACATAATTTTTCCATTTCACTTAATCGACCATTATATATATAGATTACTGTAAAAAGGTCTTTAATTGGGGCCACGACACATATTCACCACTGTCGGTCTTGCACCAAAGAGCGATATGTGTATATGGATAATTCCAGCCCTACGAATGTTACGATCGTACGTTTCAATCGAAAAAAATGCACATAAAAGTTGAACATTATTGTATTTTATATTATATTTTGAATAGCTCCCTACTAGCTCTACATTATGTAAAAAAGACGTCATATTTAAAAAACTAAAATCCAAGATATTAACAAAAGACATGCCTACGTTATGCTACACGAAATAGAAGTGCGTTTTATGTTAGTTCATGAAATTTCAAAAGTATGCGTGTTGTTTAAAATTTAGTATATGCACTTAATTTTTTCACAAAATAGACCAATAGCGCTTTCAAAAAATATTTTTGTTGGGAAAAGTTGTTCATCTGGTTTTTAACCACGAGGTATTTAAGACCTACGTTATGTTACTGACGTTATGTGACAAAATATCTCATAGCAATGAAATGCTTAAAAAAATGTTTGCTTAAACCATTGTTTTATTTGCGAAATTAGGGAATATCATAAAGTTTATATGCCACTAATTGTTGATCACGAATAAGAACGCCAATAAAATAAAATTTAAATTTTGCTGCTAACTGCTAATTTTTTACTATTATAGGAGCTATTTGTTGTTGTAACTACAATTTTTTGATAAAAGTGGACTTGCATCTTCAGTAAATATAATATTAAAAATTAAAAATGGTGACCTGGAAAAGAATGCAATTTTGCAAACCGCTAAATCATCGCGAAAACTAAGAAAAGCTTTGGACATTTTAATTTAAAAAAATTTAAGTATTCGTCATTACTAATACAAGTAAGAAATTTTCGTTTGCCAACTTTTATTTTTTCGATCACGGTTGACACTTCTGTGGATATACCCATATATGGATCCAAGTGATAAAAAAAATCCAATAAAAGTTTGAATTCTTTAGGATAAATGTCTTAACGAATGAAACGGCAATAGTTAACTAGTAATTTTTAAAACTTAAATATGAATGAAAACTGAGACATTAAAATCTAATTGAAAATCAAACATTGTATTAACAAACTTTGAAATTTTGAATTACAGACTGAGGATACAAAACTGTTATCATAAAATTTATTGTTTTATATTCATAAAGTTTTAAAAATTTGAATAATTGAATACATCTGCACTTGCACTTCTACAATTATTTAAGTGAATTAAATTTGAGTAAAAATGTGTTACCATATAAAGACCTATAGGCTCGGTTATTGAAACTATATTATAAATATAAACCATCATGGCCATCATCATGCTATAACCAAATTATATAATAAAATTATAAATCGATATATGCAGAAAAACACATATTTTTCGGAAAAGCACAATAAAAGGAATCAATAATAAAAGTAAGGTGATGAACTTTATCAAATGTTGGCAACAGCTATTATAAACGATTTTGTGGTTTAATTTTCTACTGCATTCCTTAATATTAACAGCACTGTGTTCTTTTTTTGTATGAATGTATGTGTATGAGTCGTTTAATTATTAAAGGGTGTCTCGATTCTTAAAACAACTTTGAGGGCTATTCAAACACGTTTTTCTTCGTTTAAGGGTAGTTACATGCGCAAACAATTTGCACATCTGTACATATGTACATTAATACATAGTTCTCCAGTTTGAGCAACCCCAATGTTCAGTGTTAGTGTTGGCTTCCTCTGGGTAGCATATTATTCGGAAGTATTAAAACGTTCTCAGTGTTTCATTGTTTCCAACAAATGAAAAGTGTTTGTCTTTGGCAGTGAGTTGGGTTCATTTCGACAAAGTAAAAAAAAACGTTTAAAAAGGTAATGCAATATTAATAATATTATCAAGTTGAACAAAATAATTTTACTTTAGCGATAAGAAGCGATAACGTGTCAAAAAAAACCTAAAAGTAGGACAATATTTCATTGGAAAACAATGTTCACCATTACATCTTAATTGCCAACAATAACGCCACTTAAACAACCCTAACAACCAATAAACGTCAATCAGCCCTTAAACAGTGCCTGCAATATATTACAACTTTTGTTAAAATTCGAAAAATCAGTAATCAAAAAATTTTCTACAACATATTAAATTTCAAATCAAATGATTAAGTGAGATTTTTCGAAGCTTGCAATAGCATAAGGTGTATGTAATCATTTTTATTTATTTTATTTTATTTATTATTTTTTATTTTATATAACACGAGCAAAATAAACAAATTTGAAATTTTTAACCACTTCAAAAAATCGTGTTAAATCGGTCAGATTTACTTGTTCATCAACCCCTTCCCTATTAATGTAGCTGCGTGTATTCGTTGTATGAAATATATGGTGCACCTCACACAACATTTGAAATAAAAACAGTATAGTAAATAATTAATGGTTTTAATTTTATATTTTATAATTAGATATTTTAGAAAATGTGTTTATTTTGTTTTGTATAACGTTCTAAAAACCAGCCTGCACACCGTACACACTTCGATCTTCCGATATGGTATTTATTACAGAGATGCCAAATTTTAGAGTCAAAAATCGCTACATACAGGATTAGAAAAAACCACAAAAAATCCACTGCCAAAAACGCCACAAAAACCACTACCAATAGCCAAAAAAAACACCAGTAAAACCAATACAAAATATTGTAAAAGAAAAAATGAAAAGATTTATTCATACATATCAATTAAGAATACAAATGATTTATTTGAAAAGGATGTAATGTTTATTAAAAGTGGAAATTTTGTGTTTATTTATTTATTTATTTTTTTTTTTTCATAACTACAGTTTCTCCTGTCTTAATAATTTATTTTGTGTTTATATTCTTTTATAATCTTTAATACCGAACCAGCTTTCATATGTCTACTGCAAAAGATTGATCAAATCGCCATATTTTAAGCAGAAAATATACTTTTCTTTAATTTGTTCAATTTTTTTTATTTTCCTTATTTATGAAAAAGCCCTTAAGCATTCGCTTTTCTCACCGAATCAACTTAAAAACATTCCTACTGGTGTGGTATCCGCTTGAATAAAAGTTGTAACCCAAATGTACATGTAGTAAAAAGTCCAAAAATTTATAAATTATTTAAAACATTTCTTCATCATATAGAACGATATTAATTAGATAAGCAGCATCCGAATTAAATTGTTCACTAACTGCAGCAGGGGGACCGGCCGTGGCATGATGTTTAGAACACGTGACTACAATGCGGGTAAAAAAATGAAAAATAAATTTTTCTTTCATTGCCGGCCCCGATGTTGTCGACAGCAACTTCGCAGTATAAGTGTCTTGTCAATCGGCATGTCTAGTAAAAAGCTTCTCAAACAGTGAGGTTCGCATTCGTCGATAAACAAGTTAATGCCGTTAGTAGTGAATCTAAAAATAGAAAGCGTGGTTATTCACAACAACGCGTGAAGCTATACCACACCTAATTTATGGGGTGCAAAGGGAAATTAAGTAAGCAGTAACTGCAGCAGGTATTTCATAATTATAACAACAAAGATTTTGATATTTCAGTCCATATTTTATATGTATTAGAGATTTGACAGTGTTTAATGTCATATTTGATGTAAAAATCGCTACAGTCGCTACGCTCAAACGTTATAAACACTACTGTACCGTTTTTTTTTTGTTGAAAAAATCGCTACTTTTTTAAAATAGTGTTTTTTTTTAAATAAAAAATCACCACAAGTAGCGAGGAAACCACCACCATCTCTGATTTATTATGCTGTATCATAATTTCATATCCGATCGAAACGAGGCGGATATCGTTATTCATGGTTAATCAGCAGATATGTATATTAAGGTGGGTCGCACTATAAATAAAAAAGTTTTGCCGGTCACCCCCTAGAATGAAAGATAATTTAAAAACGAATTCAAAAAAAATTTTATTTTTTTTTGCCACGCCCTTTGACCCCGCGCATTGGGTTTTTTGCAGAGTTCGTAAATACTTATCATTGAGAAGTATTATTTTGCTCTTCTCAAATACAACTCTATTTGCGAGCGACTCAATTTTGTGTTTTCATTTTCGACGTAAAAAGAAATAAGCGCTCGTTTGTTAATGCTCTAGAACAGTGTTACCGTTGTGCGACTAAAGTGGCAATTTGACCCTTTTTTGAAGCCATGCCACTTTTGCTGCCCCTTTTTCACAAATCCCCTTTTTTGCCACTTTTTTTCATTTCTGCGACTTTTCACAACCCATAATATTTCTATGCTTTTTAAAAGATTTAATACTTTTTTGTGCTTTAGAGTTGCTCTGGAGAAAAAGTACTCAATATTTTGTAACGTCTACCGTCGAATAAAAGCGACGCGGCGATTGATATAAATAATAAAAGACTGATTGCTGTAAGATATATAGACCCTAATTTTATTAAGGCTAGTGAAGACAATAATTATTCTGACATAGTGTCTGAATATAGTCATATTACAAAAAATCTGAGGTATTCATATATGAATTAAAATTATTATAGTGTAAACCAATAGATAAATCTTATGAATACCTCTTTAATATAACTGACATTAATTGACATTGACATTGATAACTGACATTTTTTGGTACACAGTAGGAAATTTAAAAAATAGTTTGAATGACCTGAAATGACACAAATACCATAAGCAGTGCTTGCGCAGAGCGTATATTTTTAAAGTTGGCACTGATGAAGACTAAGTTAACTAATAAGTTAAAAGTAAAAACATGTGAAGCAATGCTTCTTTCAGCTTTGAATTTGTTGGACTCGAAGCTGGAAGCTGAAATGAGATACTGTGAGATACAGTGCTGTTCAAAAGTGTAAATGTAATTGTGTTGGTGAGAAAAAGAGAATTGCACTATAAGAAATGTTGAATGGGTAAAAAGCAGTTTTAATGTATATAAATGTACATAATATATACAAATATACATTAGGGGGACTTTTTTCATTCTATATAAAATAGTTTTAAAATTTAATTATTAATATAGTTGTGTTTTTTTGTACATTAAAAGAAGCATCGGCATACATCCGCTGCACATGTTCATTCGTCGCTGTTTTAGTGACGACTGAAAGCAAGAGAGTAAGAATACATGTGAGTTGAGCGGGAACAATTGTTCTATGAAATGAACACCACTGCTCTAGAACGTCATCGCTCGTTGAATACGCTTTCGAAAGCACTCAACAAAAGAGTACTCATTGCTTTCAATGCTTTGATATTTCTCACTCAAAAGTTATTGCGATGATAAACTCTTTACAACAACAAAGCTAAGTTTTGAGTGCTCTTGTTTAATAAGAATATCAGAATTGTAATGGAAAAATATTTAAAAAACCTGTGAGCGCTCCTTGTTTGCTTCAATGAGCGTACAATGAGTTATTCAATTGAAAAATTCTATTCAAACAAGCGGTCGCCATTTTAACTTATCAAAGCGATGTATTGAATGAGTGAAACTAATGAGGAGTTTATAGAAGAGAAGATTGCTTGATTGCTTTCGCTCACTTGTTTTGAAAATGATAAACTCATTGTAAAGATAACTCAAGAGAGCGAGAGCGTATTTTGATTGCTCTACGCACTCTGGTTTTTTGTTTCCTGTGTCTCCATTTATAGTCCGATCGTAATGTGTGATGTCAATGTTTTTGGACTGGCAACAGCTACATTTTCTTCTCTGATCACTTTTGACTCCGACGTCAAGATCTAGAAGTTTCTACCGAAATCTCGGTTTTTACCCCCCTAAGTCAAATTTTTTGTGCAACGATAAAAAAGTTTTTTAAATTCTATGATATTTTCTTTTTTACCGTATATATTTTTATTCATAAACAAAAAAGTTACAGAGGTTTAAAAAACTAATTACGACCACGCCAACATTTGTAAACAATGAGTTTTGGCCTTTAGCGACGTCAAATTGATTTTTTTAAATCTCTGTAACTTTTTTGTTTATGAATAAAAATATATACTGTAAAAGAGAAAATATCATGGAATTAAAAAAACTTTTTTATGGTTACGAAAAAAAATTGACTTAGGGAGGTAAAAACCGAGATTCTGGTAGAAACTTTTAGAATTGGACGTCGGAGTCAAAAGTGATCAGAGAAGAAAATGTAGCTGTTGTCAGTCCAAGAACATTGATATGTCACACATTACGATCGGACTATAAATGAAGACACAGGAAACAAAAAACCCAATGCGCGGGGTCAAAGGGCGTGGCAAAAAAAAAATTTTTTTTTGAATTCGTTTTTAAATTATCTTTCATTCTAGGGGGTGACCGGCACAACTTTTTTTATCGACCCACCCTAATGTATATCCCTTGAAAAATATGTGTGAGAATTGGCCTTTGTTACTGGCCGTTGTTACACAAACAAACATTACTCTCATTGGCAACTCTGTTGATGTACGCATCGATTTGTCAAAAGAGCGTGTGAGGACGCCGCCATTGCTGCAGTCGCTTCAATACATCCGATACATCTTGCCTTACATTTTTTGTTCTTGATTTTTTTTTTGAAGGTGAATTCGAGGATTTTAATTTAATTGAAGCAAAGGTTCCTATACTACGATTTCGCCAAAGTGAACATCAACTGGAGATCGATCTTAACTTTAACAATTGCGTTGGCATAAA
Organism: Muscina levida; assembly: GCA_964034835.1. NCBI lineage: Eukaryota > Metazoa > Arthropoda > Insecta > Diptera > Muscidae > Muscina > Muscina levida. The sequence goes on from OZ035882.1 coordinate 3,733,559, forward strand.
GAATACACATCTGTTGCATTGTTATGGGCAAAGTAAGTCAAAAATATACCACATCTGTAGGATAGACAGAATTAGCATGAATTCTGATTTCTTTGCCATTTAGTCGATTGGCGTGTGCGACCTTTAGTGCTAGTGACAAAGCTATGGGCCCAACACCACAATATCAACAATGCAAAGAATATGACCATATCCAGTTACTCTTTGGCACTGATGGTCATACACTTTTTGCAATACGCTGTTAATCCACCGATTCTACCCTGCCTACATGATCTGTTTCCTGACAAGTTCCCATTGGTGAGTCCAGAGGTAAATTTTTGATGCATACATATCTTTTTTTCTTCTATATTTTTGTAAAATTTAGGAGTTCGTCTTTGTACATATCTTTTTTTATTAATGTTAGAAATAACAATTAGACTTTAAATTTTTCGACTGAAGTGCAGAATATGGGGAGGATGCCCGATTAAAAAAATTATTTTTAAAAAAATCGCGCTATCGGCTCTTCTGCAACCATCTCAACCGTCACCACTCTTATTTAAAAAATAAATAATAATTTAAAGGGATATATTTATTTATTTTATTTATTTATTCATAATTCATAACGTAATACAAAAGCCTTATTAGGCCAATATAATATATTACATACTCAATATCCTGAGTTTCAAATACTTATAAATTTGCTCCCCAACCATAATATAATGTTTGATAGAAAGATAAAAAATTCAGTACAACTTAAGCAAAAAAAGTAGTCCTGAAAAATAATAAGTAAAACACCAATCATTGAAACAGAAAAAAACTACAAAGAATTTTTATAAAGATAATATTTTTAAATAGATAAATATTATCTTTATAAAAATTATATGATATATGAAAAAAAAATACAAAACATAGTAGCTTTTTTTTAAATATTTTTAAAATTTTTCTTCAACTTTTCCACTTTTATCCTTTTTTTCAATTTTTTTTTCCAAATATTTTTTTTTTTCACTTTTTATTGGACTTTTTGAAATTGTCCATTTGTTTCCTTCATTTCCTTACACTTTTCTAATTTTCCATGATTTTCAGTTTTTTTAATTTTTTACGGGGTATTTCAGAAAAAAATATTGGAATTATTTTTTTTGGAGTCCCGCCCCATATTCTGCACTTTTGCCAATTTGTGACTTGACAAAGGCCGTATGTAAGATAATTAAGTGAAATGCACCTCACATTTCTGATACACTAGTTCTTTATAGGCTCCATCAGTGTAATGGTGGTTAAAAAACGCCACTGTTAGGAAACTGACAGTAAATTAAAAGTGATATTAAAGCAAATGTTTGAGTAGCGGTCGACCGGTACTGACTGCATTTAAATTTTTTTTATTTAATAAAATTCCTTAACTTTACGTGCTAGAACGTTTTCGTCTAATCGCACTACGGGCCCACCACGTTATGGTATAATCAGTGAAGTTGGAACACGCTTTTGTCTTACATACAGCACTTGACAGCATCTTCTATGCGACGATGGTCGCATACCGCGTTTGTTAGGCCATGAGTTATTATATTTAACCAACTAAACAAAACTATGATTTTTAACATTTTTATTATTCGCAGATACGATCTAATAATGACTTTAGTTACGTTGATATGAGTGATTTGCTTGCTCAGTGTAAAAGCAAAAACGATAAGTCCATCGGAGAACTTTTTTTAAGTTTACTAGAATACTATAGCAGTTTCGAGTAAGTATCCCAATCCACACTAACATATTCGTATGAAATGCACCCAAGTAAAAGTTAACAACTATTTTTGTACTAGTCTAAGAATTATTCCATCTCTTCTGCTTAGGAATTTGTATCCAACGAGCAGTAGCAAAAAACTTCTTTATACTTAAAAACTAATAAAAAAAAGCTTGATATTTTGACTCAAATACATGCAGATATGGCAAGTTATCTATAAAATTAAATAAATCGTTGAATAGTATTAAGATTCTTATTTCTAATACTTTAATAAACCTAAAATTGGTTCTTAACTTTCTGATTTATCAGCATTAAAAAACATACAAAATGTGTACCTATCAATTCCCTATATCGATAAATTAGTTCTAAACTGTGCTGAGTGTAAAATTAAAGATTTACAGGAAACGCGTTTAAAATTTATGATTATTACTCGTATAGATTTCAGTTATATGCTACGTTTGCATTTCCTTATAACTTCTGTTTAGATGGACTGATAAACCTGAGGTTTAAACGTGGGACTAATCTCTAATCATTCGTGATCTAGATACTTCGACAACAATTGAAGGAAAATTAAAGCAAACTGAATTCAAAAAGTTCATTAAAATCAGAATTGTGTAGATTAAATAAACCAAACTAACAGCACAAAAAAGATAAATAAACTTTCTATTTTTAAACTTAGCAAATAATATTTGAAAAGTCCACACACCATACAAATTTATTGCAAATTTTGCTAATTAAACGTCAAGGAAAGTCGTATTAGTAACAAATTTTATTACGGAAGTCGAATTTAAATGATTGTCTATTAGTTAAAATAAAGCAAAAACTAGGGAAAACTAGTTTAACAAACTGTACCATACATCACAAAATGAAGTACACCACATCCATAATATATAGAATTGTTTGTCAAACTTTATGTAATCTTCATTAACTCGTGTTTTATTTATTTACTGAAAACAGTATTAGAAAATTAAAAAAATCATTTATCTGAATATTACAATGAAAGCGAATAAATTTATTAATAAAATTACTTTTTTTTTCGTTTTGGAACATGCTTATATTGGCTCTCATTTTTTCATGAGTACCAAAAATTTTACTACATAGTCAATTTTTAATACACCCCATAAGAAATGTCTTTCTTTAGTCTTCATAATAAGCGCTTTTGTGGGTCTAGCAGATTTTCACGAGTTCAGAAATGATTGATTTATTGAAAACTCGATTCTTTTTAGTTTATTGGATGTACAACTAAATGACATTTTCACTTGCAGTTATACACAATTTGCAATATCAGTGCGAACAGGAGGAATTTTACCAGTACCACTTTGTCGCCTTGCTAATTCTCCTAAGAATGACGTACACCAATGGAAGGAGTTGTGCATTGAAGGTATGTAGTGTTTTTATAAAATTATAAAATTTTATACTATAAAGATATCATTTTCATTTCATTATTTAGAGCCTTTTGATTTAACAAATACTGCGCGTTCTGTGTACGATTATGAAACTTTTGAACGCGTAAAGTCTGTCTTTGTATCATCATGGCATGTGCTTCAGAAAACTTTGGATTTAAACTCCGTATTTTTGCCTATTACTCAGTTTTCGTCAGCTACAACGTCCCCCCAGCGACCTTCAATACCCAGAGAGGTAGTTAATATGGTAGGGGTAGCAAGACAAACTTCTTCAGTTTTTCCTATATCATCAATAACTGCTAAAATGGCCGCAGATAATTTTTCCCATGAAGTAAAGACAGAGGAAAAGCATTCATCGACAAATCAAAATACTACATATGGAGATGCGAACAGAATGCAATCTGAATGCTATAAGCCGATTTCCAATACAACAAAATGTTCGGCACCGTCCTCGACATCAGTTAATAATTCTTCACCTATAGTAAAACCTTACGGTACGAACCGCGTTCAAAAGGCTAAAAAGAGTGAAGATACTAAGCCATCATGATTATCGGTTGCAAATTCATCTTATAGGTCAAAAATGATACAAAAAGTTTTCAGATCTATACCACATTGGCAGCTTTGGCCGATATACATAATGATTATGTGAGTTCATACATATTATCATCTGTCTATATTGGTGAAGATTAAAGTAAGAAATGAATCTAGTCGATATTAAAGTTGTAACTTAAGTTTAAGACCTCAACTCATAACCAAAGACTGAATTAACTATGTATAATAGTTTTTATTGTGTATTTGTGTGTATGTGTGGGTGTATGAGTGAGAATGAATGTGTATAAACGTGAGTGCCTGTTTATTATGTGTTTGATAATGTTTTATAAATTAAAATTTATAAATTTTTCTGGGGTGTGTATGTGTAACTTGTGTACAAACTCAATGGTCAAATTGTTTACACCATATAACTGTAGTGATTAGGACTTATTGCATGATAGCTTTATTGTCCACGAGTTGTGATTGTTTCACCGGAACTTCTCTTAAGCCCCCCGATGTACATAGAACGATGATTTCGTCATTTGGAATCATATCGCTACTTCTTAAATAGGATTTCTCAACAGCATATAACAACGGTGATTTTAGACTACTTTAACAAAGCTAAATTAGCATGTTTACCAAGATCGGACTCTTTTACTGGATAGTAAAGAGTCTGAACTGCATAGATATCATTAAGCGTAAACTTAACTGTCTCCGCTTCTACGTTACGGGGACGTTCAAGATCAGATGAAAATGATTCATCTTCTACAATTTTAGCACTAGTGGTAGGCCCTCCTTCCCGATCTGACTCACTTGTATCGAAGTTATCCAAATCTTCCTCTGCTTTTGATACATTTATTAGTAACAACATCTAATTATTGCGATATGGAAGAATATGTAAAAGCAGTGCAGAAAACACATTTATATACACAGTTAATATTTGATCAAATTTAAACATCCGTACATGTAGTGACTATAAAAATAATTATCCCACTTCTGAATTATTGATGACATGGTATATATTGAGAATGATATTTACCTTGAGCATCATTCTATTCTTAATTCTTGCGTTGTGTTTCTTTATAATTCTTCTGCAATGCTTCTCCCAACTCGGAGGAGGGTTACTGTCGACCAGGCGCTTGGGGATCGACTTTCCCCTATTTATTCGCGGCACCCGAATCCGCCTCTAATCTTAAAGTTCTTCCTCTTAGGTGCCTCCTTCGAGTTCTGAAGTTTACGCATGAGGCATTTCATATGGTCATTATAAATGCAAAAGGGCCAATCTCTTTTGAAAATTTTACAGAAGTGATAAAAAAACTAAATTAAATAAATAATATTTTTTCTAAAATAAATTCGTTATTTTTGATCGTAGGACGCTGTATTTGGGTGCAGTGTACCATTTTCAATTAAAAGCTCAGTTTTGAATTTATTTTGTTATGCTCTTTTGCATTTCTGATGTCGATATGCAGTTGACATAGTAAACATATATGAGCACACACTACATAGTAACACGAGGTTAATAACTTAGGAGAATATAATGAACGCTTTTAACGTTTTTTTTTTTCATTTATATTATTATGTGCCTCATATTAAAATGTGCCAAAGCACTATTCTGCTTAAAAAAAATTATTCCACTATTAAGATTTGTCAATAACGCGTTCTAAAGTCTCTTGGTAAATCACCCCTTAAAAGCTAGCTATTGATTTAAATTTGTGTCTCACACATATTTCTCATTATAATAACTCATTTTATTAAAATATCTATCACACTGTAACTCTGTCGTCTTTATATTGAACTACCGAATTTGATTTTTCAAAATAAAACATTTTGAAATTAATTATTCCACTACTAGAGAATATATGCAAACATACGATGCGTGTGGTTTTTATAATACTATTGATATTACTTGTTTTAAATATCCAATAAGTTACAATTCGTCAATCTTAATTTGATGACAGATTTTTTCTTTTTATTTCTTTTTACTTTTTACGATGCGTATGTGCGGTCGATGGACCATTTACATATTTGTAATTAACAAATTACAAATTAAATCAGAATTAGTTTCTGAATATAAACGCATATTCAAACTTTTGCTTTGAATTCACTCAATATAAATTTGATTTTATTGATATATAGTCTGTTAATGGCTTACTACATCGTGTTTATGTCACGTAATATGTCGTAAACATATGACAACTGTTGTGTTGTTTTCGATTTCAATTTGTACTACAGTCGAACTTCCCTATAATGAATCTTGACGGGACCAGAAAATCACTTCATTATATAGAAACTTCATTATACAGAAATTATATTTTTTCCCCACTTTTTATTTAAAATAATTAGGCATATTAATTTGGGTTACACTTTTTCATTTTTCTTCCACATCAAAACCTTGTAATACCAAATAACAACACCATTATATAAAAATTATATTTTTTACATTTTTATTTAAAATAATCAGGTATTTTAGTTTGGATTACACTCTTCCATTTCTCTTCCTCAACGAAACCTTCTAATATATTAAGAGATTTAAATACATTAGTCGGCACGTTACTCTTCATCTCCACAAAAGTTCGAAGTACATCTATTGATGAAGAAACGTGCTCCAATGTAGGTATCGTCTTATTGACTTCAGCCAATTCTTCACCGGCCGGTTCTTCTTCATCGTTATCTGACTCTATAAATGTAAAATTAATGTACATCACACATTTGTTTGGCATTAGGATTAAAATATGTATGTATGCACACAAAACTAATAAATAAATATGTATGCACCTGCCATAGCCGAAACTCCACGAGTTTCCAGAACACTGATGAGAATATCCTCATCGGATGGGATGCCTGTGGTCTGCACATCAATATCAACATTGACATAATCTTCAAATGATGCATCAACGTTCGTTACTTTCGTAAATGAAGCCTGTAGAGCAGCCAAATCAGCTAACGGAATAAAGTCTTCCTCATCCCAATGAGTCCGCACGCCATCTTTCGAAAATCCTGCCTTTCTGAAACAATTCGCAATTGTTTCTGGTTTTACAAAGGCATTCCACACTGTGCTTAAATTTCGAATAGCTTGAAGCAAATCTATGGCCAAAACAGGTTTGTTCTCTTCCATTTGTGACAATATGTTCATCAAAATTCGTTTTCTGTAAAGTTGTTTTATGTTGTAGATGATGCCTTGGTCCATTGGTTGAAGTAAGGACGTCATGTTCGGAGGAAAATACGCAAGCTCAATATTTTGCAGTTTATCTTTTGCCTCCTTAGGATGCGCAGTGCAATTATCAATAAAAAGTAAAACCTTCCTTTTCTGAGAACCAAATTTTTTGTCCAGCTCTAAAAGCCACTTTGTAAAAATGTCACCTGTCATCCACGCCTTTTTGTTGGACTGATAATCTACATCTAGAGATCTTATTCCTTTAAAACATCTAGGATTTTTGGCCTTTCCTATAACAAGCAGTTTCAGTTTCTCCAAACCAGTCATATTGCTTGCTACTAGGACAGTTATTCTCTCTTTGCTCTGTTTTCCACCAAAGCATTTCTCAGTTTTAAATGTTAGTGTTTTGTTTGGCAAACATTTAAAAAACAAACCAGTCTCATCGGCATTAAAGATGTCATTTTGATCATATTTTTGTATCAATCTCGGTAAAACATTTACTATCCATTCCTCCCGATCTCTTACGTTGGCGTCAGCACTTTCCCCACATAAGGTTTTTGCTACAATACCATGCCGTTTTTTGAATTTGTCTAACCATCCTGTGCTAGCTTCAAAATCTTCGTGTCCCAATGCATCAGCGAACTCTTTGGCTTTTTGCTTCATTAATGGCCCAGATATAGGAAGATTCTTACCACGTGCGGCAGTTACCCATTTGAGCATTGCTTCATCAATATCCTCAAAAAGGCAGGTTCGAAGCCTTTTGCGTTTAGTGCTCAATTGCTCGTCTTCTAAATTTTTTAGAATCACAGCCTTGTTTTTTAAAATATTTGATAATGTGCTGGGAAGAATTCCAAACTGCCTAGCCACATCTTTTTTTTTTAATCCTTCTTCAACTTTATTAATAATTAATAATTTTTTTTCAAGAGAAATGCTACTTCGCTGCGTCATTTTCGATCACTGAACACCGGCAACTGATGTCAAAATTGTTATTGTTCTTTTTTTTTGTTCTTATTTTCCACTTTTGGGAATCCCCTCATTATACATATGTGACATTTTTCTCGGTACACAGAGTTGTTTGCGTAACAGAAAATTGTTTGAAAAATTCATTATATGGAGACAAAATCGCATGTGAGTCAAATATTACACCTGCAAAATTGCTTCATTGTATAGAAAAATTCATTGTATGGAAATTCATTATAAGGAGATCAAAAACAATGAAATTGGAACTGAAAAAGCTGTGTATTTGAAATCAATTCATAATAGGGAGAGCTTCATTGTATAGAAGTTCACTATAGAGAAGTTCGACTGTACTAAAAAATATTATTCCACAGTATAAACACAGTTGATAACAGGTTTTTTCTTTTTATTTCTTTTTACTTTTGCAAAAATGCAAAACTTCCTCCCAACTCGGGAGGAAATTTTGCAGCTGACTTTAAACCTGGCAAATGTAAAATTATTATATGTTTTATGCTCTATCTAGGGTGTACTTTTGCCATTATATCTTGTAAAATAAAATTTGTCTTGATCATTATCTGATTACTCACTTAAATGAGGAGAATATTTACTTATTTTGCTAACTCTATCATGATTACTTTGGATCTCAATCCAAGCTTTTTCCAACCATAACAAAATATAATTTTACCTTCCGCCCATAACTAAAAAATATAAAAATACTTTTATGTATACATTTCTATAACTTATGAAATTTAATTGACGCCGTTTTTGACACCACCTTTCCGTTGCTGGTGTACACCTTCCTCTCTAACGGCAATGGAGGTGCGTAACGCACCGACAGCGCACACAAGTAAGTAGCAGACTGTAAAGCAAATGATGAGTATCTTTGGGTTTTGTTCCGCTCATCATGGCTCGGTCTGAGCCAGCTGGGCTCAGCAGATGAAAAGAATTCTGTTTAATGACATAAAATTAAAGTCAATATAATCAGAATTAGTTTCTGAATATAAACGCATATTCAAACTTTTGTATTTAATACACTCAATATAAATTTGATTTTATTGATATATGTATAGTCTGTTAATGGCTACTACATCGTATTTCATGTAATATGTCGTAAACATATGACAACTGTTGTGTTGTTTTCGATTTAAATTTGTACTACTAAAAAAAATTATTCCACAGTATATACACAGTTGATAACAGGTTTTTTCTTTTTATTTCTTTTTACTTTTGCAAAAATGCAAAACTTCCTCCCAACTCGGGAGGAAATTTGCAGATGACTTTAAACCTGGCAAATGTAAAATTATGATATTTTTTATGCTCTATCGAGGGTGTACTTTTGCCATTATATCTTGTAAAACATAATTTGTCTTGATCATTATCTGATTACTCACTTAAATGGGCAGAATATTTACTTATTTCGCTAACACTATCATGATAACTTTGGATCTTAATCCAAGCTTCTTCCAACCATAACAAAATATAATTTTACCTTCCGTCCATAACTAAAAAATATAAAAATACTTAAGTATACATTTCTATAACTTATAAAATATAATTGATGACACGTCAAAAAAAAAAGACAAATTGATTTGACCTCTTGCGAGTAATTAAGGGTACTACGAATGTCGTGCTCTAAACTGATGAAGGCATTAGAAATCTTCCCGCCAAACCTATTGAAAGCCTTAATACAAGAGCATTTTTGTAAAATTTGATTAACTGATTGTCTTGCCTCTTCGCAATTCTTAACTTGAAGTTTGGCTTAACACGAAATTCCACGGTTATTTTGAATCTGTAATAAGATTTAAAGAATTAACAAATCAAATTATAATAATTAATTATTTTTTAGAAAAAATTATTCCACTACTGAGATTTGATAGCAAATAAATTTGACAGAATATTCGTCAGCAATTACACCGCGGAATTAAGATAAATAATTGCGTAACCGTTATGTTTGCAAATAAATCCATTGATGAGGCAATTTTTATTACGCCTGATGAGTATTGTAGATTAAGTGTGTATAATAAAAAAATAGTTTGCTTTTGTGTAAGCATTTTGTTTCTTTGTCCAACAGCATTGAAAATGTATGCCGCCATTTGTTTACTCAGAACGAAATTATTTTTTTTAATTATTTATTTGAATACATACATTGACACACGCCGTCAATGCCCTTTATTGATTATACAATTATTCCACTAAAATATTATGAAACGCCCTACCAAAGCGCCACATTATATATTTTAACTTAAAAAGTTGCTTCCCCCGTAGTGTAATGAATGAAAGACTTCGATTTTTCAATTAATAGTTCTTTATTAAAATCTCGTTTCTTTTATACATTATTTTGTGAACCACTTCCTAACTTACAGAAGTATTTCTTTTCTTAGCTATGAGTGACTTTGTAAAAATTCACTCAAAAACATTAATATGCTGCATCAACCAATAGTGTCATTAAACCGAGTCCTCATAATTCAATGAATGAAATGACTTTGCTCAGCACAGAAATGTTGTAATTGTTGCTGTTGATTTAATGTTAGTGTACTCTTCTTTGGGTATATACTACATGTCATATATACACTATAGTAGCATTATGTAAGATAGTGCATACTTTACATTTGATAAACATATGAAAATGACTTTGTTTTTAATAAAGAGGTTTTTCGAAGCTTAATAAATCGACATTCTGCCCAATTTGCATCTGCATTGAATCCAGTTTATGCAAAAAATTGCGCACAATCAGAAGAGATGTTCTGGTCCGAAACAGTTATATCATGTAAGCCTCCTTTGTTGCATTGTTGACGCCAAAGCAGCCCTTGCAGACTCATCTGGTCTATACCAGTTATCAGCAGGCATCGACATGCTACGGACTTGCCAAATGGGGAACCAAGCGCACTTGCGCTTAATATCGAAGTTTCCTCGAACCCAAAAAGAGTGTAATCAAGGTGCTTGAAACGGCATTCATATGTATGCAGCGATCTGTCTACTCGAAAAATAACTTTTTTTATTATTAATTTGAATACATTCATACATTAGCATTTACCGCTAATGTTCTTTATTTAATATGCAATTATTCCACTAAAATATTATGAAACGCCCTACAAAATCAATTTTTAAAAAATACTTGCGTGCTATTTAGAGCTCGTCTTCATTGTTTGAAAATAAAAACAACTAATATCTACACTTATTCTACATCCCTAACAACGGAGTCACTCTAGCTGTCTCTGCTTCCTTTACATGCGCCAAGTAGTTGTACTCCTTCATAATCGAGCAAATATGCAAAAGAACATACGTGGGAATGTAGTGCAAGAATTGTTCCCAAAGAGAAGTCGTACACCTTTACCAAAGATTGTTTGTCGTTAACTTATAATTTAACTTAAAAGTTGGCTTCTTCCGTAACATTATGTAAAATATTTCATACTTTATTAAGTGAAACGCTATTGTAATTAACAGCCTAAGCCACGATCTCGAACGTTAACGTTCGCTGTTTATCGCATGAAAAGCAAGCGAACGTTAACGTTCGACATCGTGGCTTAGGCTGTAAGAGAAGCTAATTTTGATTCATGAATGCTCGCACAGTAACAACCTCTATTAGGTTGCCATATGGTTTTCCATTAGATGTTCGGTGTCAAATATTCTCTGTTTCGATGTTAAATATAGTAAATTGTATACCAGGTTTCTGCTTAAATGTTGGAAACAAAACAACCTGCACTTGAGTGTAAACAATGATCGTATGATTATAGGATTTAATGCCCGATCGAGTGCCTATAAATTAAAAATCTGTATAAAGAATTATCACCTCAGCTACTTACTCCAGCTGTTACAATAACAACAACAACATCAACACCTGTTGAATATCCATGTGATAGGTCCGATCCCATCCGGGCAAGCTAAAACTCGCCATAAAACTACCTTATGAAAGTTTATTGGCAACTTGGGAACTCATGTTTTAGTAGAATACCTTAAGCATTTGTTTCTCACCATTAAACCAGACCGACTTGGGAGACGGCCACCTTGCAAATCGTATGGGGTTACAACAATCTGACATCAATTCTGACCCTCCACAGACCTGGGAGACGGCCAGGCCAGGAGGTTTCCTGTTTTTCCTAATTCCAAGGTGGTCGCCCTCCAGGTCGGTGGAGGATCAGAATTAATTTCTGATTGTTGTAACCCCATGCGATTGCCAAGGAGTTTCCGATTCTGTATTAATGGTGGAAAACAAATGCTTAAGGTATTCTACTAAGACATGACAGAATCTATGTACTAAAACAAGAACCGGACCTCGCCAAATAACTACCATAGGATGATTTTTGGCTTGCACGGATGGTATCGAAATCAATCACATGGATATTCAACAGTTGTGTCAAATGCTGGTTGTTTTGTTTCTAACGTTTAAGCGGTAACATGGCAAACAATTTTCAATATAGCCGACGCCAATATTGTATTATCTGTAAATGTGTATGTGGACAAAAAGAATGCATACAATGTATGAGTGTTACGCCAAATCAAACAAACTAAAAATTTGTTTATGCTGAACAGTTTAACATCAATTATTCAAAGAAAGATTCATATTACTTCAATGCGTTACAGAACGCAATTAAATAATGGAAAGACTCGTATTTATCATATACACTTCCTTTTTGGGCATTAGCTCTTGTTATGTATGAGAACAATGGCAAGACTTGATTAAAGACAGAGGGCCTTTTCGAGGACCTGCATGTACTGCGCATCGCATTCGTAATTGCAATTCCGAAAAGGCCCAGAACATTAGTAACGTCTTGATCGAAGTAGTTCATTGACCATGCCTATTAGCACCAACACTATCCTACGTCTAACGATGTGTATATCTCCCATAACTTTGTACACACTATCAGCAGATTCTCTATTGGGAGTCAAAGCAATCATGAAAAAAAAAATTAAAGATATGTGCAAAGACTATATCTGCTTAAAAATACTGGTCGGGGTTTTGAGCATGAACCCTTTTGTCTATAAATAACAACATCATGGATAATAAAACCCTAGAGCTTTAGGTGCATTTAATGTTAATTATTCCACTACAGAGTTTTAGTATTTTGATGAGTACGCTAATTCACCGCACCGTCACTTGGGCAATATTGGTGTTAATGTCTGAATCGTCACATCATGATGAGTACAATTCAATTATGAATAAATAATAAAATAATAAATAGTTATACTAATATAAAATGACCTAAACAAACCAACTATTTCCAACTAATTGATTGTCGTGTCGTGACATGTGTGTGTGTGTTTTTTTTAACAATTATTCCACTACTTAGATTTTATAACGTTTATTTTTGTCACCTTAAAATACATAATCTAATGAAGAGCGACTTGTACTATGTGTTCTAGTATGTATAGATAGGTTATACCTATAAGTTTACTTACATTTCTTACATAAAATACACAAGTATAAACCTATGTATAAATTCCTTACTTGTAACAAAACCAATAACTTATCCAGCACTTAATTTGCTGAGGCGTTTATAAACGCTTATTTAACTGAATATTAATATGAGTAGTAAGATATTGCACAGAAATCGATTTTTGCTTTAAATGTCATTAAGTTAAACCAGAGTTTTTTTTACATTATGTACACAATATACATACACATACACACCTCAGAGTTAACAAAGAAATATTCTTTCAAAATTTTTTATATGATAAATATATATTTTTTACAGAATGAAATGTTAACTATACAAAAACAAAAAAAAAACATAAAGCAGACAAATCTTGCTAATCTTCGGAATATATACATATAAGAAAAACCAAAAAAATACTTAAAATTCCATAAAATCAAAACCAAAAAAAGTACAAAACGGGTAAAAATTAAAAAAAAAATACATAGTTATATAAAATATTGTATACACAGGCCGAAATATTATTTCACCGAATATATTTAAATGAGAAAAATGTAAATTCATCTTTAAAAACACGCTTGCAACATGTGCATTGATGGCCGAAAAACAATTCACGCAGAAGATGAATATAAAAATATTTTTTAGATTGAAACTTTAAAGTTTTATTGTTACCCGACTCGAGATATCATATTGCATTGTAAGTTTAACTTATTGTTCACAGATAAAATACAAATATTTTGTAATGAAAATGGAAGCAAAAAAAAAAAAAAACAAGGAACCAACCACCACCACACACAGAAAACATCTTAAATATTGTTCACCTTCTGTGAAGGTCCTAACTAATTTGCTAACATTTTCAATCAATCATTCATTCAATCAGTCGTGTGTAGAAAGGATGTGCAGCAACTTTTCACATTCCATTATTAAATCGTTATCAGAGATTGTCGTAAATGTTTATGCTTATTCTATTTGCATTAATTTATTTTGTACCAATATAATTATGTAGTGGTCTCTGTACCTTGTATAACTTCATAGTATTAAGTAATAATATTTCTTTTTGTATTTTGCGCTGCACATCTTTTTTTTTATACAGCCAACTTGGATCTACTTTTATTTATGTTTGTTAAAATTTCAGTTTCTATATTTTTCGATTCAAATTATTTTGTCATAATTGTTGTATCCTTAAAATTCTCATTCATACGCATAATAATTGTTTCCCAAATTATATCCAAGTCCATCTAAAAATTGATTTTTCTCAATCCCTTAAATTGTGTACCAATTCAATTGGAAATGCTGAGCAAATCATCTTAACATCTACTTAATGTAACAGATATTGTAAAACAAAGAATAAAACAGAAAAAAACAGCTTTCCAGTAAATAATTAAGAGTGGTCGAAAGTTGATGTATCTCGGAGTAGTGTATAATAACCACCAAATATGTGTTATATATACACACATACATATGCCAACTTTAGACTCGCTCCATGTGTTTTCTTTACTTTTTAAATGTACAGAAGAATCAATAATATGTCTGCAGCACAAAAAGTTGTAATACAAAAGAACGCATCGCATTTGGCAATTTTATAATTTTTACAAAAAATTTTATTATAGCTAATTGTGTTATTATGTGCACTTAAGCTGACGACTTTTCGGTACTAGAGATGGGCGCTCGTCACGTAATTGTCTTGAATCACCCGTCAATATGAGTAAGTATACAATTTTATTACGCGAACGTGCTATAAGATGGGTGTTAGAGTGTCACCAAAAATTTTCAAACGATGGGAAAATAGTTTTGTTATCCTCGCATCTAGAGCTTCGAATGTATCAAGTGTTTTCTAGTAAAATGCTAATTTCTTTAAATTGCTATCTAAAAGTTGATGTGGTGATATTCATTCATATAAGGCAAATATGCTCTGAAGCCTTAAAATCCCGCAAAACCGCATTTTAATGTAAAAATCAATGCCATTTGATGTTTGAATAGAATGAAAGGGTGAAACATTTTGGGGATAATAAAACAAAGAAAGCTAATTGGCAACCCTGAAATGGAAAGCTAAACAAAAATTGTGTGTTCCCGGAAAAAAATTAAAATAACTAAATAAATAAACTCACATGTAGTTTAAATAGTTAATTCCAATTCATGAACGATATCTGCGTTGTAGACTTTCAAAATTGAGAAGAAACTTTATAATTTACCGCATTTACAACCCAAAATTCTTCAATTGTTTGCGCTGTGTGGGAAGAAGAGGAAGAACTGTGCAAAATACCCAGCGTGCACGACTCTTTCACGATCGGTGCCGGCGATTAAAGTAATCGTGCGCGATGTCGTATTCCAATCGCGCACGTTCAGAGCAACTGAAGTAACTGTGTCAAGAAAACGACTCTTACTTTCCAATCGTCGACGATGCGCAAAATCCAATCCAATCGACGATTAGATTAGAAGTTCGGAGAGACATAACGACCCAAGAGCAGTGTTACCGTTGTGCGACTAAAGTGGCAATTTGACCCTTTTTTGAAGCCATGCCACTTTTGCTGCCCCTTTTTCACAAATCCCCTTTTTTGCCACTTTTTTCATTTCTGCGACTTTTCACAACCCATAATATTTCTATGCTTTTTAAAATACTTTTTTTGTGCTTTAGAGTTGCTCTGGAGAAAAAGTACTCAATATTTTGTAACGTCTACCGTCGAATAAAAGCGACGCGGCGATTGATATAAATAATAAAAGACTGATTGCTGTAAGATATATAGACCCTAATTTTATTAAGGCTAGTGAAGACAATAATTATTCTGACATAGTGTCTGAATATAGTGATATTACAAAAAATCTGAGGCATTCATATATGAATTAAAGTTATTATAGTGTAAACCAATAGATAAATCTTATGAATACCTCTTTAATATAGCTGACATTAATTGACATTGACATTGATAACTGAAATTTTTTGGTACACAGTAGGAAATTTAAAAAATAGATTGAATGACCTGAATTGAAACAAATACCACAAGCAGTGCTTGCGCAGAGCGTATATTTTTAAAGTTGGCACTGATGAAGACTAAGTTAACTAATAAGTTAAAAGTAAAAACATGTGAAGCAATGCTTCTTTCAGCTTTGAATTTGCTGGACTCGAAGCTGGAAGCTAAAATGAGATACTTGAAAAAAGTATCAAAATTAAGTTTCTAAAATATAGCAACCATATTTATAAACATTTATAAAGGTTTATAAATTATTATGAATAAGACCTTGAATCTGTTTCAATAAAAATTCAGTTTTGACCTCCAAACATATACACATATTCCTTGTGCCTTGTAATCTATTGTTTTTTTTAGTATATTTTACATTTTATGATGTATATTTTACATCTTAATGTAATGGACTGAGTTGTTTTTTGTTATTTATTGTAATTTTTTATTTAATTTTATTGTTTTGATTAAATAAAATGAATTTGCGACTTTTTTAAAAAGAATCCCCTTTTTGTGCGACTTTATTTTAAAAAATCCCCTTTTTGTGCCACTTTTTGAAATTTTTCAACGGTAACCCTGCCCAAGAGTAGGTAGAACAAAATTAAATTCTCTTTGCAAAACGCGAGATCGGTGGTGTTCGGGAAGAAGTAAGACAACAATAACAAAACTACATGTAAGACTGTGACACAAAGTAAACACAAAGACAAATTATGAGCACAAAGTCTTTAAGGCAGAGAAAAATATAATTCTGCTCCGACAATCGTGGGGACGATTGGAAATCCAGTCGCGAAACAATCGTGATCGTGAAACAAACATCCAAATGCTAGCTGGGTAAAGGAGAATACCGGCCTTTTGTATGTTTTGCTCGACAGCAAATTGAACACTAATGCTTTGTTTACATTTGCAAACCTGTTTATTGGATTTTTGGTGGCTTCTCTCTGCTGGAATTGAAGGTGAACCGCCTCAGCTGTTTGACTCACTAAAACACGAACAAATTTTCTCATCTCTTGAGTTGGTATCTACATCTTGTATCCAGTGTTACCGCTGGGAATTTTCAAAAAGTATCACAAAAAGGGTATTTCTTCAAAAAAAAAGTGGCACAAGAAAACAACGATAAATCAATAGTTAAAAAAAACAATTCATTTGAGTACAGAGTACATAGATATTAATATTAACTTAAATTAAATCACATGTATACATTTCTAGTTACTTTTTTGTAATTTTTTAATGAGATCTGTGCTTGGTATCCAATCTTCCAACTTCTCGTCAACCAAAATCAGACTTGAAGCATTGAATGACAGGTCTCCACTTTTAACCTGTTTCATAATTTACTTTTCACTATTGTCAGTTTCAAAAAAACGCGTTCTTTTGGTACAAATATTAATTTAAATTATTTTTTAAATTTCCCACTTTAAACCAGAAAACTTCAACATTGATAATTACGAATAGGTGTTCATAAGATTTGTCATTTGATTTACTTTCTAATAGTTTTGATTCATTTATAAAAGCCTCACTAAATTCAGTCACGATGTCAATAAAACTTATATTTTCATTAGATTTTATATAAAAAGGGTCTAAGAACTTTAAACTATTCAGTTTTTTATCATTTATATCGATACTTGAAAATATTTGGTCACAAATAGTGTAGTGGCGCTTGTAGACGACAATATGCATTTTCTTAACATTTATTTTTTACTGTTTGAAAACGATTGCAAACAGCCAAGATTTACACCAAATGCATATCCGACTATCGGGCCTGTTCTGAAAATCACAAATCACAAAAGTGATTTAAAATCACAAAAATGGTGTTCTGCACACCAAACTTTTTGAAATTTTGTGATTTCAAACCGGTCACCTAAGCACCTATCGATTTCAAATCACATGCTTATTTTACGAGTACTTTTATGGGAATTTAAAAATAAATTGCTTAATTTATTAACAACATGTGTTATTTCTTAATTTATGTAGTAAAATTACACATTTAGCGCAATAAATGCTCTAAAATTAACAATTTTTTGAGACACTACTTTTTGTGTATCTGTTTTGTGAATTTGTTTGTGATTTGTTAATGAAGTGCTTGTGATTTGATTGTGCTTGATGTCATCAGCTGATTTAGTTTTCGAAGATTTAATCAATGCTTTTTAATGCGTTGTTGTTTAATTGTGTCCTTCGCAAATTTTCCAGAGCAAAAAATATAGCACCCGGGGTTTTACTTTAAACTTTTCTTTCTTTTTCAACTTAAAAACGTCAAATGTCTACTCACTTGAATAATCCTTATTAAATCACAACAAAATAAGTCAAAAAATCAGCTGTTTTGTTGTGATTTCGAAGAATTCAAATCACACCGAAAAAGACAAAACCGTGTGATTTACAGAACAGGAAAAAATCACACGTGTGATTTCAAAACGGCATGTGATATGAAATCACGTGATTTACAGAACAGGCCTGTATGTAATAGTATGAGTATTTGTATATTTTGTCGACAACAATGTTCGTGCTTCTCCCATTTGTAGCTTTAGGGTTTTGTGAGGCATGGAAGTTGCTACAATTCGTTTCTTTTGTCGTTGGAATTAAACGGAGTTCTGGTGTAAATTTACACAAATCTAATTGAACTCTGGTGATATTCGCATCGTTATTCAGTTCGATAGTTCGTTTTCTATTTTAGATAAAACAAAAATTATATTAAAGGTGTTTATATATATTTAATTTATATTG
Organism: Muscina levida; assembly: GCA_964034835.1. Taxonomy (NCBI): domain Eukaryota; kingdom Metazoa; phylum Arthropoda; class Insecta; order Diptera; family Muscidae; genus Muscina; species Muscina levida. The sequence goes on from OZ035882.1 coordinate 3,752,353, forward strand.
TGCCTATCCTCTTTGGACATTTAATAAAACAACGAACGTGAAGGGAAAGTTAATCCTTGTGATTTTTGAAATAGCCATTGCCTATATCATTTATCTGTGGAATCAAAAAAAAAAAGTTCATGTAAGTGCATTTCGCCAATGCCTATATAACGATGTTACATATGTAACTCATTATTTTTCAAATCCTTCGTTTCACAGCCTTTCATACCAGAATTGGGTAAATGTTATTGACTTTTAGTAATGGAGAAAGTATTAGAAGATTAACACACATACACTCTAAAGCCAAAAACTTGAATTTCAAAACTGTGGTGAATTTAAGTTCTGGTATCGAATTTGTTAGTGGTGAGTTTTATTTCCGCTCATGCTTTTGAGCAAGAATTCTCCTTCTATTGAGAATATAACTGTTTCCTTATTACATAGGTTTGATGATAACATGTTTTGCATTGAATTCCTCAAACTGCTTGCTAAACCAAATTTCCAGCCGGCTCAACTGTTTTCGTCTATGCCATTTGATTTTAGTTATATTTAAAATCTAATCGGGGCCGTAAGTGAAGTTTGTGTGCGGTACGTGAACGGTGGAGGGAGACGGAAAAAGTTGAAAATCGAAAATCCTATTGTGTGAGCGTGAAATAATATAAAAATTCAAGTGGAGTTGTTGCATACTTCCTTACGAAGGGATAAGGAAATCATTTCCATTGTGTGGGAAATTAATCCACCATTTAATGTCCAAAACCCAAACCCTCAAAATTCTTGCTTCTATGGGCAAATATTAAAATTAAAAAATATTCTGGAGTTTCGAAGAAATAGCAGTAAACAAAAAAAAAGGGGGAAAAACGTATAGTAAAGCCAGCAATCATAAATACAAAGCCAATATTTTGTACTTTTTTATCATAAATTATAGAGATTGATTTTAATTACAAGAAGAAATGAATTACTTTGAAAACTAAAACTAAAGTGAATCATTAGTGAAAGTAAATTTTTGTTAATTTTTTTGTACACACATTGATGACGTCGTCATCGTCGTTTGAAAGTTAATTGCTTAAATTCATATTATAGCCTTGATTTCAAATTGGATAATTATTAAATCGTGCTATTTCATTCATTATTCATTTTTCACTTAAATTTTTTTATTATATTAAAATGTAATCCAATTAAGATTGTTTTTTTTTAAATAAAGTTTTTGTTATAAAAATAAAAAAAGTATTAATATGCTGAACTAAAAAGGTTTTTGCTTAATTTTTCCAGCTTGTAAGCAACCGAAAATGGGTTTGTCAAAAAAAGTTTCCACCGGAAAACTGACAAACAGGCAGGGAGGGTTATGGTTCGCACACTAACACCATCGTACGAACTCGATCAACAACAATTTCCTTTAATGATCTTCAGTGCTTTTACAACTTCTCCTATTGTCTTCTCCTATTGTCACATGAGTGTGTGAACACTCTAGCACGCAACAAACTAATTTTGATGTCGCAAGTAAGGATGTAGGTTGCAAGAACTCCCCCCACCGACGAGAAAAACACCGGAAAAGTTTGCGTGCTACGCTGCCTTCGCATCCCAACAAAAATATACATTTTACCCAATATTCTCATAGGTGATCTGCTACAATAGTTTGTTAAAATTTAAGAATATTTGTTTTAATAATTATAATAACACTTTCTGATATATTTTCAGACCATTTTAAAGTTTCGGCTTCATGGCCTATATATATTTTAGTCACATCCTCGATGTGTAAAATATTTATGTAATCAATATTCCACAGCTCTGTAAGTAATACAATCTTTTTTTTAAAGTTTCTAATAATTTGGAGCAAAATCTCTTTTGTCAATGAAATAAGATATATAATTTGTGAAGACTCACTTTGAAAACTTGTGTTTAATGAATTCATAACTTTAAGAATATAAACTAAAACAGTTCTTGTTGAAAATTATGTATTTTTTCCAATTTTTAGAACATTTGTCTTCAAATTGCTCAATTTGGCATAAAAATACAAAAAGTGGCACATTTAGTATCATAATAGAAAAGTGGCATAAAAGTATAAATGCAGAAAAAAAAGTGGCAAAAGTGCCACTTAAGTGGCATAACGGTAACACTGCTTGTATCTGATCATGTCGTCTAACTCTGATCACTCTGATGTTGTATATGAGTGCCTCAAATGTTGCAAGCGGGTTATGCGCAACCAAAATTCTGTCGGCTGCTGTATTTGTGATAAGTTTTATTACATACTTTGTGTTAAAATTAGCAAGGAACATCACTCTTTTTTGCATAGGAGCCAAAGCTTTCTTTATAAATGTCCGAATTGTGCTGACGCTAAAGTTACTGTCAGCGTAACCAATGATAATGAGCCCTCAGAGCAAAACTTTAGTGTATCTGATGAAGTTACCAAATGCTTCGACGACCTATCAGCTTCTTTATGTAAAAAACAGGCCGAGCATAAACTGGAAATTGAACAACTACTGCAGGTTCATCGGAAACAGTTAGAAGATGCCATAAAAAATGTCAAAAAGGAGCTGGATACAAAAATAGACAAATTAAAGGATGAAGTACGAAGTTGCTCAAAGTTGATCAATCATGTAGACAAAAATTATACAAATTTAGTCCAAGATTTGGAGCTGCAAATTGATGTTATGCAAAGAAGGCTAAATAGATCTAATATTGTTATCAATGGGCTTCCTACTGGAATTGTTGATCTAAGGCAATACGTTGTAAAAATTGCGTCTATTTACGGAATTAACCTGTACCCGTCCGATGTACAACATTGTTGTTATATATATCGTGGAAAATCCGTTTACATTAGGGATTTTATAATGCGTAATTACCACAGAGGAAATCCTATATTACTTCGTGACGTTACAGGAGAAGACGTGAGAAGGCGGGTGTTTTTGAATGATCACCTTAATAATGCTTCAAGCAAATTACTATACCTATGCAGAGATCTAAGAAGATGGCAAAAGATACAGAAGTTTAAGCTTATTAGTGCTGACAATCCCAAAGTCATCGTTACTTTCCTAGATGGTTCAACTATAATAAAAAACTTGATATTTATCAATGTGGACAACTACTTGATTCCTCTAATGAAGTCAATAACGGTTCAAACAGTTCAGAATCTGCGAATGATGGAGTGACGAGTATAACTGGACCAAGTGATGTCGAAAGTTAGGAGAGTTATAGAATGTGAGAATGTTAATTATCCATATCTATATTTATTTATTTATATTTTCCTGGAATAAGCTTTTATGAAAACATTTTATAATGAGTTTTGCCATGAATTTAGGTGAAGTTGGAAGTGATAACAGGATTTTGTGTTCCCACTTAAATAACTTAGAAAATAATCTTAATTTTGGACACTTTAACTGCCAAAGTTAAATCAAAATTTATTAAAAATTAGCTAAATAAGAGATGTATTATATGGAAATTGCCTTGATGTGATTGGTGTTAGTGAGACATGGTTAAAACCATATGTATCAACTTAAGCGATTGATATTTTTGGATACAGATGTCATCGATCTGATCGCATTGGTACTAGGGGTGGTGGTGTAGCCCTTTACATATCTAAAAACATTAAACATAAAGTTGTGATTAAGGGCAATAGCTATGGAGTAGCTGAATACATTTTTTGTGAATTGTTCATTAATGGTGTTAAAGTGCTGGTCGGGTCTGTTTATTTGCCACATGGTGACATTGGTACTTTAGAGAATGAAATTGCCGATATTATTGTAAGGTACTCTAAAGTTGTTATTATGGGGGATTTTAATAATAATTTGTTCGATATTCGGAAATCAGCTTCTGTAAGAGATATGTGCAGGCGGCTCAATGTGTCTATTGTTCATAACTTAATACCAACACATTATGATGTTGCTCACGATTCTACGTCTTTAATAGACTATTTTTTAATCTCAAATCCAAGAGATTTATGTTAATACAATCAGTTCTTTTGCCCAGGTATTTCACACCATGCTTTTATATATATGCCAATGTATATTGTGACACAGAAAATGCAGCAGTTTTATGAATACCATGATTATAATTCTATAAATTCTACTTCTCTTCAAAACATTTTAAGTGAATGTAATTTTCAACCTATTTATTCTACCCACAATGTTAATAAACAATTGTCAACCCTTTATAATAACCTGCAAACAATACATTCGATTGTGCCAGTTAGAAGAAGAATGTGTAAAAATTATAAAGGTGAATGGTTCAAATGTCCGGAAATAAAATATTATATATCGCTTCGTAATCTTGCCTATCAAGCCTATTTGTTTGATAAAAGTAGTGAAAATTGGAGATCATATTGCCGGTATAGAAATCGAGCAAAAAGGGTTATCAGAAGATTAAAAGAAATTATCATTGCAGTCTGTTTTCTAATAAAACTCCTAAGGAGATGTGGTTTGTACTTAATGATAATGGTATAGGTAAAGAAAATGATGTAGTTGAAGATGTAGATGTGGAAGATTTGAGTAGTGTGTTTATGGCCAACCAGGCTGATAACTTTAGATACCCGTATATACCTGAAACTACGTATGCTGGGTTTTCATTTCACGAGGTAGATTATAATGAAGTTGTTGATGCTTTTAATATGATCAAATCCACTGCTGTTGGTTATGATGGTTTGAAGCTCAAGTTTTTGAAATAAGTATTTCCGTTAATTGGTTTTCATATTTGGCACATTGTTAACTCTATATAACGTACGTCTATGTTTCCTGATGATTGGAAAATTGGTAAAGTTGTTCCAATACGCAAGAAGGGACATAATTCTGGTGATGATTTCCGTCCTATATCCAAAATGGTTGAGCATATTATAAAAAACAAATTGTTCATCATTTAGAAACTAATTCTATGTTACATGACTGTCAACTAGGTTTTAGATGTAACAGAAGTACAACGTCGTTGTTGATTGGTCTGACTGATAAAGTTTTTATCTCTCGACCGCGTTTGACAGATTGGACCACTTCATGTTAGTGGAGAAGTTGCATTTCATGTTTGGTTTTTCTGTTAGTGCTTGTAATTTGATGTGTTCATACTTGTTTGGTAGAAAGCAATATGTTTGTAGCGGTAATATTGAATTTCCGGTAATAGGCTTCTGTACTAGGACCATTGCTATTTGTAATGTATATGAATGATTTGTTTGAACGTATAATTACTAACAACTGCCATATTTTTGCCTTTGCTGACGATCTGCAGGTTGTCTTCAAAGGCACCTATGATTTTATAGATGTGTTGCAAAATACAATTGATTACACCACAAATATTTTGGTTAAATGGATGGCTGATAACAGACTTTCAATTAATACCAATAAAACAAAATCTATGTATTTTGGTAACCTGCAACAAAATGACATATCAATTTTTATTGGTGGTCATTACATTAATGTGGTGGATAGCTTCGAATGTCTTGGTATAAGTTTAGATAATAAATTAAGTTTTGAATTGCATGTAAATTCAGTTATCTCTAAAATCAATTTTATTTTAATGAAATTGTATAATTTAAATTTATTTCTGCCATTTAATATTAAAAAGCACGTAGTTCATGCTATAATTATGCCAATTTTATTGTATGGTTTGGAAATTTACTCGGGAACTATTGGGTCTGTGTTAAGCAAACTGCGTTTGGCATTCAATAGAGCTGTAACATATGTCTATTCGGTTAATTGGCGTCAGCATATTTCAAACTACGTTACAGAGTTTTTAGGCTGTTCTTTTACAGACTATATACGTATAAGAAACTTGTTACATTTTTACAAAATTTATTTAACAAAATCTCCATTATTTATAGTGAATATGTTCAAATTAAGTAGATCAATATGAAATATTCAATTAATCATACCAAGATTATCCTCCTTTTTAGAAAGATCTTTTCTTGTCAGGGTGTCAAGATTATACAACAAGTTACCTTGTACTTTAAGATGTTTTGAAAACTCCTTTTTTACATATAATAATAAACTTTTTCAATATATAAAATCAAATCCAATTTAGCTTTGAATTTAATTTTATAGTTATGTTGTTTAGTTCCTGTTTCAATCTTGCATTTTTCCCTTTTTCATCTCTATGAGACATGAGATCTCAAGTGAGATCTCAAATTAAGATTTTTATGTTTCTATTTCTAATAATAGGTATTTCTTAATAGGTTTTATAACATAATTAATGTATTAAATTAAATTGAGTAGAAGTTTGTAACCATATAAGGCCATAATGGCTCGGTTAATGAATCAATGTAATAAAAATAAAAAAAAATAATTAAAAACCATAGATTTGACATTTTTTACAATTTTTTTATGTATTATTGTAATTGGTCAACATTTAAAAAAAAAGTAATATGTATTTCGCAAATCATAAAAATTGCACTAATCGTGTATATATGAATGCTTCACTTGCCAAACCGATTAAGTACATAGCTGATATGATTTTTTTAAAATCCTGTTAAATTATAGTCGAATAAGTGAAATAAAAAATTTAACGCTGTAAGTAATGTCCGAAAGTGTTATAAAAAAAAAAATAAAAAATAAATACAATTTATTAGTGAATTAAAAATTTCAAAAATCAAAAATTGAACTTAATCGGTTTGGCTAATGAAGTATCCATATATAAATTAAAGTCGTGTTAATCATATTATTTATAACTAAAGAACGGCTGAACCTATTTTTTTTTTAATTTTTGTGGGTGTGTATGATTGGTTTCAGCTTAAAGTTTAGGATACTTTTGGACTCGATAGGTATAATATCAAAATATAGTCGTTGACAAAATTTTGACTCGATAGGTGTCGCCGGAGTGTATATAATTACAATTCTATATCTATTCGTATATCTAATACATATATAAAATCTTCGTGTCACGGTGTTTGTATCTATATTTGGCAAGTATAAGAACAAGTTAAATGTATTTTTATACCGCTGGGGGGTGTTATAACGAAAATTTGAATAGATTTTTGAATTGAATTGAAATTCAGAACGTACGTTTGCATGGTCATGAGAAAAAAAAATTTATAAATGGACCTGGTATGTGGCGCTGTGATGGATTGATATGGAAAATGTGAGAAAATAAGAATAACCGTTTGTTTGACCATAAAAACAAATTTTGTGTATAAATGGAACCGGTAGGTGGCGCTAGAGTGAATTTTTTTAAAAATGTATATCTATCTATGTATATGATCAAACTATTATTCGGCCTTATTCCCGTGGTCGTCGTCGACGCAAAACGACGTCGTCTTGTGACGACGCTGTAAAATCGGTATTCTCGTAGTCGTTTTCGATAACTATCGGTAACTATTGACACAAATTTGGTATTCCGTAAGGAAATGTGACGACGACGTTGAATCGAAACGACTTTGAATCTGTCGTCACAGTTGTTAGTAACGACTTGAAACAATTTGAAGGAATAATTTTAGTTTTTGTAAATTTAAAAAAAGTTTTTGTTTAATAACGTCAAGAATGACAATGTCGAGTAACAAACAGAGTTCGAAAAAAAACAGTACGTAGAAGATACACATACGCTACTCCTTTTTTTAGCGTTTTCGTATGTGTACACAACCAGAATACCGTACGCTACGATTACGTACGCTTTGATAACGTACCCTGTAGTAAATAAAATAATCGGTTGATAAAAAACATTAATTATAAATTAACTATTTTGGAAATGACTACAAATTGGTTTAAATCTCATGCAGATATCAATCAAACTACAAATAAATAAAAGCCAAAAAAGTAAATATGAAACCAAAAGAAGCATGTCATGAAGTCAAATGTCGTTTGTGTTGAAAAAACTAAATAATTTCAATACTTAATATGTATATTTTCCTTGAGCAGTTACAATTTTATTTTTAGTCATGAAACGCACTTGAATTTTCTATTAATGTCAGCAACCACATTGTAATAATAATAATGAATAAATATTTTTATATATTATAAGTATAATATAAGATATATATTTATATTTTTTTCTTGTTTATTTCACAAAAAATACACTAAACGTAGTGTATTCCGTTTGTGTTTGTGTTCGTCTTTTAACAATCGTAGCGTACGGTATTCTGGTTGTGTACACATACACAAACTTAACAATGTGTCGTAGTGTATTTCGTACTTCTTGTAAGGTATGTGTTTGCGTACTGTACTCAATGAAATTCCGTACAGAACGTTAATATACCGTTCGTTAATTTTTTTTTCGAACTCTGGTAACAAATAGTGGTTTGAAAACAAAATTCCTTATAGGTACAAGGATTTTGTCTAATTTTAAGGGGTAATGTGAGAAAATTGGGAGGAAAACTTGATTCCTTTGGAGCGCCTTTAAGAATCCTTTGCGGTTGTAGTTACGATTCTGGTCTTCTTTATTTGTAGCGAAAATTTTGGTATGGGTTCCATCGACATATCCAATAACTACAGAAAATTCCTTTTTGTTTAAAAAAATAAGTTTTTGCTTCCGATTTGTTATCATCTTCCAAGGTGGACAAATGACCTCTCTAATGCATTGAGGGTTTCGACAGGAATCTTGCAACTACTGGCTGCACTTACACTTAGGTTGTAAGGCCCCTGTCCAAAGATCCACATATGTCCTGAGTTCACTTTTCATTATAGGAACTATTTCGTAATTAAATGCTGCCTTATCAAGTCTTAAGTAGTTCTCGAATCTAAAAAAAGTAGGAAGGCCGGCCAACAGGTAACCTCAAATAACAACACCGATGTTCATACTTGTTATTTGGCAAGTTTTAGATATCGGATCATAGTCGAAGTATTTTCCTTTCCAGTATAAGATTTTTCTTGCTTTCCTCATCGCTTGAATTTGATTCGGGCACAAAAATATTTTTTCATGAAACACAATAGAAATCAAAATAAATCAGCTGATGTACAAATGTTACATCAGCTGTTGTCATTTCTTTCGTGTTATCGATTACCAGTCGACGTCGTCTCATGGTAGTTACAGAATACCGAAATAGCATTAATGTGACAACGACATTGAATCGAAGTGATGTTGACATAAAAACGACGACGATGTCGACGACGACTACGAGAATAGGGGTGATTATCAAACGTTAACGTTCGCTTGCATTTTATGCGATAAACAGCTGATTTGCTTTACATATTTCAGCTGTTTTACACAAAAAAAACCCAAGCGAATGTTTACGTTTGAAATTATGTGTTTTTTCTTTTCATCATAACGTTTTTTTAAGTAAACCACATTTGTACACATTGCACAGTTGCAGTACGAAATATTCTGTAAGCGTGTAGCCTTCTTTGCAAGCAATTGTAAAAGAAAAAAAAGTTGTTTGTATTTACCTTTTCCGCAAAATTCAACACTTTTTCACCAACTCAAAGAAATATTTTGTTTTCACAATACAAAAATTTCAAAGATAACGATTCAGTGGATTTATATTGTATTCATATTATTAATTAAAAAATGCCCAGTTAAGGACTACTTATTGATAGATTTACTATTCAAATAATTACATAAATCTTAGGTTTACTTAATGTCTATCGCATGCAATCCAGTACAAGATTAACGAGTGTTTTTTGTTATATACCTGGTCGGATATTAGAAGACGCAAAGCACCAACTAGAAAGTGGATAATATTTTTTGTTGACCATATATATGGACCAATTAACAGTAACGTATTTCAACATCCCTGCCATAAATAAAGACAGTGTGACCATTTTAATAAAAAAATGACACATATTTTCCCCGTTTAGGGTATTTGTACATTTTGTTAAAAAGATATGGCAACGCGTTGTTATTCATTGATTAAAGGACAATTTTATGTATATTTTTCCAAAATTTCGTTAAGATATTTGAGTCCGTTTGAATTTTACGCTATTTGTCATATGACATATTATTTCTCAAAAAAAATACTTTTTGACAAAAGTTTTAGTTTTACTCAGAATCATGCCAAAATCAAAATGCGTTTTTATTTAATTTTAATAAATTATTAAACATTATGTTTTGCCGTTTCCAATGGTGTATAATACTTGGATATCAAGTGTTCAATTATCCTTTATAATTATAATCAAACTTGACTTCCACTGTAAGAATACTATATAGGTTGAAAGACATAGGTAATTTTGTATGGGAAGTCATCTAGGGGCGTGGCTACCTCACCCATTTTGTAGCGCAACTCGCGATTTTTATACCACTGCTAAATTTTTATTTCAACTGTTTAAGAATTACTCTTGTTATCGTCCTTACCATTTAGCCAGCGGGACAGACGGACATGGCTTAATAGTATTAGAAAGCCCCAAATCAATTTATATATTCCCTCTTCTCTGTAGCTGAGAGTATAAAAATAAATATGTTAAAAACAGTAATAATAAAATACATAGTTGTTAAAGTATTTTGTAAATATTTTGTACGTTGGCAGGTATTAGCAGCTAAAATTTTTAGGACGAATAAGTGAAACATGTAGCAATATAGATGTGCTAATATCTCAGTGGAGGGAAGTGGTGGCAAAACTGAAGGCCCACCTTAAAATCAAATTCTTAAAATTTTAGGATGGATCAAAAATTTGGTTGAAATATTTTTTTTTGTAAATAACTTTGATAAAATATTAACGCTATTTTATTGGCAATAAAATTACCTTTTCAAAAATGTTGATACGTAAGTATGACTTTTATACTCTTAAAGTTATACGATATCCAACTTTTAGGTGTTATAAGTGAACTTTTTTGATTACACGTACATATATGGCAACTTTATGTAAAGATATTTCCGAAATAAAATATTAATTCTATTATTTTTCATTTCATTTCATTTATTTATTGTTACTTCCTGCACAAAAGACATAGTCTTATATTAAGTACAGGACATTTATGTTGGACAGATAGTTGGTTATGGTAGATATATCATATATTAAATAATGCAAAAAGAAAATAAACAAAATAGTAATATATAATTAAACTTAAAACTAACATTTATAACATAAAAAGAGAAGAACAAGAAACAACGAAAAAAAAAACAAAATATAAAATATTAAACATATGTTTTATATAAGAAGCAAAAATGTTAATATTAAAAATGGCTTAAAATAAGCATGAATATTAATAACATTATTTAATTTAATTATGATTGCTGAAAATGTCTGTATAAATATGTCTTAAATTGCCTTTCGCTACTTATTATTTGTATATTATTAGGGAGATTATTCCAAAGACGAATTGAATTGACAAAGAAATGATGGTCAGATACACGTCTAATGTGTCTTATTTGTATCAATTGGTTGCCTCTATTAGATCGTGAGAAACGTAAAATATCAAACAAGTATTTAGGTTTTCGGGTGTAAATAATTTTGTGTAAAAATATTAAAGTCCTTATTTGAAGATAGGTTTCGAAAGAAACACCAAATATTTTATTAGCAAAATCAGAAACATGATCTCTTCTTCCCAAACCAAATACATATCTTACAATACTATTGAACGCAACACGCAGTCTGGACATAGAGTCTCTACCACAATTACAGAAAAGTTCACATGAATACAGAAGTTTAGGAATCAGATATGTTTTTGCTAGTAGCATTCTTAAATTCGGAGGCGTAAAATTTTTGTAAAGATAAACATTTCTCAATACCCCATTCGTTTTACCGATCGCTATTCCTACATGATCATTCCATAGTAGTCTATTATTAAAAATAACTCCCAGGTTCTTAGCCGATTTAACAATATCAATGTTTGAGTCCGATAACATAATATTTAAATTGGTGGGTGCAAAGACTGCATTATTGCTAATTACTATGCATTTTGACTTTGAAGGGTTTAGGGTTAGTCCATTTGCTTTAGCCCAATTACTAATATTTGTCAAGTCATTGTTTAAACGTGTAACGCTCTCATTTATTGTTTTGACATGGGTACTTAAATAAAGCTGAACATCATCAGCATACATGTGAATTCTGCAATATTGTACTTGCTCAGGAATATCATTGCAGTATATTGAGTATAGCAGAGGTCCCAATATAGAGCCTTGTGGTACTCCACGCAAATTATAGAGTGGCATAGACAACCGATTTTTACAGGACACTGATTGCGATCTCATTGACAAGTAAGATTTTATTAACATTAGTGCTCTTTCAGAGAAATTAAACAATTTCTCTAACTTAAGATACAGAATATTATGATCCACTGTATCGAATGCTTTAGAGTGGTCAAGCAACACAAGAAAAGAGATCATATTATGGTCCAAATCAGATCTTAAGTCCTCGGATACCTTAAAAAGTGCTGTGGTACAACTATGACTTGAACGAAAACCAGACTGGGCGTAATTAAGTAACGAGTTGTTGTTTATGAAATTTACAATTTGACCATTCGTGAGTTTTTCAAAAACCTTTGACAAATATGGTAAAATCGATATTGGCCTATAAGTTTCATCGCCCTTTGGAATGGGTATTATCCTCGCACATTTCCACGCCTTTGGATAATAAGATTTTAGCAGTATAGCGTTGAAAATATATGTTATGTAAGGCAAAATGTTTGGTAAAATAATTTTTAAAAATCGTGGGTCAATACCATCGGTTCCAACAGCATTGGATTTAATAGATTTTATTGAAAAGATAACATCATTTTGGGTAATACTTGCGAATTCGAAGGAGGAATTATCAGGAGTTGGATTGGAAACATGTTGATAGTAGCTGGGGTTTGATTCTTGCATAGGTATGTCAACAAATGTCTTGTTAATTTGATCAATATCCATTTCTTCATCTATTGTCAATGTATCCTTTCCTATTCCTAAGGATCTTAGTTGTTTCCATGTGTCTTTAGCACTTAAAGCAACTTTTGAAACTTTACTTTATAATAGTTTATTTTTTTCATCTTTATTTTTAAGGTTACTATGTTTCTTGCCTGTTTGTAAGTTTGGTGAAACTCAGGTAATTTAAATCGCTTCCATCGTGAAAAAGCGTCATTTCTTATCTTAATAAGAGTTTTCACTTCATTGCCAAACCATGGGTTTTGATTAAAGGATTTTTTTTTACTTTTTAAAGGAACACATTTATCAAATAAACTATTTATATTACTTTGAAGAAAAAGCACTTGGTCATCAATGGAAGACATGTAATAAATTTGTTGCCAAGAAATTAAACTATATTCATAAGCCAAAAGTCTCAAATCAATTTTTTTTAAATCTCGAAATGTCACTATTTTCTCAGTATGGTCAATCTGTACATCATAAGTTAGGAAACATAGATCATGTTTGGAAAACGCAGGGGCAGATAACTGATCATATAACAGTACATGTTCCTTAGAACTAACAAAGATTAAATCAATCAAGGTTTCCGTAGTACTTGTGTAGTGAGTGGGATTGTCCGTATTGACTAAATACATACCAAATGACTGCATTATGGCTGTTAAATGTGACTCCTCTTATTAAATGTAGTAAATATGTTAATTTGGACATATTTTTATTAAAAAAACTTAAAAAACAGTTTCTGGCAAACACTTCAAATTTTGAATTTATCTACGCTCTTACACTAGCAGGAACCATTGTGCGCGGCTTCTTTGTTTGAAGAGCATTGCAACCTAAAAAATATATTTTACGGCGCCTTTCGGCATGTAATATTTAATGTTAATTGAAATAAATGATTGAAACATTATAATAAAATTACTTTCGTGATCAAACTGTCAGACTTTTTTTATATCGTTCATTAAAAAAATTAATTATAATTTTGTATGCAAAAAATGACTGCATACAGACACCATTTTAATTTTTATGATAAAAATATGAAAATAATTTTTTGTTAGGTGCAATGAGGATTTTGCGACATATAGGGGAATTTGTCACGTTTTAGGCTCTTTTGTTTGACATAACAGAAATACTATATGTTGGCGTATGAATATCATAAGTAATATTCCATGTAAATCATACGTCACGGAGTACAACAGTTTTATTTTACCTGCTACAAAATAAACCTAGTTCAAAATCATTTGATGAATGCAAAAGTGAAACTTATGTAGGGAAACGTTATATGAACAGATTAAAGGAATTGTAATTCTTAATTTTTGTAAATTTGTTGCTCAATCGGACTAGGGGTTCTCGAGTTATGTCGAACAAAAGAGCCTAAAACGTAACAAATTCCTCTATATGATACTAACTAACTTCAAATCGAATTAAATTATTATGGCATGTAACTTGACAAACTGTACTACAACTGTTACAAACAGTTTGCAAATTATATTGGTTCCTACTTACATTTATGGATAACAAAACGCAAATTGGTTTTTTTCTTCCTTTTAGTGTAATTTATTTATTTAAATTGTTTGAAATACATTAAATGTTTTTGATTACAAATGAAATATATTTGTTGTTAAATTATCAGATAAAATTCATTAATGTATTGAAATAAAATTGTTGCAGTTGTTGAAAGTGGACTGTTTTTCTAGCCATTTTTCACAAACTTAGCCGAACAAAACAAAAGTGAGAGAACAACAAAAGTAAATTATATAAAACTCGAATCGATAACGAATAGATGTTAAAGTGATCAACATCCTTGTCCATCCTCCCACTTGCCTTTTTCCGAGTGTTGAACAATCGAGTATTGCAATAAAATTTTTAGACATAGACCCACCGCCATCCTCAATTCTCTTCTCTTTGACAAGTCGATCGATCCATAGTAAATTCGCAACGTAAGAATAAAACAAACAAAAATGTTTTCAATGCATTTATCTTTTTAAATAGAATATTGCGCATTTTCCTCTGCAGAGAGAATGAAAATCCTATATATGAGAATGGTATGGACAGCAATGACAATGATAGATAACATGCCTCCCTTCCTCTTTCCAACCTGCGGAAACACGCACACACCGTCAAGTGGGAGATGTGCTACTCATTTGAAGGCGGTTTGTGCGTCTTTGCTGTTAGTAGCGAAGGCTACCTAGGGAAATGTGATTGTTTCCACATAATACGCACATGCGAACGCATGTGATGTGCCAGGCAACATATATAGTCAATGCTCTTACATATGAGCCTATGTTGCATGAGCATTAGCCGCCTCCTTCTGTCCATCAGCGTTCCACGAGTCGAACAGAATCAAGGAAGGAATCATTCATCTAGTGTCATTATTTTGTTATACCCCTGGAGTTATTGTGGTTGTTTATGTCTGAACCTAAGTTTGGCTTGAATTTGTTTTTTGTTTTTGTTTTCGTTTCGTTAGCAAAAAAGCACACACTTTACTGTTTACGCGCCCTCTTTGGAAGAAGCGGGTGTCCTATACTCCGAGACCAACTTAACACACTGCTATGCAGCATCATTGATTAGAACTTTTTCAAATGGCTGGATTGGCTGGTGTTTAGCAATCACGTTTGCAAAGAATTTAAAATTCTTTCTAATATGATTTACTTCGTGCGGTTTCCGCTAGCGTCGTCGTCATATTGGCTGTTGCTTCTTGTGGTATGCAACAACTGTTTTTTCGGTGTGCCTCCTCGAGTAGTTGTTGTTGTTGCTCCTGCTGTTGCTTCTGCTGTTGTGGTTGTTTTGCATTAATGTTTATAACCCCATTTCCTTGTACATTGTTGTTGTTTTGGTCTTGTTTCTTCAAAGTTGTTTGTCTTGAATGTGGTTGTTGTAAAGTTTCTTGGTTGTATTGTTGTTTAGTAGATTTCATCAGTTGCTCTTGGGATGTCTTTCTGCTGTTGTTGCTTCTACTGCATACGTTTTGCTGTAGATCATCAACCACTGTTGCTATCTATCAATAGGGCTGTGAGAATTGGCTCTGAGAATTAAGTCCTAAATTTAAGCGATCGTTATTAAGTGTATCCTAGAAAGAAAAAAAAAACAACAATCAATGATTTTATTACAAAAATATGTCATCCATTGACGGCAGTCAGTAACGGGATAAATCAGTTATTGTTCAATGTAACTACTCTAACGATTTGATTTCAATATGTTTACTTCGTTGTCTAGTCAGTCCGATTTGTATGTGTATATATATATATATATATATATATATATATATATGTAAGAAATAAAAGAATTATGAAAAATGTTTTACAATTGAAAATTATCCCTAAATAATATTTTATTAAACCAAAGTAAACAATAAAATAAGGTTGAATTGAAATCAAATTTAAATGTGATTTTCCTAACATTGCACATGCATTGGTATACAAGAGACTTTTAAATGTTGTTTTAAATTTATGTTAATATATCCTATTCATTGTATTTAACTCACATTCCTCATTTGTTGCTCATAAAACTAAATGGAAGATAAACGTTAACCACTTTTAAATATACATAAAATGGAAGAGAACAATCAAATCAATCAATGAAACTGTTGTTATATAATTGGGCTTTTTTGTATTAAACATGCGACCTACTAAACATCACTCTCCTCACAAAAAGGTTGGTTGATCAACTACTATTCAGAAGTACATGGAATAATCTGAAACATTTCTTACACGACTTAGTTTTTGGGTATGACGCAACGCGTCTTTACTGTTAACTAATAAGATTCGACAGCATAAAGCATGCCTCTTTAGAGTAACTCACCGTTCCAAATACGACATCTTGTGACAGTATACCGTCCATTTGTGATATCTGACCAAAATCTTGCGATAACTCTGGCTGCTGCGACAAGCCTGTGAAAGCGTTCTGACTCATTTGTTGAGACATATTCTTCTGTGTGAATATGGGCGCAACGTTTTGCGACGAGGAAGCTGAGTTGGCAATGTTGGAACCAATGGTAATTGCTGCCGTTACATTTGCAGCTGTAGATCGACCCTTACCGGGAGCCTTGTTGACCACGTTGGTGTTACCGTTCTTAGAATTTACTCCTGCATTGACGGCATTGGTTGAAGGTGCAGCAGTGCGTCGTCCTTGTTTTGCGGCTGCCTGAATTGCTTGTTGATGTTGATTGTAAAATCGGGGTGGTATGTTACTCATATTCATAAACATGCCGACTGGCACGGGCATGTTATTCATTGCCGCTTGAGCTCTCTCTGTAGATATGTATGAGATTGAGTCGTGTTGGAAGGTGTTCCATTGATGGTTGTTTGTGGCGCTGTTAAGTCCATTCGTTGGCATCTGGTTTAAATTGTGGCGCTGGGATCCTGGGGCACCGTACCCACCACCGCCTCCACCACCTTGGGGATTTAGGAAGTTGTTAATGGACGTGTTATTGCCAAGTCCACCACCACCCATGCTAGGCATGTGATTGTTGCTTGTGAAACCAAAGGCAGAGTTATTGCCGCCAATTAAATTGTTGCCAAAGTTGTAGCCGTAGTTATTGGAGCTAGTTGTACCGGTGTAACCGAATTGTCCCGAACGATCGTAGAAGGAGCCGGGAATAATGGCTTCCCTAGCGTCCGCCATCATGGTACTCATGAAGTGAGCCCCCATATTGAGAGTATTGACGAGTTTTTTGGGCTTCTGGAATTGGATTAACGATTCTCTCAAGTTGTTTAGGGAGCCTTCCACCAACACTTTGCGGTCTTTATAGAAATTTAATAGGTGGTTCCACAGCGGCTGCTTAGAAAGAATTTTAGGGTTGCCCACAATAATAGTGCCGTACTTCGACCTAGTCAGAGCTACGTTCAAACGTCTAGGGTCACTTAGGAATCCAATGCCTTGCTTTTCATTCGACCTAACGCAGGACATTATAATGATATCCTTCTCTCTGCCCTGGAAAGCGTCCACACTGGCAATTTCTATTTCCTGGTAGAGCTTTGAGTGCAAACTGCCTTGGTATTGCATGTACTGAACTAAATAAGCCCGTTGGCCCTCATAGGGAGTAATGATGCCAATCTGTTCTGGTTTTACGCCTGCCTTCAGAAAACGAGTAGTTATTTTCTCAACGTTTGCTGCCTCCGTACGATTCAGATAAGACGTACCCGAACCAGCAATTTCTTCTTGACCCTGGGTCACCAGGAAAAACATAGGACGATCTGGTTGGGGCCATGGGAAATCAATTTTCAGTTTTCGATCTTCGGCACAGACGCCGTTCTGCAATGAGCCCTCGTAGAAGAAGTTTGAGGGAAACTGTGACAGCTCGGGGTGCATGCGGTACTGCACTTCAAGGCGGAATGGGCGTATGCCCAGCACTACCAAACGCTCAAACAGACTCTGGGAGAGACCTGCTCGTGCTGCTTTCTTGCACATTACTACCGGACCTAACTGGCAATGATCGCCAACCAAAATCAATTGTTTTGCTCCTAACACCACGGGCACCATGCACTCCGGCTCTGTGGACTGCATAGATTCATCGATAAGTATAGAAGTAAATTTGATGCGCTGCAAACGGGCGTCACCAGCGCCTACACAGGTGCAGCATATAACGTCAGCTGCCTCTAACAATTGATTCTCAGCTGCTCTCTTCAGGGTTCTGTACCGTTTTTCATCAGCTGAAGATAACTCACCGGTCTCGTCTTTCAGTTGCTGCAGTTTCTTCAATTCTATATTTGTGTCCATATTCCTTATCTGATTGTGTAGGGCCAGAAAATTGACTGGGCTGTCAATTGCCTCGCGTGACTTGGCACAAACACGAACCACTTTCAAATTAGTTCGATGGATTTTCTCCGTCAGTTGGTCCACTGCGGTGTTGCTCGGAGCACACACCAACACAGTACCGCCGTGCTGTTTAACCAACTGGTAGACAATAGTGGCTGACGTAACAGTCTTACCCGTGCCTGGGGGACCTTGTATAAGACTTAATGGCCTTTGCAGAGCATGCTTTACAGCGTAGACCTGAGAGCGGTTTAGGTCCGGTAAGTTTGGGGCGCCATAAAGTTTCGGCGGAGGGCCACGGAAAACAACTTCGTCAGAACCATCATGTCGACCATGACCCAACAGACGAGAGTATATGTAATTCGACACCGAATTGCGAACGAGGGCAAACTCTCTCAACGCCCTGCGCATGCGATCGAATGAAGTACATTTCCAAATAAAATCAACCGCGAAATTGGAAGTGCATTGTATGGGAGCTTTGGCCGATGACTTCAACTCGAGGCCAACGTCCTCGCCATAATTGTCTGGCACTTTAATGACATGGCCAATGGCGTCCCAGGCTTTATGTAACTCCCCGACATAGCGCAGCCGCAATTCGTCTCCATGCATTAGCTTCATGTCTGAATCAGTTTTGGCCAACGTAAAGTAGGCAATGGTCTTTTTATTTAAGCCCACATCCCAACGAACCTCGATTCCTTCTTGAGTTTGCGATTCTTTCAACTTTTTGTCATACTCCGCCTCGAGCATTACCAATGGGGCGAATATTTTTTCGTATTGGTAGCCGTCTTCGTAGCGTAATAACACCTGAGACGGCTCGGTGTCTATTCCGGGTTTTTCCAAGTCCTGGAAGGTGGCTTCGATGTTGTCCTTCCACAGTTCCTCCAATTTATTAATCTGGGCTGCTGATATCTGGCGAGCCCTTAGCTGCTCCTGTTCGGTTGGCACCTTTACGAGCCAAGCCAAGAAGGAGCGGTCAGAAATTAACGGTTTCCACTGATCTTGATCCCAATTCATGTCTTTCAATGAATTCTGAGCTGCACACGGTTGGCGGCACAGTAGCACAACGACAGAATCGGCTTTTGCGGGTATAAACCCCAAAACGAATACGTTTCTAACACCACACGAATAGCATTCCAAAACTGTTTCTCCCAAGGGTCCCTCGGAATGCAGAGTTACTTCGCGATGCTTAGCTCTAACCAAATGATTGACAATGTGGGAGCCCGACGTACTGCCGCGGCCGTTGCAAAACCATTTCTTGCAATTGTTACACATTACAACCGTGCCGGGATCGTGAATGCCACAGTATTTACACGCATGGTGGGGCAGTGAATCCACTGGGCATAGGACACTATCTTCGTCCTCTTCTTCGAATTGCAAATCTGTAGATCCATTTGCGGTGCCAAGCTTTGTCTGTAAATCTAACTTGCGGCCAAAAGTCTGGAAAAAAAGTGGAAAATAGAACAAAATTGTATATACTTATAATTTAGGTATTTTTTAGCATTAAAAGTGCTTGCTAGTTTCATAGAAAAAATATCTATGTATATATTAAAAAAAATATAATAAACAAAACAATAGCAACAAGAAAATATACATTTTTCCATCTGCATCCCAAAAATTTAACCTTATGTGTTTTTTTCTTAATTTGAAATAACAACGTTTGCCAAAATTTTACAGATAAAGAGAGCTACTCACATGTATATAAAATTGAATATACATACAAACAAAATGCTACATATTTTCTAAATTTAAATTGACCATAAGCATAATGTTTTCAATAACTCTTTGCTTTTTTAATTGTATTCTAAATTGTCTGAAAATATACACAAATCATTTATGCTATATCTCGTTACATCCAATTGTATATTCCAGATATAACTGAATCTAAAGCGTAATATGATCAAATATGAAGGAGCTGATGTAAACATTGTTGAGATGTGCTAAGATATAATTATATTCAAAAGTACTTAGTTATCTTATAAAATTTCATACTTTACGTACCCATTTTGATACACGTTTTAAATAAAAAATTAATGAGCTTAATTCATCTAAAGTAGAGATGCACGTACAGCAATTACATCAATATAACCAACATTTGTTGAGTCTTCAAAGTGTCTCGGTTATTTGTAAGATAATGGTTAAATTATTGGGCTTTACGTCAATTTACAATTCTTAACGTTAAGGACTGTGCATTTGTTAGATATGTCTTCCTAAACGTGCTATTTTTAATTTAATTCACGCTTTAATGATTTTAATTCCGTTGGTGTTGTTTGGCTTTGAAAAGGATAGTTCGCTTTATGTATGTCGGTCAGCTCGTAGTACTTGTTAGCAATTTTTTTAAGATTTTACAGTTTTTATTGTTTTAGTTTTCAACAATAGTCTCCTATTTACGTAACAGAACTCTTTACGGATAATTCGTTTTATATATATCAGTCAGCTCGTAATACTTGTAAGCTATTTTTTTAAGATTATAAATATGCGAAATTTGTAACATTTGTCTAGTAAAAGCATCTTAAAAAGCTGGCGGTTCATTAAACTGCAGGTACCGTTTCTAGTAAATCATAACGTCATACCATTTAGCGTCAATTTCGACCGCACAAAATTTTGCTTCAACAGGCTACTTTAATCGAGCATAAAAGACTTTTGATTCCATAATATCGAGAAAGACGAATCTGTCCAGGATGTAAGAACAACCCTGACGCAGGCAATACCCAGAATCGCAATTGTCACCTGAGCTCCTACGACTCTGTGCATTTTTTCTATTCCCTCAGTTGCGATCAATAGCCCTATTACTTCCAACGGTTAATCGGATCCCCAGAACTGAGTCGAATGAAACTTATCCCCGTAAATTCTACCAACATCTACCAGGGAAATGTGACTGGTCTATCTAGTACGTACCTGAGATGAAATACTGCCGCCGGCCACAGATCCTAAGCCACCTTCAAGTTGTGACGCTTGTGTTTGCGAGGCCAAAGTAAGGTCGCGATAATCGAAATCAGACGCTTGTGTGCCGCCGCCGATTAAATCATTTTCTTCCGTGTCCAGGAATGTTAACGTCTGCGAACTCGGTCCGTAGGCATCCACCGACATCTTTGTTTCGGATATTTCGGGATATTGTTCCCACCGTTTGTGTCTATATGTTTATTTATATATATATATAGAAAACAGAGTTAGACTTTAATATGTGTATATAAACCGATCTGATGCAGTGTCGTTCCGTCTGATGTGGTGGTAGTGCTGTTCTTTATTTTTGTTGTTGTGTGTGGTGTTATCGTCAACACACACGCTTTTCTGTTCAGCGATTTTTTCTTTGACACTTTCTCACCTCTTATCAGGATTTTCTTCGATTTGTTATTACTTTTAGTCTTTGAGATTTCACTGCTCGCAGAATAATTTTGCAGAACGATCCAGTGTTGAAACTTCTAACACGTTTGTGCAATTTTCTCTAGGTTCGCATTATTTTAGTAAGGAATTTTAATGCGCGAATAATTCTTTGCCTTTTCTCTTTTTCTTTTTTCACTTCTGTTTGATGTTCGTTTTCGCCAAATTTTGTTGAGCTTTTGACGTCTCACTTCGGTGGCTATTGTGAATGAACGGAAATATTTGACATGTGTCACGGCGCAGCGTTGCCAAGACCATATAAAACATTTTGTTGTTTACAGACATTGCCAGACTAGTGCCTTAACTAAGTTATAATATTTGTATTTGGAACAATTTCGGTTAGAGAGATATATATAAATTATATTATTTATTATACACAAAACTTTAGCTGAACTGCAAATAAAGATAAATGCAACACAATACAACAGAGATGCCATATGTAAATAACTACAACAACAGATTCTATACAATAATATGTATTATTGTTCAGAAACTTTTTTCGGTGTAGAAAAAATAAAACACTGCGTAATATACAGTGTTGCCAGCGCAAAACTAAAATTTTTGTTCATAACGGCACTTATTGATACGTTTGAAAATGTCATTAGTTTATTAGTTCGTTTCAAACGTTTTCGTTAGGCCGAGGTCACGCAATGAGCTACAAAGCGGCAGAGCGGTAAGCGGCAATTAATAAAAACATAAGAAATACTGTTGAAGTGGTCAGACAATGAGCGGCTGAGCGGCACCGCCGAGAAATAAGACTTGTTCTAAGTTTTAGTTGTTTTCTGAGCGGCAAAGTAAACAAAAAGTTAAAATAATAAATACAAATTATTTAATTTAAAATTTTGATTACAGACTGAGGATACAAAACTGTTATCATTAGATTTATTGTTTTAAGTTTAAAGTATAAAAATCGAATAATTGAACATATCTTTTGAACTATTTTAAAAATTATTTTTATAAACAAATTTGTGAGTAGAAATTTGTAACCATATAAGGCCTTACGGGCTCGGTTATTGAAAAATATATAATAAATAAAAAAAAAAAAAAAAAAAATTGTAAAATATAATAATATAAAAGATAAAAAAATATAGAAATATAAAATTAGGTATCTGGGGGGAAAGAAGGCGTTGGTATAAATATAAAATTATATATCAGCCGCTCGCCGCTTTACCGTTTATTGCTTGGACTCGACCTTATAGTTAAAAATACTATATAAAAAAGAAATGAACTTGCAAGAAAATTAAATTTTTAATGCATTGTCAGCATATAGGAAGAGTATTATCATTTCCATTTTATTTATTATTAAAAAAAATGCGCTATGAGAACCGCGTTGTTAGTTCATATACATATAAATGGTAATTTCTCACAAAATTCTTAGTATACCCGTATCATGCCCACTCGCCGAATCATCAATCAATTAAATCAGGTCTTTATTGCAGGTGAAAGTGCACAAAAGATAGGTCAAAATGGAGGACACAGCTAATGCATTTGTATGTCAACCAAATACAAAAATTGACGGTCGTGACGTCTATATGCAAAATTGTTTACAAGTCAAATAAAGGAGTGTAGATATACATACATACATATGTAATATACATGCGGACAGTAGGTGTGTAGTAGGAATATAAAAAAATCAAAAGCAAACCGTCTAAAGTTATTTTTGTAAAATGGCTTCTTTAAAAAATAATATTTGTAAAAAAAAACTTGTGTGTGTTATGTTGGCGTGTGGTCTTCGTTGATGCTTTCTTCGCACCGGTGTGTTTAATAGCTCGATTCGATCTGAGAGCCATTAACACTTAAGGTTTGTGATAAAAGTGGAGGAGTCACAGCAAAGGATGCAGATGATGATAGTTTGGCAACTATTGAAATAGCTATTCGCCCTGCTAGCTGTCAACATAATACATTTCACACAAACCTTTTAAAAACAAACTCTATTGGCATTCATTGGCAATAGTAAATGATCTTCAACAGAACTATGAAACAATAGTTAAAAAAAAACGTCTTATAAGTGGGCAAACTAAAACTTTTGTAAATAAAATAGAGATAATTTGTATTCCCTCGCCTAAAGGGAAGACCGATGTTACCCATTTAGATTTATATACATACATCTCTTTATGTAAGTCCACCGAACTTATGTGAAGTTGGCGCAAGGTAAACGGTTATGACAATCTTACACAATAATTTATTAGGGCCATATACGCTGATTGGTTTTTGTACATCCCATACAAAAAGATCTATTTGTGGAATAATAATATTTCTAACATAACTTCTTAACGGAAAACTAAAGGATATTTGTATTTCTGCAGATAAATAACTTAAAAATCTTTGCCAAAATCTTTGAAAACCGAAACATTTGCCACACCTCTTATAGTACCTCCCACACAAGTTTGTCAAAAATTTAGCTTTTTCCTAAAATTATTTTAGGAATTATTTTTACGGTTTACACGACCCACCAGCTAGCCTAGTCCCAATCTACACACGGCAACTTTTGAGCCGGAGACTCGAGTTAGTTGGAGAGGGGGAAGAAGTAAGAAGTGGAGTATTGTGGTGCCAGTACATAGAGACACGCTTTGGTGCTGTCCTTAAGTGAAGTTGGCTGCATATTGATTTTGGCACTCTATTTTTATACTCATTCGTACTTACATACTTACTTGTACAGCTCATGACTTATACGACTTCGATACTTCTCTCGAATTCTGCCACAACCGATTCTAACCATACATTTAGAAAGGTTAATCAGTATCTGGTATAGCTGGATTTTTGTTCGTCGAGAAAGGGCTCTGTCATTAAATCGCTTGCTAAGTAGGTAGTCGCATTTATTAACACGCAGGATTCTTCTCCGGATTTCGAGGCTGACATTATTTGTTTTGTTCGTGTCGGAGCCTAGGTAGATAAAATTATCTACCACGTCGAAATAATAGTTGTCAACGTTCACGCCGTTTCCCAAACGAGTAGATTCTTTGTTCGTTGAAACTAATAACTTCGTTCACCATTAGACCCATTTTCGCTGATTCCTTCTGTATACCAGCCCGATGATGTCTACGTCATCAGCGTGCCACTCGTGTTTACTGCAGTTTTCCTCATTATCATCTCCATTATTATGTTGAAGAGGTCACACGATACCCCGTCGCCTTGTTTTAGGCCTCGTCTGGTGTAGAATGGCTCCGTAAGGTCCTTGCCTATCTTCACTGAAGACTTCGTGTCAGTCAGCGTCATTCCGCAAAGGCTTATCAGCTTTGCTGGAATACCAAACTCTAATTTCTTCGTATCGGGCTGCCGAAGACAGCTTTATAGTCAACGAAAATATAGTACGTGTCGATCTGTTTACCTTGGGTCTTTTCCGGGATTTGCCGAAGTGTGAATATCTTGTCACTTGTTGATTTACCAGCCCGGGTTACAATTGGCTATAATGTTGCCCTATAAGCAGAATTCTCTTTCTCAGACGATATGCGACCTTCTTTATCGTACCAGGATTCGTCCTAGCACGATTGTTTCTGCGGATGCCATGGAATGGGCTATATGCTGCCGCTGTGTATCGGGAACGTCAGAAGTAAAGGCGTTGTGTCGTAGTAGTTGGGAGAGCTGGTTGGAGAAGGCAGCGACTGTCTCTGGGGTTTGCAGCTTCGCGATGTCCAGCTTTCTTTGTGTTTGGTTTGGTGGCTGCAACCAGGTAATGATCCAAGGTATCCATTATCTGAATTATATGAGATTATCTCAAAGGACACGCCTCCATGTATCTTGAAATGGAAAAACTTATGTATATTTTTCAAAATTGTTGTATTAAACCAAATTTAGGTCGATTTGTCTCTGATATTTTACTGACAACTTCCCATAAAATCAAATTATCTCAAAGGACTCGCCCACCTCCCATATATCCTGAAATGGAAACAACTTTTATTTTCCAAAATTGTTGTTGGTATTGAACGAAATTTGATTCAATTTGTCTCTGATATATTACTGACAACTGTGTTGAATTATATCAAATTATCTTAAAGGACACGCCCATATATCCTGAAATGGAAACAACTTTTATTTTCCAAAATTAGATACATACATTGACTTAATTGTGAATAAAAGCGAAATGCGATTATCGACATTACGAAAAACTAGTACGACTTGACACTTTTTTTTTTTTTAATTTTATTTATTTATTTACATGTATATTATTGAACAACGTAAAATTTGCCTCTGCGCCAATAAGGCATTTTAGAGGCATGTTGGCAAAGTTATTTAATGTAATTATAATTACATGTAAGATATAGTTACATAACCATAAAAAAAATATAACATTTAAAAAATTATACTACACTACTACTATTTTTCCGTTTTGGATTTTTTTTTATCATTTTTTTAATATAAAAAATTGATTTTTTTAGGCAAATTTTTAATTTTTTTCATAAATGTATTTATAACTACGAAACTGTTGATTATGCAGAGAAATTAAATATGGACTGATTAATTTCGGGTTTTTGTTTCAACAAAATTGAACTGGTCATTCTTGACTTATGCCCCCCAAACGTGAATGTAGGAGCTTAAAAACTTTAAGCCAAAAGTGACACGGGTTAACACACTCCAATCGTGCCCAAACTTTAAATATCCTAAAATCAGCATTGACTTTATAGCGAACATCGTTTGTAGCGAGCTTTACGTATAACGAACAATATTTGTTGTCCCATTTCCCAGTTTTCATGCATTTTTTTACGGTTATAACGAACTCCCTACAATGTTTTTAATTATTTCAGTAACGGTAATGTATTTTCTTTCAAACAATTAGTAAAATGTTATTCTGCTGTTTTTGTTCCTCAAGATTTGTTTGATTTATTTTAAAGTTGATTGATGACATTTTTTTCATGAACAAAAATACAGTTAAGAAATAAAAAGAATAATAAAAAAAATTTTGTGATAATTTTTTATACTTCAGATATAACGAATTTAAATGTATAGTCCCTGCGAGGTCGCTTTAACCGTACTCGACCGTATTGCCATACCTACCACGCCTCTTTATGGGCGTCACAAATGTAGGAACAAACTGAATATGAAAAGTGAAGGATATAAATAAATAAAGTGACACCAATGATGTCGATTTATTTTACTTTGTTGCATAGTGTATTTATTACTAGTATTAAATTTTAAACTTGTCAATGTGCTCCTTAAACTATTTATTAAGTTAATATGTATAGAATTTCACTTTCCGTTGAGAGAATATCGGGCAAAACCCACACAAAGTTTGGGTTAGCTTCTTGGCCAGCACAGACCTCCTTTTTCACACACAGATTTTTTTCGGATGTACATTGGCGTTATTAACTGTCTTCGTACACTCGTTGCTGCAGTCAGTTGTTATTTTTGTTGTCGCCAACGAACAACAATGGGAGAATCGCTTTTACTTCGTTACTCGCCGCCAGTCGGTAAGTGAGTGAGTACGTGAGTTTGTGAGCGGTTGAATGAATTTACGGTTAGTGGCTCAGTCGTCGTCGGAGTTTCAAAGTGTTTGGTTGCGATGTCGGTGATGGCGGCCGTGTGGCCAGTATTAATTTCGGCGCATTCATTTAATTTTTGTTGCGTTTAAAGCGAAGTGTAAACAAACAAAGAAAAAACCTAAAGTACAACAAAAACAAATTAATTAATAGCAAAAACTACACATTCAATGAACGACGACTTTTAATTAACAAGAGCGTTTAATTTATCTATCTACCTGCCTTAGTGTTTTGATTTGTATTTTCGCTGTGTTGTGGTGAAGTGACAGCAGAAGAGCGATAGAAGTACATACGAGTGAGGAGTGTCTGTGGTGGCAGTATATAAGTGCTGTGATAGTGCAATACAGTTAAGCAAAACAAAAACAAAAATGTGATTAAAACGCGTTTCAACATCAAAGTGTTGACATTTTCGACCGATTACCTGTCGAATGTAAACCGTTTCTTGTTAGTATCTTTGCTGTTTGAGGCAATTGACGAGGGCGCATCCCTCGTTAATTCCATCTGCATGAATTGTGTGTTCGCCAACATACTTTTGTGTTTTTTATTAGACAATTTTGAATTATTGCCAAAAAGAAGCTACAGCAATAACAACAACGGCGACGGCCACAACGCCACATCACACACTCATCATTGTCTGTGGCTGCGGCAACATGCAACAGCCAGTTTTCAACATTCAACAATCATAGAAGCCGCTAAATTTACACATTAATGAAAAAAATTAAAATTAAAGAAAAAAGAATTTTTGCGATTTACGACTCTAGCGAGTTACTTGGCTGAGTCGTTGACGCCTGCGCTGACGACTAACCGACGTCGTTGGCTTTCCTGCGCGTGCTTCTGCAGCCGTAACTTGTGTCTCATTCATGTTAACAGCCGACGAATCTATTACAAGGTAAATATAAATTCGTATGTACATATGTAATATTTATACTAAACCGGCCGGCCCCTGATCCCCGCAATAATATCCATCGCAATACCTATCTGAATATAATGTAGTTTTTCGACTATGAACTGCTAAACTTGTATACTGCACCTATGTAGAAAAGTACCAATGGGTCTTTGGCGGTGATTGTGAAGTTTTTCGACTATGAACTGTTAAACCTGTATACTGCACCTATGTAGAAAAGTACCAATGGGTCTTTGGCGGTGATTGTGAAGTTTTTCAAACTGAAATAAGCGAATTGTATAATACCACCATTCCCTTTTGGCACCTCCCATACAAAATGTATATTTCCCCAATAACTTTCAAATGGACAGCTGAAGGACATTTAAATTTCGTTACCTTGTAATAACAGACACATCTTCAGGAAATCGAAACCTTTGCCAACCTCATTCTGCTACATCCTATACAAATGACCGAATTCATACTTATTGTTTTACATCCATATCCGTTTTTAAAGTACACTGCATTTATCAATTTTTGTGTTAGTTCATCTTCAGACCCCTTTGTGACGAATTGAAGCTGTATGGTACATCATCAGTTGTATATATATCTACCATTATGTCAAATATGTACATGCGAAGTAGATATCAGCCGAAAATGTCCAGTACCAATATTTTTTTGAATATGACCGTTAATATTCACACATGGAACAATTAGGTACATCTTTTGTACAATATACGCTCATGAGAGTTCGACTCCGGAATGAATATGGACAATATCAGCTAGAGTGTTCAAATACCTCATTTTTTAAAAACCCGGTTTCCGAGTTATTCGAAAAATTGATTTTTTAGAAAAATCGGATATCGAATACAGCATTTGAAAGAAAACTGGTTTAACCGGGTTTTTCCTAAAAAGTTAAAAATAAAAATAAAAAAAAATAATTTGGTTTAAAAAAATGGATTTATTTACAAAAAAATATAATTTAATACATTTTTGGAATCTTTTTAATTTTATTTTTTAAAGTAATATTTTTTGAAAGGAATAAATTTTGGGAATATTTTTTATTTTTTATAATAGTATTTAAGAAATAGAATGCAATTTAGTTGTTCAATTTTGAGTCTATTCTTCTGTTTCGTTTTCATAAAGCTCGATACAGAAAACACGCGGTCACTAATTGTGGAAGTAGGATTTATTGACAAAATCGCGTTTAGAAGGATGTTAAGCTTTTCTGTCCTTTTATTAAATTTATCGAATTATGATGAGGCTTGTGTCATTGCAGTTGTTTTCACTGTTGGATTTTGGATGTTATTTATTGTTCTGTTTAAATCGTTGCAAAGACTAATGTTAGGGGATTTAGTTTTAGTTTTGTTCTTTAAATTCGACCTTTCTTAGTTATCTTTATTTTCCTTATTTTTAGATCAAGCTAGAGGTCAAGTGTTTTTTTCTTGTAAAATAAAAGAAAAAAAAACTTGACCTCTTGCAAAATGTATTTATTTTTCAGAAAAAAAAAACACGACCTCGAGCTTGATCTAAAAATAACGAAAATGAAGTTAGGGGATTCCTCCATCTCACAATCTGAACTGTTACTAGACTCTGCCGTTGTTGGGGAAATTGCAGGATAAAGTCTTTTAAAAAGTTCGTTCGCATATTCCATCGTTTCCTCCTTTATAGTATACTTTACACAGGATGAGCTTGTAGGATATTTTGGGGAGCTAAGATATATATTTAGGGTATTTAATGTTCCTATTCTTCTTTCCTTAAATCTTGCTATAGTTTTGTGTCGCAGCTTCCGAGCATATGCGGAGTCCATATTCTTGAGCTGTTTCAGTACAAACGTATATACTCCTTCAGCATGGATAAGAGTCGCTGAATCATTTGGTAATCTTTTAATTGCGAGCGCTAAAGGCTGAGCTTAAAACTCTCAAAATTGTTATTTCTTTTGAGCTGAATGGAGTATCCCCTAAATCCAAAAGCGCATGGTTGACACATGGGTAAATTCTTAGAAACCGTTCAATCATTGCACATAAGGAGCTATACCGGTGTTTCACATCGACAATGAGCCTTAATTCTTTATTTTGCTCCAGGAAAACATAACTCTGCAATTTTCTTTTGAGACACGTTTTAATGTGCTCGTATGATTTTATGACTTCCACTATTGCACCGCATTCATTATCCTCACTATCATCGTTGGCGAGATGATTTAAGCAGAATTGGGATTCCGGTAGTATGTAAGCCCCATATTTCTTCACTGCCGCTGCACCATCATGTGTAGTACGAATTTGAAATTTGATATGTCACGCCATTCATCAACTACATGCGAAAAACGACCCTTCTTTTCTATTATTAACTGCAACTTGTTTATCATCTCGCTTTTTTTTAACCATATAAAATTCATCTACTAAATCCCGTAGCGTTACATCGCATGACGGTATCACCAGACCTTTATAGGTCAAATATTCGGCTACCTGCCTAGAATTGTGTTTTTTTTTTAAATCAAATTTGAAAATTTTACAAAGCTTCTAAAAGCATTCTCGTTTACAATATGATAAAAGTTTTTTCTAAATTAATTTGAAATTGAAAAAAGTTTTTTTTTAATTAATTTGGAATTGAATTTTGAAATTTTACAAAGCTTCTAAAAACATTCTCGTTTATAAAATGTAAAAGGATTTTTCTAAATTAATTTGAAATTGAATTTTTTTGAAGTTTTTAATTTTTCAATAACTCCTTTAAGAGTTGTAACAAAGCGATTTAAAAAAAACCGAGTAGCCGAAGAAAAAAACTCGGTTAAACCGGTTATTCGAAAATGGCATTTTTGCAAAAACCAGCATACGGTTTTAAATAAAATAACCGGTTTACGGTTTTCGGTTTCGGTTTTGAACACCCTAATATCAGCCAACCCCGTCTAGTATCTTCCATACGAAATGACTTATTTTTGGATAATTAAATTTGGTCAGTCAACTTTTATTGTAATAGTAGGTAAAATGTCAGAAAACCGAAAATGAGTTGACACACCCATTCTGGCACCTCCCACACAAATGACCGAAATTGCCTCAATACTTCTACATGCATATCTTTTTGTAAGTGCACTCAATTTAGAAAATTATTGCACAGGAAAGCGTTTATTGAACGTTGATTTACGGAAAAAAATCGGATACATATCTACTAGTACTTTTGTTTGAATTAATAAGAGAAGTTTTCCCTTTCCGGATACCCCATACAAAGTGACCAAATGCCCAGAAATAATGAATTGAACTTGTTGCATTTGTTAACAAATTTATTAACACATTTTACACAGTAACCTTTTTTACAGTTTTAGTAAATGTCAGTAAACGTCCAACCGATTAAGCCCCACAAGCAAGCATATAATAATACATATGTTATTTCAATCAAAAATCGGTTTATTTCAATAACTCAAGACTTAAACAACATCATACATAGGGTGATGCTATTTATCATCAGTTTACTTGAATGACATTTCTGTACTGCTTTTTTTAAATATCATTATTCATTTGTGACCTACACGTTTACCTATCGTTACATATGTACAAATAAAACTATAAATGGTTTAAACTTCCTGAAAATATTCTATAAAACCGATCTATATTTATCATAAAAGTTTTAATTGTGTCTAGTAACAGTAAAAGTTAAATTTTATATCACTTACTTGCGAGTCGTACCGAGATGTGAAACTTCAAAATTTCCATATACTAAGTACTTATTCAAGAGAATATTTTATGTATTTATTCAACAATTACGATTTGTCTAACCCATATATGAAAAATTTCAGCAAACTACATATTTAACCCCATTTCTGTTCATGTTCCTGTCAAAAATGACGCAGCCACACTTCCTTGCTCCATGTTTTCAGGTACTTTTCCATTTGAATGGTCGAACTAGCGAATTTTACATTGGTTTTTAATCTGAACTTAGCATGAAATATAGCAATAAATCAATTAATTTTTTTTCAGAGGCAAATTTATTGCGCTGCCGTCTTTGGTCTTTTCACATCATCCAATTCCAAAGGGGAAAAATGACGCTAATGCCGTTATTCGTTATGTGTTGTTTGTTTGGAAATGATGTCATTCCTAAGAGCATAATCACTCTAAGAGTACAGACGTAAAATAAAAACATTTCTGTTTCAATGCGTAGAAGTAGGGGATATACACAATGTACTGCCACATACACAGCAGCCGGGCGAAAACCGATTAAAGCTCAGAAACAGGAATATTTCCTATATTTCAAAGGGTAATGGAAAGGGAAATTGGATCTTTAATTTTGAAAAAAGCTGTTTGTAAAGAAAGCTTTAAAGCATGTGTATAACAACATGTTTTGGCCAAATATCAAATTAAAATATAGTTAAAAGTATTGGGAAACACTATTTATGTGTTATACAAATAACCAGTAACTAATATGACAAGTATTTACTAAATGTGTAATAATAAATGTAGTAAGGTTCACATGTATTTAGTAATCGTTGCAGGGTTTACGATACAAAACTGGATTCAATTCTGACTTTTCACGTCAAAAGTTTCTTTTGCTTTTCAAATGATGATAAAAAAATTTATATAAAAAAATCTAGATATTTATTATGAAAGTAAATTAATAGGTATTTTATTTATTAAAAATAACATCATCCAAATGTAGATCAAAAATTTTCAATGACCGTTTGGCTAGAGTTTTGTGAAATATTCTGCATTTCTTCGCGAATACGTTTCTATAATTTCTCAAGATACACTGGGTTGCTATTGAAAACTTTACCTTTAAGGTTTTCTTAAAGAAAAAAAGTCGTCTAGGTTACGAGGTGGGTCAATTAATGTCACCACCATTGTAATTTTGAAGCGCTAGGTTCTGTTTTTCCACGACCAGACACTCCTACACGCTTTATGTTTTTGGAATCCCTTGAAGTTCTTCCTCGGCCTGATCGTGGTTGTTTTATTGGTGAACCTTTCTTCCTCAACTTCTGCACCATTTTCTAATCAATTTAATCGATGAAGCTTTTGTAATAAATATAAAATTTGCGTTGCGCTTTAATCGAAGAATTATTGTTTCGATGAGCTAGCAGAACGCACTTCGTGCTCCGCTAAATGACGCCATTGGCCGCTGTTTGTATTTCCTTAGTTGAGATTACAATATGGATTAAGTCTACCGGAAGCTTGGGAAGATAAGTCATAAGCACTATCGTCTTCATGAACTAGACTACACTGACAACTTGTTTTTTTGGACTTTGAGCACTTTGCCGCTCCACCTTACTTAATCTAAAGTCAAGTCCTACCAAATTAATTGATTCTTCTTGCGGCGGTCACAAAGGCAGTTCACCTTTGCCATTTCTTCCCACAATAGCAGTGATGTCTTGACCTTAATTTCAGGTTTTATTATTAGGCACGCCCCATTTTCTCCAAAAAACTTTTGCTTTATAGTACGATGAACATTATTTAATCTATTATGCATCTTAGCTAATACAATACATATTTTGCTAGCCTCCCTCCCGCCTAAATCAAATCAATGCAAATACTATGAGACGTCACCCTTTGTACTCAAACTCTTGATTCTCAATGTTGGCGTGTTTTGGTGAGTTCCAACAACTAACTTGAGACTTGTTTTAATTTATTCATAAATCGCATTTGAATTAATAAGCAAATACATTTATTAACTCTCGAACAAGAACATTTCTATTGAAATTCATGAAGCTCAAATCATCTAATGATTAGCCACAATAAATATTGAAATTGAATAAATTTTACTTATATCAATTTATTCAGTCAGTCATCTCATTTAAAGTACTTAGTTGAAATAACAAATGAATATTGTTGTCTAAAGTCCAAAGGATGCTCAGATTAATCTCTCAGACGAACACTCTGTTCTCCCAGAATATTATGTTGATAATTTCTATATTCTAATAAAGATAATACAAAAGTAATAAACATTTAATTTTAGTTTATTTATTTTTATACATAATTTTACATAGAAAATCGTCTTAAAATGAACTTTTTATATGAACAATTGTAAGTTACGTGGTATAACAGGAAATTCATTGGGTTTTGTAATAATAATAACTTATGAAAGGTTTATGGCTGTTGGCAAATAACTTAAAATGCCTCTGTAAAAAGATTTTTGACTATAGAATAGATTCCAGGAGTTAACCACTTTTGTTTAGAAAAAGTGTATACAAATTTAACACTTTGTGTGTTGAAATATTTCTTTTTATAAAAACAGTACTCGGTTAACCGGTTCACTAATATTGTCGCTATGTTAATGTCTCAGTAGCTCATTGCTCTGTGTTGTTTACCATGTTTCATGTTATATTCTCCAACAAATCTTCGTTGGATATCATTGGATCAATTAATAATATTCTGAGAATGCATCGTAAGCAACTCGTAATAAAATTTGAAATATTTTGCTTTTCAATTTAAGCTATGAAACTATTAGTGTGTGTGTGTACAGTGATATTAAATACTTTTGGCATTCGAAATTGTAATTGTAAACTCTGTGATGTCAAAGTTGTTGTGGTGGATGTGAACATATTATATTTCACAATATTTTTTATGATTTAAATATAATGAGTCTTCATTGATATCCAATAACATTTCGTTAAATTTTTTTGGTTAAATATGTGTTTTGACCTTCATTCCCGATACGTAATAAATGGCCCTTTACACTGGCAGCCTTGTCTAGGAAACAAAAAATCCCTGCCCTCCCCTTTACACTTCAGACGTATCTGTCGAACTTTCATTTTTCACCAGCAGTCATCATGAACGGTGTACCGAAACATGCCTAATATTTGTATTTTATTTTTTTTACAAAAAGTTAGCACAACACTTTTTGAATGTGAATTTCTTAAAATATGTCTTCATTTGACTTTTATTTGTGTATTTTAACTAGTATAACAATTTTTTCTATTTTTATTTTCAAATTTTTCTTTGACACGAAAAAAAAAGTCTGTCGAATTTGTCCCTACATTATCAGACATGTCTGCCCAGATTTATGAAAATCAAAATCGTTTTGATTTTTTACAGACAAGTCTGCGCAAACCGAAAACATAGCCCTAGGTTGGGGGATTAGTCTGGGCAGACATTATATCTCACAAACTTGTCTGCCAGTGTAAAGTGGGTTTAACATACAGGGGCGGCCAAGAATAAACCGAAATATTGGGTGTAAGAAATGTGTATCGATCAGAACTAAATCTTAATGTGTAATTTAGTTTATTTATTCACTCACTGGTTTGATGATTATTTTGGTAACCGCATGGTAACCGTATTAACATTGTTTGCTTACTTCATTACATCATATCAAAGCAATATCAGGCAGACCTTAGCCGAGGTAAGGTTTACGTAACGTCTCATACAAGTAGCCACATAGTTCGTTGAAACAAACGCTTTACTGCTGAATAATTGTTTGCTGACTTCTGGTCAGTACTAGAGAAGGCACAAGTCATAATACGCCCGCTGATTACTGAAATTGCAATTATGCTTGAAGCATATGCCTTACGCTAAATTTGCTCTTCTCCTATTTTGATCTCTTTTTTATTTGGACTGGGTAATCTATGTCGGGGTTGAGACTTAGGGTAGTGAAATAATGATGTTCACTTATCTTTGTCACTGATTTTAACATTAATCTGGTGTTTTATTTTTTAATAGAGATTTAGGCATGTCTATTTCAAAAACTTATAATTATACTATGATTATATTTAAAGGACATATAACTAACATATTCACTTAAATTTTTCCGACTGTACCTGTAGCAGTTATGTATCAGTTGTATCCCTTAACGGCCTCTTTTGCACCTAAAAAGTACGAATTTCGAAAACCGTGTTAGCTACATTCTAATTCTACAGGGATCAAGCCATGTTTCCATGTAGCCTATGACAGATGTTTTACTACACACTGAAAATTTCATTGCAATCGGTCCATTTATTTTGCCGAGATAACGATTTTTTTCAAAAGGGCGTGGCACTGCCCATTTCCCAGCGAGACGTAATCCTCCTTGTACCAGTAACATACGTAGCAATCTAATCTTTATACCTTTAATGGATCGTAAGATATGACCGAATGAAATTTCGGTTTGTGTGGGCGGTGCCACGCCCCATTGTCTTACTATGTTTTCATGTAGCGTATCATAGAGGTCTTATAGACAGTATCACACAAAAAAAATATAATTGCAATCGGTCCATTTATTTGGCCCATATAACAATTTTTTAAAAGGGGCGTGGCGTCGCCCGCCTTCCACTTTCTTATACGAAGAATATACGTATCAAATCTCGACTTCGTATATATAAAGGTTTAAAAAAACATCCATTTCAGAATTTATGCAGTATTGGGCGGTGCCACGACTATTTTACCATCTTACAGTCCGAATCGCCAAACACCCCTTCTTAGTGCGCGCCTACGTCATAAAAAGAACCTACATTCCGTTTAGTCGTTTGGGCTGGGGAGTGATCAGTTAGTCACCCAATCCTTTTATATATAAAGATAAAAAGTTTTTAAAATTGCAAAGATCAAATTTTGAGAAGCGCATTTTTACATTGTGGCGAATATGTATCGAATATCTCTGTTTTCGTGATCTCTAAGAAAAAATAATATTGATTTCATGCGAGGCGTGAGTTACTGGTTATCGGTTACCCACTGTACTGTATTTAGCATCTTCTCATTTTCAATGGCCGCTTAATCCCTCATTTATTTTGAAAATTTCAATCATTGGCACTGGCTACAATGAACCAGACAACTGAATGTAGTCATACATTCATAGTTATGTTTTTTAGATGGTTCGTGAAAGTATTTTCACTTTTATTATTATTAAATATTTCACATTTTGTTCAAACGCACCGCATTTTTAAGTTCCAAGACATAAGGCGCAAGACGCGGGAATGCTGCTAACAGAAACTCTTGAGAATGGTAGAAGAAGAGAAGACATTTTTGGCATACTTTTTATTTTCATTCATTTGCCTAACATGACGCACACACACACACATACATATACTTACTCTTGTAGCTACTTAAGTTTTTATGCGAAAACTCCCGAAAATAAAATGATGTCATAATGTCTCGCGCCTATTTTAATGACCGGCTATTGGTGGCGTTGTAAACTTTATGACCCGCTTGGCTTTTGGTCATTATATACTATACTCGCGCGTATTCATTGCCCTTACAAAAGTTTTTGTTTATGGCCATTATAGGATCTTTTTTCTCCCTTAGGCATCACATGAGCCTAAGTTCTAAATTGTACCAATATATGCAGATGAATGTACATACATAATTCGCGGCAGAGTTACATAAACACCTAGAAATGCCACGGCTCAAAGTTAAGTGTTAAGTTTGATGTTTTGTGGCGGTAGGTGTTAAAGAGTTATTGCTTTTTGTGACGATGGGGTAAGGGGGTGGTACGCACAAATTACGATGCTATTGATAAAAGACTAGCAGTGTCTCTCTATGTTCGGCGAAAAAAGACATTTCCCTATTTAAGAGAAATATATATTGATTCTAATTCTACGTTATATGTTATAACGAATTGTGTAAAGATGATCTTTTGTTAGAAAGGCACCTGAAAGAGAAGCATAACTCTTAATCTAAATCCATAACTCTAAAAGGGAGTTATATGCAATCCTTCAAAAAACGCACTTAGAATGCCATGTAATATTAAATATTGCTTCTTTCAGATCTTTCGAGGTATTTGATAAATGCAGGGTGGCCGTTTTCAAGGCGCCCAGTGGGATTTTGCTGTCAAAAACTTTAATTTACCCCTAAAATTAAATGAAATTTTAATTTTGAATAATTGAAGTAAAGCCAGCAAGAATCCTTCGATTTCTAATTGTGAAGCAACAATTTCGTAAAATTACGTAGATATGTTACACTCTTGCTTACTGTCAAGTTTTGCGAATACAATAGTCTCTTAATAATCAAGGCTACCAATGTCTTCTATGTATAGCAATACGCGACATAACTATTTACTCATTACAATCTAATTACGATCACATCGACAATCTAAATATGCCAACGAGTCACCTCCCAGCCATATTTACCATGTTCTTAATAATTAGCTTGACATTACCGGTCCAACATTGTCACTTTAAGTTCTAATTGTTCGTCTTTCTTATCAGTTTGTTAATTTCGCTATTCAAGTTGAAAACATCGCGAAGGGAGACAATTTATCATCACCTGATAGGGATGACGATGTTGACATCAAACGAGAGAGTTATCAGCAGCGATGCAAAGTAAGAGCACTTTGTACTCATATTATTGTATATTTGTACATATGTTAAAAGTATTGCAAAATACAATTTGGTCATTATTCTAATTGTTTATCATAAAGTAAACATTAATCTCTTACAATGAGTTGTCATTGTTGACTGTGGTTGGAAACTCTTCGTTTGATGTTATCGCAGCAGATGCTTTTGCAATACAGACGCTGTCTTTCATGGCATAAGCAAGATTTTGGATAAATAATAAATATATATTTTATATAGGTATAAAATGAGGGTTGTGTGATAAACAATTTGTCTAAAACCTTAACTACTAAAGGGTGTCCCAACAAGAACGCAATTTTTAAATCTGGCAACATTCGAAGTGTCATTGTTTGACATTTGAACAATTGTTATTGTTTGCTAGTAGAAGGTACGAGGTTAGTAAAAATGGAGCGCTACACGAATGAACAACGCATTCTCATTGTGAAATTGTTTTACCAAAATGGTGAAAGTTTTGCGGCTACAGTTCGCAAATTGCGATTAATTTGGGGTCGAAAAGAGATTAATGGATAAATTTGTCGAAGCTGGGTCTGTTAGTGATGTAAAGACAACAACGCGCCATCGACCAGGCGCGTATGACGTAAACTTTCATTTGCCTTCGGTTTCGTCCCATTCCGATTTTGGTTGTTGCACAGTGTTATTTATTAGAAGTTTAGGATATTAAATTATAGTATATAAAAAGTTAGTGACATTTGTACGAAAGTGGACATTTCAATGAAGTAGATGCAGTGTACCTACAAGATAATTTCGACGTACGAATTCAAACTATACGCTTTGAGTAAAAAAAGAATTGTTCAAAAATGT
Organism: Muscina levida; assembly: GCA_964034835.1. NCBI lineage: Eukaryota > Metazoa > Arthropoda > Insecta > Diptera > Muscidae > Muscina > Muscina levida. The sequence goes on from OZ035882.1 coordinate 3,791,522, forward strand.
TCCGTGATGATTAAACTTAAAGGAAAGACAATAAAATAAAAAAAAATTTCAACACGTTTGAAAGAAGAAAAACATAACTATTACATTCCTTTCCATTTAAAAATGTTCATAATTGACATTAATTAATATACATCAATGTTAATTGTGATAATTTTTAAATCTTTATCTCTGAGCTGAAGCAAATACAACGGCGGGTACATATCGAGCCCTTACCGCCAAAATAGTGTAAGCGACAAAAACAAAGTTTTACAGGAGAAGGTTTTTTCTAATTATCTCTGCTTTTGGTCTAAGTATTACCGTGAAATTTAATATGTAAGCATTATTTCGTCTAATATTTATGACGCCTTCTGGTACCTCCCATACAAAATGACCTATTTTTAGAAAATTAATATTTCTCCCATAACTTACAAACCGGCACCTGAGGGACAATCAGATTTGGTCAGTTATTTTATCTTGTAATAAGAGGCATAACCTCAGAAAACCTAACTATTTGAAACACCCCTTCTGGTACCTTCCATATAAATAACAATAATTCACATACATATAATTTTTGTATGTACACTAAATTTAGACAAATTTTGCCAAGGAAAGCAATAATTGAACGTTGATTCACGAAAAAAATAAGACACATTGTGCTGCCCCTAATTGTACCTTCTATACAAATAAGTCAAATTTTTTCACACATTTCTTCTTCAATATCTTCAAATTCTAATTCAGTAGTCTTCGACGAAATAATGTTTGTGAATTTATTATTTCCACAGAATCAGAATCGCTGTATGAAACAAGCGATTTTTTGTTGAAAACTGAAACAGAAATTTCTTTTAAGTTAAAAAAAACACGCTTACCTCTAGTTGATTTAACGACAAAACGAAAAAAATAGTCAAATCGCAAAAATATTGCAATATTTTGTTACAGAAAATTTTAATGTAAGCGACACATCGCAGTCACAAAAAATGTAAACAAACTAAGAATGTTCACTTACCTTAAAATTGCTTTTGCTGTAAATTCGTAACGGAACTTTTTACAGTTATAAAATTTTAAGAGATGATGAAAATGATAGTAAATAATCGATTTTCATCAAAAAACGAAAATTGATAAACGTGTCGCTTACACTATTTTGGCGGTAAGGGCTCGATATATTTAAATAAAAAGAAGTAAACATAAACCCTAAATGTATTTACTTCCAATGAAAAACCATTTTTTTAGTAAAACTAGCAAAAATTAACTTATTTTTTTTTTAATTTTTATAATTTGGCTCTACATTTCCCCCAAGCTGTTCTTTAAATAAAATGATAGTTGGGAAATTTCCGGAACAGGAAAGTTTTTATGCACAAAATGTGAGAAAAAAAAAACATCTTGGGTTGTATGGGTGGTTGGCGTGGCATGTTTTGTTTATACTCTGAAGAGCGAAAAATTATACGCTCCACTGTATTTCGATGCAGACGTACTTAAGGGGCCATAATCCAAAAACCGATTATGAGGAATGAAAGATAATCAAAAACTACTCTTTTCCATCCAATAACAACAAAATTGTACTTATTAAGTTTATCTTGTTTGCATTTCTTAACAGTATGGGGTGATCATGAAATAACACGTAATGGTTTTAAACTACGAAATAATTTTTTTTTTATTAAAACAAAAACCAAATTTAAAATAAAAAACACTTTTTAATAATTCGTATGACCTCTCTTATTTTAAATAAGTTAAAAAATGCCTTACGGTCATACTACATATACTTCTGCATCGAAATACAGTGGAGCGTATAATTTTTCGCACTCCACTGCACTAGAAAGTGCATATACCAAATTTAAACAATATTTTTAGAAAAGGAACAATTTTATGGAAATAATGGATTTCGATTGTATGTATATTTGATTAAATTCCAACTTTGAGCGTTCTAGGAGCACTCCTTATAGTTTTTACACATAAATGGATGAAGCCATCCATACCACTGTGCGATGTGGCAGGTTGATGTCATCCCTTTTGGATATCACTTATGCCGTACAAATTTCATGATGAGTCGTTGGTGGTGGGACATATTGCCCCATCTTGCTGAAACGACGATCGTTGATTAAAACCAGGATGTTCTCTTTCATCTTGTACGTTTTCGAGATCTATTATTGTTCTAGGTCGGCCAAGGCGTGGTTGGTTTACTGTTTCACCTATCGCTGCGAACTTCGGCATCCATTTTCTAAGCGATGGAGCTTCACTTTTATGCCGTATGTTGTAATGAGCGACCAAGAATCATTGTTTCAAAAAAACACAGAATTTTCATGTAATAATTTGAATGCATTGAATACTTTTCAGAATTTCCAGTTGACATTCAGAAACCAGCATTTGAAAATAACATTGCCCAAATGAAAATCTAATTTAAACGATTAAAAATCGCAATATTACTTTATGCATTCCATAGCCTCGTGAGGCTGACAATAATCTTATTTTTAACACATGTTTGATTCAAAACAGTCAGCGTGCGCGGTTTTACTTGAGTTGCTTTTATAAAGCTCAAGAAGAGACTGACCATAGACTGACTGCTTTGAATCAAACATATCGACGCCTAGGGGTTGTTGCTTGAATAGTATCTCGGAGTATTACATAATTTCTTCACTGGACGCAACTTGAAACTCTCACCAGCGAAGTCATCAGCAACATTCTTCACCACCTGGACAAAGGAGGTAAACATAAATCTAGGCGTAGTAGTCGATGGCGTCCAAATACCGACTGTGAACCACCCAAAAATTTTGGGGGTCACCTTTGACAGCCTGTTTACCTCCTCAGCTCATGCCACTGCAATTACGCACAAATTGCGAAGTAGGAACAAGGTCCTCAAAGCGCTAGCCGGCAGCACTTGGCGTAAAGACAAAGAAACCTTGTTAGCTACCTACAAAACTATTGGCCGGTCAGTGGTTAACTATGCCGCTACAGTGTAGTCTCCTTCGCTGAGTGATACCCAGTGGAGAAATATTCAAAGCTGCCAAAATGCCGCCCTGAGGACTGTAACGGGCTGTATGCAGATAACCTCTGAGCATCATCTACATGAGGAAACGAAGGTCCTCCCAGTCAAGGAACACAATGTCATGCTGACAAAACAGTTTCTCCTGGGATGTCATCGGAGGAGTCATCCTAACTTTAACATCACACAGATGGATGCTCCCCCAAGGCATGTCAGGAAGGACCTTCGAGTATATGAGGATGATATACACAACCACGTACAGGATCCCTTGGATCACTCCTCATATGCTGTAGCTTTGAATTACATTCATAGAGACGCCACCTATTCCGCGATTTCAAGTTACCGCATGAATGTCGTTCTTGGAGGTCGCCCACCCCCTGTAGACGAAACAGAGACAAGCCTGCCACGTAGAACAAGAGTGGCCCTGGCACAACTCAGATCGGGATGGAGCAACAGGCTCAATGCCTACTGGTCCCGCATAGACCGTGCTGTCCCCAATATATGCTCAGCGTGTGGTCAGGGTCCCCACGATACCTGCCACATCTTCAATTGCCCAGCACACCCTACTCCACTTAACCCATTGGATCTATGGACCAATCCAGTGAAAGTAGCCCAATTTTTAGGACTGGACAATGAAGAAGAACCCCCGGATTAAATTTGTAATATTTGAATAGTAAAGCTGTTACAACAACAACAACGCATAGGGGTGAATTGCCGACCGTGTCTGTGTGAAAAATACGATTATGGCCGGCCTCATGAGTCTATGGGCTGCCTCTGTCACTACTGTAAAGTTAAGGAAATGTCAATTGAAATTTGGAGAACATCAAAAGGCATGAAATTTAGAAAAAACAATTTGGATTTACGCATACACCACTTGTAATTCTGAAAGCATCAATCTTATTTAGGGTCTAATCAGGAAAATAATATAAGTTAAAATACGTAAAACAACCATTACAATTACAAAAATATATTTCACATTGTCATAAAATGCTGATATGTTTTTAAAGGGGAAAACTAATATGCACTTAAAAATTTTGCAAGATAATATAATATAAAAGATAATTTAATTTCTAAATTTCTTAAATGTAAATTGGTGTTTTTCGGTATTGCAATGACCTTTTCTGACTTATTATAGTTAGAATCTGAACATTATGTGATGCCTTCACGCATTTGAACTCGAAAGTTAGATTTTTAATTTTGTTTTCCAGAGTTTTTAAGTTCTAAATATCAGTTGATATTTTCTAAGTACTTTGGTCCATTCACTGAAAATTTGAAATTTTTATAGTCTGCCTGTGCAATAAAAATATAAGTTTCCATTTACTCTATTAAATTCCAATTTGATATGCTAGTATTCTATTGTTTCTTCAGATAATTTAATATAGAAATTCTTATCTATTAAATTCGAAAAAGGTTAATATAATAATTTACTAATTCGATACAGAATTTTGATTTTTTTTGTTTGTGTTATCTGCAACAAATATATTTTCAAGTAGTTTTGTAATCGTTCTGTTCTTAATGGAGCCGACCGTGACATTATGCTGCAGGAGACCAGCGTTCCAATCGTGTCTCAGTCATAAACATTTTGTTGATCAACGACATCTTTGATGTTATCGGCAGGAAGTTTGCAGTAGTCGGCTCTAGTAAATGATTCTCAAAAAGCTGGCGCTCGGATTCGATGTTAAACTGTAGGTCCCGTTGTGTAAGCCTATACAATTTATTTACTAATTCTTATTAAAGCTACTCATTTTCAATTGGTGTTTTATGATATATTTGTATAAGGTGTAGATTCAAATTGAAAGGGAAATTTTTCTCTAAAGGAAGAGCAAAATATAGAATATCAAACTATGTATACAGCTGTTAAAGATATCAATAACAAATTTAATAACGATTATTTACTTAAAATATTAACACACACATTACATTGTTATCATATCAGGCTATGTGATGAACTCTCCTCTTTTCGAAGGTCTAATATTTGAGTGAGTAATTCACTTGGTGTTTCATACGAATATTCCAGTACCATACATCCGTCATTTAAACAGAGGTGAACTGATTCGTATTCACATACACCGACAAAGTAAATTAGCCTTGAACTCTTAAAAATTATAAATTTTTAACAAACACATTTCAGTTCATGCCACCCAAAGACGCCTACGTCTTTTTTTTAAATTTCCATATTCTGCCACAAAATGTAATATTGTTTTTCCAGTAGAGAATATCTAAACCGTTATCATCATTGAACCTCTTGAATAAAATACATTGACCAAATGTTTTTCGAAGGCCAATTCCCAGGAATAGCACTTACTTGTGGAGACTTGTGAGAAGCGTGGCGTGGTTTTTAAAAGAAATAAGAAGAAAAACTCGATAACAATAAAAAGGAAATAAGTAACTAAGCCTAAACGGTACGAACGCCTGGGAATTGTCACAATATGTCTAATTAGATTTAAATACATAAATTTTTTATATGCGAACATTGAGTTTATAGCATTTTCTTTCATGACACATTTCAGTGTTTAGTGTTCTTTCCAAGAAGTTGATACATATAACTGTGAATGTCATTGTGAAGGAGAAATACGATCGAGGTCAAATATGCATGTATTTACAAAGAATCTAATGCAGTTTTATGATATCCTTTCCATTCTGAAAAGAATACCTAACACTTGCGTAATGTTACACAATGCGGCTTGAGTAAAGCCATGTCCATTTCACAATACTTATAAAAACCTGAGTTGCCGGCCCTTAATACATTTTATGACATTGAAACTTTCTTTTGCTGCGAATGTTGCAACAAAAATGCCATTGTTTCGATTCAAACATATATGTACATAGTTGGGTAAAACAAACGTGACACAAGTTACGTTGCTGGCTGACATTTATGCAAGTGGTTTATAGGCAAAACAAAAACCCAATTTATCGTTAACTCAATTTAAAAAAATCCAATGATGCGGTTTTGTAGAGAAATGTTTGAATATGTAATGTGCATGGTAATTAAGGTATTTTTGTTTTTGTTGAAAAATTCATGTAAATTGCTAGCAAAGGATGCTAATCAAGGAATGACTTAAATTTTCAAGCAATTCAGTGGTTCCTATATGTACAATAGAGTGGGTAACAATTTGTTAAAGAAACCATAGGTGTAAAATCAAAATCGAGCCCCCGGTTTTTATCGCGAAACTTTTCGTATTGGCGAAAAATCCACAACAAGCTCTGCAACTTCCCCTGAATCAAATCTGTGACCGACCCCCACTAGTATTTCCCTCCTAACATTTTTCTCGAACATACCTATCCGCTATCTCCACACCCTAATGGGGCTCCCATACAAAAAGTTTCTAAATTATTCAAAATTTCTTGACAAAATTTACGAAAATATTATTTTGTGAAGAATTTTGCTGTTTTGGTCGTGCTTTTTGTATGGGAGCCCCTTTAGGGAGTGAAGATAGAGGGTAGGTATGTTCGAGAAAAATATTAGGAGGGAAATACTAACGGGGGTCGGTCAAACATTTTCCCCCTCTAGGAGGCACCATTGGAGCTGGCAGAAGCTGATTTAATAAAAAATTTGAAAATAAAATGAATTGCATGGGGCCTCTTTAAGGGTTGAAGATAGAGGGTAGATATGTTTTGAGAAACTGTTGGCGGTGCAAAAATATTGGGGGTCGGTCATATGTTTGATATATCCTTTACTCGCACCTTTAGGGCGGATAGGAGCAAATTTTATAAGAATTAGAATTTGGGATAATGTTTGGAGGAAAAATGAATTCTATAGGCGATTCCGGGGCAGTTAGAGGGGTGGGAGCATATTTTATAAAAAAAAATTTGTGCATGGTAGCCCTCGTAGGGGGTGAAGATGGGAAGAAGGCATGTTTTCGATAAATGTTAGAAGGGATAAATGACCGGGATTCGATCATACATTTTAACCATAGACGTCCAAGATGAAATGAAATGCTATTAGTGGGAGAGAGACTGACTGAACTGATATAAATGTAGTGTGTATTGAAACATAATGGGACTGAGAGAGAGAGAAAAACAAAATTTATGAATTGAGCAAGCACAATTGTGCCACTGTTGGACGTCTATGATTTAAACGCTCTAGGAGGCATCATGGGAACGGCGTGAGCTGATATATAAAAATATACAACAATTGTATGGGGACCACCTTAAGGGTTGAAGATAGAGGGTACATTGGGGGTTGGTCATACATTTGACTCCTCTAGGGCACCTTTTAGGCATTAAGGAGCAAATTTTGTAAAAAGTTGTATTTTCTATAGGATCCCCTTAGCAGGTGAAGATGGAGGTAGGTATATTTGGGAACAATATTAGGAGGGAAAAATTACTTGGATCGGTCATACATTTTACCCCTCTAAAGCCGACTCCGGGACAGTAAAAGCGGTAGGAGAGAATTTTGTAAAACAAATTTTCTGTATGGTAGCCCTCTCCGGGGGTGAAGATGGGGAGTAGATATGTTTGGGAAAAATTTTAGGAAAGAAAAATTACTGGGGGTCGGTCATACATTGGAACCCTCTAGGAGAGATTCGATTTTGATAACCCACTCTAATTTTTAATATTGTCGAATTTAATATATTTGAAAAATATTGAATATTTTTAAAATTTAAAGAACAGCTATGAGGATATAATTAACCGCTAAGGAGGTATGCCATAATCTATGTTATAAGCCTCTTAAAATTAAGTAATTTTCATTTTTATTTCCACCGAGCTGTTCTATCAATAAAATAAAAGGATGGGAAAGTCTCCTTTCGATTAAAAAAAAATTCTCGAAACAGAAAGAATTTTATGCATCATATTTTAATCATACATCAGTGTTTACAATAAAGATATGTATTTCATAAAGTATTGTACTAACACCATTCTTATTGGCATTTTGGATGTTAACATACATTTCCACAGCCCACAAATAATGTACGCTTGTTCATTATTGCAAAATTTAGCCATTATGCCTAATAAAAGTAATTAATTGAATTTGATTTCTCTTTGCCGTATCGTATTAGCATGCGTAACTCATACGTACATACATACAAATTGTGTTGTAATTCCAATCAAGAAATGTGTTCAATTACTTTGGATTGGATTCAAATGACGAAATACGACAACTGGTCACAGTGGCCATCCGCCATCCGTCTCTATTGTGTTTTCGACACTGCAATGACACCGAGCACTGAGTGACCTCTTCCACTTGCTTTTAATTGAGTGTGCTGTTAAATTAATAAATAAATTAATAGGGGCACATAGCAAATTGTTGCATTTGTGTAGTAAATGTTTGTCAATATCTGATTCATAGAATCTGAACCATACGAACTATCTATGCGTTTTTGTACAAAAATGAGAAATTACAATTTAATCAGCTGCCTAGGCAACAAATGGCATGATCTGACTGACTGGTGGCCATCAGTTCATTAAGTTACAAGAACAGTTTGTAAATACATTCATTACGGGGACATTGAAACCCCACATATACACGCACGCACACATTTTAATTGTTGGCATTACACGAAGGTCCCCTAGTGTCTGCCACTGTTAGAGGTGTAAAATGTAAAGAGATATTTACTAATAGTCGATGGCTGTAAATGTAAAAACTCTATGGCATTTTTTTATAAATTTGAAAAAAAAGTAATTGTAGTATGATTTTTAATTAAAAATAAGATGAAAACAATTGAAAAACCAATCAGAAGAGATTTAAGCAATATCATTACACAGTACAACACATGATTTTGGGACTCAATTCTGAGTTCTGCATAATTCGTTTTGTCAAGCTACATGCCATAAATAATATATCGATTTGAAGTTAGTAAGTATCGTATAGGCCATATTGTCACGTTTTAAGCTCTATTATTATATTGTTATATGGTGGCGTATGATTATCTCAAGTAATATTTCACGTAAATCATACGCCACGGAGTACAACAGTTTTATTGTAACTGCTACAAAATAAACTCAGTTCAAAATCATTTGATGAATGGAAAAGTGAAACTTATGTAGGGAAACGTTATATGAACAGATTAATGGAATTGTAAGAATCGAGTTATGTCAAACAAAAGAGGCTAAAACGTGACAAATGCCCCTATACGATACTTACTAACTTCAAATCAATATTAAATTATTATGACATATAACTTAACAAAACGAATAATGCAGAGCTACTTTCAAGTGCAGTTCTCAGAATTGAGTCCCAAATCAATGAGCTAAAAAATGTAGTACTGTGTTATATGACATGTATCAAGTATGTAGCTTCGAGAAACCATGAAAAGGAGTTCTTTTGCATCACCCCACATACAACTGCACAAGAAATCTCACAATGTACAACAACTCTAAGCTCCGTTTATGAAATGCAAATCTTGCAGAATTTATGCAATTATTCTAGTATTTTTTTTTGGGTTAAAAATAAAGCCGCGCATTGATAATGAGTACATTTTACGCTTTGCACATACTATGTGCAAAAATATATCTAACTACCCGAGTAATCAATAGTTGCCCAGCACTTTAGAAATTCTAGCGGCTACGAATGTCATTGCTATTTTTGTTGCAACAACAATGAGTTCCAATGACCCCGCGCCCCTCGACGTTCATTCTCAATAAATGTCAATCATGTCATTTCATATCATGTATGAAGTTCGCGGTCATTCAGTGAAATTGTACGACGAGAGCGCGAGAGCTTTAAATACAAATGGGCCAATCATTATAATATGCCCACAACCGCACATTACATTACATGGGGAGAATTTACAACGGTTCACGTATTTTTTTGCACGTCAACAACTCTGCGTTCCACCACCCATCAAATTCCGTAAGTCTGGGCTACGCTCAAAGAATTATATCTGAACAAAAAAAAAGGTTTTCAATGAAATGAATTTTGCTGCGAATGATTTGTTAACACGAACACAATATCCTACAAAATTTCTTTGAGTGCATAGAAAGGAATTTGCTGCCATAATTTGGCGTGCAGGAAATCGCTTTTACTTTCAGTCCTGGAAAAATGAAAAGAAAAATAAAAAAACAATAAATACTACTACCACACTGCTACACATATAAAAGGTACACATAGGTATATGAGACAAACAAATGACCGCTTTGTCCGTACAGTAATCAGCGGCGGAAATAGCAAGGCCTTGGCTATGAAAGTAATATTAAAACATACTCGCAAGAAGATGAAAACACAAATATTTGCTCTCTCTTTTATGAAAATATTTTGTTTATAACCCTTCTAAATCTAAAGTACTTGTAAATCACATAACTATTATGTAATACGTCTGCCAGGCATCCGAGATGGTAGCTAAAGCATTATAGAAGGCCCTTCATTTCGACTATTCGCCGTTGTGTACGAAACTTCGTTCGCCTGTTGTGGTAGTAAAATATGATTGGTTTTTGCTGCCTACATCGAGGGTATTAGGATTGGGGTTGGGAAGGGTCAGCTTTTGGCGAAACATTGTACATGAACGTGAATTACTTTGCAGTCGAAGTAAAATAAATGTAATAAAATCAAATAACATGAAGGAGACGGACAAACCGCATTCACATCCGCATTTTTTTCCTAAAAAAAAGTGGAACGATAACATACAACAAGTAAGCTTAGTTAATGCTAAGCTAAGGCCTGTGGAGGAAAATAAAGCAAACGGAAAATAAACATTTTCTATAAAATGAAATAGTTTTGCAAATAATTACATTAAATAAATGTTGTCCTGTGAATGAAATATTTTAGCATATGGGCAATTTCTTACAGAAAATTCTTCCTAAGTTATACCCATCAACAGTTAAACTAGCGTGACATGACAATAGTTAAAGGCACATTGCTACACATTTTTAATCATCCGCTGACATCTACCTATACCCAGTGATATAATTACACGGTGGTAGAAAAAAACAGGGGTTATACTCTAACTCGGACACAAGGAAACGAACAGCATCTTTAGTTATTTTTATCTTACTATTACTATTAATATGAAATTGTTTATTTTTAAACATTTCTCATATATTCTACACTTTACCGATCTTGATAACTTTCAGATCAATCAAGATATCGCGAAAAAGATTTTAGCGTCAATGGACGACAACAAGAGCTTTAAAAAATTGCAATAAAAAAATTTGAAAAATTACGCCTAACTGATTTGGTCGGCGCAGCGACTCTCAGTAACATTCTCCCATGTAAACACAACCTGCAGAGAAAAAAAGTGGATATGCAGTTTTACTTTACATAATCACTTAAAAAGGCTTTTTATTCCAATGTTTTTTTTTCATAACACAGGGTCTCCACCTGTAATAATGTTTGGCATAATATCTGAGAAAACGTCGACAGAATGAGAGAAGACATTTCTTCATGTTTGTCTAGATCTTAAACAAGGGGAAACGTGTTTATGTTAATCTTATAACATTTTGACTGACTCTCGTACAGTAAACTTGTGTTGTTCGTTAGATGTTTTTATTGTGTGCGTGGTTTGTCTTTTTGTTTTTTATTATATTTTTTTGTAAACAAATGCAGAATAATAATTAAATTGGTTTTTTGGCTGTATTTTTTATTTCACAATTTTACACTTTTGTTTCACAAGAATTAAATTTTCAATGATGGCGCCTTTTAATTGTTATGATTGTGTGTGCTATTTTTGACAGCTCATATTACAACATAGTTGTTACGAGAATTGTCGTAACAACTGTGTCTTGACATTTATTAAGATACAAACTCTAACACTATTTGAGATTCCACATGTAACATAATACTCTCTGCGATTGAATTTGACGTTTGCTGATATTAAAATCTTATATCTTATCTCAGGTGTAGACCCCATGTAACAATAATATGTTGTTTTTTTTAGTAAAAAGTTACAATTAATTTTCCTCCTTATTCTGTGCAAACATGAGGAATGTTGGTGCAATGTATCGACAGATTGGGACAACTTTGGTTGTATCTTATATATAACAATGAATTGTTGTTCGTTGGTAAGGCCATCACTTGAGAACGCATGGACCGATTCGACTAATTTTTTGTCACAATGTTTGCAATAGGCCGAAAATGGTTTTTATATAGATTTTATTCTACGCCCACTTTTTTAAAATATCTTAAATTTCTATATAACGCTCTACAAATTTAATTTCTTTACAGGTTTAGCTCTATAATGTTCTATATTAAAATTTATAATAGGTTATATATTTTTTAAATTTTTGATTAAATGGGCGGAGTGGGCATGTCAAAACATTTTTTATGAGCTAGAGTGATAAAATTTGGTACACAGATAGTACTAGACACTTCAGTAGTTTAGCCCTTGATATATAAAATTTGGTAAACATGTTGTACTCGGCTGAAATGGCTGAAAATTGCAGACGAAATTTTTATGTTCAATCAGTAGGCGGAGGAGGCGTGGCAAAACTGTAATTTAATACTAAAAAGATTATATTTGGAACACAGGTAGAAATCGGCAGGACTGGTTGAAATTTGCACACGAAATTTGTTTTTCCAATCAATGGGCAGAGGAAGAGTGGCAAAACTGTTTTTTATTCCTAGAGAGGCCAAATTTGATAAACGGGTATTTACTAGCGTTACGGACGCAAGTTTTTTTTCTTATTTTGTAGTTTTCTCGACTAAAACAGTTTCCCAAATAATAGTCGCGAGCTCCCGTTTTTTAAACCATCATGCCACTGTCGGCCTCAGGGATACCTTGAAGCTCTAGGTCGGTTGGATCGTTGTTGATTCATAGTTGAAGCTGTCCCTTTCAACTTTTCCACATACTTTCTAATCAATTACATCGATGGAGCTTAATTTCTATGACGTATTTCCGAATGAGCGTAAACGTTGCATGTCTAATTTTATTAAAATGATTCCTTTCTCAACACATAATAAAATGGATCTAATATGGATCTGTCGTTAGCTACTAATTCTAAGCAGATTAACTACGTATTAATTCGCATTTTTTTTAATAATTGTTTTCCTATGTTAACAATCAAAATATTTGTTGTATTGTCAACGATTTACTGCAATAACCTCATGTTTATAAGCTCATCATGCAACATCGCCAACCCTCTAGCCCATCCCATTCCTGTCGTAGCAATTTCCGTCTCACTGAATCTGTTTACGGCTTATGACTAAACAAATTATTGTTTAGTTACCTGGTTGTGGGTTTACTCATCATACGTATGAGTTTTCTTATACATGCATGAAAAAACAGACGCAGTCACTGTTTATACTCATAATCGTCACATTCAGACGAGCAGAATGCCGCCAACACGTGAATTGGAAGGCAAATAAATAATAATAACCGGCCATTTGAAATCCATTGTTGAGATTGAGATTTAATAAAGCGTCCCCCGACTCTCTCTCTCTCTTTGTCGGGCTACTAGTACTAAATTTTTTGTGTTTCTATTTATATATGCATTAGTACGTAAACCTATTACAAGTACATTAGGACTGAACGTTGGACAAACAAATCAATTATTTTTTGTTTGGGATTTTTCAGAACATGGATTTCATTGTAATCCTAAATCAGTAATATGGTTGTGAGAGTATTGAGAAGAAGATTTTTTAAAGTGTTTTTAGTTGTAAACAAAGAAGTAAAGTGGATTATCAAAACAAATTAAGGGACAGCACCATCGCAACACCAGTTCAATAGATATATACAAATATACCCTTTTTTGATTGACTGTATAAATAAAAGCACCATTTTTTCATGAGTAGTAAATTTTTTTTGAAATCGTATTCAAATCCCTATATTCTATAATAAAACAGAAAATTTTCAAATAGTGTTGGTGTTGGTGTTGGGACCGGCCGTGGCATAGTGGTTAGAACACGCGACTACCATGCGGGAGATCGCAGGTTCAAACCTGGCTCCAGTCATCTTAAAAAAAAGAAATAAATTTTTCTTTCATTGTCGGCTCCCCTCGAATGTTGTTGACAGCAACTTCGCAGTATTAAGCGTCGATTCAATCGTCGTGTCTAGTAAGAGCTTCTCAAACAGTGGCGTTCGCATTCGTCGATAAACAAGTAGGTGCCGTTAGTTGTGAATCTAAAAATAGAAAGCGTGTTAATTCACAACAACGCGAGAAGCTATCCCATACCTCATTCATGAGGTGCAAAGGGAAATTAAGTTTTAAGTTTTTAAGTTGGACCATAATAGTCCTACGAGCCTAGCCCAATGATATTGCAAAATGTTGTAAGCGGTAAAGTCTTCGACGATTCTGATCAAATTAGCTCCAAGATATGGAATTTCAATTTTCGAAGAAAAAGTCAATGATAAAACATATGTTATAATGTGAGTATATACCATATTTTTCGATTTAATCGAATATGGCTGGTTTTCAATTCACAGCTTTTAGTTTGTACAATAAAGTCATTCGACTGCGTGTTAGCAAGTTACCGACCAACACAGACAGACAGACATTGAGGTCATAATTACAGGTGAATGAGCGTAGCAGCCAATGAACAATGGCATCGAATAAATGTATTTTTGTAATTGTTCATATTTATTTAATATCATTATTATTAAGGTACATTTGCTGCTTTATTTACATATGGTTGATATTGTAAAGGGAATTATTTACATGTTTTGCCTATAAAGCTTCGTCCTATTTCACAATGACTGTAATCACTGTTGTAAACGTCTGTAGATGCGTTTGCATTTCATTTGCATTTGAAATTATTAAGTAAGCAACTATTGTTGGATATGTCAATTAAATCGTTGAAAGGGTAAATGTGTCATTAGCGCTGTATATTTTTCAAAATGAAAACAACTGACCGCAACGAATTCAAGTTAATGTAGTTTGAGATTGAAATATGATTCATATTTTAATTATTTCATACATTTCTAAACCTTGATCGACTTAGAGTATCCAATTTCCAAAAATAAAGCGATTCTATTTTTATCCGATATCCCACATTTGACTGTTCAATACATATTCGAATGCGTGGCATTAATACTTTAAACTTTTTTACAACTTTTAACAGCAATCAAAGTCCTTTTTAATTAACCTTGGTCATGTGGTCTAAAGGTTGTTACCACATACCATATTTGTATCGTATGCCGCCATCCGCCTTTATGACTGTGGGGACGACATCGGTGCATAGGTAATGGTCAAGTCCAAGTGTTCTGCATACGGCCCCTGTGGCCGAGTACTAACATACTTTCGATTCATAATGGAAAAAGAATAAACCAAAGGACAAATGAATCCTTTAAGTACTTGCGTATATATTCTATAAATATCAGGGACAGCATATGTATGAATGGTTATATCGGTCATAACCGTCTGCCTGTCATATTCGTTATCGATGAACTATGGTCACGTATCGTTTGTAAAAGAAACTTTTGTGTCACTCTATATGTACTTGCTCCGTATTATAGACGTGTGTACAAAATTTAAATAACTCTCCACCTGTGGTGGGTGTGTGTGCATATACATATTTAAGAGGATATTTTGATTTGAAACTCTAATTGTTACATGGTCACCGCAAACCATTTTTAAGATATTCAACATGATATAAGGATGAACCATTGACGCCTTTATTGTTGCCTTTAGAAGTATTCGATTTCAATTGTGATGTTGGGGTATTAGAGGTTTCAAATCAAGTAAAGCTATTTTAATGAGGGAGTATAAGATAAGTTGAACATTCTCTTTAGTATCGTATTCTATGACACATCAGATTACAGAGGGTGTCAAAAGTAAGTGCTTGATTTTGTAATAATTTCAATGATTAATTCAATTAAATGAAATTAGTCAAAACTCTTTTACTCTACAATACGACAAAAATTTAGTCTGTTAATCTATTCAAATCTGGAATTTTCTTGTGCGAAATTTCGCATCGATAGTTACACGTTAGAGTGTGCCGCAAAGAGGTCAAAGTTCGATTTTTGTGTTGAAATCAGTTTATCGCCGCTGAATAATTTCCTGTTTTAGATAGATGAACTAGTAATATGCCGTTGAATGGGTGAAGTGACGACCTATAAAAGCCTATGTTTGAACTTACCATATCTCTTATAGATATCGAGATATTTGAGGCAAAAGTGGGAGTATTTTTGAAGAAAAAATTAACCAAAATTTCTTGAACTGCTTTACCAAGTAGGTTATAGCAGACCGCCATTAATTTCCACAATGTAGCATATATCAAGTCAAAGTCTACAAAAAAGTATATGTGCATATTTGCAATACCTCTATCAGTTTCCGAGATATCAGGAGCTAAAAACCGTTTTTTTGACATTAAACATAGCATATTACTAGTTTATATATCTAAAACAGGAAATTATTCACCGGCGATAAACTGATTTCAACACAAAACTCGATCTTTGACCTATTTGCGGCACACTATAATGTGTAACTATCGATGCGAAATTTCGCACAACATGTTCGTAATTTTGTAAATAACAAATGGAACGTGGAGTTCGATGTCCAAGTTCGCTACTAATACCTTTTTTTAACGAAATTCCCAAAAATCCCATATAAGGAACACCCTAGCATCGCTGTATAGGTCTCGACGAGTTGTAAATTTGTCCTATAGATAACGCTTACGTACGATACCATTTTGTAATGATGGCCTCTTTAAAAGCAGTTTCTATAATTACATATCTTTACTCTTTTTGGAATTTTATGTAGAATTTTATTTGTAACTTCGATGGTAACTAGATTAACCCTGCTACCATGTTGGGGTCATTTGATGACCCAAATCGTGTTTGACGCTATCTTATTTCTAAGTTATAGGATATTTTTGAAAGTTCTTACTGCTCAGGGCATAATTTTTTGAAATACATAGTATTCAAATAATTTGAACATTTACTTATACTATTTTTTATTGCAAGTGTACACACATATCATGTTGGGGTCATATTATGACCCTGTATACGTTTTTCAAGGCTGTTATTTCTATGGAGCGATTGAGCGATGGGCAACAAAGAATATCAGAAAGATAAACTTGCTCCTATTCGCAAATTTTATGAGCAATGGATTCAAAACTTGCAACTGCTTTACGTCAAAATGCTAATATAACATTTGGCGAACAGCTTATTCCTTTTCGATGTAGATGCCCTTTAAAAGTATACATGCCAAATAAACCTGGAGATGGAATGAATGCGTGGATGGAAGCGGATTTTGACACAGCATTTTGTTCACAGTTCCAAATTTACTTGGGCAAATACATTGCTGAATGAAACTAAAGCGAACGGGTTGTTCTGGAATTAGTGTCTTCATATCGTGGAAGAAATGTGACTACCGATAATTTTTTTAGGAGCCATAATCTTGCTTTAGAACTGCCAAAGCAAAAAATTACTATTGTTGGTACAGTAAGACAAAACAAACGTTTCTTGACGGTTCATGCTACGGCACAACAATTGCGTAACCTTTCTAATTACTAGCAGCGATTTGGAATCCTCAAGCTGACACTATTATTTTTGTTTACGGCAGAGCCAAGTCAGATAAAATCATCTACCACTTCAAAGTTATAGTTTTAACGTTCACGCAACTAATTAATGAACAATAAATTAAATTTGCATACAATTATTTAAATGAACTGTTCTTTAAGAAGAAAAACTAGCCCGTTTCAAACAAATGTTATTTGTTTCTTAAGGAAATTTTAATGAAATTATCCTTAGAGATTTGCCCAAAGAAAACCAACCGGTTTGTCCAGAACTATCCTGACAATGTTCTATGGTCTCGGCTTGGAGTAAGTTATACGTTTTGACTTTCCAAAATTACATTTAAAAAAAAGGATATCGGACAAAAAACTGTTCTTAACAAATTCACGAATCGAATCAATTAAGAGCAGCAAGTGGCTTAATTTGCTAAGTCCACGGTAAAAGTCATGTTGATAAATATTAAACAATTGCCTTTCATAAGCAAAATGTAATATTTTAACTTTGATGTTAGGATGTGCAGCTAATTTTGATATTGCAACAAAAATGTCAAGTTCTTATTTTCCACAGAATCGCGTCACCCTATCGTATATCAGTTTATATTGAAGATTTCTCTCATCGTTTTTGCCAATCACTGTAAAACTTTTTGTGTTTTTTTTTATGTAAAGTCCATATAAAATATGTATGGGTAGTTTAACTTTCTATGAAGCCAAAACACACATATATATATATATAAAAACCTGTGAGAATATAATCAATAAATAATGATACCATAAGCAATTCCCATCATTCGTGAGCCATGCGATAATTCCCAGAGTTCTAAAGAACAGACGTGCCAAATTTCGTCGTTAAAAACCTATTATTAATATTTAATTAAGCTTATTATTAATTTAACACAATTTAATTGTTAATTTTCTTTTAATATTTCATAAGGTTTTCATTACAAATTCTATGAAAATTTGTACACATGTCGTTGAGATTTACCTTGAAACCATCACCAGTCGCCCATTTACTTTCGTTTACCACCCTGTACTCCAGTGTCCGGCATAAGAACACTCCTAATTCCTAAAGTCATAGAAATTGTTCTTCAAACTTTAAACTTACCACTTAATGCGCTCTTACCTAATGTTAAACAGTACGCAGTGACACATCTTATTATGAATAATTAAAAATTATTTAACCTTTTTTTGGTGGTTCTAGCTGACCACCTACTTTTTTATATGACTGCGACGAACGTTCACACACACACACACACGCCTGTCAGCTGATGTACAGTTTATTAATTAAATACTTTGATTTCATTTTATAATTTTAGACAGAGGACAAACTTGACCGAGACACCAACCACATGGAGGATTATTTTGAATTCAGCCATCATCATCAGTGGACTCCAACGATTAGTCTGAAACGTAGACGAGCACCACCGCTTAAACCGAGACCACCTGGAAGAGCACTCGTTCTTCGTCATTTCCGTCGCCTGTTGTAGGAACGACTGTGTGGCCGACGCTTCTAAAGCTCTAAACAGTAAACAAATAATTTTAAACCGTTAAAAGTCAACGTCTAAATAAGCAAGAAGGCGCCCGCAAACGCAGCAGGAGACAAGTTGTTAATTTATCTGTATTATTTTGTCAATTAATAAACGAGTGCTAAAAAAATCTATATAATTCTATTACGTAAACAAACACTACAACAAAAAGTGACACAGTAGCAGCAACAATAACAACAACAACAACACTAGTTATAACTTCACAACCTTCGAGTTTTAGAGTTAAACCGCCGATTAAAAAATATAAATATAATAAAACGACATACATACAACAACAAAAACAACAACTAAATCAAAGTGCACTTAAATATCTATATTTTATATTACCTTCTACAACTAACCAAGTGGCTGTTATATGACATACAAAAATATTTATTTTTTATAATATTTACTAATTATTACTAAAAACAACAAAAACAACATCAACAAGATACCAGTGCAACATTCCTAAGGTTACACAATCGAATTTCACATTCAACGATATTCGATATTCATATGTTGGCGAAATTACTTAAATCACGAAAGAGAACATTTTCCATAATGGGAACAAAAACACAACCTCAGATGCACAAAGGTGAGTCAAATCAGAAATCTTTAAATACATTTTAATAGCTAACAAACTACTAAGTCAGTTTGCTAAACCGAGAAAAACCCCCAATGACGCGGAAGTTTTACAATTTATTATTGTATTTTTACGCGTACAATACTAATTATTTATTTTGCTCTTTATTGTATATTAAAGTATCGTCATTAAATGTCCTGAAACGAATTTGGTCTTAAGATACTGGCGGGTCTAACTCGTCTTTTTTTATGCGTTACACTTTTTCTCGTATCAGATGATTATACCCTCAACCCTAAGGGTGATGGTATAAAAATATCAAGATGTATAGAAAAACCCTTCTGCTTTTTGCTTCAACAGTACTGTTTGGTAATATGAAAGTACTTTTGATAAAATAAAAGCTGTTTTTTGATACAATTAAAATAATTTTTTGCACAATATATAAGTACTTTCTAGTGCAATAAACTCAGTTTTTGCGTCCTTTTTTGTACAATAAAGTTACTCTCTTGTACAATAAATTGTACTCTTAGTGTACAATGAACGTACTTTTTGGTAAATTTAATTATATCCAGTACTTTTCAGTACAGTACTTAAAGTACTCTAGTACTTTCTCTTTTTGATATAATAAATGTATTTTTTGGTACAATTAAAGTACTTATTTACACAATAAAAGTACTTTCTGGTTCAAAAAAATTTACGCTTTATGTACAAGAAATATAATTTTTGTTTACAATTAAAGTATTTTTTTGTACAATAAATTGTAGTTTTTGGTAAAATAAAAGTGTTTTTTTTTTACAATAAAAGTACTTTCTGGTATAACAAACTACATTTTGGGAACAATAAATTGTACTCTTTGCATACCTTTTCCAACTTCTTGAACAATAAAGTTTCTCTTTGGTACAACATATTAAGCTTTTTGTGTGCAATAAATTGTATTCTTTGTGTACAATAGAAGTACTTTTTTGTACATTAAAAGTACTTTCTGGTACAGTAAAAGTACTTTCTGGTGCAATAAAATATACTTTTAGTGTACAATAAAACTACTTTTTGGTACTTTAAAAGTACTTTCTAATACAATAAAATTTACTTTTAGTGTACAATAAATTTTACTCCTTGTGTACCCTTTTTGTACAATAAAGTTACTTTATGCTACAACAAATTGTGCAATTAAAAAATGAACACTATAATTTAACACGAGCTTTAAAAAAGTAGGTCGGCTTCATCCATATATCCTTAATTTCTCAAGAAATATTTTACGATAAATGTATATCCAGAGGAAAAATTTCCCCACTCTTGTATAACACTGTTGCCCAAAAATGAGGCGAACAACACTGAACAAATCGTTGGAATTGTGACATATAACCCCATCTTGCTAAAACCACGATGGTTAATTAAAACCATTGAAATACTGTAGCGCTAGTGCAATCAAGTTATGTAGCATTGTAATATACCTCTCTGTAAGCACTGTAACAGAATGTCCTCTTTTAACTTTATAAAAGTATGGACCACTATGCATTTTGCTGACTAAATTATCCAAGCAGTAATCTTAGGTGAATGCAGGGATACCTGTTATTTGCCTGTTTACATGGCCATTTAGGCGGAACTGTGCCTCGTCAGAGAAAAAAATTTAGTTAAGCTGGTGAAACTCTCTAGCATTTCCTTAGCCGGTGAGCATGATCTTGAGGCTTTAATTCCTTTCACATTAGAATTTGTGAAGGATGTTAATGTAAATCTTTGTTAAAAATTTGGTTTAAAGATGTTCTCAGCCAATCTGCTGAGAACTGGTTCTAACCAACAGAATCGATGGAGTTTCATTTATGTGCCGTATGTTGGAATGATCGCAAAATTTTGGTTGAACTGTAATCGAAAAATTTTTGTTTCGAAAATACCCGTGTCCGCTGATCGCACGTTGTATTTTGCAGTATAATGTCGCTGCTCTGAATTCCCATTGGCTACTGCTGCATTTTGTAACCACTCTACACCACTAGGTCGTACCTGCTCAGTACAGCTACCGATGCAAATGTAAACTGACATTCGGTCGAATAACTTCGAATAATTGCAAATTTTTTATATTATGTTAAGAAGTTTAAAATTATTGTAATTATAAAAAGCTTATTTGCCTTTCTAAATGCCTCTCTTTCGAAAGGTGTCCTTATAGGGGGGTTAATGGTTTTTTTGTTGTTTTTATTTCCATGAACTATCCTTTCTTATGTATTACAATGATTTTTTCCATTTAGCCTACTAAAAAGACAAAGTAGTTTAGATATTTAAAATATTCACTAGCAGTAGGCTAACAAAGAGTTTCTAGCAAATCTTTGGATTTTGAACTTTATTATAAAACTTATTAAAAAAAAACGTATACATCAGACACAGTGTTTGTTGAACACAAAGTTCACCCAAGTGTATTTACATAAAAATTTAAATTTATATCTGATAGATTAGGCTGCAGATAAAATTCGCATTATAATAATCGCTTTACTGCTGCCAATTACAACAGAAATAATTAAAAAATACCAAACACTTGTGTCTCAATGTATTGCCGGCAGTTTTCTGGATTATGTCATCCGTAATTGTAATATCGACGACTAATGTTACTAACGCAAAACTAATAGAGCGCAACAAAGCTGCCTTTTGCTGCGTAATTAAGCAGCAGATTATTAAATGTAATTTGGTTTGGAAACCCGATCTGTGTCAGCAACAAACTCCAAGTCACAGTCGACGCGCCGGCCAATAGATGACAAATTGAATCAATATTTAAAGTTTGCTGATGAAAAGTAAACTAAAAAGCAAATAATAACAATAATAACAGGAAACGCTAACGAAAGCAAACAACAGAGTTATTGTTCACATTTACGATTTACGATACTGTGAAATCACATATGCCAAGAAGTTGACAGATAAATGAATGTTGGATTCGTATGTCTCTTCAGTCGTCGGCAGAATGTTGTATGCATACGTCTATGTGTGGTTATGTCTGTACACTAGGGCGTTTCACTAAAAAAATTTTGCAACTCTTGAAGCGGAATATTAAAGCTTGTGATCTAAAAGAATTTCGAAAATTTTTTGGGATTTTTTGAAGATGGGTACGGGGTCGCTGAAATCGATTTTATCAAAAAAATGAGGTTATGGAGAAAAAATTTTTATATTATTTTTTTCTGGTGCTTTTTGTTCATACAAGTAATCAATTCTCTTAGTAAGCATCCGATCCCATGACAAAAAAATTATTGGTGTGAAAAATTATTATATTATGGACCACTTTGATAGTCTTAAAAGTGAAAAATTATTTTTCCTAGATTTCAAACCTCGATAACTTGAAAAGTTTTCAAAATTTTTTCAAGATGTAAAATGCGTTAGATAGATAATTTAGATACCTTTATTTTTGTATATACAAGTTTATATCTTACTTGTGAAAAATGTTGCAAAAAATAAAAAAATAGACAAAAAAAATTATTTTTTATTTTTAAATTCACACTATTTGAATTTTAAAATATTTGAAATAGGCCCTTTTTAAAATGTAACAAAATTCATAATGCATAATTTTGTAACCTCAAACAGTAAAAGGGTTTTTGATGAATTAAAGTTGCCCACTTCCTTTTTTTCGAAAGATACACTTTTATGGGAAAATGATGATGATTTTGTTTCTTCAAAGAAAAAGCTAGAAAAACTATGTGTTGTGAATGATTTATCAGAAAGAGGCGTGGCGTCGGCTACAATATATAACAAAAAAATTACAAAGAATGAGGATGATTTTCAAAACTTATTGATTAGAGTTGATAACAATCAAAAAATTATATCTTATGTTAACAAAAATGTCCTTGAAAAAGCTCTTAAGAAACCAATTTGAAAATACTTCCACAGTTGTTCCACATTTAATGGTTAATGTATTGTAATTTTAGATACAAATTTACTTTTTAATTTTAATTTGTTCATTAAATATGTTGATTTTGTTTATTTAATATCTTTTGATTTTGTATGCAATGTATTTTAGAGGTTTTTTTTTACTTAACCAAGAACGAAACATAATGAAATTCTTTTAATTTTCATAAAATTTGATAAATAAAAAAAATTTCTCAAACTTTAATTTTTTTTCTTACATTTTTCCAATAAGTAAAAATAAATCAATGTACCGAATGAAAGGTAATTAAAAGACCTTTCCAACGCATTTTACATCTTGAAAAAATGTTGAAAACTTTTCAAGTTATCGAGGTTTGAAATCTAGGAAAAATAATTTTTCACTTTTAAGACTATCAAAGTGGTCCATAATATGATAATTTTTCACACCAATAATTTTTTTGTAGTGGGATCGGATGCTTACTAAGAGAATTGTTTAGTTGTATGAACAAAAAGCAACAGAAAAAAATAATATAAAAATTTTTTCTCCATAACCTCATTTTTTTGATAAAATCGATTTCAGCGACCCCATACCCATCTTCAAAAAATCCAAAAATTTTTTCGAAATTCTTTTAGATCACAAGCCTTAATATTCCGCTTCAAGAGTTGCAAAAATCGCAAAAAACCCATTTGGTGAAACGCCCTACTGTACACGTACAAATGAACAATTATGTTAATGTGGCTTTGGTTACAATTACACGCATATTTGAACATTATTGGTAAGAATTGCCATAATTTACCCTATAGGCGACAAAACACATTCAGCTCTTTTATATGAGAGTCAAAGTAGAATTTGTCATTACTCTAGGGAAATTAACAATGTATCGTTGGTGATCCTGGGCCACCGTGTGTTAGGAAACATAGACTATAACCCATTTAAAATCATATAGTGGTATAGTAATAATGTCTTTGTTCACAATTAATTTGCTTATTTCGTTAACTTACAATGACGGTATATAACATAAGTCTAAATGGTGGTGGGCATTGATATCCAGGTTGAACCTGGAACTATTTGTGATAGAACCAGTTAAAAACTAAGGCATTTACAATAGTTCTGTTGTACAAAAACTTAAGACTAGTAATCTGTAATAACATTAAAGTGAATCTAGAAGCGATTTATCTCAATCAAATTTGAAAAGCTCTTCCATAACTTAAAGGAAAATTGTTTTTTTTTGTGACCATCGTGGGCAAATGGTGCTAAAAATTACATAATCATATTGTTTTTCTCGTTCACTTTGCATTTAAATATATTTAAGTTGGTGTTTGATATCAGCGTTTAGCTTTTACAGCTTCTAATCCGCTTTTTGTGGTTAAATTATTTCATTTCATTAAACCACTAAAGATATCGATTCTAGGAAATTATTTTTATATAATACTAATTAACATAGAACGCCAACCCATTTGCCATCTGGATTCTAGGGTAAAGCGCAGTGGCTGCATTGTAATGTGGTCATACGTCGTTGTTACCCATTCTTGATGTAATGACTGACTCATTTAATAAGATTCCCGCTTGGTCGGCTGATAAAGTGTCTGAATGCCGTAAACACGTTTTCTTGAGAAACCAACGCGAACGTTTAACCAACATACAGAGTACACATGTACTTACTAAGCTCTGAATAGACCCGTATGTGTGTGCCTGAGTATTTGTACGCATATCAATGCTTGGCTTTTAAAGCCCAACCCTGAGTTTTTGCATTTTCAACTTTGCTGTTGTGTTTTTCTCATAGTGTTAGTTTGAGCTGTGAACGAATCGTCGCTGATACAACTCCGTATTGTACAAAAGCGACATAGGCAACCTTGACCTAATTCACTTTGGACTGGAGTTTTTAAGTATTTCATTTGAATTTGTTGCTACAAATGTTCACACGTAAACCTACAAACATACATACTAACATATAAATGGATATTATAGAGATAATTACCTGGCCAAACTCATACGTATGTATGTATATAAGTATAGGTGACCTGCTGGCTATTTGGCAGTTTTGACACTAGTGGTAGTGGTGTTGTCTTGAACCCGTCACTATAGTCTCTCTTTTTGACCGCAATAACATTGACTCAATTCGGTGGCCAAATGTTTCCCCTGCAATTTAATGTTTATTAGGTCATGATTTGTTCTTTCACGTTGTTGCGGTAGCGCCGCAACTGCGCCAATGCTTACGAAACGCCCATAGTTCAATCACATTCTGATTGTACACTCAAGAAAATATGTGTATCGTGTTATATTTTTGTCGTTTACACATAACTGTTATTGGTTTTTAACCTTAACATCCGATTTATATCTATATGTTGGTTGTGTTACAAAGAAGTAACACAGCTTCAACTTGTTTTTTCTTGTTATATTAACAACCGCAGAATATTAAGCAGCGAATTAATGAAGAACTAATCATTGTTGTTTAATAGATTAATGAGCTTTATTCCCACTGACGAATTCTTTTGAGTGTTTTTCTTAAATGAATCTCAATGGAACTTCACGTTTGTTTAGTGCCAGAAAATATATTAAATCGACTTTTAATGGTGCTCCCTCCGCATAGTAACTCAATCAAATAAAAAACGCACCCTCCTGACCGTTCTCTATGCTAAACATACTGACCCCCACTTTCTCTACTGGTCATGCGTCCACATAAGCAAATGTAACACATAAAAATAGCAGGGCCTGACAATAATGAGATATTTGTGTACATTCGCACTTGACTGTTGATAATAGAGCAAAAGGAAACTAGGGTAGCTGCGACGGACTAAGGTTTTATAAATAGAAATGTTATAAAATCTTTTGATAGGGAGGAACATTTTAATTTTATTTACAACAAGCAAAAACAATTATTTTAATTGAGCACACTAAGATAAGGTAATGCGTGTCTGCTGCAGCAGAGAGACATCAGATACCTTTCTACATCCGTTAGTCATTAATTTAAATTTATTTTACTTAACAATCCTTAACGGAATAATTCAAAGGGAAAATATCACAGAAATGTTATTTTCATAGATTGGGTCCCTCGATAAAGGAAAAAAAGTTGATGCGTTCATCTCCCAGTTTTGTAGTTTGTACGAAGGCAGCACCATTTTTTTTTGATCCGTGCACCCTTCGATACTTTGACACCACATACACCATCCGTCGCCTAAATAGAATCCGCTTATCACCACGTTAATAATTCAATGTAATTTATATGTACTCAATGACAACTTTCGTATAAACCCCATTCATCAGCATTCCATCTTAGGTTTAAAATTATTAATGTCATTCCTATTTGTTGCTTAGTTTCACATGGCATCTGTAGCTAGCTACCTTAAGCTGAATAGCAGCGATCGTGTCATTGGGTGTCGTATCAATAAGCCAATTTGAAGGCACGTTGTTAATACGTCAATATTGTATTAAAGTAATATAATATGTTAGAATATTACAATAGTTATGAGTTTAAAATAAGCTCTTCATGAAAATTACAGTAAAAATACCTTCGAAAAATTTTCCATAACAAATAAGACGGCATGGAATCTCATCCGTTTTCCGGGTGCCTTAGTTTATAGTAATCGAATATGCGATAAATTTAATTAGAATCTAATGAATTCCGTCCAATTGTTACACGTGGATGTTTGACGTATTCGATGTAATTTTTAATGATTTTAGTAGGGTTGACAATGAAGAGAAGGAGAAAAGTTCGACGACGGGGGTTTGTTGTATGACTAATTAAACATTACACAAAATCTGTTTTAAATGTTCAGGTGGACTTGTCGTTGTTGATTCTCAAGTGACACGAATTGTTATTTAATGCACTTATAAATAATAGGTATCTTGTTTTTATTATTATTTCGAATGAACCATTTGAAAGCTAGATTTGAGTAAGTAAAACGTGTTTGAAATGATCGACTTTAATTTGTATAAAAAATTTATAAAATGTATCTTATTTGCATAAATATTGCTATCATATATGATACACTCATACATACATACATACATTTTCACAATTCACTTTTACTTACTCTAAGTAACATTGTTGGTTGCGAACACGTGTTGCACGACGGAGGCAATCATCAACGGGGGGCAATTTACAACAATAAAGAACAACTACTACTGATGACAATAATTGCTATCCAGAATGAGGCATATTACATTTGGTTGTATTTAATTACCGGTGTTGAGAAATTGAATTACCAAATTGGTATCAGCGGTGTGGCAAAGTTAAATATAAATCTCTTATATGAACTTACAACAAAATAGTAAACTCTTATATTTGTTGGTTGCAAGTTGTTCTCTTGGTTTTCACTCTCTCTCTCTCTTACCCATTCTCCTTCTCTTATACGAACTTTTATTCTCTTGTAAACATTTAAAGCAGTGATGGTTATCATAGCGACGAAATAAAGTACATTTTTTTTTGGCGGATTTCTAAATTTAGCAGGCTTCTTAAAAAAGAAAACGTTTCGCTTTTATCAAATATATTAAATAATGTATGAGATTATTTATAGTAAGACATTGATGATTTAAGATCTATCAAAATTTTTCGATAATATACAGTCAAACTTCTTTATAGTGAATTTCTCTCTATAACGATTTTTTTTTCAAAAACTCTACATTTTCCCAATGTTTTTCACACATATTTTTACCTCTCTATACTTACTTACTTACTTAGCTGGTACTTCTATGCAATCCCAGTGAATTATATACCGCACGTAGAAAAATATTATAAGCGCCTCGATCTTCTGCGCTTCTTCTCCAGTTAGCCACACCGAGTTCTGTAAGGTTCTCAGTAACCTTGTCTTTCCAACGGAGTTTTGGTCGCCCTCTTCTGCGCCGTCCATCCAGTTCATTGTCGAAGACTTTTCGAGCTGGAGCATTTTCGTCCATGCGTACAACATGACCTAGCCAACGCAACCGTTGCACCTTAATGCGTTTGACCACGTCAATGTCAGTGTACAGCTCGTACAGCTCATGATTCATACGACGCCGATACTCTCCGTTAACAATGATGGGCCCATATATTTTACGGAGTATTTTTCTCTCGAATACCGCCAGAACCGATTCATCCGCTTTTGTCATGTCCCGTCCATCTCATTTCCTGTATAGCGGTGAGGTCGGCCTTGTATTTGTCGAGGACATCCGCCAGTTGGATAGAGGCACCATCTCTGTAAAGCGTTCGGACATTCCAGGTGCATATCCTTAAATCATGGTCCTTATATCGTTTGCGGGTGTCGTCAACATTTGGGGGTGTTCTTGTTATATTTATTCTCCGTGTTTTCATAATAAATTTTGTTTAAGGAGAGTGGCTTATTAGGCCACCGCTCCCGATCCTAGTTTCTTGGGGCTGCCAAAGCCACTAGGAGAGCCTGTGTTGAGCTTCAGTAACTTCTGTTACCTACTTCCTAAGACGCATCGGTGGTAGCATGCCGATTAGGTTACTCAACATTTCGCCTTCTAACTCTAGCTAACTTCTAAGCGGTTGCTTTAAAGTCATTGCCCAGGGAATACTTGGTCTAAGACCGGAAGTAGTTAGCTGCTTGGACAGTGCCGCAAAGGAATCGATTCTGGTCACTCCCAAGTGAGTGACAATTAGTAACTTTCAGCCTCTGGGCAAAGTCCCATTCCCCTCTCTATAACGAAGCTTATTTAACAACACAGCTCGTGTTTTATGAACCAGCTCGTTAGCAGTCGCAAAATTCCAATAAATTTATGGACAAAAGATATGAAGGAAACGTCGTTCTTTCTTAAAAATAATTTGCAATATTTATATTAATTTGTATGTACAGTAGTTTTGACATAACTGCCACACCTTGTTTTGCACGCATTGTGGCAGGTAAGTCAAAAATGCACTTGATTTAATTTTTTTAACTACCAAAAATTTACAGTTTTTTGATTTGTTTACCTGCCACAGAAGTGGCCCATAAGTGCAAACAATAGCACCCTTTCGTCTGATCTATTGCTTTGATTTATAATTTATAATATATTTTTAAACCAGAGAGAGTTATAAAGAGAATGAGAGAATTATAGAAAGGCTGCAAGCATTTCTAACAAAAACCAGAAAAAAAAATTTGTGGCTGTTAAATGAAAATTTATCAATGAATATGGGATAATAATTCCAAATATTTGTGGCAACTAACTTAAATTGGCACTTATAAAAACGAGTACATTTCATACGAAATTAAAGAAATGCGTGAAATTTTGTGGTTTTTGGCAGGTATCTCAAATTGGCAGCTAAAAGAGTGGCAGTTAAGTCAAAACTACTGTATCGAAATATTATCTAAATGAAATTAAAACAGCCAAATAATCAATAGTTTCTCTATAACGAATTAGCTCTACATATAACGTAAACTAGTGACTACGTCATAAAGTAGTTCGACTGTATTCTTAAAATATAAACGAAAAATTCAAAATCTGAAGACAATTTACAAGTTTATTTTTAAATAAAACATTCAATGGCCGAGTTACAATAAATTATTTCAAGTTATTTTTAATTTTGTTTTGAAAATTATTATAAAAATGGTCCTTTAGTGGCCCACGAATGTGGTTCATAAATTTGAGACCTGAAATATAAAAGAATCCCACACGCTTCAGATGGAGGCACGTTGTGAACCACTTGGTTCTTCCAACGAAGTTTGGGTCTCCCTGCTCTACGCCGTCCTTCAGGTTCGCCATTAAACAACTTTTCTCTCGAATACTCCCAGGTTTTGGATGTCCTTTGCCGTAAGCACCCACGATTCGGCGGCATACAACAGAATGGGTAAAATTAACATCTGGTACAGCTGTTTCTTCGTATCTCGAGATATGGTTGTCTTACTAAAGTGCTGCCAAAGTCCGTAAAAACATCTTTTGGCTAGCACTATTCTCCGCTTAATTTCTTGGCTGACATTACTTTTTTTTACTTTGTTGAAGGAAGATTCGAGATAGGTAAACTCATCTACAATAATTTTCAATGTTGACGATGCGTCCCCATCGAGAGGACTCTTTGCTCGTCGAATTTATTAACCCATTTTTGCTGACTCCTTTTTTAGCGATGAGATAACTGCAGTAACATCCCGCAAATTTCGGCCGATTATGTTCATATCAACGGCATAGGCTAGTGGCATGTGGCATGTCGACACCAGACTTTCTCATCACCTTCTCCATAACTATATTAAATAGTGTACCGGACACGCTATCACCCTGCCTGAGACCACTTTCTGTGTTGAATGGTGCAGAGAAAAGTCCTACTCCATTTTGATAATTTAGGTATAAATTAAATTTAATAAAATAAGAGAATTTTGTAATACAGAAAATAACCAATCATAACTGAAGTTGTTCAGTTTACGTAGTATACCAACGATATGTAGTACATAGTTGCAGTAGAATTAATTAATCAACTTTGGCAGGTGAAATGGAATTAATCGACATATTGTCTATCAGTTAATCGCCGTTGGAAGTCATAAACATTCAGTGCATAAGATCTTACAATATTGCCTGTAATATGTTTTGAAAATATCTAACAACCGTGTGAACTTAAAATTTTTATATGACAATGTTGTCAGAAAAAGCATTGCTATACTGATATTCACGTTTTAATTCCATATTATGGTATTATCACGTCTCATGCAGCATCGCACTACATCGTCGCTTTAGCCCACATTTGAGTGTATATATTTGACAACACTGTTTACAAACAACAATGAGTTGTTTACTATTATCCCATCTCTCTCTCTCTCTCAATTTTATGATTCATTCATCCATTCATCCATTATACGCTCTGTTGTTGTTTTTATTTACGTACGAGTATCAGCTGTTTGCTGTCAAATTCTAGTACACTTGCACTCAATCGTTTGTGTACTCTTCGCCTGTTCGTACCTCTGTTGTCGTGTCGTTTGTGTTGTTGTGTCTGCCTGCACAAAATCACGACAATGTGTCAATAAAAATAAAAAAGAAACGGCATTAAAGCAAAGTAAACAATAAAAGTTAACGCAAAGAAAAGTGAAAATGAACACCTTTGTTTGGTTGTACTACGTTCGCCTTTTTCGGATTAACGAGAGGAAGAGAGGACAGACGAGGTTTGGTCATGCACTGAATTGTGTACAACATGTTAGTGTGTGCTCATATATTATGTTCGTGTGTTGTACGAATATAAAGAACACAGCAGCAGGCCCCTTCGGTTGCGCTTAATAATAATCAGTTGTTGTTACTAGTAATGTCAGCTGTTGTTTTTGTTATGTGTTGTGCATGCTGCTGTTTCTTTGCATGGGTTAGGGAAAGAGGGTTTAAGATGTAATACTATGTACCTTGAATGGGGAACGAGATTGGTTGTTATTCATTAGCAATGTTGCCAGTTTAATTGTATGTAGCAAACAGCTGTGGCTACAATTGTTTCATCTGGGATTCGATTTTAAGTTAAATAGTTATGTGTATGTATGTTATATGAAAGCTACTCAAACAGCTGACATCGGATTCGTCGTTAAACTCTATGTTCCGTTGTGTGAGTCCTAAAATATAAGCATGTTAACTTATACAAATGCGAGAACCTCTCTCCCATCTTATACATGGAACACAAAGCGAATATCGCTTGTTTGTTATTTATGCATATTAAGATAATATGAATTTAAAAGTATCCATTAAACAAATCAAATATCCTAATTAACGATAACATTACAAAAACTGGCAACACTGTCCGAACACACAATAGCTTTCACAACTACGGGATATTGTATCCCAAATGGCCTTGTGTAGTGTCAGCAAATGTATGTTCATGCTATTGTTTTTAGTTTATTGAATAAATCCACACAAATCCCACTGTCGTTCAGCTAACGCACAATATCACTCATAATTATTTATAATTTAAAATGATTTTAAAACAACAAAAAAAATCTGAGTATGCATAGAAAATAGCTTTGCTAAATTTATTGAATAATTCGATTATTGTTTTAATTTTATTGTTATTTTATTTTTTGCACAACATTAACGTTTGCTTTGTGAGTTGTATGCGAAGAAAGAAACAGAAAAAACCAAAACAATCATGCGCTCAAGCAATCCGATTTTCTCTTATTTTCTTACACTACCCTACGCGTGTCTGAGGTTGCAAACACGAGAGATATTATTAGTGACAACTGCATGTGGTATTACACATGTCCTTTAATTTGAAACAATAAACAATCATCGAAAAGTTAAATAATACTGGTGAAAATAAAAGAGTCACAAATAATGTAGAAAACACGTATCACAGTATCTAAAACTTCATTATAATACTAAAGAGGTTTTTTAATAAAAAAAACTTATTCGGGAATTGTTTATATATAATGAGATGTATTATTAAGATGTATTATCAACGAAGTTGTTCCAAAATTAATATCAGCGGTGTCGCTTCAAAAAATTCTTGTGCGTTTGATATTAATTTCTTACAGAAGTGCCTCCTTCTATAGTTATCGCAATTATTTTGTGTGGAAAGTAGTTTATAGCGTATACGTTATGTTATAGTTTCGTATCACATACGCATGAAATGTTTATGATAGTGAAACACTATAAAAGTTTCCTTTAATTCAGAAAAGATGGTACGTTCTAGATATGATTCCGAGATGAATGCATTAAAAATCGTCAATTAATTCCCACCTTACAATGAATAGAGGAAATCAAATAGCTCTCAAGCGGGGTGTATAAAATGACATTAATATGAATTGTTTTCACAACATAATGTATGAAATATGATAAAACCAG
This sequence comes from Muscina levida, assembly GCA_964034835.1. Classification (NCBI taxonomy): domain Eukaryota; kingdom Metazoa; phylum Arthropoda; class Insecta; order Diptera; family Muscidae; genus Muscina; species Muscina levida. Next base: position 3,824,456 of record OZ035882.1, read on the forward strand.
AGTACGTATTGGCTCGCTCTTTTCGGCTCTCGGCTCGCGGGTCAGGAGCCTCAAAATTACAAAAGAGTATTGGCTCGTCAGGAAATTACTTTATGCAACAGAAAAGTGCTTTGGGCCAAAAAAAGTACTTTGGCGCAAAAAAAACAAGATCTTTGTGCCGAAAAGTATATTAAAAGGACCTTCTGGTTCAAAAAGTACTCTAGTACAAAAAAGGTACTTTGTGCAACAGAAAAGTGCTTTTGGGCAAATAAAAGCACAAAAGAAAGTACTTTTTGGAACAAAAAAGTACTTTGGTACAAAAAAAGTACTTTATGCCAAAAAGTACAATAAAAGTTGGTATATTCTTGCATTTGGATTTCAAATGGGCTCTCGAGCTGACCCTTGGATAGCGAGCCAAGAGCCAATTTTCAGGAAAAGTGCAGTTCGCGAGCGAGCCAATACGAACCCTGGATATAACGAACAATTCTACCACATTTATTCAAAAATCACGTTTTTAAAGTTATGCCTGTCTTGCGCCATATGATAGGTCTATTTTAATGTTGGTGAGAAAATGAACTGCAAATGAGTTCGGGCTTTTTATCCTCATTACCCTTAGGGATGAGGGTATATATAATTAAAGCGTGTAAAAGACCTAGAGGAGTTTCTATGGAAGCTGGAAGTCGTTCTGGTCCGATTTTACTCACCTTAGAACATAATCTCTACCTAGAGGATAAAAACTCGATAGCTCTTAAACCACGACTGTAGTCGAGAGGACAGAACCCAAAAAGGGTCGATTTGTATGGGAGGTAGAAGAGTTTTTGAATGATCTTGCTCATTTTAGAACAAAACCTCCGTTTAGAGGATAGAAGCTTGCATACAAAGTTTTAGATCGAAAGCTCTTAAACTACGGCTGTAACCGCAGGGACAGACTCCAAAAAGTGGGAGTTTGTATCGAACGTGGGTGTAGTTTTTGACCACATATTTAGTTATACTTGTAGGGTACAGTGCCACCTTAAAGACTTGTGATGGATGGTATTGAAAAATTGTGATGCCACTGATGAGTAATGCCAACAGAAGCGACAAAAAACAAGAATTAAAATTAATAAACGTTTCAGTGTTAGACATAACATAAATACTGTATGGTGGCGTATGATTATCATAAGTAATATTCCACGTAAATCATACGCCGCGGACTACAACAGTTTTATTGTAACTGTTACACAATAAACACAGTTCAAAATCATTTGATGAATGGAAAAGTGAAACTGTTGCTTATGTAGGGAAACGTAATATGAACAGATTAAAGGAATTTAATTCTTAATTTTTTAAATTTGTTTCAGCTAAATCGAACAAGTGGTTCTCGAGTTATGTCAAACAAAAGACAAATACGATACTTACTAACTTCAAATCGATATTAAATTATTATGGCATGCAACTTGACAAAACAAATGATGCAGAACTTCTTCTTTTTGAGGCTACTTTCACGTGCAGTTATCAAAATTGAGTCCCAAATCATTGAGCTGAAAAATGTTGTACAAAATAAGAAGTAAAAAAACTTCCATTAACTAAGAAAATTGACGCATCGGATGTTCAAAAAACCCGCACGTTATTGTCGATAACTCAATGCATCCACAGAGTGTGACAGTTTGGTGCGGATTGTGAAGTGGTCGCTTTATTGGACCATTTTTCTTCGAAATTTGAAAATTGATGACACACAACCATGCCACAATCGATCTTTTGCGCACCATATTACCAAATCTTGTTACCGGTTAACTATTTGTATTATCAGCCTTCTTGGCCATGTGAATTGGCCACCTTGGAGTTTCGATTTGGACTTTTTTTGTGGGGAGCTGCCAGCCTGAAACCATCAACAGGGTCGTAGATATTTAAGTGACGGAATGCGCTACTGCGAAGCCACCGAGGCAGCCACTTGAACGAATTTGTATTCCATAATTGACCGTCAATCGCATCTTGACGGTCCTGTTGTTGCAACTGTATATTTTATGCAAAGAAGTTATTATAATTGCAATTTTTCCGTTATCTAGAAAACGATTTAATTATATTTGGAAAAGGTTCGTTAAAATTTTAAATCCTTATCTTTACGAGTGATACTGGAGTGATCGATTTGTTTTCGATTCCTGACATAGCCATCTACCATCAATTCGGCTGAAAACTCTTAAATATCTCAATTATTGGATGCAAATGGAAATTGAATTCTTTATCCTTACCAATCTAGTTTTAAGTAAATAAATGTTCCCGTTCCAAATTTAAATTTTTTTGTACAAACTTGTCGACATTCTGACTGACAACTCTGATCAGTTGTGATAAATCGCTGAACCGATCTATGCCAACTACTTCTACGCTTTACAAAATTTGCATATTACTCATCGGCTGCTGTAAATTAAAATATTCCATTTTTTTTTACAAATACAAACGTTTTTGCTTAGCGCATCCTCTGAGTCGACCACATTTCGTCTTCGTGGTCGGTGTCTGTGTCGTTGTCGTCGTCGTCATCGGCATAGCCTATTAATTGTTATTGTACTTTTCGGCTGTTTGTCGTTGCCAATAGTATCCGCCAATGAATGTTGTGATTGTTGTTGTTGTTGTTTGGTGTTTTTATTGTGTGCGAGTCTTCCGTTTCTTTTCCTCGACATTTCAGTTGAGCAGACGTCGTTAGTGGGTTAAAACGTTTTAATTTTTGGTGAACGCGTTAAGAAAAATGTAAAAAAGTGAAGAAAATAATGTGATTTTCACTATACGGAGATTTTACTATAGCAGCAAAAGTGAAAAAATTACAACAACAACAACATCAACATCTAAAAAATGCCTAATTGATTATTTGTGTAAAAAAAAAACACTAAAATATAATAATCAAAAATAAATTTAATTACTAATAAATTAATTAAAATATAAGAGTCATAATTCGATGCGATATGTGTTGAATCAGAGGCATAGCAATAAAAAAGGTTTTCACGGTTTTCCTTATACCAATATTAATGTATTATTAACCGAAATCATGTGAGTGTTTGTGTGTGTGTACGCGAGAGTATACGTAAAAGCGCTAAAAATACTGCACAACAAATACAACAACAACAAAAAACAGACAGCCAGCAACATCCTTATTATGTTACGAGGGTATTGTATTAGATTGGATGGATGGACGTAACATCGGTTGCTGCGGTTCGGTCGTACGACATTCTGTGTTGCTGCTGGTTTTGGTATCATCACGACAACGTCAACGATGCGATTGACGGTCAATGTGTCTTTGGGTGAATTGTTGTCTTTGCAGTCGTCGTCGTCGTGGTCGTCATCAACATCAATAGAATCGTCATCATTGTCGGGGAGTCGTTGCCTTCGTGGTCCTATCGGTCGGTCGGGTCGGTCCATTCACTCAAAGGCTTGTAGTTGTATTATAGCTAAATAACACAGAAACACAAACAGAATAAAATTGTATTTTTTTTTTCGAAAAAGGCGTCAAGTGCTAAAACCATCAACCACATTTCACTGTGAAATGTTTGGCAGTTGTATAGCAGACTTAGTTGTTGTTCGCGTTGTTTGCTTGTTTCGCATTTCGTAGCAACGGGAATTTCATCGATTGATTATGAATCGCAACAGCAACAGCTACAGCAACAACATACATTGTATTCCATTCAAGGCGTCTGTCGGATAAAGCTCAAACCACAATTGCATACACCAACCAACCATACAAATTCGATCGCCAAGAAATTGAAAAATTAACGCGTGAAATGTTTTTGCAATTGGAGAAAAAACGGCAAAGCCACAACAACCACAAGAAACCGTTGGGTATTATAGCAATGATGACCAAAGCATATTGCACATATGTGTTTATTATTTGCAACAAATTTAAAACGTTTTTTTTTTAGTTTGCGTGTCAACGCACATACATACTTATATTTGTAGGGTACAGTGCCACCTTAAAGACTCTTGACGCCCCCTATAAAACATATGTACGGATGATATTGAACAATTGTGATGCCACTGATGAGTAATGCCAACAGAAGCGACAAAAACAATAATTTAAATTAATAAACGTTTCAGTGTTATTCATATTATTTAGTGTTATTCATTCATATTTATATGTATGTACTTATTTCGAAAATGAAACTATGTTGGAATCGTCGCAAAAGCTTTGTTTAAGGACTGACCGGCTGCTTTTAATGTCTTTTTTACTTAGTAGAATGACCAATCGAAAAACTATTTAGATGAATACACAGCTCAAATTAAATAAGTGAACGATACTACATTTGGTCGCCAAATGACAAATGAGAAAAAAATCATTATAAAATTTGGGTCTTGGAACCTGTGGGGTCATGTGTGACTACTAAAATTTATATGAAAATACAGTACGAGCTCGATTTTCGCAACCGATAGCAGCCCAAGCCGGTTGCAGTTACCGAGATTGTTGCGCTTACCGAACCTCTATTGAAAATTGTTATTTTACTTTGTCCAAAATGCCCCACGTCACTAAAAAAACTGTACTATAACAATCATTTGCTCACTCACATTGAACAGTGGCGTAACATAGCATGCAAATAAAAAAAAACATATAATTTCTGCGAATACATTGAAAAGTTGCGCTCATCGAGACTGCCTTTTTGAACGTGTTGCACTTATCAAGACTCATTTGTAGAAAAGAGCGGTTGCGCAAATCGGGGTGTTGCAATAATCGGTAGTTGCGAAAATCGAGCTCGTACTGTATATAATAATATTCCAACCGAAAACAATAGTTTTGGGTGTGGTTATTCAAATTGTTACAATTTCCATGACTTTATAAAATATTCCAAAAAATTCTTAAATATATTCGTAAAAAATTTTAATTTAAAAAAAAATAAATTTTCTTGAAGTAAAGTTTGTTTGAAGAAGAATGATAATATATATACCGACTTCAGATTCAGCCACGAATCCTCATCAGCAGACTTGGTACAATTAACATGATATGTTTTCGTTGCTCCGTCGCTACTCACACATGGATGTCAATTGTTTTGAAAAATAAAATATAGCCTATATTACTCATTGATAATGTAGCATTCTACTGGTAGTTAAAATAATTTCTACAATCGGACGACTAGTTTAGAAGATGACCCCCTACATATAAACAAACAAACTAACTAACATCCCCTCTTTATAATATTAGTAAAGATAAGGTCAAACGGACATACGAAAATTTTTGAGCGACACCGATTTGTTCGCTACAAAGTATTTTCGAATTTTGTTTTAAATTTTTTAAATACTTTCCATATAGTTTCTTTGGTAAAGTAACATTTCGTTTTAAACTAATTGTCATGCTCATTATTTTGTATGATAATGTTAATGTTGTTGGGAACATTTTCAACTTTTCGTACGAACCACTTTATTTTTTTCCATATTTATTTTGAAGCAAAATAATTTGTATGGGATTTGACAATATTTGTTACGAAATATTGAACAATATACCAGCCTTTAACTGTAAAATTAAATATTATATTAATATCTATACATAGGGCAACAACCCCAACTTTGGTCTTGGTTTTTGATGTTTGGAAACCAAGACAAATAAAATTACGTCGGCACATGAACTGTGGTAGATTCTAAAAAAAAAGATTTGTAAATATCCTGTGCATAGATCATTTGTGCCCAAGTAAACTGATATTATATTTTTTTGTCAACTCACATCTCTTTTTCAGCTAGGGTGACTGACCCCGGCAATATGATTGGTATAAGCGAGTTTGATCCAGATAACCAAACAAGTATTTTTCTTTGAAGAACGCATGTATCTTTTTACTACCTTCAATAAAATACAACGCTGACTTTAAAGTCGCCATGCATTATTAACAGTTTGCGTGATTCGCGCCTCCCTTCCAATGTCCTGAATTTTTTTGAAATGTCATTTCTTTCCTTTCGTTTTCGCTAGTTCGTTGTGTTATGTCCGTGTCTGCTATGTTGTACAACGATGGCTGTCGTGCGGTAAGAGTATGCTGCGCTGGTGAACATGAGGGTGGCGTCGATTTTGTTGTTGGCGTTTGGCTCTATATTCGTACTGGCAACAATAAAATGTTGGGCCAACAACATGCAAAGTTTACATTGCCGCTTTGTTGTAGTATTTATCGTGAATCATTCTATTTCTGGGTGAAAATAAATTTTAATAATTACATTTTTATAGCGTATATCGCGTATGCCGGTCGTAGGGGAGGAAGGGTTCACGGGTTTAGTAAAATATCAGATTTGTATGGGTTTTTATAAATATAAATCCTATGCAATGAAAATGTGGCTTTAGACATAGGTTTAAGTCGTACATCTATAATAATTTGTTATTTAGAAAACCTTATTGTACACTAAGGTGTTCCTTATAAGAAATTTTTGGAAATTCGTTACAAAATTACGAGTATATTGTGCGAAATTTGGAATCAATAGTTAGGCGTTAGAGTGTGTCGCAAAGAGGTCAAAGTTCGATTTTGTGTTCATATCAGTTTACAGCCGCTGAATATTTTTCTGTTGTAGATAGATAAACTAGTAGCATGACGTTCAAATGGTTAAGTGACGACCTATAAAAGTATATGTGTACCAGTGGCCAGTAGTACTGGTGATAAAATCAATGATGAATAAATTCTGTTTTACTGATTTCCAAATTCGATTTTTAAAAAGTTAAAATTTCTTATGTTGAATTTAAAAGTGTTCCTGAATTGAACAGAAGGAAACTGATGATTTGTACTTATTTCATTATCTTAAAAACTTAATTTCTCTTTTCACTCCATGAATGAGGTATGGAATAGCTTCTTACGTTGTTGTGAATCAACACGCTTCCTATTTTTAGATTCACAACTTACGACACTTACATGTTTATCGACAAATGCGAACGTCACTATTTGAGAAGCTTTTACTAGCATGCCGATTAACACTTTAACTGCGAAGTTGTTGTCGACAGCATCGAGGGTTGTTTGGAACACTTTAACCATGATTTACCAGCTCGCAGTTTATTCGACGAGTTAAAGATAAAGGGTCCAAATATTTTGATAATTATGTTTCTCTCGATGATCCCCAGAATAGTTTGAACTGCTTGTATCATTACGCAGGATTTTGAGCTGTAGAGTAATACAGGTAGGATCAGTGTCTGGTAGAGTAGGATCTTTGTTCGTCGAGAGAGAGAGAGAGAGTTCAATCGCTTGCTAAGCGCATAGTAGCAGCGCTTCGCGATCAGTACACGTCTCTTGATTTCAAGACTGATATTTGTATTTTTATCATCGTTCACGCAGCGTCCCAGATGAGAAGACTCTTTGTTCCCTGAAACAAAAAATTCTGATTTGTCCTCATTTATCACCAGACCCACTTCTGCCGACTGCTTGTCAATACTTGAAAAGGCCGCAGTAACATCTCGCAGTCATCGGCCAATGATATCTATATCATCGGCATCCGCGACTAGCATATGACCTTTATGAAAGATGTTACCAGTCTTCCTCATGATCATCTTCATTATGATGTTAGTTTGAATAACTGGTCGCTTGTGTATTTACCAGTACACACACCGATAAAATCTAATCAAGTTTGTTAGGATGGGCTTACGTCTTACACATAACTCACTAGACATTATAACCCTCTAACTTCCACCCGTATAGGAATTTCTATGTCCAATTTCGAAAAATAGCTTAATATACAACTTTGGAGGAAGGTCAAGGGTAAGAATCTTCGATAGAAATATTCTCCTAAAATGTCGCTAAGAGTCACCTTAGACAAATAACCTCTAAGAGTCAAAGGTTTTAAAATAATAATAAAACGAAATATTAAGATGTCTATTTTCGAGCAAAGAGTGCAACAAACTTTGTCAGAAGAGAACCAAACCAATATCAAACGGTACAAGTTGACCTCAGTAATAAAAATTTAAACTCTAATTTGCTCCACTACGTCATAAATTTGTTTTTACAGTGGTTTGAAGTTTGTTTTTTTTGGTCAACAGTCGATTTAAAGAATATGAATAATCATGTTTAGAAATACATTTGGGATAGTTCATGTCATCGAAGACATATGATAAAATTTCCAAGGGAATATTTCCTCAGAACATTTTAACCCTCTAGGTTTCGGTTTTGTTACTGAGGTCAAATGCTGTCGTTTGATATTGGTTTGGTGCACTCCCGAAAAAGTGTGTTGCACTGTGGAATATATAAATTTTCACAAATTTCTTTACTTGTTTTTTAATTTTGTCTTATAACACCGCAATTTTTGCCTTTTAATACTCACAATAGGCTAGTAAGAGATTGTAGCTACAAATTGGCTCTACAATCAATTCATTAACGATTAGAAAACCATCAACCAAGTCCATCATCCACATCCCTTTGTGTTGACATAATTTTTATCATCGATTGATTGAAAGAATGCAAACAAGTCTACATTATCATCATCTACATTTTATCAGTATTCGATTGTACCTTGCCCTGCTTTCACTTTTATGACATCATCTGCTCCTGCCACATAGTAACAACAGAAAGAAAAGTGTAATTTTATTACATCCAATATGTTATTCAATGCGAATAAATGGCATTTTAACAATGCCCGCTTTACGTGACTTCTTAGATGATACCTTAGTTAAACGTATCTCATACTGGGTATCCATGTGGCAGACCTACTTAAGGCATTGTCGCCCATAAATATGCTCTTCATCAGGCACCGACCGACGACAATATCGTCATCAGCCATAGGGGAGAGAGAGGGCTCATGTTGTGCTCTGGCTTAGTTCTATGGATACACGTTTGTGTTCCCTACCATGTAGTAGAGAGTAGAAAGTTACCACAACTCACACATACACACACAAAGATACCAAATGAAAGTATCGCATGACCTTATTTCATGCAGAAAGGATGGTTGAATGGTCATTATCCTTTAGTTTATTGAAAGCCGCCTCATGTGTCGTATAGTGTACTTAGTTGGCCATAAAACATCTGCTTGAAATCACACCATGAACTTTTCATTTTGTTTTTTTTTCTTTTCGTTTTACAGCAAATGAAACTGAAACATAATTAAAAGTGTAAGTGGCGGACGAAGAAAAAAATGGCAGGCAATTAGAAACGTCACAGGATCATGAATGACAACAATTTGCTATTGGTTCGGCGGGAAATGGAAAAGCAATAGCTGGGAAGGCTAAAAGCAAACCAAGGGATACGTCTATTACGTACTATTGCTTACAGCATGCGATAAGAGATTATTAACTAGTCCTGAATGCAAAAGTAATACCTTTAATATCTTCAAAGTTAATTTGTTCAACGAAATGTTAACCAAGCAACTTTTGAAATTATGTGGACAGAATATCCCTTAATATCAACCATACCTGTTAAGTTGTGAATACGATTAGTAATCAATTACATTACATTTTAAAAGAATAAAAAAGATTATATCATTCTTTATTAAAAAAATTTTAATTTCTAATTGATTACGATTGCAAATATTCTAAAAGTAATCAGGATGGTAATCCCGATTACATTTAGATTATTCGTATTTGTAATCAATAAGTAATTGTGTGAAAACGTAAATAATAGCGAATCATTACTTTACTTTTAAAAGAATTGTAATCTAATTACTTATGATTATGATTACTATCCATTATACAGTATAACACATGATTTTAGGACTCAATTCTGAGAACTGCATGTAGCCCCAAAAAGAAGAAGTTCTGCCTCATTCGTTTTGTCAAGTTATATGCCATAATAATTTAATATCGATTTGAAGTTAGTAAGTATCGTAAAGGGGGAATTTGTCACGTTTTGGGCTCTTTAGTAATATTGTTATGTGGTGGCGTATGATTATCATAAGTAATATTCCACGTAGATCATACGCCACGGAGTACAACTGTTTTATTGTAACTGCTACAAAATAAATCCAGTTCAAAATCATTTGATGAATGGAAAAGTGAAACTGTTGCTTATGTAGGGAATCGTTATATGAATTAATATTAAATTTGTTTCAGTTAAATCGGACTAGTGCCTAAGAGTCTAAAACGTTACAAATTCCCCTATACGATACTTACTAACTTCAAACCGATATTAAATTATTATGGCATGTAATTTGGCAAAATGAATGATGCAGAACTTCTTCTTTTTGGGGCTACTTTCACGTGCAGTTCCCAGAATTGAGTCCCAAATCGATTTATTGACATTGGCCGTTTTATTACGAGTACAAACAATAGACTCCACATATCAACGAGATGAGCACAACCTCCATACATATTTTATATGAGAGCGAACTTTCATTCACCGACTTCATGGCAATTAGTTATTTTTTCCTTTTTTATTTGCTGTTAAAAAGAAAATTGCAATCTGATTGTTTTATTATATTCCTTTTGTCTTAATATAAATAGCTCTACCGGTTCAACAAATGCACATCAAATATAACCATCTGTTGAGAATACAATGACACAAAGAACTGACGAAGCAACGTCATTAATTCTATATGTCCATATGTTTGCATACTACCAACGTAAATACTATATGTGTGTGTATGAACATTTGTTTATATAGCCAAACATAATTAAAATACCAAATGTCTTAAGACTAAGACAATTGTATGAGAGTAAGGCAGATTTTACTTAAAATATTTTCTATCTATTGTTTATATGTTATTATTTTTGTTCTATTCTATTTCACACTTGTGCGATTCATTTAGAACAGATGCTTGTAATTGCCATACACCTGGGTATATGTATGTCAGTAGTCAATGTGTGTGTTGTCCCTTGTTGTACAAAAGTGAGACAAAAATAATTGAGTTATTACTTTCACAACAATTGCACAAGTATAAATTATACAATTATGCTTTAAGTACTGCTAATGCATTTGTTTAAAAAAGTAACAAAAATAAACATGATGAACATAGAGGAACACTTAGTACACGAATCGGTTGTATAGTGATTGATTTGCTAGTGAAGTAAACAAGGCGACAGTGAATTAAGGACTCTTAAACAATCTATAATTTGAATTATTGTAATTATTTCACATTTTACTTATTGATTGATTATGTATTGGCCACATAATTATGTTGTTAAATTACAAGAGAACGCTTATGTCGTCGAAATATTGTACAGTTATATGGTGGTTCTATTCTATGCAAAAATTGCATTTGTTTGGCAGTTACGTACAGCCTTCGTATGTTATACACGTGACTATTTATATTATCAGTGATTAAACAACAAATTTAGCGAATGATTTTTCATTTGCCTTAAATTGCAAAAAGGTGACAACGCCAGCCAAAATGTTTGCACATTGTTGCTAACTAAATGAGACATTCGCAATGCGGTATCATTGTGCCGCCTATTTCGTCTATTATTTATACAGCATTAGATCCACAATCCACACACACACAAAGGACACAGTACAATTTATTTTTCAATTCACAATTTGTTTGGTCTTAAATGGAAACTACGAATTCCCAATTTGCCTTCAAGTCCGTCCAGGAACGTAACCGCAGGCGGTTTATTTCCCTAACATGCACGTGTCCGATAGTAAGCATTTACTTGCAAGTGTCCAGCTTGTTATTCCTTTAACCTGAATGGGGTGGTTACAATTCTTTATTAACTAAAAACCGACCGACAAAGGAAAGTAGCAACATATCGTCGACAAGTGTTACGCCACAACAACAGCGTTCACGTAATGGGCTTATTAAGTAAATTCCTAGTGCAGGCAATAAAGAAAACAAAGTAGAACAGACACAAACGGAAGTAGTATGAAACAAACCCTTGACGTCGAACAGCACAAACAACCACACTTTCGCAAACGATATATACATATATCAAAGGGAAATGAGGCATAGTCGCTACACCTCTCTCTACACTGTGGCAAGCTCTGACTTAACCTCAGTGTATGAATGTGTACGTATGCTAGGGTGACTATATGTTTATATGCCAAACGGTGATTTCATTTTCATTTTTCGCACATTTTGCCACTTTGTCGGCAATGGCATTGCGAGCACATAGCAGGGAAACATATTGGAAAGTGTGGGAAAGCGAACTTAAAATAGTATTTAGTGTTTTGTCCCATTTCAAATTTCACTAATCTTAAACTAATCTCAGATTGAACCTTATGTATAACTTTCATTAATTAATTTTGTCATGTGTCTGTCATACAAACAAGCGATTTGCGTCTCTTGGGTATCATTCAGCGCCCCCTAACAAGTTGTCATTAATCTCATTTAACTTGGGTGTCATCGGCAGTTAGTGCGCTGGCGCTGTTGCTGTTTGCTGGTGTCATGCCAATGCCAATGCCTTGTCATTCATGCCACACAGTGCCCGGCGTCTGCTCATACACGTTGTGTGGCAAATGTGGGAAAGTGGCATCTAATAGCTGATGCCAGCTGATATGAGTTGTAGTTGGCAGCACTGTAGGTGTTTTCCTCCACAAGGCACTAATTAAACCAAGAGGTTTCGTCATTATCGCTAATTCAATATTTGTAGGTGCATTAAAAGAAACACACACACACACACACACACATTAGGTCGACTGATGAGTCGACAATATCGCAGAGCAGGTTGCTGTTGTACCACTCCCCCAGATAAATCAATCTGATGTTGTTAAGTGATAATTTGCAAAAGAAACACACTTAAATAAAACGTTGTCAAAGAGAATATAAAGAATTACAGAATATTGCAACGAAGGAGAAGTTTTCACATGCCAAGAGTTAATATGCAGTTATGTGAAATAAAATAAAATTTCAATGAGATATGGGAGTATAGCGTTCGAAATTCACGGTAATGTTGGCACCGGTGTCCGTTTTGAAGGCAAATGGGCCAATGATGCCTTAGCAGTCCCTGGAGTCTCTTGAGACTCTTAAGACATGTGACAATTCTGCATGTTTACATGCCTATTAAACCAGAAATAAACCTCATCACTAAAGATGATTTGACTTCCAGATGATCGTCGGTATCCTGCAAAAAAGTCTAAGTGTATGGCCGCTTATGTTTTGATATAATAACTACAAAATTAATTTAAATAGCCATGGGATTTTTTTTTTTTACAAGACATAGCCTTTGACTTGGGGTACTTTTGCATCATTAAGTCAATTTTTCAAGAAAGTGCACGATATGGATATGGTAGGCCAAGATATTTTCTGTGTTTGGATTATGTTGACGTGTGTCTTCGTTTATGTTATCTTTGGACCGGTGTGTTTGTCTTCTCAATTCGTTGATGAAGCATTTAACACTAAAGGTTTGTGATTATAGTGGAGACGTCACAGCAGAGGGTGCTGATGAGATAGTTAGGCAACTTTTAAAATAGTTATCCGCCTTGCCAGCTGTCGCATAATCTATTTCACTCAACTCTTGTAAAACAAACTCTATTAGCAATAACGAACGATTAAAACAAATTCATTTTCATTCAAAACTTTTTAAAGTAGTGGACTGGCAGAGACCGAGAACGATGTGTCGTCGGATCGATAAATTTGAGTCCTCTGTCACACTTATGTCTAAAACGGTGATGGCTTCTTTTGTACGCACGATACGGGTTCGATTTTGATACATACTATCCAAAAGAGTAAATATGGGCATGATATGTTACCTCTTTTTCGACCCTAGCTATAATAACAATAACGATAAACAATAAAATTTAATGCAGACTTTTCATTGTAACAGGAAATTGTTTTGGGATCTTGTATCAAGTGTGCTGTGACACATTATACCACAAATGTATGAGATGTTTGTCTGTAATTGTTTGAATTTTGAATTTTGATTTTATTGTGCAAAAACAAATCTTGAACAATGTTTCGCTGTCTGTATTTGTGTCTGTTTCTGTGTTAAACGCAAAACAAGCATGTTGCTTTCATAACACTAAATCAGAGACTGATTGTTTTAAATCAAACAAAACTTTCAAGTACGTGTGAATTGCCGATCGATTATTGTCGGCCTCGCGTGGCTATGGTATGCCTAACACGGGTTTAAACAAACCAAACTAGTCATTTTTAAAATTCACCAAATGTATATTTCTTTCCTATCTACCTTTCACAATTAAACAAACAATGGCGTTTTCTATGAAATTTTATATAATATAATAACATACTTAGAATTTCAGTTGATTATATTTTCTAATTAAACGTCACCAAAGCCCCATATGTACATAAATTATTCGCTACTAAATTACGAGGATTTTTATGACGCTGCTGTAGTCATGACACTTCTTGTAATTTGTCTTCTATTTTAAGAACAATGCCTATGTAAGTGTGTGAATGTTTTTTTATTTTGCGGGATAAAGGGATACCTCATATTAATGTCGTCATATCGTGGCAAGAGTCTTAGTCATCAAATAGAAATATGTTATGTGTACTGCAGGAGGCGTAGGACAAACGCAATTGCATTGGGCTCATATAGCTCACAACATTTGTAGCAAAACAATAGTGTTTATAAGTATTTAACAAAGGACATAATACTTAAATATATATCGTAGTAACATGTTTTCAAATACAGCTTTGTCGAACAATGTAGCTCCAGATTGCAATTACCACACAGTAATTAGCACAAAGCTCCGAAGTGAAAGAAAGTGAAGACATTCAAATATCACTGTAGTTGATTTCAATAACATTACCAATAACGGTCACCAACTTTCAGTCATTGAATTTTACATTCTTGGAAAGGAAAATTTCGGTTACTAAATATTAAACATTCTTATTGTTAATAGAGTTACACATTTTAGTTTTTTTTTGGCGAATCGGTCCTTTTAATTTCGTTCACCAGCAGGAGCTTAAATGTGAATCGTTTTTATGCTAAATCGTTCGCTCCTTCTGTTCACTTCAAATTATTAGTTGCTTCCGTCTATAAGACGTTTAGTTGCGTTCGTTTGTTTATATGTGAGCTAAATGTAGGGTGACATTTTTAGAAATAAAATAAAACATATTGGAATGATCTAAATGTTGCCATTATTAGCTCACAAATTCCATGATATTTAAAGTTTAATGTGTCGAATGTTGGCTTCTAAATGATCAATCGTTACTGGTTTATCATCGTAGACCACAGATTTGACGTACCCCCACAAAAAGTAGTCGAAAAAGTTGTCTAATCACACGAACGAGGTGGCCAGTTCAAACGGGTCCAATCCTTGACATATGTTATTCGAACTCAACAAAATGAAGCTTCACGCACTGTATGGCATATTGCGCTGTCTTGTTGAAACCATTTCTCATTCAAATAATTTGCAATTACATGAGGAATAAAAAAAATTACCAATAAAATAAAACAACCATTTGCCAGTAGCGTTCGTCATTCACGGTAATGTTTGGCACCTCTGTCCGATTTAAAGACAAATCTAATGGATTCTCAATAGTCGCATGAGGAATGTAACAATTCTGCTAATTTATTTACATGTCTATTAAGCCAAAAATTTGCCTCAATATTATTTGACTTCCAAATAATTCTTAACCTATACACCTTTAATTCTGCCACCAGTTGAATCTTATATCGTCGGTATCCTGCAAAAAGGTATCAACTCCACTATGTTCTACGGTCCAAAATTTAGTAGGCATATCTCTGTGTTTTCTGTGTTATTTCGAAAGTTAAATTTTTACTTAAGTGTAATCATACTAAACGTTTTATCGCATTAAAGCATTTACACATCTCCTTTTTCACTTACTGTGATACGATATCGTGAGATGAGCTATCGTATAATCGTATTATCTAATTGTTAACCATTCTCTGTAGAATTCGTCGCACACGACGTATAAGTGTTGCTTGTTTGCATCTACATTACTCATACGCATCGGTATGTTGTTGTTATAATTTATAAGTTGTTCAGCATGATTTCCATTTTATACATCTTTTGTCTGCTACAATTATCTTCAGCGTGTTTCTCGAAAGAGAAGTACCCATCTTCCCGAAATGTTGCGCTTGCCAATTTAACTGCGAATTTAGATAAGTAATGTATCGCTCACACAAAATCTGCACGCATTTAAATTATTAATTATTTACAAGAATAAAAGTAAAATAAAATTGATACATATGTATATCAAATATAAACCCATTTATTTCTGATTAAAAGAGAAAAACAATACATATTTTGTAATATTCATTATTTCTAAAGAACCTTTCAACATTAATCTTAATACACTTCATTAACTACTGCACATCTTTTCCTGTTATTTCATTTGCAACTTTATTACATTTTATTGCGATAATTGCTATCGATTTCATTATTCAGAAATTTTTCTTCAATTTCTATTTTTCAATCTGTCCGAAATTTACACAGTTGGATGTATTCATGTCCTTTGGTATGACATCAATGTGGTAGTTTTAGTAGCAATTAATAGTCACCTTGGAATTGTGGACGAAGCCAAAACTTTACACCGGTGAACTACTGGTAAATTACGTTGTTGCAGACATTCAGATATGTAAACTTCTATCGCAAGTGTCGTCTGTGTCAGAAATAGCCTGCCGGAAAGACCACAACGTCATATTGGCAGCCAAATCTAAACTATTTTGCAATCTTGTACATTTATTGATAATGACATTTTTTGTCTAAATTTTCTCTCTTTATTCAACCAAAATCAAATTTTTCGGCCGGGAAGCAGTTTCGTATCCATTTTTACAGAGCTCTTAATGCCCATTATTATACAGCCATTGGGTTTCGTCTGTACTTTATCATATGAAGCACGTGCTCGTTTTACGGTTTTATTTTCCAGACCGGTTCGGATATTAAATAACACGGCCCTCATCTGTGCAATAAATCGAATTCTTCGCGCCGTGTGTGTACCTAAGTACTTTCAACCTCGACCAATGGTTTTCGGTACTAGCTTTTCCACATCATTTCTTCATTTTTACAAAGAAGCCTAACTTATAACGTTTAAAAATCGAATACACTGTTGATCTAAGCCATTTCAAAGAATTTTGCTATCATTTATCCAGACTAAGTTGGATTTTCTTGCATTTGTGCACACTAATTTCTCGATTACGTTTTTCCATCACTTATAATTAATACAAATATTAACCAACATTGAAGTCAGTAACTACAGAATAACGGAATGTGAAAAGACATTCGTCCTTCGTCCACTAGCACCGCTACAGTATCAAGTCAAAATTTTGCGTGGACTTTCATTATGACCAACATTGCTTAAACTACTGGCACAACAACTATCTATACTGACAATCCTGCTTGCAATTTCTACATTGCTTATAACATTTTGCTAAATATTAGCCACCCATTTGGTTGGCGCAAAAGGAGGAGGACTTTTGTAACGTTTCCTCCCAACATCATATGTTGCTTTGTTTTATTTGTACATGTCAACGACTGTAACAAGCTTTTTTTTTGTTTTCTTGTAACAATTTTGGCTTTTCGCCAAAATATCAATTTTCATAGAAAATGCCGCACTACAACTTTTTTTATTTTTTTAAACAAAAAACGAAAAAAGTCTCAAAGGTCCTTAACCTTTTAGAGAAAAAAAACACTTACTCAGATACAGCAACACTGTTGAGACTGTTTTTGTGCCGTCATAACAACAATTCTTGTTAGACGAAAGTATAAAAATTTAATTAATACAAAAACAACAAACAAATTACTTTTATGGCCCCGTATCTATCAATCGCGAGAGATGACAATTTATTTCACATTAAAGACTTAAGCTATAAATAAATATATCGCCACTGTCAGTGGTGTGGTAGCCAATTCCGCGGGGGGAGTCGAAGATAAGGCCAACTATTTGATTTATTACACATACATGCACACACCCACAATTGGGCACAAGCCCCCATTTGCTCTGTCTATCTAATAGATATGATGTGATAAGAATGTTGCGTGCTAATACTATAATTCAATGTGTGCCTGATTTCTATTCCCCGCCCACAGGAGCAGATGTTTATACAAGTGTTTGCAAAGAAATTAAAGGTGGCTCCAGCATAACTAGATTTCGGCAAACCCATAGCAGATGTTAATTTGCTGTTTTAAGGAGTAGCAGATGCTAGTTGTTGTTTTTACGATATTCTAAATTATTTAGACTTGCTATAATAATAAGCAAATATTGCAAAATGTTGGCCAGGGAAATAGTGAAATGAAAATGCAAAATGTTTTTCTTGTTTGTATTTATGATATAATTTAATGTAATTTTAAATTTAAATGACAAAAGCGAACTAGAGAATGGTACTGTGTAGAACATTTAGCTGTGAGCTAAACGGACACAAAGAACCTAATGAAAAATATAATATATTCGACTCAAAATACACTTTACCATGTAAGGCATGGCTGAACAAGTGACATAACATTCCCTTCAATTTTGTTACCGAAAACAAAGTTAAAAAATGTATCGAAATAATAAATGTGTGTACATTTTCTAAATTTCTTACCAGCAATAGTATTTGTTGATGTGGGCACATAAATAGACTTGAAAGTAGCATATTTGTAACCAAGGGTCCATTGTACCAAGTCTGCTGATAAGGATTCGTGACTAGATCCGGAATAGCTATACCGACTGCATATATATTATAAAGACATCACCCAGCTACAGCTTCTTAAAATTACGAAAAACAAACAGATCTATTTTACAAATTATTTCGTAAAATAAACAACAAGACACAAATCGTTGTTAGCTTACCAAAATTTGGCCCACATGAATAATTATGGAAAATTTATACGTGAAAGAACAAAATCCAACCAATTATGATAAAGTTTTTCATTTACAAACTATAAACTCGCGTATTCAGACAGCAACAACAATTCAAATACCTTTGATAATACCAAAAACGCAAACATGTTTGGCACTCATCAATCAATCTCGAACCAACAGCGAAGCGAACTCATTGCTGAGTATAACAAATTTCAATAATTTGTTCAAAATATTTTGAAGATCGATTTTTGTGGTTTATTATAAACATTGAACTCGATGGTATCAGTAATACGAGCAGGCAGTTGTTGCGGTTGTTTTTGTGTAAATTGAAATTATTATTATTAGCTTCAATGTGCATTTTTTTCTTCTTGCAAACATCCAGAAGAAATGGCTATAAACATAAAAATAATTAAAAGAAAAAATGCAAAAGCGATTTAAACAAACAATTTCCGGTAAAAATTGTGCAATTTTAAGTAGAACAAATCCAATCAAGTGAATCGACATTGTGTGAAAGTGTACATGTGTGAACTTTCATGGAAGTGTTGATGAAATGCCCAACGGAAACAAAAGGCGACCGGATACTTTAGAACTAGAGGTACTCCGACCACCAGCACCGACAGCTGAAGCAGCAGCAGCAACACAATCACAGCTACCAACTCAGGCACAACAACAAACTCGGCCATCATCGTTATCATCGACGACTAAGCAGGCAGCCAATGATGCGTTGGAAGACGATCACTTTCCCTCCACATGTCCCGAAACCGCCCTAACACAAACATATCCCAACATCCAGACGACAAAGCAGTCGCATTGGTATACGTTGGGTGGCCTATTCTCTCGCTCTCACAGAAAAAGGGACACCGCTACCGCTACAACCACTGCCAGAACGGATGCAGCTACAGCCACCCTCGCCAAACCTGAGCCATCCACTATCGACAATTCGACGGCCACGATACTGACGCTGTCGCCGCAAATTGCCAATGAAAATTTGCCCGATGTGGCGGCCGTACAGCCGCGACAGCATTCGAGCACACGAAGAAGATCACGTAAATCACACTCGGGTAGTCTTTACAGTTTAGCCACTCTGGCCCAAACAGGCGAAGTCCAATTGCACTCGCGCAACAATTCCTGTTCCAAATTTAAAGACAAAGAGGTCGAAACTGAACCTGCGGCTTCAGCGCTTATGTACGAGAGCAGCGCGACAAAAGATAAAGTGCTACTTACGAGCACACGAGCCGCAGGTGGCGAACACCTGACCTCTGTAGATACTGCAGACGATAGTGCCGATGCGTCGCCACCCGATGCAAAGTCGGGCTTGAGAGCGAACTTAATGTCGTTCCTTAATAAATTTGCCATATGGAAAACTAACAATTGCCGGCATCAGCGGAAACGCGACACGTCGCGTGCAAAACGTACGAAACCCAGTGGGTACAGTGCAGCCGAACCCGGCAGCGGTTTGACTCGGCGTAAATCTGTGAATATAAGTGGTGACTTTGAACAATTCCCCGGTGAAAGTAGCGAGGAGAAGCTAGGACGCTTGGCCAGCGTCAAGGAGGTGGGAATGCGTCGACTGTCACAGATACGAAGGCGGAGAAGTTCCTATTATTTTTCAGGTATTTTAAAAAAAATTGTGTGCTCAGCTAAATACAGCAATGTTACAGTTTATTGCAATGTAATTTAGGTAATAATTTAAAAAAGAAAATCAATAACTTGAAAATGACTTGTGCATTGAAGTTAAGAACTGTTGGCGACATACAAAGTTATACAAATTATGGTATTCTTCGGGGATAAGGATAAGTAAGCTTGGCATAAAACAGTTCACGTTATATAAGTAAACACATTTGCAAACAATAAAATATATGAATAGATTGGAATGGCACGTACGTACCTTCATTACAATCTATCACTTAGTGACAGTAATATCAAGATCTAATAAATAATACAAATCGGTATGGGAATTAATTGGAAATTAATGTTAACTTTTAAAGATTTTAACATATTATTCAACCCAGATTTAATTCAATAAGTTTAATGAAAATATTTGCACAAATTTTTTTAATAAATAAATCGACGATACCCAATATAGAAAAATACTAGTTCGAAACTAGTTAAGTACTAGTTCTACATTGGATAGTGAATTAGTTCACCTTCCATGCAAACAACTGTCTCATTTATAACTTATTAGTCCTATGCTTGAAGGAAATGGTTCATTTTCTACTAGAATAGTACCAGTTCAGAAATTCTAGTTGGATAGTAAATGATTGCCTTCTTTGAACTAGTTTAGAACCACTGCAAAATAGGTTGATAAGAACTAGTACAAATTATACGAATAGTTGTTTTCGGCAAAATTTCACAATAAAACTTCTGAAATTTTTTAAAAAAACGTTTTCTTATTCATCAACTAGTAACTTCAAACTGGTTCAAAATTGGATAGTTTGGAACGAGTCCACTTCGGAAGTAGTTCACAACTCCATACATTTGAACTAGAAATTTTTTGAACTAGTTTACCGAGTCCCTCCTGGGTAATGTTTAAAATGTAAGGAATAGTATAAAAAAAAGTTAAATATGTAAAACTCTAAAATAAGAGAAGGAACAATCACTACTGTATGGTCTCATTAGGTAGCCAATATGAACGTAAAGGCAAAAAAAAGATTTTTGTACACTTTCGAATATAATTTTCTTTGAACAAAGTCCCAAACAAAAATAAACATTTCCATTTGCCTGAAAGAGCATTTTGTTGGAGTAAAATAAAGATCCCTTCTTAGGATCTAATGTCCCAAAGGACTTAAGCGACAATTTGAAACTTTTTTCCAAGGTTTTCACAACAAATTTATTGTAAAACAAGATTTCATTGAAAACAATTATACAATTACAATTTTTTATAACTAAAAAGGTCGATACAAAATATAATTTTTTTTTTTTAATTTGACGTTTTCTTTTCTTTTTTATTATACATTTGCAATATAAAGTGCCCTTTACACTGAGAGATTTGTTTACGTGCCAAAAAATCCGTTTGAACATCTGGGTTGCCCTTTACATTACAAACGTATCTGTCATACTTTCGTTTTTCAGCTGCAGTCAACATAAATGGTGTGCAGACCATGTCCAACATTATTATTCTATTTTTACAAAAATTAAGCACAATATTTTTAGAATGTTTATATCTTAAAATATTTCTTTACTTGAATTTTATTGGTATTTTTACTGAATTTAACAAATTTTCCCATTTAATTTTGAAATTTTTCTTTAACACGAAAAAAAGTCTTTCGAAGCTGCTTCTACGGACATGTTTGCTCAGATTTATGAAAATCAAAATTGTTTTGATTTTTAACAGACAAGTCTGCGCAGACCGAATACATCACCCTAAACTAGAAGATAACTCTGGCCATACTTTATATATGTATATCACAGACTTGTCTGCCAGTGTTAAGTGGGCTTAAAATTTGGCCACATTTTTATTTTTACTACTTTTTTAAACAACTTATCCCTGTTTAGCTTAGCATGTCAATTTATCCCCGTTAGCGTATAACGGACAATATTTATATGGCTAAGGGCACATAAGTTACCAACAAAACGCAACCAATGTTACATTATATTCGAAGGTGTAAGTCGAACTTTTTCTGGTACGATCTAGTGAACATCGTTTGTTGTTTGGTAACGTTGTCAGTATATAATCAAAATAGGAATTTATATATTATTTTATTATAACATTTATACTTTTTAATTACAATGCAGCTGTAAGTATTTTAAGCATTCGTAATGCCAGCTCAACGGATAAAATACGTGCAAATATGTTCTAAAAACATAGTCCATATAACAAATAAGATTAACGGCTTATTGACTACATATGCATACAAATGTATCCTATTTTCATTCCTTGTACATAACTAATTCGTATCCTTAATTTCTCTCTTCCATTTACAGACAATGAACGCAGAATACGAGCAAATGATAGGGAGTTCAATGGCCAATTCAAATATGCTGTAAGTATTCCATTCAACATATACTAGAGTCCATCACATTGAATGTAACGTGGTTAGAATTAGCGATAACACGCAGACCCTTTTTTTGTTTTGCTGCACCGTGCTGTAGAGTCTCCGGACATCCTTCAGCCTCCTTCAGAGCAGCCGTAGTAAGTGAGTGATGTCACTATTGTGACTCCGACGTCGCTACCGGAACCTCTATTATTACATCATTTTGTGTCTGCCACGTATGGGTATGGGTTGATGTGTTTGGTTGTTTATCATTCCGTTTCACGAAACTTTTCGCCCATTGAATGCGGGTAGTGGTGGGAAAGAATTATGCCGTGTAGTTTATTGTTGCTTCCATGCGGTATCACAACAACTAATTGGGTCAATGGGTTAGCAGGCAGTCGGGCAATCAAACCGGGAACTTAGACACTCATTCAGCCATATGATAGCAACAATAACTGCAAATTAACTTAATGAAATCGTGTGAAATTCATTCACCCGATTCGCATCGGTTGAATAACTATGGACAGCGATACGAATGTCAGTGGTATGGGGGGGAACACAATTGAACATTGACCGACAAAAATGATCTAATAATGTGATTTTTTAACACAGATAGTGCAGAATTGGAAAATATCATTAAATTATGAAGTTTCCACAGTTCAAAACCATATATATAATGTTGCTGAAGTATAACTTTAAGGTATTACTTGTAAGAAGTCGAATTACATCGGCAAGCAACAAATTTAAATCTAAACAAAATAATTGTAAAGAAACATATACCGGAATGGTAGAATTGATGCGGGAAAAATGTTATTATTTTTTGTTGAATTTTGATATGAGTGTGCGAATATCTTAACCGCTCATAAGTGTAATTTCCATTAGTTTTATGAAACATATGTATAACTACTGTTAGAAATATGATCCTGGAGCGTATGCATGGTATACAACCCACTAAACATTGATGTAAGCCGGCTTATAAGTAAATGTTTTCCAAAGATGTTAGTTAATTTTTCATTACATATTTCTTTTCGTCTTAGCATTTAGTGTTATTTGCTGCTGCTGAAAGATTGACGTATTTTGTGTTAAAGTAAAAAGTCCTTATAAATACATATAAAAGAAAGGGTGCGGAAGAGAAGACCAGAAGTAATTAAACCAATAAAAATAACTGAAAATATAGAGAGTTTATCAAAGAAATCAATTGAATTGAAATAAAATTGACAAAACGTTTGTATTTGCTTTGGAATGGTATTTGTATCTAATTTGGAAATAAATAAAAATATAAATTTACCACAAGCTTTCAAACTTTTTTATTATGTAATTTATATCAAGTTTATTTCCAAATATTTTCCAAACATGAATACAATTGTACAATAAGGGATCCCTTTCGCTTATCTAACAATTGGAACTTAACAAATTACAATGCCTGCGACAAAGATTTTCCAAACATCATGTTTACTTATGTAAGCTTATAGCAAATGTTAATAAGTTTATATTGTTTATTGGAAAGATTTTCTCACACACATATATACACTTCATGTGATATATATCAGGAAACCATTACATTTAATGTTCGACTTTTAGTTTTATGTCCTTCATACAATCAAGCGTCTGTTATCTATTTTAAAATTAATTATATTATACAAACAAACAAAAAACTTTATCCATTATTAATGTTTTCCTTTTGGTCTGTTCTTTCTTTCTTTCTTGCAGGATAACTACATAAAAACGTCCAAGTATTCGTTAATGACATTTTTGCCCTTCAACCTTTTGGAGCAATTTCAACGTTTAGCGAATTTCTATTTCCTCTGCCTGTTGGTGCTGCAACTCATCCCGGCCATTTCATCGCTGACGCCCGTAACTACAGCCATTCCATTAATCGGCGTGTTAACTTTAACCGCTGTAAAAGATGCCTATGACGACATTGTAAGTACAAGTCATTGAGTCCAAGTTGCATTTAAAAACCAAAACAAAATTGTACTATGGGCAACACACAAACTTGAGGTAGACCCAGGAACATCACCTACGCTCTCTGCTACTGCGTGCAGCTGAGTAGGAATTACACGAATTTATCTCTGGTGGGCACTATTGGCTGTCTGTCTATGCAAGACACCCATTCGCTCAAACAGTGCACTCGCGTCGTACCTTTGGCGTGTGAGCAATTGTACATATATTTTCATGGGTTGTTGACATTGACATTTGCCGTAGAATTCTATGTCACTAAGTTTACAAAATGTTTGTGGTGCATGGGCGAATAAGTGTTTGCCCGGGGGGCAGCGAGTGCGAAAGCACTGTATGTGCGTATCTCTTTTCCAAGGTCTCACAGCCATATGTTCGTTCTTGTTGGTCGTTTAGATTCAATTACACGAACGACCACAACACAATTTAAAGTTCAAAGTCACCTAATTAGATTGTCTAAGTTAATGTTTGATATCTAAGCGCCCATTTTAATTTGTTCATGGGGCGGGTGAAATATGGTCTGACGCGAGAAGGGATATTCCTGGGAGCATGTCAATGTGGCGCACTGGCTTGTGCGTTGTTAGAGACATGGTGTTGTTATATGTATATGCATTGTTTGACTTACAATGGGGAGTGGGATATTTGACTAATGACATTTTATTCATTACGTCTTTTTATATGCAAATCACTGTTCCAGTGTTCTGTGTTTTTTCTTAGAATTCTTCGTAGATCACATTTTTGCTGTACCCATCCTAATATTCATGCTATTAAGCGATTATACCAGTATGGATGAATGTTTATTTGATTGTTGTTGCATATCCATATCATAAAATTATAAAACAAAAAAAAGTATTTTTAAATTTAGTTTTCGATTTCGAAACTTTACGATGATACACCTAGTTTAGTTTTAATAATATAATGATCCTCCCTTGATCTTCGACCAATCATTCTTAATAAAAAAAACGCGATTTTTTCTTTTTATTTTAGCAACGTCATATCTCAGATTCTCAGGTGAATAATCGAAAATCAAAAGCTTTAAGAAACGGAAAATTGGTCGACGAAAGATGGTCCGGCGTGCAGGTACCTACATATGTGTCCAGTTGTTATCTCTCCAAATGCTTTAGCAATGAAATACTAAATCATACGCTGCTCACTTCGATTCTTTTGCAGGTGGGTGATGTGATACGCATGGAAAATAATCAATTTGTAGCCGCCGACCTTCTTTTGCTGAGCACTTCGGAACCAAATGGTTTGTGTTTCATTGAAACGGCCGAACTGGATGGCGAAACGAATCTCAAGTGTAAACAATGCCTGACGGAAACCATTGAAATGGGCCAGCAACACGATAAACTTTGGAATTTCAATGGCGAAATCATCTGTGAGAAACCGAACAATTTACTAAACAAATTTGAGGGCACATTGATGTGGCGCAACCAGCGCTTTGCTCTCGACAATGAGAAGATCCTGTTGCGAGGCTGTGTTTTGCGCAACACCCAGTGGTGTTATGGCGTTGTCGTCTTTGCCGGCAAAGATACGAAACTGATGCAGAATTCGGGGAAAACGCAATTTAAGAGTACTGGTGTTGATCGCTTGTTGAATTTCATTATTATTGGTGTAAGTATTTCCATTATATTGTTGGGCATTGGCAGTGAACTTGTATTGTTTCTAAATATGGAATCAAATGATACGTGTGATGTAAAGAATTGTTAAAATGTAATAATCTATATATATAAAAGGCTTGGGTGACTGACTGATCACTTCCCAGCCTAAACGGCTAAAACTAGAACCGTAAAAATGTGGAATGTAGGTTCCTTTTATGACGTAGGGGCGCACTAAGACGGGATTTTTGGAAACTCGGACTGCAAGGGGGTAAAATGGGCGTGGAACCGCCTCATACAGCTGGAATTTTGGAATGGCTTTATGTTTTAAACATTTATCGGAACGAAGTCGATATTAAGTACGTATCTCAAAGAAAGAAGAAATCAGAAATCATACTTTGTTTGTGGAAAGTGGGCGATGCCACGCCCCTTTTTTGAAAATCATTATATTGGTCAAATAAAGTAGTGCCTCTATCGTAGGCTACATCAGAACACATTTAGACAAAGGGGCGTGGCACCGCCCAAACAAACCAGATTGAATGAAATTGCTGATGATGAAATTAGTAAATTAGAAATCGAGTAAACGGCAGCTAAGAATGGATTTTTGGAAATTCGTACTTTTAGGGGTAAAAATTACCAATAAGATATAAAACTTATACCATCACCCAGACCAACCGACTAATGCTATAATCGGAAAATTAATAATTCTTCTTTTTGGGACTACTTTCACGTGCAGTTCTCAGAATTGAGTCCCAAAATCATGTGTTGCACTGTGTTATGATTTAAAGTAGCAGCTTCATATTTCAGCTTCATATTTGAAAACGTTTTTCCAAAAGATGTATAGTATGTCTCTCGTGGCACTACCGCAACTATTGGAAGTTTTATGGTTTTGTTTTTCTATTTATCATTGTAGTATAGTATTTATTATTTTGATTATGTCATTTCAAATATAATACCTACTTTTTAGATCGTGTTATTCCTGTTATCGATTTGTGCATTCTTTACACTGGCGTGTGCGATATGGGAAGGAATTATTGGTCAGCATTTCCAGGTTTGTACCAAAACAATAATACAATATGTTAAAAATATCATTTATTGTTACATCTAATTGCCTTTTTGTCCCTCTCTGCGCCATAGGTTTTCTTGCCCTGGGAAAACATTATACCAAAAAATGTTGCCCAGGGAGCAACAGTTATAGGACTATTAGTATTTTTCTCTTATGCCATTGTATTAAATACCGTAGTGCCAATATCACTCTACGTTTCAGTAGAGGTAAGTTCATATGTTTATAATAAATTATTTACAAATTCTCTGTAAAAAGAAAGTGTAGATCCACTTGGGTGTTACTTGAGCTCGTTTGAAAAATGGTTATATGTGATTAGATCAGATTAGAATGGATCTGATTAGAACTGAAAAATGCTTCGGCCTTAAATCAATTAATGTCTACATATATTAGAGCAACTCAGTGACCTCTCTGACATACGATATTTTGATATCGTTATGCTTTATTGCATTAAGGACTAATTTTAATACAGTTATACTAGTATTTAATTCAATGTGAGACACTTTAATATAACCATTTTTTAAAACTGATAACGTCTACCCTTTTTCGCTGTTTTATTTCATCGAGCTAACTGTTTTCGGATTTTCCTGCAGGTTATACGTTTTGTTCAATCGTTTTTAATAAATTGGGATGAAAAAATGTATTACGAACCAACCAAAACTCATGCCAAATCTCGTACCACCACCCTAAATGAAGAACTGGGCCAGATCCAATATATATTCTCCGATAAAACGGGCACCCTCACACAAAACATCATGACTTTTAACAAATGCAGTATTAATGGCCGGACCTATGGTGATGTCTTTGATTTGCGCACCGGCGAAGTTGTAGAAGTATCAGATGTAAGTTATCCTTGAATCTCTAACTCTTGCCCCGTAATATGGTTTCTTCTTCTAAATAATACATTCTACTATAGTACATAAATACTAAATAATATAAAAGAATAATTAACCTTGTAATTTTTTCCTAATATTTTATCTGAATTAATCAGCATATTGCACCAAACAAATCTTTAAAAGAAAAAACAAAAACAGATAAATTTTAAGCGTTTTGCATTAAATAGTTTTTAACAATTTTCAATTAACTCCCAAATCGTGTTAGAGCGCGTAATTTAGGAGAGAAAAAAACAGCAACTGAATATTTAGCGTTATTTCTATGTGTATTCTTTTATTATCCTGTCAGATTTTGTGTTCATGTTTCTTTCTCTCTGTTTTTATTTGTGTCCGCACAACTCCCGCAGGCACTTCTTTTTTTTTGTCAAATTTCTGTTCACAACTTTTTGTAGTAGAAAAAGTAAAGTTTCCTAAGTAGATGAACCCTTTATACAATATGTCTACTACTACTATATACTATTTCTATCATTTGTGGAATTTGAGATGTTGTGATAGTATGTTTCATTTCGATATGTCAGGACATGAGTGATTTCTATCAGAGAGTTGATAATAAATTACAACTGATGAATGTTTCACTAAATATTATGTATTTATTGGTCCAATACAAAACGGAAAATATACTCTGAATTTGTGATATCACAACACATTTGATTGTAACTCGCTCAGGAATAATTCTATCCATATTAACACTCGTAAAAAGGCGTAACCTTAAACACGCCCAGAAGTAGTGTCAAATGTGGGTCAAATTTAAGTAGATACCTTTCTTCGGTTGTAATTTATTGCTCTTGCTACAATTACAGGAGTTTGTTTTAAAAAAAAAACTTGTGGCGGTTTAGTTTAAATTTTAAAATTAAATTTTCACTTATGTTGTTTTTCAAGAAGACGCAATCGTCATACTCTGCACTATTAAACATATGTTAAGAAATGTCATGTCCATCTGATCAACAAATTATGTTTTTTTATTTCTGTAGTATTTTTCTCTCGTTTCTCATTGATATTGTTGATGTTTCATTTTTAAAAGTTTTATTTTCTTTGAGTTTTTCATGTCCTTTGTTTCTCTGATTAAAATCTCCAAAGTCAATTTGAAAATGTTTAAATTATTATAGACTGAATTGGATACTAGCAAAAGTAGCAAGAAGAGCACAATAAAGAACAAAATCAATGATCATTTTAATGCGGGGGCAACAACATCATCGAAGCGTTTGCATAAAGTCGATGTACATTTTGTCAATTCACCGCCCACACCAGCAACGGTTTTGTCTTCCAGTTTGCAAGAAGGAGCTGGCAGCACAAGCAAACAAGTAAGCATCGACAGTAGTGGCAGCACCACACCGACCACTAGGACAACACCCCTGACACAACCACCAACTTCGTCGGATAATTTGCATTTACATATGCGACATGCACCCTCACCGCCACCTTCACCGGCACTCCTCTCGCCCGAGGTTAACGTAGATGTACATAGAGCCCCAGCCTCGGTGGGAACAACGACGGCACACTATGTGATGCGGCCGACCAAGGTGCAAATAGAGAACCCTTTGTCGCCGCGCATGAGGCGGCAGACTTCCACGCTGTCGAACGCCAGTGACAAAGTAATAATACTGGGTGATGTAGCCACTAATGAAACAGTGTTTTTTAAAGCCAACCCCATTCATTCGAACAGTAACAATAATATTAACAGACAGTTGCACCACAGTAACAGTAACACCAGCAACACTTACAGTAACAACTACAGTCGCGACATGGCAGCCCCTGCTGTCTTCACCACAGCCACCGCCACCGTCACTACCACCGCCTCCGGCACAGATGCGCATCATTTGAACCAAGTTGTCACCATAAAAACGACTACAACAGTCAAGCATGGCTCAACAACACCGACTAGTACGGCCGTAGCCATAACCACGCTTTCACCTACCTCGCCTTTGTCCCTGGACAAGTCGGGGAGCACTTGTGTTGTCACTCATTTGCATAAAGATTCCACGGCACACAAAAGGAGCAAAACCTTTTGTTTTTCACCTTTTGCTAAAAGAGCACCACCTCCACCATCCTCACCGTCGCCTTCAACACTGTTGACTGGAACCGCCACTACAAAGAGCCAAGTTCCAGCAAGAGCTGCTAAGCGTCGGCGGCAATGTTGTCCACAATTTTGTGTACCTTTTTGTCGCAGTTGTTCCTTTTCGTATGATTACGATGACGACGACGAAGACGAAGGCAACGGCGACAATCTTAAACGAACCGACGACAATTCACCAACAGCACCAGGATTTTTAACCAGCACCACCGGCACTTATTGCGATAACTTTTTAAAACCGCCCGAAACACACCACCAGCACCCGCACACTTCTCACTACCACCATGACACTTTTGCCACAAGCACCACAGCTCACGATTGGACCAAACATCACCACCACCATCATAATAAGCACGTATGCATGTGATTTCCGTTCTGTTACTTCTTTCAATTCTGTGTCCAAATCTTACAATAGCTATAATAGATAAAAAAAAAACACATCAATGTGATTTATTTTTATGTTGCCTCAAGATCGGCTTGTGATTATCGTTTGATTTTCAGTTGTCGCTTGTTTCAAGTCAAAGGAGGTCGATCGCCCTAAAAGTATTTAGGCTGAGAGTATAGTGTAGTGATTTTTAAGTAAAAAACATTTTGATATCCTGTTAGGAATACATGATTTTTAATACTGTCGATTAGAAGTCAGATCATTGCGCTATGTATATTCTGAAATATTGCAAAAGCTGAGTCATTAGGAATAATACTGAAATAAAAAAGTAGAAAATTATGTAAACATTTTACAATATTAACTATATTGCTTAATATAATTCGAATTTACAACACTGGCCAATAGTATTGTTTATCACAGGCAGATGGTCCGTCGTAAACGTATGTGTCATACAATTGCGTCATACGTATACAACGTCACAAACCTAACGTTGCTAAATTAACCCTATCATGAATGATAAAAAAAATTTAATTTTTGATGACTAAACTTACCGGTGATAAAAAAATTTCGTTATTTACAATTGACCCTTAATTTTAACCTAATGTCAGAACAATTTGATTAAAACAACTAGAAGATAAATTTGAACAACTTTCATTAATAACTCTCGGAAAGTATCGAAACAATTTGTGTGCTTCTAATCTTATTGATAGTTGCATAAAGAATTCACTTTATTAAAATCCGCAGTCAATTTAGAAAAAAAGTAAATGTTTTACTTATACCACAGCGTAACAGACATTCTAAGGGGGTGAGAAATTTCAAGTCAGAGTGGAGATACTAGGTCAGTATATTAAAACCCCCAAATGTTTTAGCGTTCTCTACAAATTATGAAAATTAAATTAAAAATTAAGCTGTTTGTTCGCAGCAGAAAATATAAAAGGTAATAAAAAACGCCAAACCGCCCAGAGAAAGCCAAACTCTTTGGGGGTTTTACTATACTGGCCTAAAACCTTCACCCTAACTTGTAATTTCTCACCCTTCAGATAATGCCCCGAAAATGTTCCACAGTTGAATCGCAGTCCTTCCTTCAAAGATAACAATACTGCAAGCAACGTTTGTATGAAAGAGAAACAATTTCTCTCATATGAAAACAAATCGCAATGACAATTACACTCATAGTTACATTTTTGTAAACTACGCTAGATTAGACTAGATAATTCTTTAAAATAAACGTGAGGTTTGGTTAAAGTATAAATGAAAGTATCTGCAATCAAAATTGGAAATTATGTATATTTGATATCTGTGAGATAGTTTTGTGACGTATATACATTTATACCTTTGCGACAATCATTAACCTAAAATATGCTGTTGCGTCCCATCTCGGAGGCCCCGGTTAAAAAATATTATACAGTAACAAAAAAATATTTCTGTTGGCCAGCGTTGACTTTCGTAGCTGCTTAGAATTTGCTATGTATATACGTAAGTGTGTTCTAATTTTTTTTCAACTCAAGCTAACTAATATTAAGGTGATGTGTATTTCTTCCCCACCTACGTACGTTACATCCCTGCCATGCATGCTATAGCTACTTTTTGGAGTTTGCATTAAAGCCTTAAATATCATGTAAAAACAGTTTGCGATTATTTATCCATAACGTCTACACAGCTAAACATGCCTACATATCATATAATAACAATAGTATTTATGCTGCTAAAATTTCTCCACCCCCCTCTGAATATCTTTGTTTTAAATCAATCAATGTGTAACCATCCACTGTTATATATATGTATGTATATGTGTCTTTAGGCTTTAGCACCAATTGATTTTTCGGCTAATCCTGAATATGAACCAGACTTTCGTTGGTACGACAAAACTCTCCTGGATGCTGTGAGATCAGATGAAGAACATGCCCACAACTTTTTTCGGCTATTGGCGTTATGTCATACCGTGATGCCGGAATACGTGGAGGGCCGTTTGGAATATCAAGCTCAAAGTCCTGATGAGGCGGCTTTAGTCTCAGCAGCTAGAAATTTTGGTTTTGTATTTCGATCACGAACCCCGACTAGCATCACCATTGAGGTTATGGGTCGAAAAGAGGTGAGTTTACGAAAATAGTGAAAAGAGAGAAATGTTTTAACATTTTATTTTACAACTTGCAGGAATATGAACTATTGCATATATTGGATTTTAATAATGTACGAAAACGTATGTCCGTTATACTCAGATATGGCGATCGCATTGTACTCTACTGTAAAGGTGCTGATAGTGTCATCTATGACAGATTAAATTCCAACCAACACGATATGAAAGCGCGTACTCAAGATCATTTAAATGTAAGTAGAGAAACAGTGTATCTTCTAAAAAACGTATTAGGACTCAGCGCTTAAAGAGTGACTTGTGAAAGTCCACCATTATCTGCATAACCTGTTCCAGTACAAACATATTTAAGCCGACATATATTTCACCCAGCAAAGCAAATTTAAAATGTCACTAACATCCTTATAATCTGCAAAGAAATTAGACTGCTCTACAAAATAATAGAATGTGGCAGCCCCATCACTATTCCTGATGGATGGATCTTATGTTATATGACCTCCTGATTCGGAATATTACCCCGATTTGGTCTCACGACGGGTGTTAATCGTTTTCTGGAGGTCTTTTCACATAAGAATTGAAAGTTATCTCGGGACACAGAAAAATGAATTTAAAACGTGAAAAAAATGTTCCCTTTTTAACAGAAACGCAAGCATGATTAATACATACGAGTATTTTTGTTTGAAACATCGGTACAACTACTCATATACCCTTAAAAACTATGCATAACATAGAAGAAGTTAGTGCTACAAACTAAAAAAACCTTTCCGCTTTGTATTAGATGTCTGAGAAATAGCAGAGCTTCTTAAAGATGACACAAATACTTATTCTCTCTTTACTCTTGCTAGAAATTCGCTGGCGAAGGTTTACGTACGCTTGTCTTGGCCGAACGACATTTACCACCAGAAATCTATGAAGACTGGAGTCAACGCCATCTGGACGCCTCATTATCATTGGATAATCGTGAGGACCAATTACGTATCTTATATGAGGAGATCGAAAGTGAAATGGTACTAGTGGGCGTAACGGCCATAGAGGATAAACTTCAAGATGGGGTGCCCCAAACAATTGCAAATTTACAAATGGCTGGCATTAAGATATGGGTACTAACTGGTGATAAACAGGGTGGGTAACTTGTAAAACTTTCCATATCACGATTGTTTTCAATAACAGAGCATGCTATTGTTGTATTCTTGTAGAAACGGCCATTAACATTGGATACTCGTGTCAATTACTTACTGATGATTTAGCTGATATTTTCATCGTGGATGGCGGCACAATGGAAGAGGTGGAAAAACAATTAAGACAGTTCAAAGAGTCAATAAGAATAGTAAATCGATTTCGGCCAACGCGTAAGTAGAGAATGCGCATTTTATCTAATAAACCGGTGAAGAAATAAATTAAATTTGTCTCTGTATTACGACAGCTCTTGATTCTTCAATTAACCTCAACTTGAATGGTGGCCATAGCAATGATCGTAATTCGTCAATGAAAATGACGCAGGTGTCGCCGCCGCCGCCTCCGGCTATATCAGTAGTCACCTTTAGGTGGGATGATGAAGAGAATAATAAACGTAACAAGGGCGAACCGGACAGGTAGAGGGAATACATATCATCACCTTTCTCTTTTTCTTATCCGAAATTAAAGAAAACAATTTCAAGTGATACACTTTTTTTTTATCAAATTCTCTGGTTTGGGAGAGAGTTTTATATATAGTTTGAATATCTTTTTTTTCTGTTATGTTTTTATTCGTTTTAGTTTTTTTCTGTTTCTTTTTTGCACTGTGCTATAACTTTATTTGTCACAGTGAAGAGGAAATGGCTAATATTAGCTGGATTACAATTCTAAGCACAAATGATATTCCATAGAATAATATTTTTGTTTTTTTTTGCAAGTGACCGCTTTTCTCCTGTGCCTTTGGTTATAGTTCAGTGCAATGTTATTTTTGTTTTGGTATACATTTGTTGTAGTTTCAACAGGGTATAGTTAATGTTCCAACACAATTAGTTTTTGTTTTTTTTCACATGTACTAGCGCTAGATTTCTTAAATACTCTTTTTTGTTTCGGTATCTAACAAGATTTTATGTTAAAGTTTTTTAAGAACATGTGTTTTTTTACGTTTTAATATGTGGTTTTTTCGAAATTGTTGTTGTTGTTGTGGCAGTAATAATAACAATAAATTGTGATTAATACCGGCAGAATCACCTTGCTAACGATTATGACAATTGGGAAATGGCGTGTAGACGTTTTCAGTTTTAAACGCAACATACTGTAGAATATTTGCAAGATGCACCATTATGTTTTAAAAATATTTAATATTTTTTTTGTAGTTCAAGATAACTATTGAGCTATTGAGCCAATTGAATTTTAAGGAAAATCAATTGAAATTCAAATATTCCATTTAATATTCGATACTGGTCAATTGATATTAAAAAATTCCTTTTCAAATTCAATTGAAATTTAATTTCCCATTTAAAACTGATCAATTGAATGAGTTTGAATTTCAATTGACGAATTTTGAATTTCAATTGTCGGCTTTTGAATTTCAATTGACGAGTTTTGAATTTCAATTGATATTTTTCGAATTTAAAATAGAAAATTTGAATTTCAATTGATGTTCATTGAATTTCAAATGAAATTTTTGAATATCAATTGAGTTTGAAAATCAAATAAAATTTTTAAATTTCAAGTGATTTTCTTTGAATTTCAATTGTCCCTCTAATCCAAGTCCTTGAAATGCCACAAACAATCGAATTTTTTGCTATTAAAAAGAAATTAAACAATTTTGTTTTGCAATATCGTTACAGCCGAAATTTTCGGTTGCGTCAATCATTCTGTCATTCCTAATGGGGAAATAACATTTCGTTTGAACTGCTAAGTGGGTTTCCGACTGAGTTACTGAATATTTTTTAAGAATATCGCATAGACTAGAGAAACTTTTAGAAGTTTGTAACCGTAACCGTATTTGGCTTGGTTAATGCATTGAATTAATAATGTAAAACACAAAAAATATTAATAAATAGCAAGTTCGAATCGATATTTCAAGTATTGATACTACACTACCTCAAACTTGGGTTCTAATTGAAATTCAAACATAACAAATACTTTCACTATGACAGCTAGAGGTTAAAAAACAATAGAGTTTTTTTTACCAGAAAATAACATAGACGCGTAATAATAAAAATCAGTCAATGACTTAGTTAAAAGATAAGACCTTGGTCTTAAACGCATTGTTTTATGCGCTATATGCTAAACAAACTTATGTTATTCAGGAACTAAATACAAACAAATACAAGGCAGCTTGTAAATAGGTAATCAAAAAATTTAGAGAAAATCAGGATTTTCCCACAAATTGGTTTATAAGTTTTTGCAATTACATAATTACTTTTATTAGCCGTACGTTTTGTTCTATAATTTTCTTGGTTTATGTTTTTTTTTTTTTGGTTTCGTTTAAAATATTTGATAAAATGTACCTCTACATTCAAAACCTTTGAAGCATTTGTTTTTAGCTGAAATTGTTTGATTCTGTTCAATACAAAGGATGATTTCCCCCCTCTATTGGTACCTTGTTTCGCCCGTAAAGTAATATTAAAACATAAATTTAAGTTTGTGTTGTTAATGTTTGATATACATATAAACTAAACTACTTGTCACTGTATTACTTTTTTCATTAAACTCTCACTGTACGCTTTCAAATACTTATAATTATAAAAAATAATTATTAAAATCTTTGTAATAACATTATTATTAATTTTAGACAATGTAACCATTGCATTTGTAGCTTTAAATTCCTCTCAATACTGCTATCTCTTTTCCGGCTTTTGTAACTCATTTGTAAATTCATAGTGTTTACTAAATGTTTATGTGCTCTCCTAGTATGTGTTAACGATATGTCACCACACAATTTATTAATACATATTTTAAACATTTAATTTGTCATTTCCCCTTATGAAGTGCGGAGACCAACGAACTGTATGACACTTTAGAAAAGGGCGGCAGTGCAGCTCGTAATGCCTTGAGAGAGGACGAAATTGTGGAAGAGAATACAGGCTTTGCAATTGTGGTTAATGGTCATTCGCTGGTACATTGTTTGGCGCCTGAATTGGAATCAAGGTATGTGGGTTGAAATATTGAAATTATAATTGATTCCTAAAATGTTGTCTCCTTTTATTTAGATTTCTCGATATTGCCTCTCAGTGTAAAGCAGTGATATGTTGTCGAGTTACTCCTTTGCAGAAGGCTCTAGTGGTCGAGTTAATCAAACGTACCAAGAATGCGGTTACGTTAGCCATCGGTGATGGCGCCAATGATGTTTCTATGATCAAAGGTATGCTATTTAATGAATTTGTGAATAATAAGAAGCCATTTACACCATGAAAATGGAAATTTAAAAAAATTTCCTTTTGTTCTTTTAAAAAGAACAAATTAAAAGCGGCTGAAATTCGTCGGCATTCGGAAATCATTTGGATTAGACAGCTTTTGTGCTCCGGTTTCAATGTTTTTTACATTTTTAAGAAATTGCAGTAAAATTAAAAAAAAAATCAGTTTCGCAAATATTTATACTTCTAAAGGGAATATTAACAAATGATATTAGGTTTCATTTTATTTATTTTATTTTTATTACATTGATTCATTAACCGAGCCATTATGGCCTTATATGGTTACAAACTTCTACTCAATTTAATTTAATACATTAATTTAATACATTTATTATGTTATAAAACCAATTAAGAATACCTTATTATTAGAAATAGAAATATAAAAATCTTAATTTACCTAAAAACAATTAATGCAATGTTCAAGATTAAGTAATAAACATCAAAAATAGCGATAACAAAAAAATCAAATTGGAAGTGATAACAGATTAGTATAATCGCGAAAAAAAACATTAAACTTGAGATCGCATGTCTCATAGAGACGAAAAGGGGAAAAATGCAAGAATGCAACAGGAACTACACAACATAACTATAAAATTAAATTCAAAGCTAAATTGGATTTGATTTAATATATTGAAAAAGTTTATTTTTAAATGTAAAAAAGGAGTGTTCAAAACATCTTAAAGTACAAGGTAACTTGTTGTAAAATCTTGACACCCTGACAAGAAAAGATCTTTCTAAAAAGGAGGATAATCTTGGTATGATTAATTGAATATTTCTTATTGATCTACTAAATTTAAACATATTGACTATAAATAAAGGAGATTTTGTTAAATAAATTTTGTAAAAATGTAACAAGTTTCTTTCTTTTAAATTATACATTTTCATTAAAATAAAATTTATTTTAGAGATAACTGAATTGACATGCAATTCAAAACTTAATTTATTATCTAAAATTATACCAAGACATTCGAAGCTATCCACCACATTAATGTAATGACCACCAATAAAAATTGATATGTCATTTTGTTGGTATTAATTGAAAGTCTGTTATCAGCCATCCATTTAACCAAGATATTTGTGGTGTAATCAATTGTATTTTGCATCACATCTATAAAATCATAGGTGCCTTTGAAGACAACCTGCAGATCGTCAGCAAAGGCAAAAATATGGCAGTTGTTAGTAACTATACGTTCAAACAAATCATTCATATACATTACAAATAGCAATGGTCCAAGTACAGAACCCTGGGGCACTCCACTATTAACAGGACAAACATTGCTGGAAGTATTACCGCTACAAACATATTGCTTTCTACCAAACAAGTATGAACACATCAAATTACAAGCACTAACAGAAAAACCAAACATGAAATGCAACTTCTCCACTAACACGGCGTGGTCCAATCTGTCGAACGCTTTTTCAAGGTCAAGAGATAAAAGAACACAACAGACACCATAACCCACATGTTCCCTAACTTTATCAGTCAGGCCAATCAACAACGACGTTGTACTTCTGTTACATCTAAAACCTAGTTGACAGTCATGTAACATAGAATTAGTTTCTAAATGATGAACAATTTGTTTTTTTATAATATGCTCAACCATTTTGGATAAAATGGGCATAATAGATATAGGACGAAAATCATCACTAGAATTATGTCCCTTCTTGCGTATTGGAACAACTTTACCAATTTTCCAATCATCAGGAAACATAGACGTACGTAATATAGAGTTAACAATGTGCCAAATATGAAAACCAATTAACGGAAATACCAATTTCAAAAACTTGAGCTTCAAACCATCATAACCAACAGCAGTGGATTTGATCATATTAAAAGCATCAACTACTTCATTAAATATTATTATTTTAATATTTTAAATATTAAGAGAGAAAATTTATATACAGAGGACATGGTTTGCGTTTAATCTGTAATAACCGGTTACTGCCCGGCTGGCAACCATGATAAAAGGTAAAACCTTCCCAACAATGATTTTTTAATAAGCTGCAACGATGAGGACGAAAGGAAATCACAGATTATCTTCTATGACACTGCCCTGATTTTGGTGGCATAAGAAATGAGAAGTTTGGTCATCGGACATTTAAGAGACTGCCTTAGGAATCGCTTCGGAAATCAAGAACAGAAAAAAATTAGATTTCCAGAGAGGCAACAGTAACCTCTTAATTGGGTTTTCTTCGAGACACCAATTAATTGTCTCAGTTGATGAACAATTTTGAACTCAAAACCTTTAAAATTAAAAAAAAACGATAAAATTCACATATAAATTATATTTATTTATATCATAGTGTAATAACTTTTTGTGTACTTTACTTTCTCCCACTAATTTTTTCCCTTTACAGCCGCCCACATCGGTGTAGGAATTTCGGGTCAAGAGGGTTTACAGGCTGTACTGGCAAGCGATTATTCGATTGCACAATTTCGTTATCTCGAAAGACTCTTATTGGTGCACGGGCGCTGGTCATACTATCGCATGTGCAAATTCCTGCGTTATTTCTTCTACAAAAATTTTGCATTTACCCTGTGTCATTGTTGGTATTCATTTTTTTGTGGCTTCAGCGCACAGGTTAGTATCGATCGTTTGTGAATAATACCTTGTGACAACAATTGACTCTGTCTCTCTCTCTCTCTCTCTCTCTCTCTCTCTCTTTCATCATTTACAGACTGTTTTCGATCCCATGTTCATATCGGTCTATAATCTCTTCTATACATCATTGCCAGTCTTAGCTCTGGGAGTGTTTGAGCAGGATGTCTCAGACAGACATAGTTTGGAATATCCTAAATTGTATACGCCCGGTTTAAAAAGTCAATTGTTTAATACCAAAGAATTTGTGTACAGTGTGCTACATGGTGCCTTTAGTTCGTTAATATTATTTTTAATACCGTACGGTAAGTACATATACAAAGAAACTCGGAGCAAATATGCAAAATATATACTTTGAATTCTTCTATCAGGTACTTATCACAAAGGCGTTTCGCCAAATGGTTTTATTTTAAGTGATCATATGACTCTGGGAGCGGTTGTGGCCACAATTTTAATCATTGATAATACAGCACAGGTAATTGTCCTGTTGGTTACTCTTAAGAACCTCAAATTTTGTATTATTGTACGGGATATCAGGGGGGGTTTAATTAACTATACTTCTTAGAATTTGACATCAATTTTTGTAACACTTTTAGATAGCCTTATACACCTCATATTGGACTATTGCCAATCACATAACTATTTGGGGCAGCCTCATCTGGTACTTTGTCCTGGACTATTTTTACAATTATGTGGTCGGTGGACCCTATGTGGGATCACTGTCAATGGCCATAAAAGATCTCACCTTCTGGGCGACCATGTTTATAACGGTGGTGCTGATAATGATACCAGTATTAGCGTACAAATTTTATTTAATAGACGTCCATCCGAGTCTAGCGGATAAGGTAATTCCAACAACGGCTGGGAAACTGATGATTATGGTGAAAACTAACATGTATCAAATATATTTTTCCCCTAGATACGCATGAAGAGACGTCAGGCCAGCCTCAAATCTCGACATACTAGCAGTGTTATGAGGGCGCCATCATCGAGACGATCGAGAAGATCTCTTAGGTCTGGCTATGCTTTTGCCCATCAGGTAATGTGGTGCATCTTATGTTAATGACTATATAGCGATTTTAAAGGTTGCACTTGTTTACGTTTTTAGGAGGGCTTTGGTCGTCTTATCACCTCTGGCAAAATCATGCGCAAATTGCCGCAGGAATTCGCTTTTCCCTTGGGACTGGGAAGTAAAAAAATACAAAGTTCCGGTGTGGCCCCTGATGTCAAGACTAATAATAACAACAGCCTGCATGATGGTAACCACAACTCTTCGGATGTGGTAGATGACACATCGACGACGCTAAATGATGCCTTAATCAATCAAGAACAAAGCAAAGAGGGCTTAAGTCCACGTGCTCCTTGCCAAGATTTAGATACGATAAATCTCTAGAATTAGAGACATTAACATAGAAAATCGTAACTATTAAGGAACTACAAGAAAAACGAAAACCAAATTTTTCAATTATTTTCAGACAACAACAACAACTGCGTAGACTTAAAATAT
Source organism: Muscina levida (assembly GCA_964034835.1). Lineage (NCBI taxonomy): Eukaryota > Metazoa > Arthropoda > Insecta > Diptera > Muscidae > Muscina > Muscina levida. The sequence continues at coordinate 3,865,493 of OZ035882.1, forward strand.
TTTTTTATTTTAAAATTAGGACATATTAAGAATAATGGAAAACAAAAATGTATCAACTTTTTTGATATAAAAATACGATTTAAGAAGATGAAGAAAACAGTACTTTCGAAAATCAAAAACAAACAACAAAATGAAATAAGCTTTAACAATGGAAAAACAACCAGAGAATCTATTATTTTTAGGATAATCAATACAAAAAAGATACCAACAAACTAAAAAGTAAAGCATATTGTTGATTTATTACAAAACATACATAAACATATGTATATATATATACAAACATAAATATTGTGACAAACATTACCAAATAATATACTTTCGTACTTTATTTTTGTTAATCGAATTCATTAGGTACACTTTGGACATGAATGTTTGCAAATAAATGAGACTTCAAATTCATGGGTAGACTTAGACCTCGTCGATATGAAATTACATTTTAAATGAAAATTAAATACATACATACTGAAATTGAATAGAAGCTCGTTTATCCTAACTGATGATACATCAATCTCTGTGCCCGTATAGGAATTTTGAAATATTTTCGTCACAATCGACGTTTTTTTATCTTATATGAATGCAAACTTTTTCTTTCCCAATTGCAAAGCAATTGCATGTCGCAATCCCCAAATGAAGGTGATCAAGTTATTAATATTTTGTATTCTAAATTCAAAGTAGATTAACGCACTTATATATTTGTTATAGTCATTATTTTGTTTTTGTTGTATTCCCTATCTTTGAGGTATTGTTTACTCCTTAAGATGTATAACTTATTTTAATATTATTATAGTGCTACTATTTTTGTTTTGTAGAGCATAGAATTTTGTATTTGAACTTTGTGAATTCAGTCTCAATGATAATTTTAGTTTAGCTTTAATCGAACATAGAGTGATTATTATTTTGGTGTTTATTTATTAATTATGATTATTTTTATTACAAGTTTATTATTATTATATATTATGTACGTTGTACGTGAACATATGTGATTTAAGTTTTAAGTTGAATTATATGAATATGTATATGAAATACAAAACATAATAATAAACCAGAGAAGGAATATTAAGTTTTTATTTTGGTGGAAATATGTGGTGACGGCTCATGGATATCTATAAGATTAACAAATCATTTGGGTCCTTTTGAAATTGTAACCTAATGTCATGCCTCCGATTCGACAAATGTTTGGGTTCATGGTCAATCTATCTTTCTATCTATATCTATATTATATATAAAATTGGTTTTATGAAAAGGTTTGTCACGTTTAAACTCAATAAATAATGAGCCGATTATATAATTATTTTTTAAAATCTCACAATTTGGATATAAAAAGATATGGTACCTTAATTTTTTTATTTTTAAAAGTTAAATAGCTTAATTTTCGCTGTTAAGATCATTATTTAATCACAAGCGTAAGCAAGGTTATATGTGAATGTTGGAGACATGCTTAAATGCATTGCTTTACTAAGGAACAAATGACTTGCTACAGTGGGTTACGTGTAAGACAATCATTCAAGGTGAATCGAAACGACGTGCACTGTTAATGTTCTTGCTCACTATATGCTCGTTCTCTTAAAAGCAAAACAATAATGCAACATTAATAAAAAAAAACAAGACAGTAGATGTAGTTTTCTGATTTTGTTGGCAGAAGGATCCTAATTCGCTCTCGTATTTTAAAATTGATAAATCGATACAAAACATAATCGATTTCTTAATCTCCTGAACACTTATATATTTTTATATCTACAAAAACAACATTAAATAATAATGGATGTAACAATATTTCTCACACCATGTTTTGAGTGGTCCTCTTCAGCTTGATCTTGATCCGTCTTGGCCGGCCTCTTCTGCGCTTTCCTTCGGATTCACTTTCAAATAATTTCCTCACTGGAGCATTTTCATCTATGTGCATTATAAGTCCTAAACAGCTCATTCGTACTTAAATTCGTTTAATTATGTTAAATTCTATATTTCGGGACTTGATCCATTCTAAAAAAAACTTTTTGGTATTTTTGAACATTGTTCCGTCGAACAGACTGTAACGAGTAACAGATATTGCAGAATTATGTCCATATTTTCTCGGTTACTTTTTGCTATAAAATTCGAAATTCAGAATATTATTTGAAAAACTAACTCTTCCCGTGTTTTATTTTACCCATTTCTCCATAAACAATGGCATTTTCATTACACTTTCTGTATTTAGTTTGCCTCCCTTTTTAATAGTTTTTCGATATTCAAAAAATATAAAAACATACAAAATCGCTTATTTAAAATACTAATTTCTTAGGATTCCCCACACCCTCTACTGCATCCATGATCTTGCGCTTCAGATTAGGCTTCTCATCGGTATTTTGCTTATTTGCATTTGGCAATGGCAGCTTGTGGCCTAATGAAGGCGCCGGCTTGTTTTGAAAGTATTTCATGTTAAGGGCTTCAGTACATGTGCAACGCTTAGATGGATCCAAAGCCAAAAGTTTCTCGGCCAAATCCAGCAAATCGTCTGGTGCGGCACTGAAGTACTGTGAAAGAGGCGCCCCGGGGAAATGCACAAATTGCATATAATCAGGTAATTGAATAAGGTTAGGCCATGTCTCCTCAGTAGGCGTGCCCAAAGCTTGAAATATTTTTGTTAACTGATTTAGATCCGAATCGCCTGGCAAGAATGGCACTCGCAATAGCAGTTCTGCCAAAATACAGCCCACCGCCCATATATCAATGCCGGTTCCGTATTGACGGGCACCGAACAATAGCTCTGGCGCCCGGTACCACCGAGTCACCACTTGATGGGTATAAATGCGTGAAGGTGATCCAAAGAATTTGGCTAAACCAAAATCGCCAATCTTTAAGATGCCGTCCGAGTTCACCAACAAATTGTTAGGCTTTAAATCTCGATGCAAAATCCAGTTCATGTGTAAGTACTCTAGCCCCTTGAGCGTCATTATCATGTACGCCTTGATATCGGCCTGTGTGAGAATAATTTTGGGATCCTTGATGATGATTTCCAAATCGGTGTCCATGAAATCGAATACCAGAGACACATTTGATTTGTGGCCAAAGACATCCAGCAAACCGATGCAGTTTTCATGCTGCAGTTCGTGTAGCAATTTGATTTCCCTCAGCGCCGTGCGATTAATTCCATCCTGAGCCTCTTCCCGGCTACCGATTTTAATTTTCTTTACCGCCACAATTTGTTCCGTCAGAACGTCACGAGCTTTGTAAACTGTGGCAAACTATAAAAGAATACAGCTATTAGTAGATCCGCAAGGGCCGTACTTGAGTCCGCGGGTTTAAACTTACTTGACCCTCACCCAGGAAGGCAATCTTCTCGTAACGCTGCAATTTATTGTCCATGTTTCTGAGCAGCTAGAAATATTTGCGGGATTTGAAACAGTTTGTTGCAGTTTGTTGTTATTAGAGGACAGAGCATATGTTTTCTACGTTTTTGCAATGTTTGCTCCACGTGTTGCCAGATTGTGTAGGCAAAGCACAAAGTTATGTTTGTCATATGTAGTCCGGTGATGGCTCCACCTATATGTCAAATAGATGCAATTAAGTTGAGAAGTTTTCAAAACAAAGTAAAAGACAACATTGTAGAAAAAAATATATAAATCAAAGAAAAAAATTTAAATTGCAGTAATAGCTATTAAACCAGCCGCAAAATAACCCTTATTAAGCAGACTGCAAATATACATAAAATTGTTTCCATAATACACAATTCTTGAAGTGATTTACTGCTGAATTGATATGTGTGTAAAATTATGTGCATACCGTTACCTTAATATACAAAGGCCCTAACTCATGAAAAACGAAGTTTACAGGAGGAGGAAAAAACTTAATAAAACAAGAAACACACCAGATACAAAAACATTTAAAATGCAGTTTTTATTATTAACATCAGACAAATTCAAAATTATAATCATTTTTTTAATATTTACATTTTTAATTAATTTGTATGACTTAGGGCTTTTTGGGTTTGAATTTTTTAAAAAAAAATGAGTTGGGGCTTTTTCTTGCACAACTTAAAAGAAAACAAAATAACATATCAATTCATATTTAAGTAAAGCAAATGTTGGAATTGGTAAAACAGTTTATATTTTAAGAGAATATAAACTTACGGCCTTATTCATAAAATATTTCTAAAGTAGATATGAAGCGTTCTCTAGCTAAAGTATACTTTTGCTCTAAAAAACCTTTAATAAGAAATTGTATTCATAAACGTTTGCATAATGTGTTCCGGTGGCAACGCCGACTGTTGTTGGTCGTTAATGATGTATAAAAAAAGCTTTTTAATCGGATACAAAAGCTTTATAATCGGATACCAAACATGTATTTGCACTTATAAGAACTATGAACATAATTGTAGCTCAATTTTACATTGACTACGATTCTCATGACGATAAGAAAGACGTTAAAGTAAAAATTATATTAAAAAATTGTAGTTTCTTTTCCTTATGTTGAAATAATAATCGGATACCGATTACATTGGTTCCTTGTTTTGATTGTTTATACATCACGAATATTATTTCATTATTTACAAATTATTTTTGAAGAATTTTGGAGAAATATTTTTCAAAATGGTATTCATGAATGAAAAGTGTCTATTTAGATACTTTTCTATGTGCGCAATGATGAAGAAGAAAATTTCCTACACAATGAATACATGCAACAACTCTTTCCAATAGGAAAAATGCCGAAAAACTCAAAATAAAAATCTCAAATTCATAAATATACAATAAATTGTACAAACGTCAAGTTATAGCAAGCTTAAAATGGAGACAACCCTACTTTAACTTATTGAAGATGTGAATCGTTTATGAATATTGTTTTCTCGAAATTTGCCTAAAAATGGTTTATAAACCTATTATAAGTTTTTATGAATAAGGCCGTTAGGTTTTATAAGGTAATTGTTCATAAAAGTGATGGCAGTCTTTTGGTAGTAAATTTTTTAAGTCTTGCAAATGGTCCCACTTCTTTTTGGATAGTTCAATGTTGTTACTATAAAGTGGACTAGGTTGGGCAGATTTATAAGTCGTCTCGCGTCTTTGTGGAAAAAGCTCGTACTCGGCACATATATCTGTTTTGTAATATATATATCCTGAGTTGTCATAACCCAATGCTCGTAGCTTGTTAACAGTAGGGTCGCCACTGCTTCTACCTAATTTTAAAACAACAATTTGAATTACAAACAATTTTACTAAACAGTAATACTAACCTGGGCGAATTGATGTGTATCGCTTGGGAATGCTTTCGAAGTCAAAAAAAAAGTCATAATGCAGTTGGTGTGCTTTTAAAGGTGCAGGGGATTGTCGAGCCTCTTTTATGAGTTCCGCAAATTGAGAAGGTAAGTATATTTGCTTTTTTCGCACCTTTCTCTCAATAAGGAAGTGTGTGGAGTCGCATTCCATCTGTGTGTGTCCACTTACTAGGTACTTCTGCTCTATTGATATATTTGTCTACATACAAAAGGTAAGCAAGGCATTGGACAAGGTAACATTTCGGTTTTGGTAGAAGCAGCCATCCGAATAAATGATTATGTGGTGGATTTCTGGATAAGAAGTAATAAAGTTTCTTAAATGTTTTATAATGCATGTCACAAAAACAGACGCTACGAGACTTCCATCAGTCTCATCGCACACGAAATTATCAGATTCATGCCTGATGACATTGTACATTGTGAAATTATGAACCTGCAATTTCATTTTATAATATGCAGAGCTTGCATTTAATTGAGGCACTAGTTTAACTGCTTGCATATCCATACAGAAGACTGCACATAATCCGGAATGTGCATTCATTATGTCATTCCGTTTCTCTTCCCGCATCTTCTCTATTTCTTCTCTGTGTTTGTTGTAGTTTTCGTCAGACACATTCTTTGCCTTATACGATATGCAAATATCACATTCGTCTTTTTTAGGCTTAAAAATTGAGTAATTAGATTCTTTCATTATATTTGCAAAAACTGGATATGACACTTTTTTTATAGCACTTTCATTGCATGATGCACATTTATCGACGTAAAGCTTATAAATCTCTTGATGTGACGTAAATGGTTGTTCAAAATATAACTTCTTCGTTCTCTTTCTACAGTAATGCGATTCCATTAGTTAGGGCTTTTTTTTGTACATATTGTGTGGATATGAGTTACGGCTTTACATTATTAGCTTATAACTTCGCTATTTTTCAACGCATCTCCGTAAATTTTTTATGGAAGGTGTATCTGATGGTGCTCTGTCAGAATCGACAAAAAACACGATTTCAAAAAATTATGAGTTGGGGCCTTTCTATATTAAGGTAACGATACGTAAATTGTAACTATTATTTTAAGGAAATTGACGATATGATTCTGATAGCGACTTAAAGTTTCCGACAAAGTTTGCAGCAAAAAGTACTTTAGTTGTACCAAAAAATTATACCAACAATTACATATGTATGATACTTAAGATTATTTTTGCCAGTTTAGAAGAATATCTACCGAATTTGTAGCACATTTGACTACTTCTATGTAAACTAGTTTTTGTTTGTTTATTTACATACAACTCAAATATCATGAAAAATATTTAATAAAATAATATTCGATTCATAGAGAAATTAGTGCAGGTTTATGATTGATCGTTAGCACTTAACAAACATCCCGACAAAACCATCCGATTCGAGAATCATATCATTCTCCAATTATATATCATTCGCATTTTATTCGAAAACGATACACGCCAACTAATTGGGCGTAATATCCCGAGTGGGAAATCGCTTTTATCGAACGACACATTTCAAAACTAAAAAAAATCCCTATACTGTAAAATTTGGGTTTTTGTATATATAGGGACCGATATTATCGATGAATTGACGTATTGCAAATAAGTTGAGGTAATGTGGTGTAGGTTCCCTTTACACTTCTATCTACTTTGTAAAATTGTTATAAACAGTTCTTAGCAAGATGTATTAATAAAGGTGAAGTTATCTGTACAACAAGTTTGGCATTGCAACAACCACAGGCAATTTATTTTGTGTAGTTCCTCTCTAGTGTCAAAATCTCCATACAAAATTTTGACAACTGAAAGGCGCAACTCGGCGAGTATATGTAAGTTGACAGTGCAGAGGCACCAAAATCAGAAAAAAAGTTGAAACCAGCTGGCAGTTAACGCCACCTGTATTAATACATCTTGGTTCTTAGTTTGCTTTTGTTTTTAGATATAACTATTGTCAGTTTTTGTTTAAATATTTTCATTGAGAATTTGTAATTTGAAAAATAAAGACGTACATAAAATTTGGAATTAAAAATACTACAATGGTATTTTGCGTAAATTAATTATTTACAAAAACAACCTAAATTTTAGTTACTTATTATTAATTCCAACATTTGTACGAATTGATAATCGGCGTTAAAGAACTAACGGCCATTTTCACAATGTACGATTAAAAATGAACGTGAACTATAACCAAAAGTTAGGCAAATCTAAATTCCACAAAGTACGATTAACTCTTAACCGACACTATTTAACAAAAGAGTTGCTGTTAAATCTAACCGAACCAACTACGCTGGTTAGCATGTTAATTGAAAGAAAATTACAAGGAGAAAATGAAAAAACAACATTTATACTTCGGCAATATATTTAATGTTAAAAATGTAAAGCGGCAAAAATATGTTTTACACGGCGTGATCACTTTTCTTGACGTCCTCTCGCAGGAAGACCACAAGCACAATTTCCGGGCCACTTTCCACATTCGCCGTCGTCATATGTCAGCTCCCCTTTCAAAGGAACTGTGTCAAAAGTACAACGTCCGTTCCATGCCTAAGGAAAGCAAAGGAATGTGTAAATTGTTGTTTAGTTTGTTTCTGGCTTTATTTTATACAGTTACTTTGAGTTGTTACACTTTTTTTTAATGTTGAGAGCTCCTTTTCTTTGTTTAATGCCGCCTTTTTAACAAATTTTTGTTTTGTCATCTTTCATTACAATATTTTTCGTAAACAAATATATGCAGTATTGCCATACTTTCTACTGAATGCTTTTGTTAAGTAATCAAATGATGGTGAAACGCAAATCGGTAACTGTCTGTTAAATGGTCTCTGTTAAGCAAACCAGCAATTAGTTAATTTTTTGTTAAAAAGAAAGTAATTGTACATTGTGAAAATGGCTGTAAGTCGCTGAAGCTAAAAGTAGTTATCATATCATTAGTATCACTCTTGTTGCCATATACGAATCCGGCCAGCGCCATCTATATTAGGTTTCCCTTCAACCTCATTACAATCGTGTCAATGCTGCGTTGCCAACTGCTGCTAGTTACGACGTAGCCAGATTGCTTTACGTCTTTCTATTTTAATACTGTTGCATAGCCTTAGGCAAACAAACAAATAAGCAATTAATTCAAATATTTTTAACGGTTTTTGTTACTGCAAGTAACCAAAGAAGGATAAAGGGAAATTATATAAAAATATGAATGCCAATAACTACCGCAGAGATCAGAGTAACTAGGTATTGTGCCTGATATATTCTTTAGGGTTAGAACATGTTGGCAAAGGATGAAGTGTCTGAGCAGCATAAGTGGAAGTCTTAATGAGGATTTAAAACTTTGAAACACTCGAAAAAATAATAATACATATATACAAACAATATAGCAGCGGTAAATATCGGGCTTGAAGCTGCTAATCCATTCTCATTATATTTTGGGCCACAAAGATTATTCGTTAATTGGTTGTTTAATAACGATGTCATTCGGTCTGTTGCATAGTGAATTCATATATGACATACATAGAAATCCCATGGGCCTTTATGAAATTTTTCCTCAATTTTTTTTCAAAGACTTCTCTTTGCAGCAGCAGGATATCAATGACACCATTTACCAAGACATCATCAGCATAAAGAAAATTCGCTAACAAAATAAAACACTATTTTCAGTTATGTTTTAAATATCATTTTTTTCTTTTATTTCAATTATTTTAATCTTAATGATCTTTGTTTTTTTGTTATTCACTTTAACACTTTTAATTTAGACAATTAAAAAAAGAAAATAGGAATAAAACAAAAACAATTTTATCTATAGAGAAATTGACAAATAGCTTGGTAAAAAGTATAATGATAAACAATTCAGTACGTATAACTAGAAAAAGAGTATTATCCATATTTGGTTTTTTGTGTAAGTTTCGTGTTTTTGTTTCATGTTTTCGAACTAAATTACAAAAAAAGTAGACGAACTTAATTTAATCAACTCGATTTCGTCGTTTGTCTGTTTGTGTCAGTTTGTTGGGTGTTTTCGTGTGTGTGTGTGAGATTTTGTTGTGTTGTATTTTACAAGGAATAAGGCAGCAATATTTAACGTATTACTCTATCATGTTTATCATCAACATCATCATCATAATCATTTTCTTAGTCTGCATAACATGATGCACTTGATTACCGCCATCCGTAATCCGATTTTCGTTTATACTAAAAATTGTTCAGCTAATTAAAGTAGAATTTGATTATAATCATTTTTGCACATTCTCGATTTTTTTTGTGTGTGATGTCAAAAGAAAAGTTGTTTCTGTAGTCGGTCAATGTTATTAGGCTTGTATTTTTTTTGTAGTTTTAATTGTTTTCCATCATCTTCGTCTTATTCGATTTATTTAAAAGCGTATGTTAGAGTCTAATCTTTTTACAAATATGTTCGTATGTAGGGATTGGTTGTTTCTTAAGCGTTTATAAATAATTTAAAAGTTGTTGTTCATTTGTTTTGCTTTTTGTTTTCTTTCTTCGTTTTACTTAAAATCTTACATCTTACTAATAGTAATAAATTACGGTTTGTGTTTATTTGTTTTGTTTTTAATCCAATTGGAAATTTTGGCTTACAAAGTTTCTCGGTTTTCCGCTTCCGCTTTAGGTTCATAGATTTCTTCATTATCATTATTTAAATATAATTATGTTCGTAAGTAAGTATGTATGTATGTACGTGGTATATGTATAATAATTTACATGAAAAAGAACTAACTACAGGCGACTTAGGCTTACAATGGGTATAAGTATATATATATATATATGTATGTATATACTGTATGCATACTCGACAATTATGAACATGCTTAAACATGCATAAGATGAAATACTCTTACATATTCGGAGGAGACCAAAAACTAAAACCAAACTAAACGTTGAAGGGAAACAAACGCAACCATCAAGTCGTAAGGCAGGCGGACGGACATTTGAGGGCAGGGCGGGGCATGTGAACAGGGACTTGGAGTGGATTTGCGGCTCGAGCCTTAACACACATTCTTTGTATGCAGATGTGAGTTTGTTGAGTGAGTGTGTGTGTGTGTGTATGTCTGTGAGTGTCTTAAGATTACTAACAATAATGATTCTAATAAAAATGCAAAAATGCCAACAACCACGATTGCCTCTCCCCTCTTGTGTCGACACCCGCCATCCTGCGATGCGACGCTGGAATGCATCTTGGTTGTTTTGTCTTGCGCTTAGAGTTGCCATAGGTAAATAATTAACACTAAAAATCACAATATGTTTTTCTATAAAAACGTCCGCTTTCGTTTAGGTTAGTCATCCTGTCACGGTACACAGTTCGTCGTAATTGCATTCGTTCGTTTGTATTTCACAGAGCTTCTCTCACCCGGTGCGGGCTCGCCTGATAAGCTGCCTTAGACATGGGTTGCCAGCGCCCCCTTTTTTGTGACATTACCGTTCGACGGCAGTATAAACTGACCCGAAGGACTTTGCGCTGTCGTGGGTCCCCCCGAGGGCGTGCCCACCGACGATTGCTGGGCCAGAGGTGTAGCCGCCAGCGTATTACTGCTTGCGGTCAGATTTGAACTGCTGCCACTGACACTAGCCGGTCCGTTGGGGCCACCGATTATACTCGTGGGTGTGCCGAAATTCTTTAGACTGCCCATGACGCCCCCGTTGGCCATGACATTTGCATGGTTACGCGGTGCATGATAAGGCGGTGGAGCTGGTGTAGCCGCCGGATTGGCTGTGCTGGGAGGCGGCAGAGGTGGGAGTATGGATGAGTTTGTGCGCAGATAAGGATTTCCATAGATGGCACTAAAGCGGCTATCGATGCCATTTTGTAATAATGGTTGACCTGCGAAAAATTAGAATAGAGGATAAAAATTAAATCACGTGTGACGTCAACAACGGAGAGAAGGAATTGTAGTTATTTTTAATGCTATCGCAAAAAGGAAACTAAATGTCGATACCTTAATTTTAAACTGTTCTGAAACGCGTTCAAAGTTTATGAATAATATACATTCCAGTTATATACAAAGTTTACATTTCCTTATAACTTCTATTTGGATCAATCTAAGACTTAAACATAATATAAATTGAAGCAAAATAAATTTCAAAACTCTATTTAATTGAAAACATGCTAAGTCGACTAAGCATACTCTTGAATTAAGATATCGATATGTATCTTTTGAAAGCCCTAGCCGAAAAATGAAGTTAGGACAGAGTTATTAAACCTAAAAATACATACCTAAAAATCCATTATTCAGGGATTGTTGTTGCATTTCATTGCGATTCCGTGGCAAACTCATGTTGCCCGTTGTCGTTGCTGGATTTGAGTAATGAGGCAAAGTGGCTGAACTGATGGTGGTCGAATTGCTTTTCGACACTGAACCCACCGACGCCTTACTATCATTCGGAGGACTATAGTCTAAGGCGTACTCAAAGTATGGAGCATAACCATTGACCGAATCCTTGTAGTCTTGATTCTTCATGTTCTTTATGTTGCACGAGCGATTGTAGCGATCTCCAAAATCACCAGAGAATCTAAAGACAAAAAGAAAAACAATACGATCTATGAATGAATGCCCAAAGTGGGAGAGAAATAGTGGCAACATACCGTTCGTCCAATTTAACCGGCCCTGCCAACGGTACACCCAGAGTTGCACTTTTCATTTGAACATCCGGCATGGGTGAGTGTGTTAGATTTATGGCCAGACCATCGGACGTTGACTCAGAGTATTCAGCTGCTTCGTAGGCTTTGGCACGCATTTCGTGTTTAAGATCGCTTAACTTATCGCCGCCTCGAGATGCCTCGGGTATAACATCAGCGGGCATGGGCTTCTTTTTGCTGCGTTTCATGTAGACGATCACCAGCATCACAACCATTAGTATAATGGCCACAGAGGACATAGAGCCCATGACCACCAAAAGGACGGGTACAGAACCAGCTAGAAGATGAAACCAATGACACAGACTATTAGAAACTTGCCTATAACTTCGTCGTCTTGCAGCACTTACGTTCTGGTATTAACGTGATTAACAGAGAATCGCTGCCATACGAATTAACTACTGTACAATTGTATTTGCCGAAATGGTTTGAGCGGCTCTCCTTAATAATCAAAGCAGCCCGAACACCTTCGGGCAGATGGTGTTCTTCGAAGATATATAGGTCGGGATCGGCGGTAGTCATATTAATGATTTTGCCCTCGTATGACCATAGAATCCTTTCTGCTTTGGGAATGCTAAAAGCCAAGCAATCGATTTTAGCCCGATTGCCCACAGCACCGAATTGTACCTTGTGCGATGTGATGATGGGGGCCCGTTTGACGTACACTGTTGCTTCGGCTCCCATTTCGGGGAAGCCATCCACCACTGCCTTGCAGTAATAACGGCCGGCGGATTCCGTCGACACCTTCAGTGTTAGATTGGCGGATGTGCCGACTACCCGGTCGGAGTTCTCATTTATCCATTCGATTTCCGGGGCAGGATTACCGTCGACATTACATCTCATTGTAACACTGGCGCCCAAGTCGGCCTCCACAGAAACCGGCCGTTGACGGAATACAGGACCATCTGAAAAGGGGTAAAAACGATGTAAAACTGTACGAGCTTGACTCAAAGAAATACTTACAGCTGATGTCCAGGGTCTCACTTTCCTCACTCTTGCCCACCGCGTTGACTACCTCGCACTTAACGATGGCATCATGGTATTGGCGGGAGACGTTGTGGATCACCATTTTCGTGGTGTAGTCTCCCGTCACATGTTCGTCATTGACGAACCAGCGATATGTTTGAACGGGCGGATTTGCATCCGCTTGGCAGGACAAAATTACCTCGGCACCCTCAGGTATGCGTCCTCCAGCTAAAGCCCCACCCACCACGGATACCGTGACCTTGGGGGCATACTTCACCTCCAAAAGGATTTTCGCAGATCTGTAGGTTCGATCAGCGGTATTTTGTGCTTGGCATGTAAAGGTGGTGTTGTGATGCTCCTTCTTCGGCGTTAATTTCAAAATGGATTTGGCCGTAATGCGACGGCTGTCGGCTAGGGGCTCTTTAACATCTTCAATGCCTTTGGTCAGGACATTGCCTAAGCCATCAATCCACGTGATCTGGAAAGAGTTAACAAATTATAAATGATGCCGCAACAAACGGTGAAAATGCAAGCTTACCTCTGCAGCCGGTTTGCCTCCCACCGATACACACTCTAGCTCGATCTCCCGATCTTCAGTAGTCACTAAATGATCGCCCTGCAGTATTTTCGGCGCCTCGGGTGGTACTAGTATCGTGAGTTTGGCAAACCTTGATCTAATACCTGCCTCACCCAGTGGTCCAGGTCCTACTTGGCACTGATATCGCGCATCGTCATCTAACATCACCGGGAATATATCCAACGAAAAGTCACCTTCTTCATCGCTGCCAACCATGGAGTAGCGCTCGAAACCACTCAGATTGCGATGCTGTCCCAGGCCAAAGTCATCCTTGGTCCACTGCAGAGCTCCAACCTTACCCATCACTCGACAGGGCAGTGTCACCCTCGAGCCCACTACAGCCGTTTGATCTTGTGGTTCCATGGCAAAATGCTGACCCTCGGACGGCGACTTGAGGTTATCCTCATTGCTGTAATGGATATTGGAATTCTTTTTCGTCTTCTTCGCCGCATCTGCAGCGTGCAGACTCAGGACAAGGAACATAATGAATACCCCATATTGAAGTGGAATGTGGAATTTGACTGGAGTGCGTTGGCGAAGCCCGAACACAGGCGAACTTTTCAATTGCATATTCTCTGCTTTTCCTTGGCTATATTTACGAATTCAGCACGCTGTCACGATAAAAACGCCTGCAAAAGAAAAACGAAAGAATTGATGTTTACGATTACAATTATTGGTCAGTTCTGGGGGAGTGAAAGGGCGGGGGGGGGTGTAATTAATTAACACCATAAAACTGTTGTAGTGATCATAAGAAAATCAACGCCCACGACAACTTTTCACGTCAACTTTTAAATTGTTGTAGCGGGTGAAAATTGTGCTAAACGATTTCCTGGAATGCTTATGGATGAGTGGGCGTCCACATAACTCATGGCTAATCGGTGAAAGTGGTGGATGATTTCTGGCCATTAGATAATTTCAAGTGTTTATTTGATTAACTAAAAAACTGTAAGGAATGGACGAGTCATATAGGGGGACGGTTGAAGATTTCATGAAATATTGATGGAAGAATTAAGTCTGTAAAGGGGTATAGGTCAGGCGACTAAGAGATTTGTGATAGAGTTTGTTTAAATTGACTACATATCTCTCCACAAAAAGCACTTTATTCTAATTTGCCAGTTTAAAAAAAAAACTAATTGCCTTATATTTAGTTAGATTGGCCTATATACTCAGCAGCATGATAACAAATCTATCTATCTATCTATCTATCTATCTATCTATCTATCTATCTATCTATCTATCTATCTATATATCTATCTATCTATCTATCTATCTATCTATCTATCTATCTATCTATCTATCTATATATCTATCTATCTATCTATCTATCTATCTATCTATCTATCTATCTATCTATCTATCTATCTATCTATCTATCTATCTATCTATCTATCTATCTATCTATCTATCTATCTATCTATCTATCTATCTATCTATCTATCTATCTATCTATCTATCTATCTATCTATCTATCTATCTATCTATCTATCTATCTATCTATCTATCTATCTATCTATCTATCTATCTATCTATCTATCTATCTATCTATCTATCTATCTATCTATCTATCTATCTATCTATCTATCTATCTATCTATCTATCTATCTATCTATCTATCTATCTATCTATCTATCTATCTATCTATCTATCTATCTATCTATCTATCTATCTATCTATCTATCTATCTATCTATCTATCTATCTATCTATCTATCTATCTATCTATCTATCTATCTATCTATCTATCTATCTATCTATCTATCTATCTATCTATCTATCTATCTATCTATCTATCTATCTATCTATCTATCTATCTATCTATCTATCTATCTATCTATCTATCTATCTATCTATCTATCTATCTATCTATCTATCTATCTATCTATCTATCTATCTATCTATCTATCTATCTATCTATCTATCTATCTATCTATCTATCTATCTATCTATCTATCTATCTATCTATCTATCTATCTATCTATCTATCTATCTATCTATCTATCTATCTATCTATCTATCTATCTATCTATCTATCTATCTATCTATCTATCTATCTATCTATCTATCTATCTATCTATCTATCTATCTATCTATCTATCTATCTATCTATCTATCTATCTATCTATCTATCTATCTATCTATCTATCTATCTATCTATCTATCTATCTATCTATCTATCTATCTATCTATCTATCTATCTATCTATCTATCTATCTATCTATCTATCTATCTATCTATCTATCTATCTATCTATCTATCTATCTATCTATCTATCTATCTATCTATCTATCTATCTATCTATCTATCTATCTATCTATCTATCTATCTATCTATCTATCTATCTATCTATCTATCTATCTATCTATCTATCTATCTATCTATCTATCTATCTATCTATCTATCTATCTATCTATCTATCTATCTATCTATCTATCTATCTATCTATCTATCTATCTATCTATCTATCTATCTATCTATCTATCTATCTATCTATCTATCTATCTATCTATCTATCTATCTATCTATCTATCTATCTATCTATCTATCTATCTATCTATCTATCTATCTATCTATCTATCTATCTATCTATCTATCTATCTATCTATCTATCTATCTATCTATCTATCTATCTATCTATCTATCTATCTATCTATCTATCTATCTATCTATCTATCTATCTATCTATCTATCTATCTATCTATCTATCTATCTATCTATCTATCTATCTATCTATCTATCTATCTATCTATCTATCTATCTATCTATCTATCTATCTATCTATCTATCTATCTATCTATCTATCTATCTATCTATCTATCTATCTATCTATCTATCTATCTATCTATCTATCTATCTATCTATCTATCTATCTATCTATCTATCTATCTATCTATCTATCTATCTATCTATCTATCTATCTATCTATCTATCTATCTATCTATCTATCTATCTATCTATCTATCTATCTATCTATCTATCTATCTATCTATCTATCTATCTATCTATCTATCTATCTATCTATCTATCTATCTATCTATCTATCTATCTATCTATCTATCTATCTATCTATCTATCTATCTATCTATCTATCTATCTATCTATCTATCTATCTATCTATCTATCTATCTATCTATCTATCTATCTATCTATCTATCTATCTATCTATCTATCTATCTATCTATCTATCTATCTATCTATCTATCTATCTATCTATCTATCTATCTATCTATCTATCTATCTATCTATCTATCTATCTATCTATCTATCTATCTATCTATCTATCTATCTATCTATCTATCTATCTATCTATCTATCTATCTATCTATCTATCTATCTATCTATCTATCTATCTATCTATCTATCTATCTATCTATCTATCTATCTATCTATCTATCTATCTATCTATCTATCTATCTATCTATCTATCTATCTATCTATCTATCTATCTATCTATCTATCTATCTATCTATCTATCTATCTATCTATCTATCTATCTATCTATCTATCTATCTATCTATCTATCTATCTATCTATCTATCTATCTATCTATCTATCTATCTATCTATCTATCTATCTATCTATCTATCTATCTATCTATCTATCTATCTATCTATCTATCTATCTATCTATCTATCTATCTATCTATCTATCTATCTATATAAAAGAGGATGTGTGTATATATGTAACATATGGACTCGAAAACGGCTGGACCGATTTTGATGAAATTTTCAGGGAATCTTCCGAATAACCCCGCGAGTAACATAGGCTACACATTGTTTGGATTTTTCTACATTTAGGGGGTGAAAATGGCACAACTAATTTCCCAGCAAAGTAAATGAGGTATTACAGAAGCAAATCTATGTATTGGTTAAAAAGTTATCACCTCTGAGAGTTGGCATACGGAAATTAAGTTTTTAAAAATCATTTTTCAGAATATTGGGCGGGATCCAAAACAATGTCAAAAATATACTATTCTCTTCGTCTTGGTGTCCAAACATCGGGATGGTTCGTCTGACGTAACTGAAAAATTGCTAAAAATATACCTATACCTGAAATCTTCATGCTTCTCAGCGCGAACTAGGAATTGATTGTAGACATATAGTTTCTAAGCGAAATTGTCTAAGAATTCATCGTACATTGCGATACTGGTATACGATTACCACGTTTTTTTAGACGCGAACAAATTGTTCCGCCCTAATGAACAGGCTATTTGGAACTTAATAAGTAAAAAGTGCCGAGGCGCTGCCACGCACTTCAATAGTTAAATATTTAAACTGTATCAAATAATGGTCCGTACACCAGTTACTTTTCAGAAAAAAATGCAATATTCATTGTAGTTATACTGGAAAACACCTTTTGTTTTATTGGGGCACAATTAACATTTTTAAAGCATGTCAGAGGTAACATAAGCAAATATTTGTAAATAACCTATATATGGGGTAATTTTTTTTGACGTATAGAACTTCTTTTAGTATACTTTGGAAAATCACCATGTAAAAACTACACAAGAACAATATTTGCAAATCTTGCAAATTTATTTTCAAAATGCACGTTCTGTTCGCCAAACTTATGGCGCCCTTTGTGAAGTTGAGGGTGCATATAATGATCCATCTGAGCAGCTAATAGAAGCCATCGACGTTTTAGACGTAAGTGTGACAGGGGACTCGAATTTATCAAACCGACGCCATTCTCAGCAACTCGGTCTATGCAAATGCTGAAGAAAGATCTTGGCCTGGACCTATATAAGATCTAACTGGTGGAAGAATTTGAGCCAGTGGACGATCAAGTGATTTTTTTTATTTATCATGTCATTGCACATTATTTGAAGAGAAATGGTTCCAACACGACGGTGTAATATGCCATACAGCGCGTGAGACCATCACTTTGTTAAGCCAAACATTGGTGACCGAATTATCTCAAAAAAATGGTAATACGAGTTCAATACAAAAATAGTATTCCGGAATATTCTTGATCCGTGTGATAAGAAGACATGACAAAAGAAGTTTTTATGGCTAAAGGCATAAAGCTTCAGACGGTAACATTGCCGGGCCCACTAGTTACAAATGGAAGGGGACTAATAAACCTCTAACTTTTATGTCTATTTAGTTATGGCAAAAGTTGATCCGTCCGATTTTCTGAATCGGCTTCCTGTAAAAGTGTGAAAGTTAGACATACTATCAACTTTTGTCATAATGGCATATATATCATAATGACCAGTGTTGAACATTTTGTAAAGGTATTGGTGCAATCAAATTAAACCAAAAACCAAATTGAACTGCTTTGCAGTATTAAGAGGCATAACTTAGTAAATATGGATATATTTCAAAATGTTTACGTTTTAAGAAGATTAGGTAATTTGAGAACGAAATATTACATTGCACATGAATGTATTGAATTATTGGATAGCTGCATGGTCTTTGTAATGTTTGTTACATATTTAAGTAAACATTAAAAGCTAAAGTTTTGAAACTATTTGACTTATAGACCCTGTGAAATCTAAAGCAATTAAATATTTATATTGGTCTTAGTTACAGCTAAATATATATATATTTTATATGTTAATATATTTTCACTTGGAAAACGCTTTCAGTTTCATTGACAAGTAATGTATGCCTTCAATGATTCGTATCACTGAATATCTGCTCAATTTTTCGATAGTGTTAAAACGAAATATCCTTCATACAGATCATATAAATCCAGATTAAAAAGAACTTTTGAAATGCCTTTTTATATCTTTGTCATCGGCGCAATAAAAACTCAAGGTTTGAATTGTGTTCGACACAAAATGTTTAGATGTATTCAAAAGCCGCATTATATTGAAGTTTTTGTGAAAAGAATAAAAAAAATAACAAAGTTTTTTTTTATGCAAAGAACATTTTGTGTGAATGTAATTGAGAGTGTATGCGAATACGATTGCGGGAGTGTGTGTATGTGTGGATCTGTGAAGGAAAGGTGAGTTTACACAACATACATACGGTTAAAAACAAACGTTTTATTGTGATTGTGAACCAAATTTCAAGGTCATAAAAGGAAAACAAAAACAAATGTATTCTTTCGTGTTGATTGTAAACTTTTACCATACTTGGGGTCAAGTTTGTTTAAATTCAAATTGTTGATGTTATGTTGTAGATATTGTCGCTGTTGGCATTTGCGTGTATGTGCATCTGTATATATATATTATAGAAATTCAAAATGTATATGCGTGTGTGTGTGGCAGCGTAAACATTCAGTCAAATTCATGCATGTGTTCTTTAAATACCTTTCCATATGTACATGTCGGCACACTCTCCTCTGTCTTTCTCTCTCATTCATTTCCACCCACCTACACACCTAACACACATTAAACGAATCCTTTCAAAATCTCACACTCACAAGAATTTGGATTCCTACTCTTTGATATGTGAGGGGGGAAGGGTGTTAAAGGCCAAAAGCCAGTTAATGTTGAGTCAAGTATGGATGCGAGTTTGGAGCAAATGAATAAATTATAAAAAAAATCTATTGTATTGTATAGACCCTTGTTAATTTTTTTACGCTTACGAATATATTTAACTAAAAGGTCGTCTTTGCCTTTGTTTTCCAACTGGCTTTGGCTTGTGGCACATACTACCAGCAAGTACAATGAATGGCGCAACAAATGCCATGTTCGAGGGTTTGCTCTAAATATTTGCAGAAATCCTAATTAGTATGAACGAGCGAAGCAATACGACGAAACGATGGATGGACGCTAGGACAAAGAGCAATGAGGAGGCGAAAAAGTACTAACTAACGCTAGAGTACCATGAAAAGGCCTTTACCAAAGGTTATGCGATAAATTGCAAAAGCTAAAAACAACAAAGGATGTTGTGTGTGTGTGAGCGTGTGTCGATGGCTAGCGAAAAAGGGCTTGGTGGTGGTGTGAATGGCGGAGACCAACTGTGTACACTAGGCGCGTTTACCGGGGCAACAGTTGGGTGAGTGCGAACTACTGTCGTCGTCGTCGCCAGTACTACTAGGGCCATATTCAACTGTCTCGCTAATGTGTTAATGGCCCCTGTATAAACTTTACATTGCTCGTAATGTTGCTGGCAAAAAGTTCAGCACGCACACAGACAATTACTTAACAAAGTCATGACATGCGTTCCATTGAACGCGAATAAAAACGCCACCACCGAGTATCAGCCAAACGATGGCAGACTGATAAATAAGTCTTCCATCATCAGTTAAGTCGGACCAGGTATTATCTGCAGCACGTACCAGATAATGGCTGTAATTTATTGAAGATTACAAATATCAATTGCATGTGAAGAGAAAAATTGTCTATGATGACTATATTGAAGATAGTAACAGAATTTTATTAAAAACAGAACTAAATTGAATACACAAGGAATTTTATGTGATTTTTTGACCATAACAGCATAACTGGAGATTGTGCAAAAATGAATTTGTATCAAATATCGTGATTAAATACAATAAACAACTCTTTTTTAAAAGTAAATAAAAGAATACGTTTCCTAAGACCCTCCAACAGATGTTGAACCAAAAAAACAATACTGATTAATAACTGATTTTCATTCAGAATTTTCAACTTTAAACTGCTCTTCTGAAACAACACTTAGGTTAATATGACCTGTGATCACGTGTATTTATATAGTTATTAGATAACTATATATACAGCTAAAGGAATCATTGTTGACAATTTTGGGTAAAAGCGTTAATGCAGGTGTTGAATTGACTTTGTTCAGAAAGAAAAAAGAATTTTCATTTGGGTGTATAAGACTTGATTAACATTTTACATTACCAAGACTGCTGACGACGATTAAAAGAATTCATTATCTGCTATAACTTCTTTCAAAAACCAATGGTCTTGAGCTTAAATAGAACAAAATAATCATTGTCCTTTTACCCGAACCGAACAAAACAAAAACGATGAAGAAAAAAAATTAATTTACTTAAATTTCGCTGCAACCGAACAATATTTGTAACCTGAGCTTTACGCCCATTTTCTGCACTGACAGCCGACTTATATGGGAGAGGTCAGTGAACGTGATCCAATTGGTTAAAAAAAAATCCAAAATTTGGGAAGCACTGTATCTATAATTTCCGAGTTTATGACAAAAAAAGTATTTGGGACATGTGTGCAATGGGAGCTACAATTTAATCTGAATTTTAAGAAATTTAACAGATTTCATCAATTGGCCTTTACGTCTGCATCTTACATGAACAGGTGACTTTATAGAAGGTGCAAATGGTGAAAGTATGATCCGATTTGTTAAAAAAGGTATATAACTAGAAACTGCAACTTCCCCGACTTTTCAATTTCCCCTAGGGCTTTTAAATTTAATACTGATTATAGAACCTTTTTCCACAGCCGATTATTCAAATGAAGATGTCTTTAGCGTATTTTTCGAGAAAGAAACTCAATTTTGTCAAAAATGTTGGCAAAAAAAACTTTTATTACTCCCTTTGATATGAATATTCATTTTAACATTAGTACATGTAAAAAAGTAAATAAAATATTTTCCAACAACTCATACACCATTAGAAACACACTGGGACCATATAGATGGGGATAAGGACAACAACAACAACAATAACACAATGAGAAAACGTTAAAAGGCCATAATGTACGCATACGAGTAATTCTAATGAATTGCCAAAAGAAAAAAAAATACGAACAAGAATTGCCTGTTTACACTCCCACGCACGTGTAGACACATACTTATGTCCTGACATACGCGGCGCTAGGATATTTCGTTTATTTTTTTTTGTGAGCACTCATATAAATCCTTAAATATTGTGTTAAAGTTATACAACTGTGTTGTTTTGTGTTTTTGTTCTGTTGGCTTCGCGTTTTGTTATTTTTTATGGGGCAAGGGTAGTAGGGCGTGTTCGAAACGCTCACAGTGAAGGGGTCAACCACTAACTACCACTTAAGTTACACCCAAACTATCCTCGCTCACTTGACGCGGTGTGGCATAACCCGGCATACGAACACACAATTGTTGAAGTAGTAGTTAGTAATGAATGGTAAGACCAACAACATTGTGCCACGGCGCCACGAGTACTCTAAAAACCTACATTAAATACAACTCAGATGGCAGTTACCAACGCACAGACACTTGCATACACACACACACATACAGAACCATATGAATATTTATGCAATCCAAGTTACACATATGAATACATATGTACTTGCAGATGTGGTAGTACTACTACTGTTGGCTAGTTTGGCGCTCGCTTGTTGTGTCTGGCCAAAATTGACCGACAGACAGACGTTGCCAATATTGTTCGCGGTTTTTTATGCGAGCTCCAAAATAGTTGTAACCCAGCAGACATGCAGACATGCACACACATACATGGAACAGTAACAGAGAAATTGGAGATGGCCATCGTCGCATAGAGTTGGAGGTTTATGTTGTTTTACTGTAAATGCGTGCTTGGCTGTGTACATAATATGTACAATGTACATATACATATATGTATGTGCTGACCACACACATGTACTTTTATTGGTTTCCTTTCCAGTTGTTTTGTTTTCTTCAACATAAACTTGTGCCTCTTTGTGCATCTGTGTGTGTGTGTGTTTGTAAAACATAACGTGGCTTGGCATTTGGCCAAGTAACAAACAGTGTTTAAGTGAAACATAAACGTCCGTTGAATCTGTATTCCCAGAATAAATAAAAATACATCTTATGGCGTTTATACAAAATCTATAAAATAAATTATTAATCCTTAGGTGTACTGCCACTACTGTATTGTCTGAAATCTACAAAAATCCCAAAAAATTCCTGGAAATATAAATTGAAATGTCTGTAACTACTTGTATTCATAGGTTGCTGTGTTAAATTACGATAAAATTATTTCCTTGGCTACACCTAGACATTGCTGTTGTAGTGTTGTTTTTTATTATTAATAGCTTACAGCGATTTAATCTAAGTATAAAAAATAAGACACCAAGCAGACACTAAAAAGAACGGCCTTCAGTCGTTGCCAACTGTATTAAATGCTGTGTGGTGTTTAACGTTTTGGGTCTTACTAAATTCTATATAGTGCAACTTGGCATGGAGTGACCTGGATTCGAGCCCTTTAACAGCCATCTATAATTGTTTGATCGGTGGGCCCTCAATATTGTCGCCAGTAACTTCGTAGTAGTCGAGCCAATCGGACCAAAGGACTAAGGTATAAAGTTCCAGAAAATAGCCGCCCAAAACTATATTCAACAAAATATTATTAGATAATGAAATTTTCGAAATTAAGGGTTTCAAAGTTATTTGCTTTTTTCAAAAGGGGGCCAGACTGATCCAATTTTACACCCTGATACAACTACTCCAATTTCAGTTCGTTTTGCATAAACAATATATAGGGAGGGCTTCCACAGAATCGAAGGTCTTTCTTAATGTAAAGTTAGTTGAGTAAATCGCAGCCAACTTTTTAAATGACATTAGTTAGGTAAGTGTATCGCAGCAAAATTTAAGATGAGAAAATAATTTATTGTGAAAAATGTATTTCTGAGCGTAATGTACCAGAGAAAATGTGTCGAGATGACGTGGATATAACTGCATATAAGGATTAGGATCGATATAGATTCTAATATTGTAGTCCGTTTATTCATGTACACCATACAGCATTTTGACAGTTTTGATTAAGTGATTCTATTTTGTGTTATTGATACCAACATTTTTTGAAGTCTGCAATTCGTTTGGACTATACGCCTTTCAAACTTTAAGTTTGATTTACTCAGAATATGTTTTTGGCATATAGATCACTTGAATTCCCGGATGACGATATGTTCTTCTATGCCTATAGGCATCCTAAAGCCTAGTGAGCCGGCAATACATGTATTTTTCACACATAAACGAATCGGCTATACACATGTACGTCAAACTGTGTTTGTTTCAAAGCAATCATTTACCAAACTACTACATATTTCCTTCACCTCAAACTGTTCAAAACAAACACACTGACTTATAAACTGTTCATTGATTGCGTGTTTCCCCATTCTCTATTTCCAATTCGTTATTTTCCATCATTTATCCCACCGTTTGCTAACAGCGTTGCGCGTAACTCTTCATTGTCATTGGTTATATTTAATTTTATTTAATTTCTCTGTAATTTTTCACAATGTCAAGTCGTTAAACATTATAAAGTGATATTGTTAAATAGTTAAAACAAAAGTTAAGTAGAAATATAGCTCGTGTATGAATTTATGTGATAACTCTTGGTCTTATAAACAAAAACAAACCAACAGCAGCATCGGGCAGAATGAAAATGATACAAAGTGAAAGTTATGAAGCCGCAACACACACACACATACATACACACACACACACATACACGCATAAGTATACGAATAGTGCTGCATGGCATTTCATGAGTATTCAATTTACTTTCAACACCTCTCAGCTCGCCTAGACTGGCAAAAGGAGCAACTTTAAACAGGAATCGAGGCAATGCAGTGTGGGTGTGGGGGTGTTTGTGTTTAAGTGTGTGTGAAAACCGAAAAGACTAAAAATATTGTAACCAGTAAACGTTAAAACAACAAATTCTAAAACAAAACTTAACAAAATAAACCAGAGTAATGGTAGTAACTCACCCACACCCTTGCTTACCCACTTATAGACATAGACTTGCATTCACAAAATGAATAAATTGTTATTGTGTGTGTGTGTGTGTGTTTTTGGTTGGGTGGTTTGTTACTTGGTTGATTTTGTTTCAGTTGTTGCTATTCAGTTTTTGATGACGCCCATAATTTATTATAACAAATACCACTACGAATTTACTTTGTTGGCACATACTTGCACAGCAAGTTTTCTTCAAAGGCTAACAGTGTGAGTGCGAACTCCCTGTAATGTCGTCTGCGTGGGAGTGGAGCGCGTGTATGTGTGTGTCTGTTACATTTACAATTGTTTACACTTTGTTTGCACAGCTTAAATAGAATTTCGAGAAAATCCACACTTGCCGCGCTAAATCTTCTCTTGAAAAAGTCGTTGCAGTCATCCATGTCCTCGTCGTGGCTGTGAGATAACACAACCGCCCAGCGGCAGAATTTGAGAGGCCTTCCTCGTATAATGCATGCAGTAGTCATTATTTGGGAATAACATTTCAAATAAGGAATACAGAACGCATGATTTTTCATCAGATTTAGGCATTTTATGGACTGACCTGCCAAAGACATGTAAAAAGAAGGCAGAGGGATTTCATACACATCCCCTCTCGCTTACAAATAACTGGGGTATTGCATGCCTTCTAAATGGAAAGAATTGTTAGTATGTTTTTTTTTCAACTTTTATGAAGGCCTGCCAGAGGCCTCTGAAGAAAAGGCAGAGGGATTTCATACACATACCCTCTCGCTTCCAAATATAAGGGGTATTGGATGTCTTCCAAATGGAAAAAATTGTTAATTTCCGTGGAAGGGGTTTTTTTAAACAGTGTATCATTAGTTTCAACCACACAATTCGAATGCATCTTCATAGGCTAGACAGTAGCATGGCTGACTAACAATCACGAGGTAGTGGGTTCAAACTCCAGCAATGTTTACTGTCGTTGGAAAAAAATGTAAGTATAAAGAAAAATATTTAGAAGTGAGAAATATCTAAAAATAACCGGTGCGCTCTCAAAAAAACTAAATAATTTGAGGGTGCACTGTATAGTTTTTGTTTAATTTGCAAGTCATTATTTTTTCATGTGTATGCTGGCCTTCCATAATGCCTTCTTATAGAAAGCTTCCATAGGGCCCCTTTATAGAAAGTTTCCATGAGGCCTTCTTATAGAAAGCATCCATAAGGCCTTCTTATGGAAACCGGCGACGGAAGGCCTTATTTTCCAATGTCACGCAATGTAAAAAAAGAAAGGAAGAAAGAAGGCCAAGGAAGGGATACCGGATCCAAAAGAAGGCCTTCAAACTCATGAACGAAGGCCTTCCTTCTCATGATTTCCGCCGCTGGGCGTATGTCTGCTTCCGATAGAGCATACATGTATGTGCGTTTCTCTGTGTTTCGATGGCGTCTGGGTATGGGCTCGTAAATATTTCCTTGGCATTCCCGTGTGCTACGTCTCGGTAGTGTCCTGTTTGTGTGTGAATGCCCGTAAAAAGTAGGATATGGTAGAGGATATAAAGAAACATCCGTTTGTCAATTTCTCCAAAACATATGTTTTAATTTATGGCTTTTTCCTTGCGTCAACTGTTGACAGATAATACAATAAGTGTAGCAAGTAATACTACTGTGATTACCGCTGAGCACAGTCAGAGAGAAAGAGAGAGAGAGAAAGGCCGAAGAATGTTATGTTTTTTTAGCACCTAAAATATTTGCATAAAGTAAACACATTCGCACTAATATGCAATGGAGTGCCCTATAAAACGTATTAAAGAAATTACGTATTGCGTTGTATATGTAGTTGAATACTACAATCAAACACATATTGTACAGTGGCTAGTGTATCTGGCTTTCGAAAACAATTATAATTAACACATTGTATCGTGGTGGCTTCTTTGAGGGATTATTATCCAAAAATACCGAAATTGTATTACATGATAACTTGAAATCTAAAGGGTCCGCACACACTAGTCAAACAAGAGCATGAGTTTCGGTTTTCGTTATCTTAAAAGCTTTTACTATACATTAGCAAGCTTTTACTAGACACTGTGATTAACTCGACACTATACTGAGAAATTGCTGTTGATAACACCGAGGACATGGAGGCGACCGTCGATGAAGCAAATGTATATCCCCGGATGTTCCGAACTATAGTCGCATCTTCTAACCATCAAGCTATCTTACTATTACAATTTTTTTTTAATTTAGACATTGACCACAGTCAAGTCAAGGCACTGCAATTTTGTTGCGACTGAGTTCCTGCTCAACGTTAATTTTATTAAAATTGCATACTAAATTGAATGTAAATGGATAAATTTTTATTCAGTTTTTATGGCTTTTCTCGGAAGCAAACAATTGCTAACTTTACCTTTTTATCCAGACGCAGTATTCTTGATTTGAACACATAAACCCTATGTCACATAAGACATCAGAAAAGTCGACCAACATCTCTACAACAACACTTGTCGTCTAGTCGATTGATTCTTGTGAGTCTTAGCTAATGTCCCCCATAAACCCCTTGCGTAGTAACAGACAGACAGAAAGATAGAAACACAGTAAGAGGCATCCAAATT
The DNA here is from genome assembly GCA_964034835.1 of Muscina levida. Lineage (NCBI taxonomy): Eukaryota > Metazoa > Arthropoda > Insecta > Diptera > Muscidae > Muscina > Muscina levida. Next base: position 3,893,049 of record OZ035882.1, read on the forward strand.
CATTTAAATGCGAAACCTTGAGTGGCACAGACATGACAGTAAAGTTGCGAACATTGTTTATGTTCAATGATAACGCTATGTTGTGGCTTTTGTTTTCATTACAGTTTATAGATTGGAGGTGTTTGATAGGCAACTTCGTCTCCCCTCACCCTGCTAACTACTCGTACACTTTCATGTTGAAATGTGTTATTCTTTGGATGCTGGCTGCCGTTGCTGTTCCTGCTGCTGTTGATGATGTTATAAACTTCCGGTGTAAAAGGATAATAAACAATTGCACACATACGTAGCAGCAGCATTCACTCACAGACATTCCATCTTTTTACCCCCAGCATGGCTGGAGAATATTATGATCATCAACAATTGCTTATTTGTTGATATTAAATTATACTCCAAACACCAAAAGAACGAAAAACGATTCGAACATATGTTTGTGCGTGTGAAATGCTGCTCCTTGCGGAGGGTGTGAGTTGGTAAATGTTGAAAGTGAACGGAAGGAGAGGGTTAAAGGTTGTCGTCGTCGTTGTTATTGTTATTGGTACAGCAGTTCGTGGAAAGTAGAGGGGGAAAATAAGCATCGCACAATAAAATGCAAATAAAAATAGAAATATCCTGCAACAAATTGAGCGCGTGGCATTAACAACACCACATCACGTCAGCAGCATCAGCTTCAACACAACGGCAACGACATGTGGCATATCAACAGAAGGGTAAAATAACAACAACGACGACAACACCAATATCCTCACCATCACCATCAACATCAGCGCTCAACAGCATTAGCCACACAATGTTGTAGATCCATGAGTACATATGTATATGGACATACAGACAAATTTATATTGTAACTAACTAACGGGATAAAAGGGATGATACGTAAAAATGTACTTGTGTACCAATTTTGTAGATAAAATTCCAATTTATAAATAGTTTATTGTGAAATAGTTTACAACAGAATTAATTCGAAGTAATTAAATACAAACATAGCAGAAAAAAGGAAGCGATAGCGAAATGTGCCGGGGTATTAGTTAGTTAGTTAGTTAGTTAGTTATAGCAAAGGTAACATTTAAATATCGAGAGTATAGTTTTAGTGAAATGTACATGTAGTGAAATGAAAATGGAAATTCTTCAGGAGGGCAAAGTAGTGGAAAGTTTTTCAATTCAGGCCAATTTATTTCTGATAGGCTTAGTAAAAAAGCGCCTGAAGTAGTCAAGTAAAAAAAAATATAATAATAATTTGATGTTTTATAAATTTTTAAAGTCTAATTGGGAATTTATTGCATTCCTTAATATTTGGGACTTATTTTATTTATATTTAGTTATATTTCCTTTGCTAAAATATTTAAAATATTTTACTTAAAGTACTGCTTAATAAAGTAAGTTTTATATATTTAAAATGTAAGTCTATGGTATCTTACAACTTTTTTTTATACGCATGTGCGCGACGTGATGTTGTGTCATGAGCTGTCAAAATCTATCACCTGCCGACATACTACCACTTCAACATTGTTTAGGCAAATTATGTTGTTGCAAACGTTTACTTCATAAGAAATCTAATCTCTAGCAATATAAAAATAATTTATGTCCAAATTTAATACAACATGGCAAATCATGTATGAAACTCATATAAAATTTCTGTCTCAATTACAAATATTTCCCATGAAATCGAGACCGCCATAGACATTTTTTATAAAGAAGATGTTGTATCCACTAAACTTGTTTACTGTCATACCTTTGCACAGGTGTGATCTGCGTGTGATAACAAATCACTTCCCCTGGAAATATGCAGATAATATTCTGTACAGCAGCGGAATTCGCAGAATTCATACCAACCTCATGTAAATTTTTAACTACAAATGTTAATTGTTGTGGCGTAATAGATTTTTATCATCTCCATCGTTATGTAAAGAATAAATATGTACTATATACGAGTATTTGTTTATTTCAATTCTTTGGAGTTTATACAAATATATACAAAGGAACTAACAATAAATTAAGCAACAGCTCTCGTAATACAAGCAAACACTATAACACTAAAATTGTACACTCATATCCATACATTCCCCTGGCCCAATCATCCTTTGAACAGAACAGAACTCAGGAGCAGCAGCAGCCACGCCAGAATAAGAAACAAAACTGACATGACAATAAAAATCAACAATCTTACTCCTGAGTTCATCTGCCAGAAGACGGCTGAGCGTGTGTGTGGCTCAGGCGGTCTGTCCGCCTGTGTGCTTGGCATTTGTTGCTTTTCTTGGCTGCCAAGTGCCTTGTCGCATGTATGAAAAGTCAGTCTGCTGGAAATCATATGCGATTCGTCAGATTCCTTGGAGAGTAAATGTCTTGCTACTTTGGCCGCAGCCAAAGAGTGAGAATGAGAGCTGCCACACAGCAATTACAGGAAATAAACAAAAATAAAATAGTTGTCGCATTTCGTTGCCTCGTTCCCCTAACTAACCACAAATGTTGTTTAAGACTGTCAACATCTTGTGGCACAGTATCTCCCCCCCCCCCCCCCCACTCCAACGCTCTGCACTCAACAGCACCAGAAGAGACGACAAAAACAAATAAATTTTAATTGGAGGTGTTAAGCAAGTTTAAAAGGATCTCAGACGTAATGAAAACGACACAATCAACCAATGCGTTTATTTTTTTATTTTCTTGCTTTGTTATTTAGTTGTTTCATTTGTGGGGTTGGCTGTTTTATTTCCATTTCGGTAGGAAAATCAATTCTTAGTACTTGTGCATTTGAAAATAACGGTTGAGTTTACTTTGTTTGGGGTTTTTATCATTTCCTTTATTTAAATGTAAATTTGGTTAATGGGTTTTTGGAGTAAATTTTATTTACCCACCGACAATGATGGGAGCAGGAGAAGAGTTCTTCGAACTTAAATTGTTTGTCAGAGTATGAATTTAAAATGATTTCGTTTTCATTGAAATTGTAGTTAAATACGTAAATTTATTTAAATGGCGTTGCTGTAGGTTGTGTTTTTTATTATTTGATTGGTATTTTTGTGGAGGGTGACAAAAATATTTGAAGTGTAGAGTTGGGGGGTGTTACTGCAGTCTTTTAACGTATTCAAAAGTGCACATGAGGACGACTTTAAGTGTTTTTTTTGAAGAAAGTGAGCAATTTATGAAACAAACTACTAGGAACAATTTTATAACTTTGAACAAACTGGTGGACAAATGCATAGACAAGAGCTTGTGTGGATGTTGCTACGTGCTGTCTTTGTTGATGCCATGTTGGCACCAGTGTATATGGGGTCTTGATGGTTTTGTAGAACTTTTAAGGTTTATGATGATAGTAGTCCAGTCGCAGCAAAGGATGCTTATGATGACAGTTTGTTAACTACAAAAATAGCTATCCGTCCTGTCACATCATCCATATCACACAACTCTTTTAAAATAAACTCTATTAGCTATAATAGAATTGACGTTCAACCCAACAATGAAAACAAATAAATATTTTGCACAGTGAAAAAATAAACAAAAACAAATCAAAAGAAAAAAACCAAATAATTTATACAAGTATATAAGATTCTGACAGGTCAAGATCGACTACATACAAAGGTATAAACTAAATGATGGCTCTCTTTAAATATTCCCATCAAATGTGAAACTTATGGATTTTGTAGAGATGGATCTATTATATTGGAGATCCATATATCAAAACTTTTCGATAGGATTGTTAATTGATACGACGTTATTCATAAATGACGAAAACATTATTGAAATAAAATGACAACCCATGATTTAAGATGTGGTGAAAGCAAGATTAAATAGAATATTCGTATGTGGCACAAGATTTTATTACAGATATATGTCGCTAAATAGATTCAAACCGTAATATTGCATAAGCATTGCAGGAATTGGAATTTGATCCGTTATATTAGAAAAATTTAATATTTAATATTTTGTATTTATAAGTGAAATCTAAAAAACGGGCATGTTTACCCCACCTAAAAGATTTGAGATTCTTGTGCAAAAATATTAAAGATCCATAAAATATAACAATATGCTCAGAGAATTTTACATTTGTTGGCTGTAACCTTACACAGTACAACTCATGATTTTGGGATTTAATTCTAAGAACTTCACGTGAAAGTAGCCCTAAAAACCAGAAGTTTTGCATCATTCGTTTTGTCAAGTTACATGCCATAATAATTTAATGTCTATTTGAAGTTAGTAAGTATCGTATAGGGGAATTTGTCACGTTTTAGGCTCTTTTTTTATATTGTTATATGATGGCGTATGATCACAGATTACAACTGTTTCATTGTAACTGCTAAGGTTTTCCAATAGCTACTTGACAACTTTGAATTTAAATTGTGAACGCACTATTTCACTGATCATCTAATTGTTGCTTTCTTTTTTTTCAGTAAACTTAACATTTTCGTTATGGTAAAGTACACGAAGGAACAACGTTTGGAAATTATAAAAATGTACTACCGAAATTCGGAGTCGGTGACCGCAACTTTAAGAGCGTTAACTCCAATTTTCGGTCGTAATTCTCGCCCTAGTAGACAAGCAATAACAAGTTTAGTGCAAAAATTTGAGTCTACATATTCATTGTGTGATGCTGTCGTGCCAGTGAGACAACGGCCTGGTCGAAGTTCCGAAAATATCGCTGCCGTTCAGGCGTCCGTAGCAAACGATTCAAATCAGTCGATTCCGCGGCGTTCTCAAGAACTGGGCATCCCCAAGACCACTTTATGGCGAATTTTGCGTAAGGATCTGGGTTTACACCCATACAAGATTAAGCTGACTCAAGAATTGAAGCCGATGGACCATTTGAGTCGACGTACGTTCTCCGATTGGGCTCTGGAGAAGATGCACCAAGATGATGAATTTCATCGCAAAATCATCTTCAGTGACGAAGCTCATTTTTGGCTCAATGGGTTCGTCAATAAGCAAAATATGCGTTATTGGTCTGATGAAAATCCACATGTGCTTCACGAATCACCACTTCATCCACAAAAAATTACTGTTTGGTGCGCTTTGCATGCCGGCGGCGTCATTGGGCCATATTTTTTCGTCGACAATAACGATCGTCACGTTACTGTGAATGGCGATCGTTATCGCGCAATGATTAGCGATTATTTTTGGCCCGAATTGGAACACATGGACTTGGATGACATGTGGTTTCAACAAGACGGTGCCACAAGCCACACAGCACACGTTACAATCGATTTATTGAAGAGTAAGTTTGACGAGCGTGTTATCTCAAGAAATGGACCAGTCAATTGGCCGCCTCGTTCTTGCGATTTAACGCCTCTAGATTTTTTTCTTTGGGGCTACGTCAAATCATTGGTCTATGCCAACAAGCCGACAACGTTGGAAGAACTTAGAGCCAACATTGAACGCGAAATAGCGGCCGTTCCGGCCGAAATGTGTGACCGAGTCATCCTAAATTGGGTCCAACGAATCGACCGCTGCCGACGTGGCCGCGGTGCCCATATGAACGAAGTCGAGTTCCATTCATAAATGTTTTGAATGTATTTCAAGTCGGTAATAAAGTTTTGGAAATATCTCAAACGGTTTGCGTTTTATTTAAAAAAAAAGTTGTCAAGTCCTTATTGGAAAACCCGATATAAAATAAACCCAGTTCGAAATCATTCGATGAATGGAAAAGTGAAACTGTTGCTTATGTACGAAAACGATATATGAACAGACTAAAGGAATTGTAATTCTTAATTTTTAAAATTTGTTTCAGCTAAATCGGACTAGTGGTTCTCGAGTTATGTTAAACAAAAGAGCCTAAAAGATTACAAATTCCCCTGTACGATACTAACTAACTTCATATCTATATAAAATTAGTATGGCATGTAACTTGACAAACCGAATGATGCAGAACTGCTTCTTTTTGGGGCTACTTTCACGTGCAGTTCTCAGAATTGAGCCCCAAATCAAATATACTGTGTTATCTACAGTTTCACTACATGTTTCGTTTGACCATATAACCGAAAGTCCTATCTCCTACCGTTTACGATCCACAAGGAGGCGAATAATAATACATAAGTAATTTCATTTAAAAATCAGTAAATTTCATTAACTCGAGAGTTAAACAGTATCATATGAATGCTTCACTTGCCAAACTATTCACTATATTTTAATTTTGAAGAAGTTTTTATCCACTATTTTAATAAAATATCTCAATGTTTATTAAAATTTGGTTAAACAGTTATTCAAGTTTTACTATGAACGCAATTCTCATTTGGTATTTTTTGATCTCCTGATAAAATGGGATTTTGGGAGATTGTGAAAACCACAGATACGGGAAGAGTTATTTATCAGTAAGTTCACTGACATTTCTGTAACAGTTTTTTTCATAACTTAGTTAAAATGAAAATACTCATCAATTGTTAACAAAATCTCACTCTTAAACAGATGTATTAAAACAACGTTACAAAGATAAAAGTATTTTAAATTGAAATGTATGTATGATTCTTGTATGATACCCAAAAAGTCATTAACGATTGTTAATAATTATAAACATTTATTTTTTTCACTCGTTCTAAAATATCTCATATACTTGTGACAATTTGTCACACTTCTTACAAACAACTCATTAACTTAGAGAACCAACGATTCTCATTGATTGTCATTTCATTCTCAATGTTTTTAACAGCCCCCCCTCTCTTAACTATTATCTTGACATTGGATAATGTGCCAAATTTTTTGTGTCCTTGACTATCTTTGTCAGCACTCGACATTTTGAGCGCTGTATCGCTTTAATGAATTATCCTTGCACTACCAGTCAAAGCGACAAGGTAATTTTCACGGAGCGTTGAATTAATTACACGTTTAATTACGCCTCATTAGCACAACATCAAAATGTATTAATAATCGAATCGAAAAAGGATTCATCTTTAGTTCGAACAAAGCAAAATGTACCCTTACACTTGTGCCACCTGCAAAGCGCGCGCTCGCCTTCGCATCCTTGGCCGATACCACAGGTCCTTACGGATCAAAAAGTGAAAAATTTCACCACTATTAAAATTTGCATACAACGCCCGTAAAATAAAACAAAATGAAAGCTCCAAAGAAGGCAGCAAAAACAAAAACGTAAAACAAAAAAATAAAGGTGCAAAATAACTTCAATAACAACCAATTTGGTTCATTCTTCCTCATCACCTTCCCCACACACCTTATGGCTGGTTGTTTTGTCCCCCTATATCGCTTGAGTTCCCACCACCCAGCCCCACTTGGCGAAAAGGGTCAGTAGACATAAGAATTAAAATTATTGCGATTAAACTCATTAAGCACCAATGTTCTCCAAAATGCTCACACCAAAACGGAACAAAAACAGAAAACCGTCAAACGAGCGAACGGCCGGCCGGCCAGCCGACTAACCGACCGAACTTACAACAAACGCTAAATAAATGTATTTATTTATTATTCACAAAAAGCAAAGAACACAACGGCCGGGCAAACGAGCGAACATACAAAACGAAAAAAAAAGGATTCGTCCCTGGTATCCTCAAACCCCCTAGGGGCATTGACGAGAATACGGAATACAGCAGAGAAAACTCGTAAAAAAAACCATGAACAAAGGTAATGGCTATTGAACTCTTCGTTCTCCACCGCCGCCCCAATTGAACGTCGCCGGGATAGAAGCGGCAGTAATAGCCAAGCTACAAAAATCAACCATCGCACACGGAGCCTTTGTTGCAACAACAAGAGGGAAAAAACGGAGCAAAAACCAACACGAACAACGACGATGATGACGACGTCGACGAAGAGGAGGATTTAGTCCGGGCTATGGGACTGAGCCCGTGAATGGATGAATACAAAGAGAGAGCGCGCGTTTACAAGCAAACAAACCCTACTAAACCAAAACCAAAACCCCGAAAAAATTGTGCTTGTACAAAAGCCAAACCGAAGGTACATGAAAAATTCAACACTTTTCATTGCTTATCGATCGCTAGTACGATACGCCTTGCTCCTCCTAACGACGAAGCATTTTAACGTGAGCACTGCGATTATGTGAATGCCATGCCAGCCACACAGATACAACTACACACATATGTATGTACAAACACGATGTAGAAACCTGCATATTTACCAAGTCTAAAGGATAAGAATAAACGGTAAATCATTTATGTACAAGTCTTATACATATGTATATACAAAAATATATATACATATATAGGTATCGGTACACACATATATGACTGATGATGGTCAATGAAAATGAAAATAAAGACGAAGAAAGGAAAATGCATTCACCTTACATCGCATAGCAACATATGAATATGAGTACATAGACGAGTATGTGCAAATTGAATGCAATTTCTAAATATTTGGAATGTGTTTTTTTTGTATTATTTTGCATAAATAAATGAATTTTCTTTTGTATCGAAATATTTAATTGATATTTTTATTGCCATTACATTTCACTTTTAAAGCATAAATATCCGTACATAGTTTTCTCTTTTATTCCTTGTATTTTGTAAAGATTTAATAACATCTTTATGCAAGGAAATAATTTTAATATGTATTTGCCATACTCAATATTTGGCATAAATTGAATCAATCGATAATCTATAAAATATAAAATATGTACTTTCGAACAAATGAAAAATATACAAAAAAATTTAATTAAATTCCAAATTGCTAGGAAGCTGTTGGTTAACGTATACTACATAAGAAAGTATGGTTTACTAAGTTCGGGTAATGTTATGTTAATATCTTCTAAGGATATCCCTTAGCAGCTATCGAATGTTTACTGAATGAAGTAATGAATAACAGCGCGACCGATCTGGTGACGCATTAAATATATTAAAGTATATGGAATTTAAAGAAGTGATCACATGTCGCTCATATGTTGCATGACCGGCATAAGTCAAAAAGGTGGTTTTTGAGCTAATGATGTTGTTTCTCGTTACATTGTACCTAATTTTGTGTAACAAAATAAATATTATAATTTTTAATATACTCCGCATGAGAACTATATTCTTTTCTCTAATCTTTGCAAACTTTAAACACGTTTTTTGCAGAATCGATTTTTTTACTTATGCCGGTCTTGTCAAGGGGAATCATCAAAATAAATACTAAAAATATACAAAAATTACCCAACATCCACAGTTCTGTTCGAAGTAAAAGTAAGACTTAACTTGCTTTAACCCAATTAGATTAATTTGACCTATTTTATTCTCTACTTTCATCCACAATACTCAAAATTCTCCCCTCCAGGCCTGGTGTCATGGAGGTCGCGCTACTTGTTATGCTTATCCTTCTTTCGCATATGACATGATCGTTAACAAAGTTATCCTGTCTAACATTATTTATAATCCCCCCCCCCTCTCTCTCTCTCTCTCTCTCTCTTTATCTCTGGCTGATTTAGTTAATGTGCGCACTCTACACGATTGCGTGACTTACACACAATTGTATGCAGCTTTCAAAGGTTCTGTTTTTTTTCCACATTTTTATTTTAATAAAAGTTTCTATCTATTCAATCGATTCACTTTGATGGAATTAAGCCATTGTTTAGCTATTTATATATTTTCAAAAGAGATTACAAAGGAATAAACAATGTACTGTGCTACATACACATGTATATACATTTGCATACACACACATGTACGTATGTATTTGTATTTCAATGTGAGTATAGCGCAGCACAGTGTATTCTGTATTGAATGTTGTGTTTTGTTTAGTTTACTTATAAATCAATTACATTTAAACATTTGTAACAATGGGAAAAAATCTAAACAAAAGCTACCAACAACAACAACAAAAACCCAAAAAAAATAATTCTAACAAAAGGTTGCATGCATGCAACAATATTCGAGCAGAATATAACAACAACAGGAAAAAATGAGACAATGCCATCACAATCATCGTCGTCATACTCCTCCTGCCACCAACAGTGAATAAGGAGAGGGTGGCGGCCTTACAGCAACGACTACACCTGCTAGAAGGAGGATTGGTTAGGGGGCCAGGGCCATTGTGTTGGGTATGGCATCCATCCATGTACTCTACTTACCGGTTATGCCAAAGCGCCAAAGAAGAGTTACGTTAACGCAAAAACAAAATGGGGTAAATATAACTAACGACCGTTTTGTTGGTATCGCACTTCACTTGGCTGTTTGAACGGCCGGCTGGCTGGCTGGCTGGCTTGATGGTTGGCAATTGTTGTCGATGGATGGATGGTATGAATGAATACTAAATGTATCACACACATACATACGCAAAGGCTACGAGCCTTTGTTTTAGTGTTTGTATGTTTAGATAACAAAACCAAACTAGAGCCGACCTAACGATGAAACCCTCCCAATTCAAGCAAACATAACTAAACCGAGCATACATGCACTTGCATTGTTATACGTTCGACTGTGTATGGCTGTGTGAGCGTGTGTGTATACGTGAGTAAGGACGAGTCCTCGCTGTTATGCACACACACAAGGCAGACAGACAAACCGACAGACCCAGAGACGTGTGTGGTACTTGTTTGCATGAGAAAATTGTATTTCGATATTGTTTTGTTTGATATTCTATTTGTTAATGCATGTGTTGATGTCTTGTTGTTGTTACTATTCCAACCTAGAGTTGTTGCTGCTACATTAGTTGCTGCCGCCGCCGCTGCCATTGTATTGCCTGTTGTTGTGGTGTTGTAAACAATTTCGTGTCATCCGCAATTAGGCAAGTTCTCGCGTAATATCGATTTAATTGCACGAAAAATAGACGCAGCACTTCCAATGCCTTTTGCACCTAAAGGATATGCCACATAAGCCGCCTGTGGCACTTTTTAACTTATTCTTTCTCTGTAATGCATTTCTGCTGGCAAATACCAGGTTTGCTGCGGCCCTCATGCGCCATGTGCCACACACCGCACTATACCACATGATGACGCTCCACTATGGAGCTGTACTTGTTGTTAAAGTTTTTGTTTTGTTTTTCTTTTTGTTGGTTTCAATAGTTTTAATGCACCAATTTATTTAGCAGCAACATGACTGCCTGCCAGGCTAAATATGCAAGTGCGAACGCATGTGTTGGTTGGCCCTTGTTTGTGTATTTTTGGGCAAACTGTTTTAAACATGTTGTTGTGTTAACATGGTCGGGCGTGTGTGTGTGTTTACTTTAGTTTGCATATATAATTTGCTGAAGGAAATATGTATGTATGGATGTACCTACGTAATATGCTTTTTTTACACATAATATTAACGCTGAGAGAAAAAATTAAAATTTTTGCCAGAACATTCTGGTTGATAAATACAAATTAACCTTTAGATACAGTCTTGGACTTTCGTGGAATCTAACACTTGAAGGCTCTGGAACTAAGAGATAGGGAGCACGCACAATACAGTACAATACTGTCTTCTAGTTTTGTAAATAAAAAAGTGAGTATGCAGTTTTACTATGTATGCGGTTTACTATATCATATATGTACAACGTATGAGTAATATTAATTACATGCGAATTTTATATTATTCATACGCACATCGTTTAAATATTGGGGATTTATGGTATAATAATACAGAACAAAAGCCAATCTGAGGTGTGAGAACAAATTCTGTGTAATGAAGGTACTGGGTCAGTATAGTAAAATCGGCAAAGGGTTTAGCGTTCTCTTCAATTCTGCCGAAGAATGCAGTACGAAATCATCACATCATCTTGAGTTATAGCTGAAAAACTAAGCGGGCAATAATCAAGATAAGCTAAACAAATATAAAAGGTCATAAAAACCTTTGGCCAGAGAACGCCAAACCCTTTCGGGGTTTTACTATACTGGCCTAGTACATTTATCCTGACGTGGAATTTCTTACCCTCCTCCAACAATGACCCCGAAAATGTTTCACAGTGTAATAGAGCCATACATTTCTTTTTTTTACTGTATGATCTATGCAAATTTTAGAAACAGGATTGGAAACAGCAGATTCGTATGCAAAACCATCGACATATTAAGGCAGTATGTATCATAACAAGACAGTGAAACATTTTCGAAAGCTTAATCGACAAGTCTTCTTAAAGCATCTCAAACTATTGTTCAAAACCTTCGTCGAGCATTAGCTTCTATCCCATAAGTCTTCAAGAAAACAAAACGCGAGCAGTTTTTCTTTATACTATATATATATAATATGCATACAGTTTGATTATCAAATTTCCATTGGTGCCTAAACGTCATTCCGTATTAAACTCATAGCTAAGCTATGATTATGTGCATTTTTTTCCAGTGTACTTTGTTTACCAAATAATTCAGTTCATTGATTTAGCTTGTTATATGGTCGTGTTATTTTGTTATTGACGTGTGTGTATGTGTGTTTATGCTCGTGCTTTTTTTGTTTTATTTTTTTCCTGAGTTTGGCATAAAATTATAATGAAATAACAATAACAACAATGTCAGTAAATAAAACTCCTTTCCATGCATACAATAAGGTACAATCAAATTCAAATTCAAAATCAAAATCATTGAACGGTTACGAGTATTTTATGAAATCAATTCAATATCAACTTAACCATTGTTGTTGTTTCTTTTTTTGGGTAACGAGAATAAATATCGAATTTGGGTTACCGACCCAAACACAACATCAGTAGCAATAGCAGCACTGCTTGCACCAAACTCAATGGCAAAGGGGTTAAGGCGCCTCTCAAGCACAGCCGGAGAGAGACCAATATATAATATCGATATTAATTTGCAATTGAAATGTAATTCAATAGAATAATTTAAAAGTCAATTAGGAAACCTGTATGATGCACAGCAGATGAACAAAATGTCGCAAAACCAAAATGAAATTACCCCAAGAAATGTCTACTTTGTCTTTAGTGTGTTTGCTGTGCTACTCACATTGGGCCACAGTGGTAGAAGTGGTGCTCATAAGAACAAATCTCCATCATATGTGTGTTCATATAAATTGAGCTGTGTTTTCATAATCTAATTTAAAAAAAACAGATCCTTTAGTTAAAAATTATACTACAATTTGCATTTACGAGAAATAACTTTTTAAGGGCTTTCTGTATTCAATGCAAATTTATTTTGCTGGGCTAGAGTCGAATCGACGAGTGCCAACCAACTCTAGTGCAAGATTTAAATTGTCTTCCACTCCAAGAATAACAGCATCGAGTTAAAAACTTGGCAAGTGTGTGCGTCGTATTTTGCCGGAATCAACGCTAGCGAACGAGTGTCACACTATTTAAAAATGTTGGCAAATGTCCGTATTCTGGACTCTAAATTGCACAAAGAAACATATGGACATTAGGGGTATAACCAATTTTTTGGCATAGTACCATGAGGTCAACCATGTCCTAGTAACCACGAAAATCATAATCTTTTGTAGTTTTTCTGGAAAAAGTTCACGCACCAATTGGTTTTTCTAAACAGGTGTATAATACCTTGCATATAATTTAGAAGCTCAATTCTTATCGGCCAATAGCAACTTAACGAATTAATAACGAAACTTCGTTAAGTGGGGATTTAGATCTCCTAGGCTCATTGGTCAATTATCAACAAGCTGCCACCTGCGATAAATGTTGCAAGTAAACAAATTAGCTATTAGCATTAGGAGAAATTATTCGTGAAACATTTTTATTTTTTTCGTTAAAAAAGGTTAAAAATACGTTTTGGCGGAAAAATCTCTTACCATCTCTAAATATTAATAAAATTTCATACTTGAGCTATTTTTTTTTTAAATAAACATATTATTAATTTTTCTTAACCAAAAAGAAAATTAAAAATTTTCAAAACTTCATCGCGGTTGGTGCGTGAAATTTTTTGACCTTAGCGAAAAAACAAATATACGTTCCCTTATAGTTTTTTATGCTCTATTGGACTGTGCTATGCCAATTTTGATATTTTAAAAAATTGTTAAAAAGTTATATCCCTAATGGACATACGTCTGTGTGTGTATATATACGTAAAGTTATAGCAAAGAACGAAGGGTTCACACAAAATCAGCGTGTAGTTAATGGGTAAGAATAAAGTTGAATTAGAAACATGTAAGTGTTGATTCATAAAATGGGAAAAAAATTTACACCAATTGGAAAAACATATAAAAATTAGGAAAACATATAAAAAGAAATATATAAATCATGATGATATGTATGTAATTTAATTTGATATACAATACATTTTTAATTTTTATCCAATTTTTGATATACTTATTTTGGGGCATTATGATTGAATGAGATCAGGTTGGATTTAATAGTGATATTCTAAGTAAAAAATATCTAATAATTTGTAAGTAAATATGGTATGCAGAGGTTGAGTTTGTTTTTGCCATGCCCACTTATTCGTTAATATTTAGTTTTTACTTCTGTTTAGGAGCAGAAAACCTTTGATGAACTCGTCATGGAGTTCGAAACGCGTCATCCTAGTGCGTGACACACTGAATTTGACCAAAAATATCAAACAATAAAAACACTTTTCTGATCTTTAGCCGAATTTGATGTATCATTTGATACACTAACGTAAATTGATATATATATAATAAGATCGACTAAAAACTAACAAAAACAATACAGTTAAAAAAAACCCCGGATAACTTTATTCCATATTTAGTCATCTTAAAAATAACACATTGCGTTATTCTATTTATAATGACAAGTAATATTCATTAAGTCCAGTGATGCAAACAAACTAATATTGTGCTTCCCAACATCAACCCACCCACACTTGGTGGCGCTTAGCCAACTTCATAACTGTTCACAACAGTTCACCTAATTTCCTCGATAAGAACTTGACTAGTCAACCAACTTTTGAAAAATGGGGTTCCATAAAGTGCATACAACATTTGAAGTAAACCCTTCCATTCGCAGACATACACAGACGCTGATGATGGTTTAAAAAAATTTGTAAATGCACTGAGTGCAATTTTCAGAGGTTCCTGTCACGAATGTCTGGAATAATGTGTCGCATACACGACACCCCGAAATGAACGCAACAAAAACAAACTAAAATCTGTCGCAAAAGGAACCTACTTGAGTTATCCAAAAGAGAGAGAGTATTTTCGGAAACAACATTTTGTTTGGTGTTTGCGAGTCACATTGGCTGGCGTGTATGTTGTAAGTGCACATGCAAACTTTCACATGAAGTGTAGTGACGGTGTGCCCGAGTTCACGCTGTTTGTCGGCTGCATTGCGATACTTTGTATGTGTAAGTGTAAGTGTCTCATCCGCCAAAAGGACCAGCTAGCAGCCAAAACAACAACAAGAAAACTAAAATGTTGTCAGAACCATTAATCAATGGTAGCGGTATGCGACGCAAAAAATTCCAAGTATTTGAGAAATGGCGCATTTATCCGCAATCGAAATGAAGTCAAACGCTGTATAGACAAATGCATTACGAGTACTACTCGTACACCACTATGCTCTGGCTGCTTTGTCCCCCTAACGAAATCTCTGCCATAGTAACTGAATCGACGAAATTTGCAGCGGACCTTAAACAGCGGCAGCAGCATCATTTCAATGAACAGGACAAATGTGCATATTCAAAAACTTATTTCATTTTTGTAGAAACCCCACCAAATACAATAAAACAAGAACCAACACCAACAAAAAGTGAACCCACTGCGAAAATGAAAATTCATACAGAAAAACTGTGCAACTGAAAAACGTTAAGTATAAAAGCCTTTAAATATCACTAGATATCCTTTTGGGTGGAGTGAGGAACAAAAAAGAAATCAATATAAATTAAACAGAAACGACGAAAACGTCGTATCTGCCAGATAACTTTTGTGGCCCAGCTTTTTTCTCTCTTTTTATGCACCCAAACTGAAGGCCACACAATGCCGGGTCGACGCTAAGAAAAACGAACGGAAGACCTTATGAACCTTATAACGACGATGAAGATGCAAAAGGATGGATGACTTGAATTGAATACGAGTACGAGTACGCTCTTGCATACAATCCTGCTACGTACATACACATACATACTTACTAGAAATGAGGACTAGGTTTTTCTTTTGTTAGCTAAATGAACATATACTTTATATATATAATTATATATATATGTATTGTATGCATAGTGCATATAATAGTCATTGTAGGTATACTGGTATTTGTTCAACGACAACTACTGCAGCATTTCATAGTTCAAGGTATAGTCAGTCAATACAGCAGAACTACTCTGTCAGTGTACGAGTTTGTGTAGGCAGTAGGCAATTATATGTAGAGCAGCAATGTAGACGACAGACACGATATGTGTACTTGTTGGTGGTTTCCAAAATGTCACAAGTCAAATAGTAGCTGTCTCTGATTTGCCTACTCCTCTGCATAGTACATCACATTACATTTTAAATGCAAAATAAAAACTTAACATTCATACGTTATGGAGAGTACATGACTTATGTTTTAACGATGACATCTCAGCATCACTTTTCAGAAATCGATTTTCTCTGTTTTCCAATACACGAGATTGCATTTGTAATAACCAAATGAGGTGGAATCAGCAAAATATATGTACGAAGTACGAATGAAAATGCAATGACATTTTGCACCTGATGGTGAACACCCTTGATATTAAGTTGGTAAAAACCACAAATGCTTATAGTTATTATGAATGCGTTCATTAAAGATTTTGGAAAAATGGAAAAATATAAATATTCGTACAGTTTATAAAATAATTAATAAGATAGAGAAAAACAAACATTGGAAAAAAATAAAAGGCAAGGTAGACTATTTTATAACATTCTTAAAGTATTAAAAATAAATTATTTAATAAAGTAAAATATCACTGAGTATTATGTATTATGAAGCTGTATAGTAACTAAATAACCACTCACAGCAACTAGCGGAAATTCACACGTACTACAATATTTTGTTTGATTAAAAACAGTCAGTCTCTGCTTGAGTGTTATGAAAGCATACCACACACGCTTGTTTCGCAATAAACACAAGTACAGACAGAGAAAAAATGTTCAACGGTTCAATGGGTGAGCACGATTGTTGGGAAAGCACAAAATTCTTGTACGACCGCCCGCACACCATATTGTTGTGCGGTTATGCCTACCACTGTAAAATAATATCCAAATTTAACCTATCATAAAATATATAATGTAGATTAAATTACCCGTCCAGTTCATTTCTATACAAAACGAACTCGACGTGTCAAAGCTTAGCAAACACAAAAAAAGTAACGTAGTAAGTAATAAAAGTTATTTGTTTGCATTTTTGACAGCAACTCGGTCGGTGTTACTGCAACCTGCACTCACTTACCACTGTGACGGCATTTTGTCACAGACGAACACAAGGAAGTTGCATGGGGTTAAAAATAGGACGCGGCAAAAGTTAATGCCCTCAGGCATAGAAAATTTTGTGCTTACACTAGTGCTAGTCGAAAACGTTTATCTTTTCATTGCTGTGGTGGTAAGGCCAATGGGAACAAAGCAGCGTTGTTAATATATTTACAGTTTACTAATAAAAGTTTAATAGTTATATTAAATTGTTAGTACAACAAAGTTAAATATAAAACTATAACAGTCGAATGCTCAATAATTTCATTCATTAACAGTTTTGGCAACGACCCTATAGAAATAACATCAAATTGTCCTAATTTATAAATGTGCAAACGCACACACACCTCACTCTTCTATACATTAATGAGTAACAGCAGCAGCAGGGCCAGTTGCAGGCAAATTGCTTCGCTAAATATAATTGGTCATATTTTAAGTGTCGCTCTTGCTGGGTCTAGCAGTTACACAGCTATTGCTTTATTTTTATGTCTAAATACTTAAATAATCAACAATTTCTATTCAATGCCCGTAGACTCCTTATATTATATTAATAATTTTTATTATTATTTTTTTCTTGGCCGTATCCTTGCAAGGATATCCGGAAATGTAAATAGATGTATGTATGTGTGAGCGTGTTTGGTAATTCCTTCTTAAGCACGTCATATCAATTCATTTTGTCTCCAATGAAAATCATGGCATTGAGACGCGACCGACCTACAGCATCGAGGAAGAGCAGCCGCAACTAACCGAACGACGACCACCACAACATGTCCACCGAGAGTCGAGAGAGAAGAATAATGATGATGATGTCTCTGGATGGCCACTGCAAGATACGGAAGCAGCAGTGAACCAGCGGAAGACAATATTACATTGCATATACAAATGAGTACCTTCAAAGCCCAGCATCAGCACCAACACCAGCACCTACAGGAGTGCTTTTGTATGTACGTGCTAGGGTTTTTATGTGTGTGTGTGCGTGTGTGCCTGTGCTTAATAAGCCAAACAATAATCATTCGTTAGACCGGCTCGTAATATTTACACTGGCTTTGGTAAAATGGCCAATGTTTGGAATTATTAAATATTCAACAAAATAAATAACGAAACCTCCAAGTACCTTATACAGACAGCTTCTTCTATTCCTCTATAGCCTCCTCCTGTAACCAATGAATCCTTGCACGTTTAAGCTAAACATCATAATGATTTCATGGCGAAATGGAAGCACACAAGAAACCACACTACGGGGTAAAAAATAAAATGACAAACTCATTTCGACGGTAAAAGTTACATCCATCAACATTCAGCAACAGCACCCTGCCCAACTCGCATCCCACCACCTCGTAGCCCTCACCGACACACTGAAAAATAAAAAAATTAAACACACATCAAAGCGAAGCTAATTGGCCAATAAAACCATCAAAAATGTGAAATATTCGAGAATGCCAGCAACATGGTTGGTATAGCAGATTGACAGTGGGTATTCGCATTCGTGTATGTGTGTATGACATAAATGCCTAAGGCATTTCTGCTGTTAATTTAATAAATAGATACAAAGACCTAAAAGGTAGCTCCACATTTAGATGTAGTGCAAGCAAAACTGTATAACCGGTTGCCTATACTAATTTTTTGGCATGTAAGCAGAGTTAAGGGGTATAAAAGGAAAAAAATAAATAAATTAAATGGCTCTGAAGTAGTTGAGCATCGCTGCGTGTAGCAAGTCTTACATTAAGTCTTACATTGAAAACACGCCACCTATCGTAAATAATTGGTACAACAATATACATATGATGTGATACAAACCTATTCTTACATGTATTACTAAAACTTGTCAACATTTCATCATAAATGGATAGCCAGTAAAGAAGTTTACATGGAACACACAAGAGTACCCAAAGAAAGTATGTAAATGCTACTCTTTGGGAAATTAATTAAATTAATAAGAGTAAAACACACAAAATATTAATATCCGTCGATTTTTTGTTGTTCAAACATTTAACATTTAACATTAAACGTAAAAAAATTGTTTCCCTGATAATTCCCAGTTATGTATTATTCCATAAGGATTTTCTCAATCGCAATCGCATTAGTTAAAGTCCTTATCTTTGTGGATTTTCGGTCAAATGTTCCCGTATCGTGTTGGGTGACAATTTGTTCTATGAATTTAGAATTAAATTTTTTCAGATTTCCGACTCCGTCGCCGACTTCGCATAGTTATACCCACAAGCACATCATATTGTCATATGCGTGCGTTCGCTTATGCCTACCTCTGGTTAAAATCGATGCTTTAAGTAGACAATTTACATATAGTTACAATTCATTCATGGAAATGGAGTTCAGAAACTTAAATCTACGAATTTGTTATCAAACTAGAATTTTAAGATGTTGCTAAAACCACGGCCAGTTTGAAGTCAGATCGGGCAAAAAGGTCTAATTACTCTAAAAATCACATTTCATGTTTATTTCTAATATCAAACATCACAGCAAATTAACTTTCAATTTGATTTCTGACTACAAAAATAAAATGTCGCATATGAGGTTTCAGGCCTTCCATAGTAATGGTTAAAATGGTAATTGTATTTTGTTATTCACAGTTCTATGAAGTAATTAAATGCTTTTATTTCGCGCGCAATATTAAATGCAATTCAATATTTCTGTTATCAATAAACAACTACTAGGTTTTCTAACGAAAACCCCTCCGGACTGGGTAAAATTTTCATTTAGGCACACAAACACACACCAGCAGCTGTGATTGCCACCACCACCAGCATCAGCACATACACACTGGATAACTGTACAATTATACGGAACTGAAAAAGCTGCAAAACATAAAAAAGTAGCAAAAATCAACCATTTCTGTGGAACGACAACTGGCAGAGCATAACTATTACAACATTTTTTGCTTTACAAAGCGGCGGCAGAGTAACCAACGAGAAGATACGAACAAAAATAGTAAAATAATGAATAAAACACAGCCATTAGCCAAACACCTGCATCGTAAAAATTCGAATAATGAATTTGGTTTTTTGCCCTCGCCCCTCAATAGGTAGACGCCCATTTTCATCATTGGAGACGAACGATGGCAGTGAATCGCTGCTTAAGTGGATGTATGGCGTACGCAGCCTAAAATAATACTTTAAAATTTATTAAATTGCAGTGAGAAAGTGAAAATTAAGTGCCTAACGAAAGCAAATTTGTTAAGCAATAGCCGAAAAAAAGTTATTGTTGCAAAACGTATAAGAAGATCTTGTGCCTGACACAGACATTGGATTGCGAGGAATTCGTGATATCTCGCTGGGATGAAGGTAAAGTGTTCATTAATAATGCACACATACATATACACACGACAAACTTGTGCTGGTGGCACAACAACTACTGACGTAAGAAGGAACCTCTCACACCCGGCACATCTAATGCCGCTCATCATCAACTTCACTTTCCTGCCGCTGGACTGGGTTGGCTCATCTCTTAGACGGAAATAATGTAATCCGCAATAATGATGGGAATCGATGCTGAGCACGCAAACCAGCCAGCCCACCCCCCTTCCATCTGTGCTAACGAAATTATTGGTCCACAATGAAAGCTCACGGAAATAGCAAGCGAAGGCATTAAGTGGTACTCGGTGGCGTATAATCATCAACGTCCTAATCATCATTGGCGCTGCCATCATCTGCTGCTGCTACAAAGCAAAGCATCTGAGTGAGTGAAGGTATGAACGAGCGTGCGTCCGTTTGTATGAGTGTGTGTGTGTGACGATCTGTCATGCCAAGTCAATGAATTTTTTATATTTAAAAGGCTGCGTGAGGCAACGTCATCTGTTACTACCAACCTCCGACATTTGTTGACGAGGTTCGTCGTCTGTCGTTGTTGTGTAGAAAATTACCGAAATTGTGTGTACCAGTCAGCAGGCTGTCGGGCTTAGACCAGGGCCAGGTGGGGTGGTGGGACAGGGGTCGCAGTTCAACATGCAAAAATTAAAAAAGCAACAGTGTCAAAGCTGACAACAGAATTGTGGTGGGGTCGCCGTAAGTCGATTTTGTTGCTTTCCAAACTTTTCAAGCACATCAGCAACATGCATACGTTAATACAGCAATATGTACTCACTAGCACACACACACACATACCCACAAAATGTGCGTGTGATTGTTACACCGCCTGTGTAAGCGTAACTACACGTTTAAGGATAATTTTCGTTTTAAAAGTAATATCAAAAACCATAAGAGCCATTCGCCATCGTGACCTGACTGACACAAACAAGTAACTCGACATACATATAAACAACCCCTTGACTTGAACCTTGCCTTTACTACTTAAATATATTCCTATGTACACACACGCACACACACTCACTCACCGGCACAAACGGGCCTAAATCAACCCGTTGTTTGGCATGAGTGTGGCAGCTACTTGCCCTCGGAAAAAGACTCTTTGGGGATTTTGAATTTTGATTCCATTTCACAAAAAAAATTACTCTTTCCATGCGGTGTGGTGGAGGAGCGATTTCAAAGCAGCTCTGAAAATGGCCCATTTCTTTTTCGTTTATTTTTTATTTTTGTAATTTAAGGCGACATTAAGAACAAACTTTAAAATCACCGCTATGCACGCAACAATGTACGACTACGAGTGAGTGCTTTATAGAAAACTAAAAACTTTCAAATCAGATGGTGTCTAAGTTTCTTTCCTGGGTCGGCATTCACTGCTGGTATTCTGCGGGTAAAAGGATCGACCACAACGAGCAAATCTTTGAAAATAATTTTGCCATACAAAGTTGTGTCATGTGCCGTTTAACATACGCTTTAAACTTAAGTGGCAGGTAACTGAGAATACAGGGTGCTTGGGGTGGCAAAGGTGTTGGTGTAGTTTAGTTGAATTTGTAATATGAATGACAATTGAGAATATAACAATGTGGAACATTTTCGAAGTCATTGTCTGGGGGGTGAGAAATTCCAAGTCAGGGTGAAGGTACTAGGTCAATACAGGGAAACCTTCAAAGGGTTTGGCGATTTTAGGCCAACATTTTTTATAACCTATTATATTTTTGCTTATATTGATATTTTCGTTTTTCAGCTATAACTCAAGAACCATTTGCAATTGTTGAATATTTTTGCAAACCGCACTTAATAGCTCTTCCTAAAGGTCGCTAAAATACCAGGTTGGTGGTGGCAGCATACTTAAATGTTTTCTTTTTGCTAACATCGATGACATCGATGAAATCTGTGTTATAAACGGAATATGATGACAAATTTCATAAAATCAATGTAAACAAAATTCAGATTTCAAACGTTCAAAAACATAGTGCAAAATTTTTCAGCTCATTGATGCTGAGAATTGCACGTGACAAATTCCCCTATACGATACTTACTAACTTCAAATCTATATTAAATTATTATGGAATGTAAATTGACAAAACGAATGATGCAGAACTTCTTCTTTTTGGCGAAACTTTCACGTGTTGTTCTCAGAATTGAGTCCCAAAATCATGTGATGTACTGTGAAATTTTCTTTATTCTATAGTTTGATCTTTCGGACTATAACATAAGATAGATATGATTTTCGAT
Source organism: Muscina levida (assembly GCA_964034835.1). Classification (NCBI taxonomy): domain Eukaryota; kingdom Metazoa; phylum Arthropoda; class Insecta; order Diptera; family Muscidae; genus Muscina; species Muscina levida. The sequence continues at coordinate 3,915,769 of OZ035882.1, forward strand.
TTCATATCGCAAATACGTGACATAGAAACATATTTGTGTGAACGTCCAATAGTCATGTAAGTGCAAATGAGTGCAACAAATTAAAAACGAAGTGAGTACAAATTACCGGCACTCTCGCAATCGTAACTGTGCGACTCCAGCACATCGAAACTCATCCAACCAGGAGATAAATATTTATACGTGAATTATCACGTCGGGGTCACCAAAATGTGCAACTCAGACACATCGATGACTACTCCTACGTACGTACGGCCACTTCGAACCACTCCTTCAACCAGGAGATAAATGAAACACTCTTCACTGCGGTTCTTAAATGAATGACATTTATTCAAAGATATTTTCTCTCTTATATACTAAATACACAGTTTATAATCTTTAAGAAAGGCATTTTCTACCTACTGTACGATCACACACATTTACCAATCATGACCCTTGCCGACATGTGGTGTGCACAGTAAATAAACAAAACCCTTTGTGTATGCCAGTCATTAGTGTGAGCCATAAAACACATAATTTATGACTGGTTTATCTATGTGGGATTTTTCCCTCGTTCTAAAACTATCAATTCTTTTGCTGATAAGTTCTAATATTTACTTAATATGTTTACAGTATTAAACAGTAACTATTAAATAATTGAAATTGCATCATTGCACCATTGGTTGCTTGTTTCATCTCCTAGTTGAAATCCTAATGCACAAACTGTGTCCAGTGTCTGATCACTGTCCCTCCTTAGCTACCTCATCAATTTGGTGTTAATTACAAATATACATACATATTTATATCCAGTGAGGAATGTCATTTCATTGACCCCCTCTTGGGTCAATTTGTATTAGTTCTATTCCCTGTGGCTTCGATGCTTGGGCACAGTTCGATTTATTTTGTGATTTCTTGCAAAGATCCCTGTATAGACAAACGAGCTGTGCTTTTGTGACAATGGCTATGTGCGACTATGTAAATGTATGTTTGTATGCCGCAAGTGAGCTCTGTATTAATTCGCTTACACACATGTACACATTCACGTCTGTTGATGTGTGTTTGTGCACAAGTTTTTTTGTTTTCGTTGGTCTGGCAAGTAAACGGAGAAAGCTTTTAGTCCATTGTGGCCCAGATACAGTTTTGTTTTTATTAGCTCCCCAGGGAGTACAGGTCCACAATGGATGAGGTGGTTGGTCGACACGGTTAATGTTAATGTCATTGTGTGGTGGGGGTATGGTATTGTATTCACCTACGTACATGTATGTACATTCGTGCATATATGCATATTTATGTGTGTGTGTGTGTGTGTGTGTGTGATAAAGTACTTATTGGGAGTTGAGCTGATTGTAGGGAATTTACAATTCATGTAGGATACGATATCTCAGGACAGTAGTAGGGTGGCGAAGGTACTTTTTGCCCCCGCTAAAAAATAAAGTAAAAACAAAAAAGTACAGAGTGAACACAACAACGGCAGCAGCAAAAGGAATAACAAATAACGAAAATTTACTGTCGCTTGTGAATGTTTTAGTGTTTTTTATTGCGCACGCAAGGCACGCTTTCACCAGTACACGTTCGCATTAAACGTGTTCGGGAGCCAAGCGAAGAGTGGAGATTCGAGTACTCGACTCGACTCGACGTACATACATATATGTATGTATGTACAATGCTATTGCCATGGCATTGTTAAATGAACGTAAGGACGTGAAACGTCACACTCACACACATGCAAGCGAACGTGTGTATATCCTTTAAGCTTTTCGGCGATCTCCCTTCCACAAAAAAAAACACACAAAGTGGCGAGGAAAAACAACGGCAACGACACCCAACCATCTAAAGGACCAAGGACCTTAGGAAAAATTGTCGAAAATCAACTGCAAATTTTTTTTATGCCAGGATAAGCGTACGGTGGCAGCAGCATCACAACCAGCAGACAAGTGAAATGAAGTTTAGAAATTTCCTCAATGTTTTTTCTTTGTTTGCTGTGAAATAGTATAAACTGGGCCAAAACACAAGGGGGCAGGGCAACAAGAGTGCGAGTGAGCTTGTAAATGCTATTGGCTTTGACAAATGCTTGTCGTTTTACAGGGATATGAAGAGAAACTGCATAGATTCGCGTTACGAATACAAAATATTGAAAAATTTTCTCAAAAATTCACATCACTTCTGGAACAAGACAAAAAGTACAACAACAACAACGTTAAGGACAACACAAAGGCACATACATGTGTACGAAAGGAGTTAAACATTTTAACAGCCAGCAAAATCAACATAATAACAATAACAACAAGAAAGCTAGTAAAATGAGGATGTCTGAGTGGAATATGAAATAAAATGCGTTCTCGATGTTTTGTTAATGCTGCCGTAGTTCATGTTGTTGTTGTTGTCTTTCGTTTCACTAGGAAGCGTGATGATTTTATGTCGCATTTATTTATCTCGCTGGGGTACGTGTGAAATTTCCAAAATAACCAAATAAAAAATTATGCCAATGGGCGTTCTTCGGGCTTGGCATTTCATGTTCCCCGCGATACCACCACAACACATTGGCTGTTGTTGTTGTTGTCGTTGTCACTGCTGATATAACTTGGTGTTGGTTGGTTCATCGTTCGTTTTGGGATATAAAACATTTTATGTATGTTTTATTTGAAATTTATTGATATGGATTTCAAAATTGTTTGCTATAAGGCAATTTTGCGTTTTTTCACAACATTTATTCATATGAATTTATTATACATATACGCCACCAAATGCTGTTGTTTATTTCATTTGGCCGCTCCATAACAACTTAATAGTTGAAGTGAAGCGAGCGCATCACTATCCATACCACGGCCGATGATCTCTGTGTTGAAATGTTGTTGTAGGCCTTAGAATAGATCACCGACATTCCAATGAACGCCGATGTGGTTGTGTGTTGGCGTGCCTCCCTATCATGTCGTCCATTAATGACAAACCAGCTAATAGCCACAAAATTGCAATCATTTCGAAGCTTTTAAAATATGCGTACACGATTATATGTAAATCACACGCGTTCATACACACACACACACACACACTCAAAAGCACTGCAATGTTTTGCGTGTATGTAGTTGACTAAGAATGTGTGTTTGTATGCTCGCACATACACATACACACACACAATCGCGTACTACTACTCATATGTGTATTCCCAAATGCACTTTAGAATGTCTCTGTTAAACTTTGTTGCAAAATAATTGGTTGTCATTTAAAATTTGTGGCTTAAGGGAGGTCCGGTTTTGCGCTTCCTCTGCAGCTTGTTCTCAGCGCATTTGTCGCACAGTAGCTGGGTCTGGCAGGATTCTGTGTATAGCCCCGGCATAGCGTACCGACCGCCACCACTATCATCACTACCGTTGCTATGGCATTTTACAGTTACACTTTGAAATATACAACGTCATCAAAATTGGAAACTGCTATGTGGCAGCAGGGAGGAGTACTCGTAATGTAAAAGTGTGTACTTAATGTGGGGTGAAATGTGTAGGACATTTTATTTGAAATGTAGTTAGCATACATCGAGTAACAGCCTGCAGCTGATGTTATTTAAAAGTGGCGAGATCTTTCGAATCTTTTATATCTTTTACTTACTTTGATGTTTGTTCGCTAAGTTTTTGTGTTATTTAACCATAAATCCACAACACGATATGCGTATGATTAATATAAAATCAGCAAAAAATTAATATTACTCATATGTTGTACATACATATGTATCGAGTACCATATGCAAACTCGTTACAGAACGGTACTTGGGTAAAGTTCGCCATTCAATATCATCTGCAAGTTTTCTACTTATCACAGATTACACTAGCTATATTTGGCCAGAAATTTTAAGTTATTGGGAAAAATGTATGAAAAGGCGATAAATTACAATTGATTGATTTACACGGATTTATAACTAGAAATTATTAATCTAAGCCTTATCAGAGAAATCATCAATGGTTCTTGAGTTATAGCTAAAAAATAAAGCAAAAATATAAAAAGTTAATAAGAAAATTTGGCCTGGTCCAGTACATTCAACCTGACTTGAAATTTCTCACCTTCCCAGATTGGCTATTGCACTGTCTTATCATTGGTAGCTTTATGGGCGATGGAAAGTGTAAGAGGAAGCACGTCCTACTGGACATATCGAATTTGTTATTGTTTACATATGCAAATGTACTAAAGTTGCCACCCATATTCATGTTAAATGGCGATGCGTTCTATTCGAACCTTATACACGTATCGCATATATGCGACGATAGAACGATAGATATGGAACTATTCTTAAAATAAGAAGATTTCGGCATTCAGCTATACTTTTTTTGATTAAAATATTCAATAAAATTAGGAAAAAACAGTAACTTTTTACAAAATTCGAAAACTTTCTTATTTCTACTAAAACTATCCTTTATAAGAAATATTTTCCGTTATTAGTACTAAAAATTAAATGTACAAAATTGTACATTTAAAAATTAGACCCAAAGATCGCTTTAACTTTTGCTAGGCCACTACTATAGCTGATGTTGCTTGATTTGGTCGGAGCTCTTGTATAACAATTATTGTGCATGTAAAGTGAACAGGTTCAAATAGTGAGAGACACTTGAATGCTACTACTATTGCACACATGCACACACACATCTAAACGTGCTCACACACTCATTTGAATAGTTCACATACTTACAATATCAAACTTTTAGAATTGTTCATTTGTTGTGCTTTTTTGTTGTTGTTTGTTTTTAATTTTATCCTCTCAAAACTAAAATCGACACTCATGTACACTCACACACACACACACACACACACACGGAAAATACTCTTTTTGCCCTTTTTAGGTTCAATGCATTGTGCACAATTTGTTGGTGTTGCTACTATTGTATTGTAGCTGCTATTGTTGTTGCTGTTGTTGTTGTTTATAATGTTCATGTCCATGGTTGAGTTGGTTAGCTTTCAGTTGTTGTTGACCATAATGTGTTGCCATTGTTTAATTTCAAATTGTTCCGTCGTCGCCGGTGCATATGTATAACCACATGTGAATGTGTGTGGCTGCTTGTGTTTGTGTATGTTTGTGTGTGCAATTGTATGCGAATGTGTGCAAAGGCGCGTATGTGTAAGCTTTTCCTGTTTGTTTGTCGATTTTTCATAAGCATTTTTCAATAACCCACCGCATAAAATGCGTATGAAATATTTGTGGTGATTGTAGTGAAAGGTTCTGTAAACCACACTCACGCACAAACACACACATACATATGAATCCGATATATGCAATTGTTGTTAGTGTATGTGTGTGTGTGCGCTTTTTACTATTTGTATGTGTGTCAACAACTCTTCTTTTCGCAGTGCGGCAAGTAATTAATAAAAGTTGCATTCGAAATAAATTAAGTTGAACGTTTTATTTTGCCATTGTTTTTGTTCAATAAGTTTACAAACACACACACACACATTTGCCTTTCGCTCTTATGGTTATGAAAGTATTTATAGCCATATGTGTTCCATACGTATGTGCATATTTGTGTAACATACGTACATATATGTATGTTTGTGTATGTAAAGGTAAATTCAAATTCAATGCATTTTGTGGCTCATTACAGTACGCCAATTTAGATAGCACATCTATACCTTTTTCTTCCCAAATTCATAGGGGAGCAGGACATAAATTTATTGCTACTAGTATTTTATGTAACAGCTTTAAATTTAATGCATTTTCCTTAAAGGAGAATAATAAATTTTGCCTAAAGGAAAATGTCAGCTCTGTCTACTGGTATCGAAGTGATTTCAACATTCACATTTCAGGCTGTCAATTAATACTAATTAAGGCTCTTTACTTAGTAGCTTTAAAGCTTTGCTAACTATCGAAATATACAAAAATTGAATTGCCCATTGCAGGTGAACAATGAACAAAACAGAATCACATGCATTTGAGTTTGTTGCAGCAGAGAACACATGATATATTTTGATCAAAAATAGCCTACGATGTGAAAAGTGATGGAGCAGCAAATGGCTATTTCGATTTTTAATATTGTACATTTGCCATACTATATATCAGCACACAAATTTGTGACCCTTTAAATAAATAAAACGGCCATCGTTTATTGTCATTTGAAAAAATTTTATTATTTCATATTCATTAGAATAACAAAATTACTACATAATTTTGTATAATAATTACGTACACACAACATGCATTTATCTAAAACATTTCATTAAATTTATTATTCCATACTCCTGTTAATGTTTTAAACAAAAGTCAACTGACCTCTAAAGCTTATGTTAATAACTTAATAGTCTGCTCGTTTAATATTTGTTAAATTAAACTAATCATTACTTAAATTAGCTAATACCCTAAATGAAACTTGATTATCAAAGCAAACAAATCCATAATCTAGTTGAGGGGGTATATTATTGATGTTGTTGTTCCTTCACTACGATTTTTAAATGTCATTGCATGTGTTACACCCTTTTCTGTCAGCTGTCAGGGGAATTCGTATTTGACAAAGTACACAAACTACAAATATGTAAATATACATAATACACAGCACAACAACTGCAACAAACACAAACATAATACAATAACATCTAATATCTGTCGAAAAAGACAAGTTTGAATGTTAATACTACGAGTACAACAGCGATGGCAATGTAGAACATCATTCAATCAAAAATTGGAAAAAAGGGGCGTTTAGCAAACGAATTGCAATGATAAATATTGTAGTTGTGATTAGTAATTGATGTACGTGTGTGTGTTGTGTGTGTGCGACAGACATGTCCATACATACAAACGTGTGTGTTTGTTTGTTCTTTCGTTGTAAGTTTAAATACATTTCCAATAATATTTAGTCATTACTATATATTTTACTCTTTGGCAACATTGGGGTTTGTGTTAAAGCATATGAAATGAACTGAAATCTATTTATATCTAAATTTAATCGTTACACAGCTTACATATGCTTAATCTTTGTAAGTTTATCTCTGTGAGTGTGTGTCAAGCTTTTTGTATTTGTACCATTTCGATTATTATCGCACTAATTACCAAAAGCATATCGCCCTCAAGATAAATGACCCTTATTTTCTTGCTTCAAAATAACAACAATAAAAACGAAAAGCGCAAAGGTTTCTAAGAACGAGAAAAAAAACTTTGTCGTTTGGTTTTTCTTTGCTAAGAAATAGCTAAGTTTCATCCTTTTTGGTAGCCTTGGGGGGAGTCTATGTGGGAAACACGTTGCAGACTAGTTGTTGTCCTTTGAACTGCGGCTGCCATGATATCCTAGGGACGTTGGCGGGGGGAAATTTAGAGCTTTTTGTAGTTTGAAGATTTTATTACAGAATCAACGGCAACTTATGATAAAGTTTTCTTCGTTTTTTTTCCACTACACTTCGCCCTGTAAAAGGGTTCACTGAAAGAAAATCTCTTTTTAATACTTTTTCGCAAAATTAACACAGCAATAGAGGATGCCAGGCACTACCAACCGGACAAGTTTTCATGTTCATGGACAAATTTTCATTAGCTGACTGCCGGCACGTTGGAGACTGCGACCAGCACATGAGGCGTTAATATTATTAGCGTGTATAACTTTTACATTAAGCGCCCAGTAAGAAAACTGGGACAGGGACTTACAGAGAGATTGTTATATGAGTGGGTGGAGCAAAAAGTAGTATGTGTTAAATATTGTTTTCCTATAGCCCTCAGGAAGAGATTAAATTTGAAGCTAAATTGTTATGGGTTGCGCCATGAAGACTTATAGACAGTGGATGCTAGATAAAGGCAACGCTCTGGTGTCTTAACTGAAACCCATGGTGGTAGACTAGTCTTGGTTAGATTAACACTGTGTTAACGAAGGCAAATTAAGTTGGATAACATGCATTTTTTAATGCGGTTAAATTTTAAATCGATACATTAATAACGATGTAAGTATATCTTTCTATATATATAAAAATAAGTTGCATTGTGTTAGAAATTGATGTTCTCTGGAATGCGTGAACCGATTTTGTTTCTGCAAACTTCATATGAAAGGTGACGTTAATACCAAGGTTTTTATGTATAAACGGTCTTTGTGTGTGCATTGGTTCTTGAGTTATAGCGAACACTGCATTCATTTCGAAACATGTATGTGTGTGTGTGTGTCTGTGGGGATGTGTGTATTGTTGTAACGTATGGGCTTGAAAACGGCTGGACCGATTTTGATGAAATTTTCAGGGAATCTTCCGAATAACCTCGCAAGTAACAAAGGCTAAACATTGTTTGAATTTTTCCACATTTAGGGGGTGAAAATAGCAAAAGGGATAAAAACTCCCCTTTCCTATGTATATATGTTTGCAACGTATGAACTCGAAAACGGCTGTGCCGATTTTGATGAAATTTTCAGAGCATCTTCAGAATAACCCCGCGGATAACATAGGCAATACATTGTTTGGAGTTTTCCACATTTAGGGAATAGAAATTGGCAATTCGTTGCTATTCCATTTTATTCAAACCATTCATTTAATCTTTATATATAAAATTCTACCGTACGTGTGTTGTGACTGAACTCCTCCTTTATGGCTGGACCGATTTGCATAAATTTTTTTGTATGCGTTTGGGTGGCACCCCGGATGGTTTAGATTTACAATTCGGTCCAATTGGATAAAGGGGCGTGGCACCGCCCATACAACTTGAAAATCAAAAGGGCTATATCTCATGAACTATCAGAGGTATGAAGATGAGATTTGGTATATATGTTGTTGGAGCCGTATTAATTTCAACCAGGGTGGAAGTGGGCGGTGCCACGCCCCCTTTTAAAAAATCGCTTTTCAGGTTTTTCCAATAGACAGATTGATACGAAAATTTTACCAAGTAGTACTGTTGACCTGTAGATAGTACCTGGCTACATTTGGTTGTGATTGTATAAAGGGGCGTGGAACCGCCCTTACAACTTGAAAATTAAAACTGCTATATCTCATGAACTATCAGAGTTATGAAGATGAGATTTGGTATATATGTTGTTGGAGCAGTATTAATTACGATTAATTACGTACCGATTGATACGAAAATTTTACCAAGTGGTACTGTTGACCTTTTAATAGTCCCTGGCTATAATAGGTTGTGATTGGATAAAGGGGCGTGGCACCGCCCAAACAACTAAAAAGGTTACAGTAAAAAAGGCTCTATCTCATGAACTATCAGAGGTATGAAGATGTGTTTTGTTACAGTATGAATTACAGTTAGCGTGGAAGAGGGCTGTGCCACACCTCTTTTCAAATAATCAGTTATAACTGCCATAGTAATAGTTTGATCGTCCTCAAAATTCATTTTTTTCCACAAAATCGTACACCAATCGGAATCTACGATGAATTGTTAGAAAATTTCACCAATAATTTTTGTGTCTTAAATCGCTTGCTAACTTGCGCTGGGAAGCATGAAGGTTTCAGATAGAGATTTTTTTTTGGTTTTCATGAGCACAAACCGAAAACTTCAGATATATGTTTTTTGAGACCTTCAGCGTAATTCTGACTGAGTTATGGCGCAGAATATTGGACGGGATTCCAAACAATGTCAAAAATATACCATTCTCATCGTCTTGGTCTCCAAGCATCGGAATGGTAGGTCAAATTAGAGCCGTGGCCCATCGGTCTGAAGTTTTCGACAATTGCTCATACACTCAAAAAATATTTCCACCTGAAATCTTCATTCTTCTCAGCGCGTACTACAAATTGGTTTTAGACATATGCTTACTTAGTGAAATTTTCTTAGAATTCAACGTAGATTTCGACTATTACCATTTTTCAATTACTTTTCAGGAGAGCGAATCGGTAAGAAATGCTATAGATAGAAAAATTAAACAATATTCATTGGAGTTGAACTGGAAAACACATTTTGTTTGATATGGGCACAATTTGAATTTTTGTAGTATGTCAGAGGTAACATTAGCAACCATTTGTAAATAACGTATGTATGGGGTTTTTTTTTGACATATAGAACTTCTTATAGGTATAAGTGTAAATCCAGCTGTCATACTAATGAAGTGTGATAAACTTTCTGTCAGTATTCTTTGGCAAATCACCATGCAAAGACTACACAAGAACAGCGCTTAAAAATCGTACAAATTTATTTTCAAAATGCGCGTTCTGTTCGCCATACTTATGGAGCCCTTTGTCAAGTTTACGGTGCACATAATCATCCATCTGAGCGGCTAATGGAAGCCATCGAGGCTGTAGAAGGTAGTGTGAAAGGGACTCGAATTTATCGAACCAACGCCGTTCTCAGCAACTAGGTCTCAGCAAATGCTGAGGAGAGATCTTGACCTACATCTATATAATTTCCAACTGGTAGAAGAACCAGAATCATCAATTGATTTTGTTATTTCTCATGTCATTGCAAATCATTGGGAGACGAAATGGTTCCAACACGACGGCGTTACAAGCTATACAGGGCGTGAGACCATCACTTTGTTAAGCCAAACGTTTGGTGGCGGAATTATCTCAAAAAATGCTAATACGAGTTCAATACAAAGATAGTATTCGGGAATATTCTTGATCCGTGGGAGAAGAAGACATGGCAAATAATGGTTTCATGGCTAAAGGCATGAATCTTCAAACGAAATTTTTACTTGCGGTCAATAGGCGGAGAAGGCATGACAAAAGTGTTTTTACGCCTTAAGAGATAGTTAGTATAGAGACGGTTCCCGCTACTACAGGTAAAAATAAAAAAGTAATTTTAATTTTTAGCGGAATGTCTGTTTCCTATTTGGAGAAGAAGTGGATTGTCGCCAAACATACAGAAAAAAGTTAATCTACATGTCGGCACTATAGATATGACTATCGTAATAGAGGCATGATATTTGGAATTTAAAACAATAAAACTTTTGGTAAACTTCCATGTTAAGGAGTTACTTTAAATTAGTTGCATAAGGTAATAAACTCAACATATTGTTGTCGAGCTTAAGTAAATAATATATAATACTAGTGGGCCCGGCAATGCTTCGCTATTGCATATAAACTTGTAATATATTTCACATTTCTTACTATCCCAAATGCTATACAAACGCTAATTTATATATTATATATTATTTACTTAAGCTCGACAACAATATGTTGAGTTTATTACCTTATGCAACTAATTTAAAGTAACTCCTTAACATGGAAGTTTACCAAAAGTTTTATTGTTTTAAATTCCAAATATCATGCCTCTATTACGATAGTCATATCTATAGTGCCGACATGTAGATTAACTTTTTTCTGTATGTTTGGCGACAATCCACTTCTTCTCCAAATAGGAAACAGACATTCCGCTAAAAATTAAAATTACTTTTTTATTTTTACCTGTAGTAGCGGGAACCGTCTCTATACTAACTATCTCTTAAGGCGTAAAAACACTTTTGTCATGCCTTCTCCGCCTATTGACCGCAAGTAAAAATTTCGTTTGAAGATTCATGCCTTTAGCCATGAAACCATTATTTGCCATGTCTTCTTCTCCCACGGATCAAGAATATTCCCGAATACTATCTTTGTATTGAACTCGTATTAGCATTTTTTGAGATAATTTCGCCACCAAACGTTTGGCTTAACAAAGTGATGGTCTCACGCCCTGTATAGCTTGTAACGCCGTCGTGTTGGAACCATTTCGTCTCCCAATGATTTGCAATGACATGAGAAATAACAAAATCAATTGATGATTCTGGTTCTTCTACCAGTTGGAAATTATATAGATGTAGGTCAAGATCTCTCCTCAGCATTTGCTGAGACCTAGTTGCTGAGAACGGCGTTGGTTCGATAAATTCGAGTCCCTTTCACACTACCTTCTACAGCCTCGATGGCTTCCATTAGCCGCTCAGATGGATGATTATGTGCACCGTAAACTTGACAAAGGGCTCCATAAGTATGGCGAACAGAACGCGCATTTTGAAAATAAATTTGTACGATTTTTAAGCGCTGTTCTTGTGTAGTCTTTGCATGGTGATTTGCCAAAGAATACTGACAGAAAGTTTATCACACTTCATTAGTATGACAGCTGGATTTACACTTATACCTATAAGAAGTTCTATATGTCAAAAAAAAACCCCATACATACGTTATTTACAAATGGTTGCTAATGTTACCTCTGACATACTACAAAAATTCAAATTGTGCCCATATCAAACAAAATGTGTTTTCCAGTTCAACTCCAATGAATATTGTTTAATTTTTCTATCTATAGCATTTCTTACCGATTCGCTCTCCTGAAAAGTAATTGAAAAATGGTAATAGTCGAAATCTACGTTGAATTCTAAGAAAATTTCACTAAGTAAGCATATGTCTAAAACCAATTTGTAGTACGCGCTGAGAAGAATGAAGATTTCAGGTGGAAATATTTTTTGAGTGTATGAGCAATTGTCGAAAACTTCAGACCGATGGGCCACGGCTCTAATTTGACCTACCATTCCGATGCTTGGAGACCAAGACGATGAGAATGGTATATTTTTGACATTGTTTGGAATCCCGTCCAATATTCTGCGCCATAACTCAGTCAGAATTACGCTGAAGGTCTCAAAAAACATATATCTGAAGTTTTCGGTTTGTGCTCATGAAAACCAAAAAAAAATCTCTATCTGAAACCTTCATGCTTCCCAGCGCAAGTTAGCAAGCGATTTAAGACACAAAAATTATTGGTGAAATTTTCTAACAATTCATCGTAGATTCCGATTGGTGTACGATTTTGTGGAAAAAAATGAATTTTGAGGACGATCAAACTATTACTATGGCAGTTATAACTGATTATTTGAAAAGAGGTGTGGCACAGCCCTCTTCCACGCTAACTGTAATTCATACTGTAACAAAACACATCTTCATACCTCTGATAGTTCATGAGATAGAGCCTTTTTTACTGTAACCTTTTTAGTTGTTTGGGCGGTGCCACGCCCCTTTATCCAATCACAACCTATTATAGCCAGGGACTATTAAAAGGTCAACAGTACCACTTGGTAAAATTTTCGTATCAATCGGTACGTAATTAATCGTTATTAATACTGCTCCAACAACATATATACCAAATCTCATCTTCATAACTCTGATAGTTCATGAGATATAGCAGTTTTAATTTTCAAGTTGTAAGGGCGGTTCCACGCCCCTTTATACAATCACAACCAAATGTAGCCAGGTACTATCTACAGGTCAACAGTACTACTTGGTAAAATTTTCGTATCAATCTGTCTATTGGAAAAACCTGAAAAGCGATTTTTTAAAAGGGGGCGTGGCACCGCCCACTTCCACCCTGGTTGAAATTAATACGGCTCCAACAACATATATACCAAATCTCATCTTCATACCTCTGATAGTTCATGAGATATAGCCCTTTTGATTTTCAAGTTGTATGGGCGGTGCCACGCCCCTTTATCCAATTGGACCGAATTGTAAATCTAAACCATCCGGGGTGCCACCCAAACGCATACAAAAAAATTTATGCAAATCGGTCCAGCCATAAAGGAGGAGTTCAGTCACAACACACGTACGGTAGAATTTTATATATAAAGATTAAATGAATGGTTTGAATAAAATGGAATAGCAACGAATTGCCAATTTCTATTCCCTAAATGTGGAAAACTCCAAACAATGTATTGCCTATGTTATCCGCGGGGTTATTCTGAAGATGCTCTGAAAATTTCATCAAAATCGGCACAGCCGTTTTCGAGTTCATACGTTGCAAACATATATACATAGGAAAGGGGATTTTATCCCTTTTGCTATTTTCACCCCCTAAATGTGGAAAAATTCAAACAATGTTTAGCCTTTGTTACTTGCGAGGTTATTCGGAAGATTCCCTGAAAATTTCATCAAAATCGGTCCAGCCGTTTTCAAGCCCATACGTTACAACAATACACACATCCCCACAGACACACACACACACATACATGTTTCGAAATGAATGCAGTGTTCGCTATAACTCAAGAACCAATGCACATACAAAGACCGTTTATACATAAAAACCTTGGTATTAACGTCACCTTTCATATGAAGTTTGCAGAAACAAAATCGGTTCACGCATTCCAGAGAACATCAATTTCTAACACAATGCAACTTATTTTTATATATATAGATATAAATTAGCGTTTGTATAGCATTTGGGATAGTAAGAAATGTGAAATATATTACAAGTTTATATGCAATAGCGAAGCATTGCCGGGCCCACTAGTTATATATATATCTTTGGCATAACAAAACAAGAACGTTTTTATTCTTCGACATAATTTCCATCTTGATTAAGGCATTTACTGTAACGGTCCTCCAAGATTTCGACACCGGTTCGTTTTCATCTTGACATCCTCATTTGAGTGAAATCCTTTTTCAACGAGCCACTTTTTGAATATGGGAAAGATGTAATAGTCGCTTGGGGCCATATCTGGCGTATTCTATTCATCAGATTTTATTTATCGGTTGTAGCACAAGCTAAATGAGCCGGAGCGTTGTCTTGGTGTGGATGCTTGGGTTTGGTCTTGACGTCCGGTCGATCCAATAAATCAAAATTGTTTATTGATTGTTTTACCATGTTCGAGGTAGTCGATGAAAATAATACCATGTAAATTCAAAAATATATTGATTTAAAACCTTACCGGCCGGCTGCTGTGTTTTTTTTGGCGCTTTAGACCACTTTCACCCAGCAAAAACCATTCAGTAAACTGCCGATTAATCTCAGGTTTGTAATAATGTATCCATGTGTCATCCATTGTCACAAATCAGCGCAAAAATTCGTTTTTATTGCGTTTAATCAGTGTCATATTGTCCTTGAAGGTTGAACACGTTTGTAAAGGGTGGTTAAATTGTAATTGTAAATCGTGCGTACAATCGGAAAAATCGTGCAAAAATTTGAGCTAACCGGGTCTGGAGATGTGCAAACAGCAGTGCATGCGCGTACAGCTCGTACTGCAGAAAATGACGCTGCTGTTCGCGATAGTGTGGGTGAAAAGTCATCCACCTCAACTCGTCGTCGTGCCCAACAATTGCATGAGATGATAACGAACTTTTTATGGCCCGAATTGGAAGCTATGGATGTGGACGATATGTGGTTTCAACAGGACGGTGTTACTTGCCACACAGCTAACGAAACAATGGCTCTTTTGCGCGACAAATTCAATACCCGTGTTATCTCACGTGTCGCCGATGTTAACTTCTTTCTTTGGGGTTATTTGAAAGAAAAGATGTACGTCGATAAGCCAGCAACAATTCAAGAGCTAAAGGATGAGATAATTTAACCATCGGATGAAGGTGTGCCGCCAAGGTCGCGGCGGCCATTTGGCCGATATTTTGTTCCATAATTAATTGAACCATGCCAATATTATCATAATAAAAAAATGACAATAATTTCCTTAATAATTTCTGTTTTATCAAAAATCAACATCGGTCCTTAAAGTTTAACCACCCTTTATCTTGCTGATTTTAAAATAACTTGGGCAGATTAATAAGTTAAAACTGCGATAGTTTCAGCAACACTTCTGTTAATGTAACACGTCCAAGTTGTAGTAGGCGACTCCTTACTGTATTGTCACGGCCAAAAAGTATAATTTGCATACAACTACATACATTTATATGTGTATAGAAAACGGATTATAAAACAACAACAATGTTATCGTCCTAGAATATTTACACGCACATCGATAAACATTCACACCCACACACAGTCACACAAAGCGCTGGCATCCCAATTTGTGCTTGTAATCTTTGTTTCACTTTTGAACCTCCAAAACTTTCCACTTTGATAGGTAAATGGGCAGAAAAAAAAACAACATGAATCACAAAAACAGAAAGTAGAGGAGGAAACTGATTAAAATCAACATTATCTGCTCAGACAGTGAACCATAAAACAGTTTCATATATATCTCTCTGGATGTGTGTGTGTGTATGCTGAACCTCAGATATCTCCACATTTGTGTGTGTGTGTTAAGTTTATATGTTCAAATGTATATGAGAACAATCCACTTCAGGGATGTACACCATAAAAATCAAGAGGAAATAATTCAATTTTGATGATGATACAAAACGGAAAACAATAAAAATCATTGGATGACTGAATATACAACAACAACAGCAACAACAACGAAAAAGAGAAAAACTCAGGGCAGTAAAATAACAGACAGACAGACATGCAAGCAGACGTACAAATACACGCCATTACCACTTTACCATCCTCCGGCCAGCCGGTCCCTAACTCATTTATTTTCCCGTTACCAATACTCCAACAAGTGTGTAATGTAATGGTTCACATAGTTACCAATACGACTGTAGAGACAAACGAGTTCTCTTTATGTTGCACATCAGTGTGGGATTGTGTAGGTGTAATAAAGTCCTTGTTTTGTTATTGTTGGCTGCGACTGCGACTGGGAATGTGACTGCCAGTGTAAATATAAGTGTATGTTAATGTTAATGTTATGTAAATGATATTTGTGGAGTTGATTTTGTTTTATTTTATGTGCTTGTGTGTGTGTGTGTGTGTATGGCTAACAACAACAACACGAAACGTCAACACAAATTGAACAGTTTAGTGACAACAAAGTCATTTCACCTCGTTTGCCTTTTCCACAACATTTCCGGCAAGTCTTAGGTGAAATGAACATGAGTAAAAGGTATCATTTTGGTTACGTCTTTTGTATGCGAGTGTCCTTCGGAGACTTCTAGTCCCAGGTTGTTGTTACTGCGCCGTATATATTATCCGGTAATGTCCTTAAAACCGGAGCGTGTATTTCAATATTGAATAATGTATTGCAAGATGAAAAGATACCCAAAAAAAAGAAAGAGGCACAACTTTTAAAACAACTTTACTCTTAACTTAATGCTGCTTTTGTTGTTTATCCTTACTGGTATTTAGATAGCCACCACACACTCACATACATTTTCGTGCACAAGCACGTGTGTTTGTATGTGTGTGTTTTGTGCCGGAAACAAGGCTTTATGTGTGTCCATTTATTGCGAAAACTTGCTCATCACTCACAAAGTCAGCCGGAAAAGCATAAAAATAAGGGAAAACTTGTCTCCAGAGACCTGTTTTAGTTGTTGCTGTTGCCGTTGCCAGAATAATGAAAAACAAAACTGTGGACGAGAAAATGAAAATCTCAGGCAAGTCCCTATGCCTTATAGTACTTTAAGTATTTGAGTTTCTTGGTCAAGTCACTTTTATCTTTTGTTTTCTAAGCACCAATATGAAAGCAACTTTAAGGTAGACGACAGCAAAAAAAATGTATCTAAAATTGTCCAGTTCCTAGTAATCGTAAAAGAGGTGACAGTACTTAAAAAGAGTGTAATAATGTTTAATGGCGGTTTAGCGACAAATATGAGCAATAATAATTGTCTCTAGTTTTAATTAATGGACTCAGTTTGTGTTTTTCTATGGAATAAAAGTTAGTCCATGAAATTGATACCACGAGCTGTTTATTTAAAAATACTCTACAATATGAGCCGATGGCATGATGGTTAGTCATCTACATTTCTTATAACGGCCGCTACCTTGAGGTTGTCGACAGCAATTTCATAGTAAGGTCTAGTAAAAGCTTCTTAAACAGCTAATGTCGGGGTTCGCCTTTAAATTATAGGTCCCGTTAAGTGAGTCTTAAAATAGAAGCTTGTCAATTCACAATAACGCGAGAAGCTATGCCATACCTCATTCATATTGTGTAAAGCGAGATTAAGTTTTTCAACAGGATACACAAGTTTTGGTAAAATTTTTTTAAATTATGATTTTATGTAAAATTCTTTTCTTTCTTTTGCAGCTTTCAGTTGGATGGTTGCGCTTTAACCGGATTGTACTTTTAAAGGAAATTGAAAACATTTCATAGACATGTTTACTTTATTATTGATATCGCTCAGGATTCGGGTCGCTCTCAAATCACTCGAGTCATATTTAATATAATTGTTAATGCAACTAAAGTCCATTGTACTGAAAAACATTTTTACAATTTGCTCTGCTATTTGACGTGCAAGCTTAGCATTGGGAAGGATGGAAGGAAACAAAAAATCTTAGCATTTTGCAAACTTTTATTTATTTATTTATTGGTCTTCCTATACAACAAGATTTACATCTTAATATTACAGTATAGGAGTATAGATGTGCATTCGAAATAATATCATCATAATTAAAACTTTAGTATTTGATTATTTATTTATTTAGATTATTTATTCAGTCATCAAGTATTAAATCAACGAGACGTTTTTGTAAACGTAGCCTTTAATACGACCTTCTTTGTGTTAAAATGCTTAGAAATCACTTTAACTTCATGCCTGAATCCCTACAGATCATTTTGGTTTACTCACCAACGGACACCTTAATAATTGCATTCTTCCCTCATCCTTCTCTTGCGATTTAATGAAATTTTCTCTCCTTTTTCTCTTTTCCTTTCCTTTCTTGATCCTTGCTACCGATTTAGTGCAAAAATCATAAAACACTTTAACGAATTCACTCCTTTTATTCCCTGTGGTAATTGCCTGTATTTGTAAGCGTCCATATGAGTGTGTCTGTGTGTGTGTGTGTGATTGTGTGGAGTACACGAGTGTAACGAGTTTATTACATTTCTTGTAAATAATAAACTAACTAAATAAAGTTTCTGCTGCTGCTGTCTTTCTTTTCTTGCTTATGTACTTAAGCGAAGCACTAAAAAATGTACGCAATAAGTACAACTCATAGCCAGCAACTTGTGAAAAAGTTGTACAACTGTACATTCAACATAAATCCCAGCAACATTATGTTGCAGGTCACTGCGAACTACTTCACTTGCTATCTTTGAGCTTTGAGAGGGGTCTGGGAGGAGGATAAGTAGCGCACTCGGTTCTCCACTTCGCAGAATGAAAACCACTAGTAACAACAACAATAAAATAAAAAGGGAAACCCATTTCAAATCTTCCGAAAGTTATATCCTTTTTTTTGGTGTTCTCTCTCTCGCTCTCCCCCTCCGCCAGGTTATTCTTTTGTAAAACTTGACTATTTTGTGTTCATTTCATTTTTCGCGGCTTGTAATTGGCATGAATATTTTATGGATATTCTGGTTATAAAATTCTGCTGCCACCCCACAACATTGGCTACAACTTTGTTAGCCGGATTGTTGGTGCATTTGCGGGCACAGAAAACGAAAGGATCCTTAAAAATGTATGAAATGCACAAGGTTTTCTGAACGGCAATTGTTTGCATTTCATGGAGATAACATACATTTCATGGACCGAGCAGCAGCGGCACAGGCACCACTGCCGTCACCGGTTCCACTATCTATCGCTGTGGAACTTTATGCTTTTTTTTCCAGAGAAGTTCATACTTAGTTTGTGATAATTTCATTTCGAGTCACTTTTAGTTTAGTCGTACTTTACGAGTGTAACTAGATTTCTTGTCTCCGTTTTAGTTGTTGTTGTTGTTGTTGTATCTTCTTTTGGGGGGTACAAGTGAAAACGCGTAATTTTGTACTTTTCTTTCATTTCGCTTAGAAAAACTAAAAAAAAGTTTTCTGTTTAAGGACATAAATGTTTGAAGTTAACGTACAAGTGCTGGGGACGAATGAATACACTGTCAGAAAAAAAACTTGCTCATCTCAAGTACGGATGAACACAGTGGACGACAATTTCCCTGTGATGAACTTGTGACTAACAACTATGAGTACTTGGTTATTTAGTTTGCTCAAATGTCAAGCTTCAATAGCATTTCCAAAACGAAGAAATGGACAAAGTTTTTCTTTTCTTTTTATCTTTCTTGTTGTTGCAGTAGTCGGAAACACATTAAAGTAATTAAATATTTTTACCTAAATAACTGCATTTGAAATGAAATTATATGACAAAAGTTGTCGTTCAAAGTCATTGAAGTACACTTGCATACATATATTGTTGGTAATATTGTTTTTAAATGAGAACTAGAAAAGAGGAGCAAATTTCTGAAATTTTCTGGAAGTTAGTTCTTCGAGTAAACGATTTGGAAATTATGAAATGAAAATGAAATCAGATAGCTGGCCATAAGTTTGTTGATGAACAATGTATAGCTGTAATAATATTATAGGAAGGAATCATGTTAAGAATTGCTATGATTATACAGATTACATAAAGTTTGTGTATTGTATTTGAATCGAACTGAAATTTGGGAACAAATAGAGTAGTCATCTGGACAAATGTGGACAATGATTGGATGCATTAATATAATAAGGTTGGTGGTGGAGCTATTTATTTGTCAATTCTGCTTAACATTAAATAAATTAAGCTGCAAGCCAGAATGTATTGGAAATTGGTTGGGAAAAATACAAGGACTAAATTCAGGTCTCAGTAATAAACATTTTTAACATGCATTCGTTGTTTGAAAACGGTGATTAGAAGCGAAAAAATTATTACAATTCCATTAATTGTGTGTTGGTTACAGAGAACCTTTTATGTTGTGTGTTATTTAGTCGAATTAATAGACTTTTCTGTAACGAAATAATTTTGAGGAAGCATGATTTCTATTCATCATGATATGATATTTCTATCAAGAACTTTCGGGAAAGAAATTTCTCCTATAAGTGACATCTTTTTGGGATACATTTCTGGTATCTATTTCAAATTATTTCCTTCTTCAAAATTATTAAAACACATTTTTACAAACAGACTTTTAATCTGTGCTTTATTGATGACATCAAGTTGTTGTGTAATCAATATGGTACGTCTTTGACATTTCCATGAAAAATTTCTGGGAAATGAGTTTCTCTCTATAAATGAAATTTTCTTGGAATATATGAAGGGTATCTTGTTCCAAATGATTTCCTTCTTTAAATTCATTAAACAGAAGTCTTTACCAACAAACTTTAAATCTTTGCGTTAATAATAATATCAATTTGTTATTGTATTAATATAGTACATCTAAAATATTTCCATTACGAACTTTTGGTAAATAAGTTTTTCTCTACAACTAACATTTTCTTAGGATTCATTTCAGGGCACTTGTTCCAAATGATTTTCTTCTTCAAATTCATAAAACAAGAGTCTTTACAAACAGATTTTAAATCTTTCCTTCAGTGATGTTATCAATATTATTTAGATTGGTGTTCCATTAAGTGCAACTTTTAGACTCAATCAGCACAGTGCTAAACTTGCGATCTTAGAAACTGCGCGAAACTGACCTTTTGACCTCTATTGCTGCTTCCTTTAAAAATTTCATGTGGTAGCATTAGATATAGCTGAGGCTGATTTTTTTGAGGTCATAAGGGGTGGATGGTATGTTTATATCAAATAAAAATTCGTTCTGCAGTTAAACAAACGCAAATTGTATCTTTATTTGCCATTCCAGTAATGTCAATAAAGAGCCATAATTCATTTGCGAAATTGTGTGAACTATTTTAGTTTTATTTATATTTCCATTGTATAATTTTGCCTCACTTTGTACATTTTTGTCTAAATGTAAGATTTAAAAATATTTTAAATATTTCTCATAATTTAACATTTTTATACACAACAGAAACGTAACATCTGTAGGCCAAAGGGGATATAAACCAGCATACAAAATTAATACAAAGACAAGCAAGCACTGATTTGTCAATAATGGCAAATATATTATCTCCTTGTTGTCACAAGTTAAGTTATTTTACTGCTAATGTAATGACAAACTAATTTAAACATAAACTACAATTCACTATTTCTTTTTTTTAATACAATGGTTTGATACATTAGTATTAGTATATGGTTTCGCACACACGTAACTGCACTGCGACCATAAGAGGCTTAGCTATAAGGTTTTTTTTGGAATTCTCATTCAAATATTTGTTTAACGCTTTGATTGAAATATTGTTTATTTTTTAATAAACAACATTAACATCGCCACAAAATTATGTAAACCGATTTTTTTCCGAATTCCATGAAAAGGATACCGGAAAGTGCCTTATGTTTGTACTTAATTTTATTTTGTTGATCTTTTGCTAAAAATAATCTGGTTCATAATTTGGTTTAAGGGCATATTTCTATTAACAATACATTTGTTAATACATAAATAACTATTTATTTTATGAGATTAATAATGTTGATGGCTGACAAGTCAAACAGCTATGTATGTAAAGCCACCATAGCATATTAAGTGCTCTTAGATGTGACTTCATCTTCATCATCTTTGACTTTGTAGAGAAAATTAGATAGATTTTCTTAAAATTTGGTTTGCAACACTTTACTTGGCTACAAAACCTCCCTATAAAACTTATGCCAAATAGTTCAACATTTGTTTATAGTTTCCAGGCAAAATCAGCAATATTACGTGATAATTAGGCTCATATTTCCTGTACAAGTTAAACAAATAACCAACATATTTTTAAGTTTGCACATCATTGTATTCATTTTAATATTTGTTACACCCTCAACCTTACGTATGAGGGTATATAAACCAAACTGATACGAAAAAATGTGTAATACATTAAAAGAGACGAGTTGGGCCGCTAGTAAGATACTGCCAAATTTGTTTCAGGACTTTAAAAGACGATGGAGCCGTTCGACTGTCTAGTTGGCTGGCGCGGAGGATAACTCTAGTTAAACTTATCTGTTAAAATGTTTCCGAATATGAAGTAATGGGATTGTAAATGAACAACTGGCGGATATATGAATATGGTCAGTTTACTTATTTTATAATAGTAGATTCTTAGAAACCCAAAACCTTCTCGTACCTCACATACAAATGACCCAATAAACCACCATAGTTTTACATACATACCTTTTTGGAAGTACACTAAATACTGGCATATTTTGCGTAAGGTATACGTATATAAAATTATAATTTGAATATGGACTACATTGGCTAACTCCTTTTGATAACTTCTATACAAAATGAAACAAATATTTTTTCCCCTAACTTTAAAAAATGACGGCTGGTGGAAAAACCAAACCATTTGACACACCTCTTCTTACATATAATTATTACGAATTCAACCTCAAAGTTTTACATACGGATCTTAGTGTACGTATACAGAATTCAGTCATATTTTGTATTGTTGAAAATGTTGTTTTTGGTAATGAGTATATGCCGAATTTTTCATATTAACAAATCACTTAGTTGATATGATAAAATTTTTTGTTAAAATCAATATTGACTATCAACAATTACTTTTAATTTTCCTTAAATGTGCCAACAGTTTTTTATGTGGAATACATGAAATATATATGTGTAAAAATCCCAGTCATATGTGAAATACCAAACCAACACACACATCACACACCCTTACCCCCTACAATTATCATGGAATCCAAAGTAAAGAACAAAAAATTCTCGTCATCACTCTCGACCCAATCACCAAAATGATTTTGTGTATTTTTCTGCGTTTGCATAAGACCTACTTAAGCGCCAACACCAGCACCAGCACCATTATACTTTTGCTAATGTCCTTGTTGTTGTTGTTGGTGTTTAGTGTAATTAAATTTTAATTCCAAATAATATTCCCCCGTTCGAATAAGGATGAAGTTGCAACTTTTATTTTGTTTAGCGTCTTTTTGCGCGAATGAGTTTCGTGCAGAAACACAACAAAATTGCAATTAATTCCGGACTTTTGTTTTCCCCCATCCATTTCCAATTGTATCGAGTATATGAAGAAATGTTTTTCCCATTTCCCATTTTCCCAGTTCCATTTCTTTGGAATGTATTGCGTTTCTGGCTCTTTAGTGTGCCTCCCCCCACCCCGTCTGGTTACGCCTGCCCGGCTGACACCAAGCAAAAGGCAACAAAAACAAAAAACAATATACGAGAGTTATACAACTTGTTATTACCCGGTCAAATTGAAGAGCACATGCCAAGAAGGCATTGGGTGAGAATAAACAACAATAACAACAGTAGCAACAACAACAAATAAATGAAGAATCACAAGACGGGCAAAGAAAAGAATGAGAAATAAATGGAAGAAAGTACGCAACATAAACGAAAATACACAACAATTCTAGTAATTGACTTTGATATAATTTACAGTCATTGTTACCGCCCGTAAAGCGAGCGAAGGAGGCAGAGCCAACAGCCCAGCCAGCATTTGAATGAATTTGCTGGCAAAACTTGTGCGCTCATACAAAACTGGAGTACTCAAGTATTAGCCAAGCATTTGGAACAGTACTCGGAACACCAAGTAGTCAGTCGTCCCCTCTCCTGGCCAAGCCGTGTGCTAACTATTGCTTTGGATTGCCTTTGGGATGTCAAGAACATTGAGTTTACAGTTGTACGTGGATTTGCTGTTAATTTGATTAGAAAAGTTTCTTCTACGGGTACTGCTGCTGCTGTTGTGTTCCAGTTCGCTTCCTCTTCTTCTGCTTTGTTCTTTTGTGAACAAGTACGAAAAAGAGTTTTACTTTGTCAGAATGTATATAGGTGGGACGACGGTGGGATATGCGTGGCCACCCCACCTATGCAGCCCACTGCTGCCTCAAGCTGGCAAAGAGTCGCACAAATCTAGCTTGTTTAGGCCTTAAGAACTGTGTCGTTCAAACTGAAAATAACAGGGGCGATTAGCAAAGTGTCTCCCCAACAGGGGTAGGTAATTGAGATGAAGTGTATTTGCATTGGCCACTAATCAATATTGAGATTAGATACTCGTCCTCTACTACTTTATCAGAAAATGAACTATCCCATGGGCTATGCTGGGCTGTGGCAGTACAAGCTACAAATTGGCTACAATTTGTTATTATACGTTGGCAAATTGTGCCACTCCGAGGAGTGTTTATCATTTATACGTTTTGCAGAGCATGAAATGTACTGGAGAGTTCATTGAAACGATTGGAATAACTCAAACATTTGTTTAAAATTGATTAGGGGTATTCGAGGAATTATGATAATTAGCAAAGGAATTTTAAAAGGTCTACGCAATTTTATGCTGGTGGCATATGACTAAATTAGGAGGCTGTGTTAACTAGTGAGATTTTTTTGTCTTAGTTATAAAAAAACAAGGAAAATGTTAAGATAGACATCTATTATATAACCGGGTTTTGTTTGTGGTAGAGGCGAAGCAAGATGATTGAAGGTCTACAAAATTACCGTAGAAACATTGGGGGAAAAATGAAAACAATTCGAAATATTTTTTACACATTAAATGATAGCAATAAATTGGGACCGGCCGTGGCATAGTGGTTAGAACACGCGGCTACCATGCGGGAGATCGCAGGTTCAAAACTGTCTCCAGTCATCTTTAAAAAAAACATTTTTTTCTTTCATTGTCGGCTTCCCTCGAATGTTGTTGACAGCAACTTCGCAGTATTAAGTGTCGAGTCAATCGGCGTGTCTAGTAAGAGCTTCTCAAACAGTGACGTTCGCATTCGTCGATAAACAAATAGGTGCCGTTAGTTGTGAATCTAAAAATAGAAAGCGTGTTAATTCACAACAACGCGAGAAGCTATCCCATACCTCATTCATGGGGTGTAAAGGGAAATTAAGTTTTTTTTTTTTTTTTTGATAAATGTAATACAATAAAACAAAATATCACCTTTAAATAAAAATTTAGATAATTGTGTGTAAAGTGGTCTTCTTAAACACAGAAAAAAGTAATTTCGTAAATAGAATTAAATTTTTAATTGATCTTGAGCTGACAACGGCTTTTGTAATATCAAATACTGATATTGTAGCTTTATTGATGAAGCTGTTGTTTTTGATAATGATTATATGCTGAATTTATCATGTTAATAACGCATTTAATTGATATGACTAAATTGTAGTTTATATCAATATTGATTATGAACAATTTCTTTTAATTACTTGAAATATGCCGACAGTTTTTTCTGTGTTAGCAACAAATTTTGTGCAAGACCGGCGTATCTCAAAAAATCGATCCAGAGGTAAATGCATTTCAAATTTTTATTTGACTCCCACCTTGCAAAGAATAGAGGAAATCAAATAGCTCTCAACCGAACAGTTTAAAAGATATTATTATGAATTACTTACACAACGAACAATTCTACATTATTATCTCAAAAATCACGTTATTTGAGTTATGTCAGTCTTGCACCAAATAAGCGATATGTAAAAAAATCAATTTCCCTTTTTTTACTTAAACTTAATCAACACGATTTATATTTTTAGATACACACTTTACGGCAACTACTTGTTTTTAGTGGACATGCCGATTGACTCGACAGTGAAGTTGTCTTCGACAACATCAAGTGAGCTGGCTATGAATGAAAAATGTAGATGGCTGGAGGCGGGAGTCAAACCCGGGATCTCCCGCATGGAAGTCGCATGTTCTAACCATCATACCACGGCCTTTCCCTCCTTTTTATAACGTAAATGAGAATAAGGAAGTGCTTCTCGCATTTAAATGAGTTAATATTCTCCTTTTTCTAGACTCACTCAATACGGGAGGTATATTTTAGGGATGACTCCGAATTTGTTCGGCAGCTCGAAGTGCTGTCAGCAACAACGCCCACTTAAATTTATGTCGTTGGTTATGTGGGGGCTCAATGTAAATGTGTTTGTTATAATCTTGTCTCCTGTTGTTAATATTAAATATCCGCGACGGTTGTTGATCTTCGGATATAGAATGCGAAAGCCAGACTTACTTCCTGCTTTTAAAGAAATGCTTGGCACTTTTAATGAGTGGCAAAATATATTTTTGCGATTTCTGGTAGTACGAAACCGTAGTTTTGGGTCTAACAAATAGTTTGAATGGGCTTTTTAAGACAAATGTGGGTTAAAATGTATATTCTTTATTTTGAATATGCCCAACATTGAAATCTATAACATTATGGCAAAAGTTGGGATGCCTAATTTTATAATCTTACGGAAGCCGATTCAAAGTATATATAAACTTTTTATATAAAAATATATTATTCCTCAACTTATCTCAAGCATAAAAATCATAAAAAAAATTTAAAAAAAAAACAATTTAAAAAAAAAACGAAACATGATTCAATAGAAAGAAGTAATTCATAGATCAGCATTTGGTACATATAAAAATTAGGCGGAAAACACCATTGTATTTAATCTTCACCCCATTTTGTGAGGGAAGATTTCACATTATATAATTATATTAAATTGTTAAGATGTTCGTCACCGGGTAATAATAACATTAGATTTTTGATTTGTATAGAACATTTATGTAATAATTTTAATTATTAAGTTATGTTTTTTTATTAGAAATATCCCATTTGACAGAGATTTTTGCCTCCTAGTTAACAACGCATTTAATTGATATGATTAAAATTGTTGTTGAAATCAACATTGACTATCCATAGTTCCTTTTAATTACTTAGAATGTACCGACAGCTTTTTCTATGCATGTGAACCTCGCCTCAATCGAATCGAATATCCAGTTCCACGAGCTTCTACAAACCAGTTTAGCCACATGGAGGGCAGTCTAACCACTGATAAGCTAAAACCGGTTTTACGATCGATTTACTCGCCCACTCAACCTTCTTGTCCACCTACAAAACTACAGCTGATCCAACGATCTACCCTTTCATCCCATTCAAATCTCAGCTTTCCCATCTTATTATTTAGAACTTACCATAAATTTTTAATTAGGCTTGCTGCTTGCTTGCTCGCTGACGTTTCCTTCGGCTTCAGGTGAATGAAATTTAACTCAAGATGATGGGGATTACGCCGAGAAGTGGGAACGTTTGGTATCCAATCAAGTTATCGATCGATGTTGTCGGTGATGTGCGGCGCGTTTTAGTTCGTTGTTGCTGCTGTGGTTGCGTTTAGAAAAAACATGTTATTATTTCCTTTGGGCCAATAAACTTTGCATAAATGTTGCACCCAATCAAGTTAACAATATCCACACAACAACGAGATCGCGAGTGGCAAACGCACGAAACTCTCAAACGATTTTTAAGATGCCACAAACAGGTGCATTTCACTGCAGCATTCGAAAACTTGATTCACTGATTTATTTAGTTTACGCGATGGATCTGTTGATGTTGTTGGATGTGAAGGCACAGGCAACAACAACACAGCCACAAGAGCCCAGCAACCGGTTCCAGAGGAAACGCTTAGAGGTGCTGGATTGCTGGCTGGCTGGCTGACTGGCTGGTTAGAGTTGGTTGCAACTTGTAAGCGACGTTTCTTGGCTTTTCGTAAGAATTATCACACACGTACGTACACTGGTGCACTTGTGGCACTCAACGCTTTACTACTAACTTTACTACTTTTGTTGAGTGTGTTTTTTTTTTATTTTTTGTTTTTTTTTTCGGTCGTTTTCTTAGCTTTATTTGTGCGGTTTAAATGTTGCTTCCAGTTTAGAAGATGAGGGGGATCTTTTGTGGATATGTAAGATGCTTTTGGTAGCTTTGCGAAAGATTTCGTTGTTGATATGTTTCTGGTTTTGTTGTATGTAGTTGTTGTTGTAGTAGTATAGCTTGTGGCAGTTGGGATATCGTAGGATTATAATTGACTTTTGTGCGGCCCCTGGTTATCTTTCGTTCGTTTTATGTTATAATTGTGATATTTTGTTTTGGGTTTCCGGATATGTTTGAAGAATATTTATGATTTTCGTTTCGTTTTTAAGTTTGTCTTTTTCCCTTTGTTACGTTTTCACCACGTTGTGGAGTAGAATGACATGATACTGACAATATTCACCACTTGTTTTTTTACACCAACTATCCAAAATGGCAAAAAGGAAACAGATTCAGCTTCAGTCTGTCGTATCCTTGTTCAGATTGCCTTCTTTGCCTCTACAGACCATGCCGAGGACGGCGTTCGGAGTTCGTGTTGTATTGGTGTGTGAGTGGATTGATTCACTTAAATATTCAACTGGCAAAACGTGTTAAAATGCAAATAACCCCAAGTAGAACTTTTCACTGTTAAATTGCCACCGACGATTTGGTCATAAACGTTAGTGGAATATATTCTCGCAAATGATTTAACTTTATCCACAAAATGCTAGCGCCTGTCCTTGAGGCTGGTAATCACTTTAGAAGCGCTTGACTGTTGATTTGCTTGGAATCACTTTATTTTGAACTTTGTTCAGATTTAGATTCTGATTTTATTTTCTTTGCTTTTGCTTTGTTGATGTTATATATTTTCTTCTTTTTTCTCTCAAGTTGTACTTAATTGATTTTCTTCGATTATTCGATATTTTCACTTGCAATTTAACTTTTTAACAATTCGCACATATGCATTTGTATGTATTTTTGTATATTACTTTATTATGCGTGCGAATGTGTGTCTGTATAAGGATGATGATGCATGGATGTGTGTGTGTGTTTGTATACATGTGTGTTTATTGTGTCTGTAGTTGCAGCAGTTGGTTGTAGTTATGGTAGTCGGTTGTAGTAGTGTATGTCGCTTGTCTGTCTGTCTGCCTGCTTGCCTGATATGTTTGTTGTGGTGTTACAATAGAAAAAGAACGGAAATTCACGCGCTTCGTCAAGGAATTCGAACTGTTTTCAGACACGGAGGAACACGTACTAAAACTTGCTTTGTCTAGAGTGGCTGGATGGCTGCCTGTTTGCTTGATTTGCCTTTACGTGTGCGAGAGTGTTTGCGTGTGTCTGTTTTAGTTGCTTCTGTTATTTGCCTGGCTAGTCACGGCGACGACGTTGGAATTTCGGTCTTTGCGCTCTCCCCAGTTATCACTGAACACACAGAGCTCCACACAGAACTGAGCAGAACAGAACCTCCGATAAAAAGTCTGCATCACCATCAGAAACAAACAAACGAAATCAAAACAATTGAGTGTCGCTACCGATGTTGCAGCAACATAAACAATGTCGCCTCATCGCACACAATCAAACCGCACCAGCAAACGTACCAGGCACCAGGTCTCTAAATTCCGCCACACGATTCTCTGAGTTATCTTCTTTGGCCAACAACAAAGACCTTGTGCTCTGTGTACTCTTCCGCTGCAGCAGCAGTGCTCATCGGCATTGTAAACAGACATACAGACAGACAGCCAGCCAGCCTGCCTGCCATCCGCTCTTACGAGCTGTGTGCAAATGTAGCACACACACTTTTGCAGCAGTGTGTCCCCCCATCTCCACAGGTCGCACACTCACTCAGTGTTCTAAACAATACTGCACTCACACAGTCGCACTCTCATTCACACACAACTCGGAAAAGCGGATACCTCTCCTTAGCAGATTTTGTTGTGAGGAAATTCATTCATTCACCTCATTGTTTACAGGATTCTAGTACTCAGTTGTTAGTTCCACATGGCGCGTGCCTAGAAGAGAGGCCACGAGAGTGGGAGAGAGCGGAGCAGAACTAAATGCACATGGAGTATAAATTTAATAGGCTCCCATCGGCTAACTTCACCGCCATTAAGATGTCTTATTGGATTTAGGAAAAGAGAACTATAGTTTAAGGATTTGCAGAGAGAAATCACCATCACGCTTCGGTAGTGGATAATGCTGTAGTGTTTTGTATCCCACCATCACTATGTTATTGCTCTTTACTTCGCGGATTTGTGTTGTTTCGGCGAACAATTTACGCTACGCTTAGATCGTGAATGACAATCGGCCTCAAATCAAAACAAAAGCATTTTGACCTTATTTCTTGGTGGAGTGAAATTCAATAAAGGTCATGTTGTTCTACAACAAATTTAATGGATTTCCATATGAAAATGTCGCAAAATATTTTGCAGTGAAACAGACAAGTTTGGGAAAATATTGTGAATATGCTACGTTAAATTATTCTTTGGAAAATAGATTAATGAAGTTAAAACCGGTTTCTTTTGTTATTTATATTGGAGACGGATATACAAAGATTTTTATGCATTATGCATTTTATACATTAGTAGTGCTAATTGTATTGAGAAATTCGTGTGTCCTATACTGTACGAAAATATGAATGGGAACACTAATTAAAAATATATAGTGAAAACCCTTTATAACTGATACACAGTCACACATAATCGGCCGACCAAATTAAAGCTTTTATGATTTTACAATGTTGTTTTTAATTGAAATATTTGTTTGTATTGCGTACTGGTATATTTGTTTTTTTTTATATATGAATGAATTTTATTTTATACATGTGCGATTTTTTTGGCAATATTAATTCCGTTCGCATGTATATCAGTGTGACAAGCAACAACTGGATTAATAATTGGGTTTAAACTCGAAACATTGCTATTTCACTGTGTCTCGAATGTTCATTGAAACAATGTATTAATTATATGATTAACGCACTCATTTATGCATTTTATAAATAAAACTATGCAAAGGCTTGATTGATGGATTCCGTTATGGTCGTATCAACACGTGACACTCCGAACGTTGAGGTCGTCGCAAGAAATTGTCGAAAAAAATCATGAAATGATATTGGAGGACTGAGAAAACAAGTGCGTGGAGTGCCTGATGCGTTAAGCATATTTGAATGATGGGTTTCGCGACCCTTGCACAGTTCACACGAGTATAAATGATCGGCAAAATAAATTTTGTCTCCTATCGTAGCCATAGCAGAGAACAAGGAACAGTCAAAAGTGTTACGCACAGCTATTTATAGTATATTCACTTAGCAGCTAACCACAAATATCTGGTCCAAAATTAAAGAATTGATTCAGATGTAACAGATTTGGTTCGTAGTAATAGGATCCTGGAACAACTATTTAGTCGAAGGAATAATACAATTCAAAAAGCGGCGTTCTGTTTTTTTGCCGAAAAACTTTTATTTATTGAGCTTTATATTGAGTTGGTGTTTCAAAGTTGTAATGAATAAATAAATAACCTCTGGCATTCAATGTTGGGTATGGCTATGTTCAGCCATATTCAACGGGACCTACAGTTCCTGAACATCAGAAGCTTTCCCTTACAACAATGAGGACACCACAGGACATATTGATGTAAATGGCAGGGTAGTCGCGTGCCGTTCTTAATTTTATGTGCTTCATTACAGAAACAAATCATGTTTAGATGAACATAATGCAAAAATTACACTGTATGTAAAATTTTAACTTTCGAAATGACACAGAAACACACCGAGACACCCCAACTTTATTTTGTGCCGTAGAACACAGTGGCATACTCAGTTTTAAAAGATTAGGTCGAAACCAAGAGAAATTCCATTTTTATGTTTGTATCGTTTCTAAATTTTTTCTAACTCTCCTAATAAAATAAAATATACTTTAACGTATAAGCATACTTCAATCAATAGTGATAATTATACAGGGTAGATTAAAACTTCGGTTACATTCCAATCGGTAGCTGCGTCGGACAGCCAATAGGTATATAGTGAAGAACGCGAGTACTATCGAAATAAGGAAAGAACATTTTGTGCTCATTACAACATATGACTAGAAATGAAGCTCCATCCAGTTTCAACAACTGGACTTATCTAGAACTTAAAGATATCTAATAACATAAAACGTATGTTCCTTGACTTCCTACTCGAAAGCAGTCTAGCGCCCTAAATGTGCCCAGAACATTTCTAAACTGCATTCTTTATAAAGATTTACAAAATTCAAATTATAAACTTATTAAAGCCTCACGATCAAGCTCATAGGATGCAGTTTGCTAAAAAAAATGCTAGAGAAAAAATGCTAGAAATTATAGTTTCTGGAATGACACTTATTCGAAATTGAATCATCAAAGTCCCCTGTAATCGCCAAGGGTTACTGTATAGGCAGATTTTTCAGTATTATTATTTTAATGAAGGTCAAAGAGAACATGCTTTTACAATGAGTATAGAACGGTATATTGCCATGATACAGAACTTTTTTTGTTCCAGCGTTACAGTTTACATCAACGATTGTGGTTTCAGCAGGGTGAGGCAACATGGTACACCTCCAACCATTGGGTGCAGCTCGCGAAATTTATGGGTAAAAAGTTATATACAAAAGAGATAGAATTAACCTCGTAGCCCAGACTTATCCCCAAAAGGATTTGCTATTTGGGGATATCCGATAACTTAAGTTTTTAACATTCTCTTAAGGAATTAAAGGAACGTTTGAGCAAGGTAATGCAGAATATTGCTCAACTGTTATTACTTAAATCGATAGTAAATATAATTTTCCTAATTATACCATCACCCTTAGGAATGAGGGTATATATCATTTGATACGACCCAAAAGTGTAACACATAGAAGGAGTCACTTTAGACCCTAGGTTTCTTTGAACCAAATTCGATTCATGATTTTTTAAGTCGTTTAAGCCATGTCCGTCTGTCTGTCTGGCTGTCCGGTGCGCACGATAACTTTCGAAAGACGCAACCAAATGCTTTGAAATTTTGCACGAGTTAATAATTCCTCAAGACTACTTACGGTATTGCAAATGGGCTACATGGCCCCTCCCCTTCTCGTACCTCCCATACAAATACATCATTCCGACCACTTTAGAGATGGAGTAATAATATCAATAAATCAAACGCCCAAATTCTTTATTTAGTAAAGCTATAGCAGGATACAGTTTTTGAGAAAGAAACTGGAAGTCTAGCCACGCCCCATCTGGTATCTCCAACACAAATCTGGTACCGCCCAATTTATAAATCGATTAATATTATTAATAGACTTAACGCGATCGTGCCCAAATTCTGTATTTAGTTAAGTGTAAGCAGGAAACAGTTTTGGAGAAAAAATCTGGAAGTTTAGACACGCCCCTTCTTGTAACTCCCATACAAATGTACCACTCCCACCCCTTTAGAGATGGAGTAATAATATCAATACACTCGACACGATCGTGCCCAAATTCTGTATTTTGTTAAGTTATAACAGGATAAAGTTTAAGAGAAAAAGTAGGAAGTCTATCGACGCCCCTTATGGTACCTCCAATACAAATGTACCTTTCCGCGCACTCTAGAGATGGAGTAAAAATAGCAATACACCTAACGTGATCGTGCCCAAATTCTGTTTTTAGTAAAGCCATAACAGAATAAAGTTTTGGAGAAAAAATCTAAAAGCCTAGACACGCCCCTTTTGGTACCTCCCATACAAATGTACCACTCCGCCCACTTTAGAAATCGAGTAATAATATCAATGTAGTAGAAAATTTTTTGTTTTACTGAGGGTGAGGGTATATGTACGTCGGGTTGCCCGACTGAAACTTTCTTACTGGTTCAAATATTGAGTACTACCTCAATAATTTGAGGCGTTGTATTGTATTGATGTTTTCAAACGAATTGTTTTCCAGAACATGGTGTATAAGTGGAATTTATATTACTCACAAACTTTGAATACGTTTCCTTACACTTCACATTTAACAATTAGCATATTTTAGAATTAAGGTATCAATTTGACCATAAATTAACCTCATTTCTACCATTGGAAGCTTACCATAGGAAATAAAGGCACAAAGTTTTTCATATGAATATCGACGGCTTCGCACTTATTTCGAGTTGGGATCCCAATCTTTTTCAAAATTAGATCCCAACTGTATCTGGGTGATTTCCCAACTATTGTATGGCATTTGCGATCGGGCACTTAGTTTAGGAAATAACTGCATTTAAACTTGTTCATCTAAATATGGACACCTTCCTAGCCATTACAAGCTGAGTTCTCAACTATATCTTAGTGAAATAGTCCTTTTTCGCGATTGGATGCCTAGTTTAGGAGATAG
The DNA here is from genome assembly GCA_964034835.1 of Muscina levida. Lineage (NCBI taxonomy): Eukaryota > Metazoa > Arthropoda > Insecta > Diptera > Muscidae > Muscina > Muscina levida. The sequence goes on from OZ035882.1 coordinate 3,950,098, forward strand.
CGACAATTTAAAGTTTTTTATATGAATACCCATTTAAAGATAAGAGGAAAAAGTCATCTAACAGTCATCTAGTCTGTACAGCTGTTTCAGATTCAACTATGAATCCTCATCAGCAGACTTTGGTATAATGATTGCAAAATGTTTATCAAGTCTTATGTACCAGAATTAACAACAAAATGAGAATTCTATCTTGAGAACATAGACTCGAAAAACTTCACAACCATTCACTATGAGAAAAAAAACACTGGTCTTGAGCTTGAAATAAATTCTAAATCAATTTTCATACAAACAGACTGAATAAACCAAACACAACGATTTGGAATATATATAATTTTATTTAAAAAAAATTATTTTTTAAGAGAAATTTCAACCGTTTAGAAATCTATACTGTTACGGCAAAAGTTGATATGTCGTTTTTTTAAAGTGGTTTTAGTTACTTAATATGTTCTTTTGAATTTTAGAAGTGCCTGTATGTCTTTATGAAGTTTCAAAACCTTTAAAAGAAAGTAAAACGAACGCTGTACTTAGGCCCTTTTTCAACCGATATTTATAGAGATGTCGCTGAAAACCAATACAATCCACAATGATTGTATTATTGCAGCGCAAAATTATCTATATATATAAAAATAAGTTGCATTGTGTTAGAAATTGATGTTCTCTGGAATGCGTGAACCGATTTTGTTTCTGCAAACTTCATATGAAAGGTGACGTTAATACCAAGGTTTTTATGTATAAACGGTCTTTGTATGTGCATTGGTTCTTGAGTTATAGCGAACTCTGCATTCATTTCGAAACATGTATGTGTGTGTGTGTGTCTGTGGGGATGTGTGTATTGTTGTAACGTATGGGCTTGAAAACGGCTGGACCGATTTTGATGAAATTTTCAGGGAATCTTCCGAATAACCTCGCAAGTAACAAAGGCTAAACATTGTTTGAATTTTTCCACATTTAGGGGGTGAAAATAGCAAAAGGGATAAAAACTCCCCTTTCCTATGTATATATGTTTGCAACGTATGAACTCGAAAACGGCTGTGCCGATTTTGATGAAATTTTCAGAGCATCTTCAGAATAACCCCGCGGATAACATAGGCAATACATTGTTTGGAGTTTTCCACATTTAGGGAATAGAAATTGGCAATTCGTTGCTATTCCATTTTATTCAAACCATTCATTTAATCTTTATATATAAAATTCTACCGTACGTGTGTTGTGACTGAACTCCTCCTTTATGGCTGGACCGATTTGCATAAATTTTTTTGTATGCGTTTGGGTGGCACCCCGGATGGTTTAGATTTACAATTCGGTCCAATTGGATAAAGGGGCGTGGCACCGCCCATACAACTTGAAAATCAAAAGGGCTATATCTCATGAACTATCAGAGGTATGAAGATGAGATTTGGTATATATGTTGTTGGAGCCGTATTAATTTCAACCAGGGTGGAAGTGGGCGGTGCCACGCCCCCTTTTAAAAAATCGCTTTTCAGGTTTTTCCAATAGACAGATTGATACGAAAATTTTACCAAGTAGTACTGTTGACCTGTAGATAGTACCTGGCTACATTTGGTTGTGATTGTATAAAGGGGCGTGGAACCGCCCTTACAACTTGAAAATTAAAACTGCTATATCTCATGAACTATCAGAGTTATGAAGATGAGATTTGGTATATATGTTGTTGGAGCAGTATTAATAACGATTAATTACGTACCGATTGATACGAAAATTTTACCAAGTGGTACTGTTGACCTTTTAATAGTCCCTGGCTATAATAGGTTGTGATTGGATAAAGGGGCGTGGCACCGCCCAAACAACTAAAAAGGTTACAGTAAAAAAGGCTCTATCTCATGAACTATCAGAGGTATGAAGATGTGTTTTGTTACAGTATGAATTACAGTTAGCGTGGAAGAGGGCTGTGCCACACCTCTTTTCAAATAATCAGTTATAACTGCCATAGTAATAGTTTGATCGTCCTCAAAATTCATTTTTTTCCACAAAATCGTACACCA